>CM048056.1:13857500-14510000 GCA_026259375.1 Verasper variegatus
ACAAATGTTTGGCGCCGATATGCGTCCTCATGTTTAAGTCAGGACAAAAACATTTAGATGCAGGAGTCGGTGCAGGATGTTTACAACTCACCAAAATGCACTTGCACATGCAAAATATACCTCTTTAAAAAGCCCTTGCAGACGGCCACCTTCACACACACAGTGAGCTATTGTGTCTGAGAGAGTTCAGGCATCTGGAGAGCAGAAACCCTCTCTGGTGACCTCTGACCCCTCCTGGCTGAGAGTCGTTGATTGAACATGAGGGTCTCTGTGAGGCTTTCAGGTGACTCACAGGACTTGTAAAGCTCTATTGTATGTGGTGTGTGCAGGGTTTGTTTCCTGTCTGCAACTTTAGCTGATCGTTATATGATCTCTTCATTCAGCACAAAACCTAAACTTTTTGGAATTAAAATAAATCATCCAAACAGTAATTTAAAGTATCTGACTTGAGGTCGTGTTGGGAATGTGTCTGTTATCGCTGCATTGTTGTTCACAAGAGCAACATCACGTCACACAGTTTAAATCCTTCAGGTTATTTTCATCTTGTGACCCTGTCCCAGAAACTAAGTGACAAGCCTTTTGACAGGCGTCCAAGACAAACAGGTTTGTAGAGTTTGACACTGCTGCACAAAGCTCAAGCTCCGGGGCAAGAGACATTATTTAAAAAGTAATTTGCAGCTCCCTTGTTCTCTCTATGCAGATAACCTGGTGTTTATATTCAAGTTCCACGTTGTGCGGCCCACTCTTCCTGCTGTGTGTTCTCGTTGGCTGGTGTCGAGGTGGGTGTCAGTGCAGCTGCAGTTTACCCTGTCAAGGTAAACAAATGGCCGACAGAAGCTCCCCCCGCCCACCCCCTTGCTCGCTGCTGGTAAAACTCCAAGCCTCCCAGCAAACTTCATGTTGCTATGTGTCACCATGGTGATGCAGTCACAAAGGACTCCAGCTGGTTCTCTGTGCGAGTGCGTGTGTGTGTGATAAAGTGAGACAGGGAGCGGGACGGACAAATGGACAGAGATGGAGCAGACGGAGCCGGGCAGTAACTCTGATTTACCCTCCTCCTCCTCAGTCTCAGTCTTGTTCCGCTCTTCTTCGTCTTCTGTTCGCTTTGCTCCGTCCTCTCCCCTCTGGCAGACCCTCATCCCAAACACAGTGCAGCTGGGCTCAGCTGTCAATGTTCCCCCATGCCGACCGCCCCTTTCCTGGCTTTGTATTTGTGGTGGATTTGCCCTTGGCCCCCACGTGGGGGAGCCCGTTCCCGTTAGCTCGCCTCTTAAACCAAACCGTCTGCTCTTTGAAGTGGCCTATCACACAGATTGGAGATTACAAGGCAGCCGCCTGCCTTCAATCTGTCCAGCAGCATGAGCACGATGATTAAATAAAGGAAACGGCGTACACCTATGCAGAGGCACAAATGGGAAACAGTGATCAGCCGAGCCCAGAAATAGGAGGCTCAACAAGTCTGTTTTTTGTTCCGAAAGCTGGCGAAATGAATGGAGACTTTGCTTTGTCTCAGGGGAGGGAAGAGGGCTTTCTTTGATATTATCAGGCCCAGGGGTGGAGGGGTGTGTGGGTGGTGGGGGCAAGCCCTGCCAAGAAGAGCCGCTATTCACACCAACTTGTCGGCATGGGACGTTTGAAGCATTTGTCAAAAGAGGGATTTGGCAGAGGGCCACTAGAGTTTTGTCATTCACAAACTCTTCTCCTCCTCAGGATGACAATGCTCCCGGCAGGCTGCACCCACCTCTGTGTGGAGATGAAATTCCACAAAGACGTCCCCATTAAGCGAGGAAGTTGTTCCCGGTTTTTGTTGCACACTCAAGAGAACATGAATGACATCTCTCTCTCTCTCTCTCTCTCTCTCTCTCTCTCTCTCTCTCTCTCTCTCTCTCTCTCTCTCTCTCTCATTCTGTGATCAAAGCAGCGTTAACCTGATATTACAGTGACAGGGGAACATTTTTGTGCCGTCGCTGCTGTTTATCAGTGTCTGGTGAAGAGAGTTTTCCACATTCCTTCTCAAGGGCTTGGTGGAATCTTGCGTCACATTCTTACTTCACTCTGTCCTTGACTGTCTGTGTGTGTGTGTGTGTGTGTGTGTGTGTGTGTGTGTGTGTGTGGGAGGTCCGGGGCCGTGATGTTGTCCGATGCTTTCATGGCTGCAAGAGGATCAAACTATTTTCTTATCGTTGCTGTGGAAAGTGGAAACTTGGCCTCTCTCTCTTATCAGGGCAGTTGTTTCTGTAGAAAGACCAACAAAAACTGGAAAGATACATCTATTTCCCATTTGCTTTATTTTCCATTTATTTTGCTGAACGTCTGGTTACGTCTTCACACACGCTTGGGTAAGGCCATTGTTGAAAACGGCTCCTGACGGATGGAGCGTATATCAGTGGCAGGAAGTCTGTGGTCTCCCTTGATGTGGAGAGGCTGAAACGTGGAGCTGGTTTGTGTCAGCGTTATGTTTGTGCCTCTGCAGGCTCATGTGTGCGTGCATATGTGTGTGTGTGTGTGCGCGTGGGCATGTTCTGACTCCCTGAGTGTGTTTACTTAACCTGTCTCGGCATTCGAAGCCCCTGTCATTCTCTGGCGTGTCTGGCTCTCGCAGTGGCAGCGAGGTGGGACACGGCGCGTCGTCTCCAGTTTCATGCAGCTCTGTATTGAGCTGATGAAGAGGAGCACGCACACACCCACGGATGTATGCGTTCAACAGTCTCACACACACACACACACACACACACACACACACACACACACACACACACACACACACACACATTGACTTTTAGATGACTTCAGGGGATAGAAGCTCTGAAAGGGCCTGACATTCTATCCTCTGAACCTCCATGGCTGATAGGGGCAGGACCTCGGCCTCTCCCTCTGTGTGAGTGCATGTGTGTGTTCCCTGTGTGTGTGTTTTTTTGTTCTCTTGTGGGTCTGTACTTGTCGACCTCTCTGAAGAGAAACCCTGGATGTCGCTCACATTCACCTGACACCTGTGAGAGGTCGAGACACTGCATGCTCAGATGTGTTTGGCAGTAATTCCTCCATATACATTATCTCTCAAAAAGAAAGACACGTGACTGTACGAGGAAGCACAGCAAGTCATTTCTTTTGTCTCTCTTGTGGTTTGCTCTGCTGTCATCAAAGAAATTCACATTAGCAGCTGTGATCTCATCTCGTCTGAGGACTTTCCAGCTTGTCAAAACCTGAACTCGAATCTCAACTGGTATCATCCAATCACTGGCGGCGTGGTGGGTGGACGGTCGGAGGGCGGCGGATGACTCTGACAAACTCAAGAGGATGAAGTCAGCCCTCTGTTCGCCTCCCAATACGTTAGGGCCCCTCTGTAGCTGTCAGTGAGACTGGAAGCCAACGACGGCTAATAGTTTTAGACATGGCTGCTCCTGCTGGGTGTGGTTAGCAACAGTTGTCTGCCTGCACACACCGCGGTAGGATGTTTGTCTTTTGGAGGGATTAAAGGGATCCAGGAAACCCGCTGTCCTAGATTTTGCCGCACAGCACAGAGAGAGGGCGACCTAGTTTTGACGATGGAGGTGGCCGATGGCGTCTTTCTTTAGACAGGCTGTGTTTTGTCGGCATGTTGCCGTACAGACATCCAGACTTCTGAGTCAGTTGGTGTGAGAGGCTCCATTGTCTGTGCAGAACCTGCAGCTGTAACCGGAGGGAGAACACAGGCAGAAAGAGCAGAGTATTCCTGAGCAGCGCATGATTTCTAAAATACCTATTTGCTTGGATTTAAAACTCAAAAGCCTTTAAACTGTGCTGAGCCCTCCAGCTGCCTTTTACAACATCATTTAGCTATAATAGAATTTCACTTGCAGCTCTTCATGCAAACAGTGAGGATTTATATTTATATTCTGCACCATCAAATTGTTTTGAGTGTTGTACAGTTACTCCGTCGAGGGCTTAACCATCTAGATCAGTGGGTCAAGTGGCTGACATACTAATCCTATTACTAGATGACGCTCTGATTTGTTAATGTTGGCCCTAATCTACTGTCCATTTTGACTCCAACACAGGGACCTGAGACCTGTCTGTGTGTCTGTGTATGTGGGTGTGTGTGGGTGTGTGAGAGCTGTCAGGGTGTTAGCTGTCAACAGCCATTTGGTGACAGCTGACACATTAAGCGACAGCATATGTTTCCACTATCGGTAGCATGTTGTGCACCATAGAAAAACATGACGTACTGACCCATGAATTTTTTTACATATTTTGTTTTCCAGGGTTTTTAACATTTGTGCTTCCATAAAGCGTCTCGTGGTCGAACCCCGCAAAAAGAACATTTTTATGAAACGTGTCAAATTTGAAGTAGCAGAAACGAAGTATCTTCACGTTTAGGCTACAGTTTGCAAAAACACTTCATCTCCCATGAAGCACCTCAGTTGTACCTTTCTTTCAAACCCTCTCCTTTTCTAAATACCAACCTTTCCCGCTTCTTCCGAACTTTAAAACATTCAGTTCAATGTAGTTTGTTTGTTAAAGTGTTTAAATCTGAAGCTGAAGGCAAGATAATCCTACTATCATCACATCATCTGAGTCAGGGTTTCAAAAGACCAACAACTGTTTTCTCAGGCCTTCTTTATTTAACGGATTGAGATTTTAAAGTTATTCTTTGTTGTGTAATAATCTCTCTTTCTCCTGCAGTGTCATCATGCATCACCACCTACAAGAAGACGCCTCCCCCGGTCCCTCCACGCACCACCCCGTCCAAACCCTTCATATCCATCACGGCCCAAAGCAGCACAGAGTCTGCGCAGGATGCTTACATGGACGGGGGCTCGGGCCAGCGGACGGGCATCAGCTCCCAGCCGGGCCTGTCCAATTCCACAGAGAGCATCGACAGCATGAAGGCCCTGACGGCCGCCATAGAGGCAGCTAACGCTCAGGTGCACGGCCCCGCCAGCCAGCACGTCACCAACAGCACCATCACCATCACCGCCACTGCCACCACCTCCGCCGTAGCACACGTCTCCACAGACAGCAAGGCTCAGAGGGAAGCGCTCCGCAAGTGCCTCTCCATAGGGATCCAGGTTTGTGGATGTGCCCATTTGAAGTTTCAAAATAAAAGTATTTTTGTTTGACAGTTTCTCTTGTTCTCGTAGGTGGACCCAGAGGAAGAGGGGGCCTCAGAGGAGCAGTCTAAATTCCAGTCGATAGGAATTCAGGTGGAGGACGAGCGATGGTGAGTAGAGAGGAGGGAGAGAACGAGTAGGAGGTTGTGTTAGTGAAACTGGATAAGTCTAATGGGAGGGAAGAGGCAGCGATAGCATGAACAGGAAGAGGAATTATGGAGACAGAGAGAGGTTTGTAGTGTGCGGCGCAAGCTTTCGCCCCCCTGCGCTGGCTTCCCGCAGCAGCTGTCCCCAGTTCAGGGGGAGGTTGGCGTCAGAACCCCCTCAGCCAGGGGGCCCCAAGTGACAGCTGGGCCAGAGGATGTGGTGCAGGGGACTGGGAAGGTGGAGGGGGTGAGTTGACAGCCATCTGTTGCTGCAGTCATTGTTCGTCAGGCTACTTTGAGGTTGTGTGTGTTTTTGCATGTGTGGGAGGGAGGCAGAGAGAGAAGGGAAGGGAGTTTTATTGGGTTTGTTTAGTTCAGAAGAAGAGAGAGAGACTGCTGTGCTGTCAGCTCCAGCCCCTCACTCTGCTACATGGCCCCGGCCTGAGAAGAAGCAGCCCAGTGTGCACCATCGTTTCATTAGCTCCCATCGCTCCAGACACATCAAGGCCTCTGCCTCGGACACGCAGGCATTTATGGCTCCTTTGTCTGTGTTTCGTTCACCCCTGTCAAAACAATGACCTCATGTTTGGTGAAGGAAGTTGACAAATTTAGTCCTGGTACAAGTTTCCACGCCGTAGCCGCAGGAATTCAGAGAGGCATCACCTTTAATCAAAGGTCAGGGAGCGAGGCCGGAGTGCAGCACACCAGACACACACACTCACACAGTGTCAGGGAATGTGAGGGGCTTTCTGAAAGGGGAGGTCTCAGCTGACTGACCAAGCACTGAGTTCCTGTGGCTGCCAAGAAAAATATTAACTCATCCAGACACTTTCTAGTCTGCTGAGGCCTGGATGTTATGCAGCAGTGAAGCCGGTGCATTACTCTGGTTCATGTTTGGTGTAGTAGGCAGGACGGTGTTTTTGTTGGTGCACGTTTGATTGTTTACTTGCTGGTGTGTGTGTGCATATGCGCATGTGTGTGTGTGTGTGTGTGTGTGTGTGTGTGTGTGTGTGTGTGTACCTGGGAGGTCCAGGCATGCTGGCCCTTCATTACATTTCCAGACAGTGACAGTGCCAAACTCCTACGGCCTCGCTTCAGAGCTCAAACTGACTTGTGTGTGTGTGTGTGTGCGTGCGTGCGCGTGCCTGTGTGTGTGTTTATAAGCACCGTTCTCAGGTCATAACCTCGCCTTGCTGTTTGAACAAGGATTAACTGTAGGAGTGGAGGAGAGCTGTAAAAGCGACGAACACAACAAACATGCTTGTCTTTACACAGACGTGTTTTCAGTGCAGATCTGTACACGGGCTACACACGCTCGCTCTTATAATGTGTCAATCACATTTTTCTATGTGATGTTTTCTTTTTATAGAAAAGTGAACTTTAAAAAAACTTAAAAATATGCTGTTTCAATGATTTGTGTTTTTTAAGGGACTTGCAAGTTTAGGGTCTGAGCTTGTTGGTCACCAGATGTCTTTGCCGTCACAGGGACATTGCTCATGGTCCAACAGTGACTAAACCATATGCACGACCATCTTGAAAACTTAACTTAAAGGACCTGCTCGACCTCACTGTCAACTTTGGTGTCGTCATTACTGGCGTAAGGCAAATGAACAGGAAGCCTCGGGGGTGCATGTGCAACTTGTAAATGTTTTGTGTTTTCAGTCATTCAAAGTACTTTAAAAGTGGTTGGCCTTTCCTTCTCCGTCCAAATAAGCTTTCAGGTTGTTTTTGGTCGTAGATGCTTCAGTATTATTCGGTTTTGGGGTTTTCTGCAGATGAGAGGAAAAGTACAGGAGACTTGAGCAAACATTAACACCTGGGCAGATCATGCAGGAGGCAGGACATGACGCATAAAGTCAGCTGCGGAAATTATGTGTTTTTGTTTACAGCACATTGACACAGGCGTCAGGCCTTATCACCAGAAGCTCTCTAAGCTTATTGTCTTTCCAAGTTGGGAATCTTCATTGGCGTCTTCTACGTGTCTGGCTCCTCTTTTTAATCCCGAGAAATTTATAATCTTTCCAGATTCTTCCAGACAACAACTGACTCTAACTTTTGCGTTCTCACATACAAAAGTCCAATACAAGTCTGAAAGCAGATGTAGACTAAAGACCTGGATCTAAAGTGGCCCTCTGACATACTCAGCTTGTGGAATACAAAACTCTACAACTGTTCTCTACAAATGTTCTCCACATGAACATAATCAGAACATGGACATGGGCATTTTTTACTTGCTTCATTTCCCCCCTGCTCCTGCATTCCTTCCTCATATTTCAGTTTCTTTTCTCCCCTCACATTGACTTTGCTCTCGAAGCCCTTCCTTGTTCTTTCGCCTCGTGCCTTTTGATATGTCTGTCTTTCTGTCTGGGCTGTGTTTGGCCTTGCCCGTCTCTGCCCCTGCAGGAAGTTGTTAGCGGGCTGATAGAAAGCAGGCTGAGGTCATTAGAACTGAACACCTGCTCGAAGGAGTTACTCTTTAACTGCTCTTCACACACACACACACACACACACACACACACACACACACACACACACACACACACACACATACACTTGTGGGCTGCCGGCATGTACACATAAAGCATACACACACTCTGTTTGATCTCCCCGAAGCCACTCCCTTGTTCTTTCTTTCTCTCTCTCTCTCTCTCTCTCTCTCTCTCTCTCCTTTTTTTCTTGTGTTCACGGAAGAGGAGAGATGAATGAGAAAAAAGGGAGGTTAGAGATGAATGGGCAGCGGCGAGGAAGAGCGTGCGTCCGGAGATGGGCTGAAGCAGGCGTGCTGGGGCTGTGATCATTTGTGTGTGTGTCACGCTGCAGGCAGGTCAACCTCAGGATAGTCAGCATGTTTGTCGGTGCAGCTAATGGGTCATTTTCTTCTCACTAATTTGCAGCCTGTTGCAAACAGAGAGTCAGATGTTGTAACGTTAACCCAGACGTGGCTAATCGGAGGATACTGAATGCTTGGTGCACTAGAATGTTTGAGTTTAAATGTGCATCTTTGTAGCTGCTGTGCTTCTCCGCTCTTATGCTGCAAACGTTTTCATTTTTTTTTCCTGACTCAGCGGTGCTCTGGTTCATTTTTGTAGTTATTAATAAATGATGTGTTTTCACCACTTTGAGTTGAAATCTGGCTCTGATTAGATATTTCAGGTTCGTCCAATCGCTGTGAAGCTAGCACCCCCCCCTCCATACCAGTTCCCGCATCCCTCTGGCGACCCATTCATTACAGGGGGACGGAGCCAAATGTGTGTGTGTTGGTTTAATCTCTGCACATGAGAGTAAGCGTGTGTGTGTGTGTGTGTGTGTGTGTTTTGGAGGGACCTGGCAAACGCTGCCCCAGCAGTGTCACACTGCCTCTGGGCCAAATGCAACATGGCACACCAAGCTGGAGGGAAGGTTCCCAGGTGTGTGTACATGTGTGTGTTTGTGTGCTTACAAAGCAGAGTTTGTGGACGACTGCACACTCTGCTGCTCCTGAATGAGCCAGGTGACAAAACACACGCGCTCAAAGGCCGCTCCACACTACAAAAGGTTTTCATCACTATCAGTGAGGAGATCGATGTGATCATTTCAATTTTTCACACTGGGTGCATCACAAAGAAAAGTGTGCAAACAGAATTACTGCGAAAGGGAAAGATCTGTTATTACCACACAATATGAGAATGTGTAATCATACACTGCATAAAATCAGCATAACAAAACATCTTTGTTCTTCTTGCCTCCTCTCCCAGTTACCGCAGGATGACCCGGTCCAACAGCGTAACCACGGCCGTGCAGGCCGACCTCGACGACCCCAACGACGCCCCAGAGCTGCCGCCTCGTCACTGTGCCACCATGCCGCGCCAGCACTCCCGCGACAATGCCAGCTCCACCGTCAGCATCCAAGGCTCGGGCAACCACTACCACGCCTGCTGCCGGAGACGACTACGGTGATGTGGGGTTCGACCCGTCTATCCTGCCCCCTCCGGACCCCTGGATGGACAGCGTGGCCGAGCCGGAGGCGGATGTTATGGAGGCCGTCGGCCGATTGGTGTGCCCCCGTGACGGCCGCTGGTTCCTCAAGCTGCTGCATGCGGAGACGGAGCGCATGGAGGGCTGGTGTCGACAGATGGAGCAGGATGAGATGGAGAATGAGCTGTCTGATGAGAGTGAGTTGGATCATAGGATTTACATCCCAAGATATTGAAGATAAGAAGACAAGAAAGTCTGTTGTGCACTGATATTAGGTCTCTCCTCTCCTCTCCTCTCTCCTCTCCTCTCCTCTCCTCTCCTCTCCTCTCCTCTGGACCACAATAGCCTCTTGTTCCTGTCTCAAGCCCTCTGGCCTCCACAGACATACCGGGCATACTTATCAAAAGGCCGCTGCTGGCCTCTAGATACATATAATGATCTCACACACACACACACACACACACAGTGAAGGGGTTTCTCTCAGTGCTCCTTGCAGGCAGCAATTGGATTTGAATGCAACACACACACAGCAGCAGCACATGTCTGTATGCACAGGTCTAAATATGTTTTACTAACATGCACATACCAGATGGAGCGAACAGGCCTCGGGCAGCAGGCAGTGCATTTGTACCTGTCCTTACCGCACAGCTGATTTCATGTCTTACTGAAAATGTCATTAAGTATGCAGCCAGTGTGTTGTTATGGTTCCAGGCAAGATATTCTCTCACAGAACGTGCAGAACAAGCAGGCTGTCTCAAGGTTATGTTTTCCCAGATCTCAGGCTACCACAGACACACACAGACACACACACACACCTCCTTAGGGGTTGTGTCTGTAGTGCAGATTCATTACTCCCCCTCTCTTTTTCTGATCCCATTCTCTTCATGTTGACTAATGCATGCATTGACAGTTCCTCTCATAGGGATATGAGTCAATAAGACTGACTGGCGGAGTCAGGTTCTGCAGCACAGCCTTGTTTTCTCTCATATATCAGTCTGCCAAGCTGCTATCGTGATAGAAATAAAACATTAGGTTCTTAAAAGATACTTTTAGCAGCAAAGATGTATTTCAGTAATTATTTTACTTCCCTTAATGATTCCCACGTATGAAAGAGGATTCGATCACACCAGTCTCTGTTGCATTACTAATGCACCCTCTCTGTTAGCGGTGCAACATGCCTGCAGTATGCGGTTCTGTGAGTAATTGCATTGTGAATTCTGTGTGTGCGTTTGTGTGTGTGCATGTGTGTCTGCGTCTTTCTGCAGTCCTGGGGAAGATCCGCAGTGCAGTGGGGAGTGCCCAGCTCCTGATGTCCCAGAAGTTCCAGCAGTTCCGGGAGCTGTGTGAGGAGAATCTGGTATGTGTCACCTCATCCTCTGTATGCCCCCCCCCCCCACCACCACCACCACTGACATCATCCTGCACAAATCATTCTGACAGGACAGGCCAGTGCTCATTTACTATGCATCTAGTGTGGAGTGTGCTTCTGCTCACCCTTACTGTCTCTGACATACAAAAATAAACCTTGCAGTGTGAAAACTAGAGGCCTGAGAAACAGGGATTTTTTTTAATACTGTTTGTGTTGAAGCAGCATAAAACCTTTTTCTGCAGCTGTTTATTCTTCTATTTTCTTGTCAAAATATCTCACATGTTGCATAATATTCTGGATACGGACCTAGTTTCCAAATTTAGAATATGGTGCCTGATTCATGAAGAATAACTTTGTGTGCATTTCACTTTGTGTATTTGTTCAATTGCTTTGTATCAGAACCCCAACGCACACCCGCGGCCCATCTCCCAGGACCTGGCCGGTTTCTGGGACATGCTCCAGCTGTCAATCGAGAACATCAGCCTGAAGTTTGACGAACTCCACCAACTCAAAGCCAACAACTGGAAACCTCTGTCGCCCCCGGAAATCCAGGTGCGGACTCACATGGCGAATACCAGATCCATTAAACCTCCATTTTAAATGATGAAAGTCACCTACTCTTAGTTTTGCTTTTTGAATGGCTTCACTAACCTGCATGTTATCTGCTGCTTCTGTACTGTTACTGCGAGTCCCAGTGATTCACAGTGAAGCTTTGTTGTAACATGCACATGTGTGTTGTGTACTGTCATGTTGCCTGCCTGACGTCACCACCTGTGTTTGTGTGTTTTGTTTTGTCTTGTTGCCGACAGTGAGCTGCTTTTGAGAAGCTTCTCTACCTGCCATGCACCGTTGGGGCCTGTCCTTCTCCAATGGTCGCTTTTACCTCACGCAATGGCCTCCACCGTGCTCTCTTACCCCACACAAATGGCTGCCACTGTGAACCATAACCTCATTCAAACAAATGCATGCTCCGCCATAACGCCGCAGACAGCTACAGTGCTCCTTCTAACCCATACGCCAACTGGCTGCAGTTGTGTTGCTCCTTACTGTGTTGCGTGTAGTAGTCTGTCATTAAGACTATTTGTCATTCCTGTCCAGGAGAGAAGGATGCCCCCTCCCGTGCCAAAGAAGCCCCAGAAGGGCCACCCTCCCCTGGCTAGGGACCGCTCGCTGGAGAGCAATGAGCGCCAGCGTCTGGAGGCTCGCAAACGCCTGCTAGCTGCCAAACGTGCTGCGTCGGTTCGGCAGAGCTCCGCCACCGAGAGTGCAGACAGTATCGAGATTTATATCCCAGAGGCTCAGACCAGACTATGAGACAAACACACAGACAGACACACTGTCCCACACACACAATAGCACTGAATGGTAAGGCTAGGGTGCTAACGTTACATAATCCTATTATTTGCGTACTTCCCAGATCACTGTGGGGGCGTCAGTCAGGATGGAGGCAAATGTACATTTACAATATTTATTTATTTATTTATCTGCTCCCCGTCCTCGTTTCCTCCTCCCAGCCTTGATGTAGCACTCCCTCTTTCCTCCTGTACCTCCGCCCGAGCCCTTCACTCCCAAAGAAATGTCTTTATGGATCCTCCCTTTTTAGATTTTTTTTTCAAAGTGACCTGATGTTACATAAGTAAGCCAGGTGTAGCACAGCAGAAATGCTTCACGTCAATATGTGTTACAGGGAAACGTGGAGGAAGCATGCACGTGCATGAGGAGTGTGTGTTTGTAAACACACACTGCAAACACACACAAGAGAGAACAGACCTATGAACTCATATTTTATATATTTATTAAGTTGAATTTATCTTTTTCTTTACAAAATCCCATGATTCTGATTCTGAAAATATAGTTTTGTATAATGAGGGTAAACATCAGAGCAGAACATTGTTGAAAAGAGCTGACAAGGCAATTATAGTGACACAGTTCACCATCTGTCTGTAAATGGGTCTTTCCGGTGGCAGGAGGTCCACCCGGTAGGAAAGGTCAAGGGTCAAGTCGTGGTTTCCCCCTCCAGGTGAGGCGAAGGAGCGGATTTTGAAGCTCTGCATTTCACTGTTTTAAAAACACCACAAAACCTAATCGGTGTTTTTGGAGCGAGACACAGAGTCTGCGTGCGTCCGTTTCTGATTCAGAACTTCATTTGAAAAAAGTGCTTCCTACTTTTCTGTGGCTGACCGGCCCCCGGGTTGTGACCGATAAGGTAGCAGCATCGACGACCTGTAGACCATCCGTCCTGTCTCATTTTAAACTGAGCAACACGTTTGTATAAAGGACATAGCGTATAACGACCTGACTTGCATGCCGACACAAGGTAACTGATATTTATGTCCTTCTTCTTTTTTTTTTTTTTTTTACAGGTTTACTCGTTTCTCACGTTGCATTCGAGCTCCTCTGTGTTGCGGAAGCTAAAAATACTGATATTTGGTACAATACTGGTAGTTGTACTATATTTTACTATGTCGTTTTTAAACAAGAGAGATTTATGGACAGTATTTGAGACTGAAGGACTGAAAAGGGACTATTTCCTCCTCACTGTGTGTGCACTATCTCTGCCTCCAAATGAAGCAATTATTTCGAGGTCATATACAAAAGAAAAACCAATTTCTAATATTTTGTATTCATGTTTAATTTATTGATTAGAAGAACAATGACTGTTTCTTGACATTGTGATTATGATTATGCACTGACAACAAGGCCCTTCTACTGTGTTTATGTTTTCTGTGTGTTTAGCATGACAGGCACCTTTTTTATTTTGATTTCTGTTTCAGTGATCAGCCTTAATTTCTAATATGATAGTTGAGCACAACAGCAGTCTCAGGGGAAGGAGTGAGTGTGCATGTGTGTTGTGTATGTGAGACTGTGTGAGACTGAGGATAGGAGCGCGTGCGACTGACCTCATGTGACTGTATGTGACCCATGGCTTTTTTTCTCTTACTGTACATAACCCCCGCCCTGAAGACAGGCCACGTTCTTAAATAAAGGAAATAGTCTCCACGCCATGTTTTTTGAACACCTGGGCCCTGCTTACTTCAGCGTAACAAGGTATTTCTGTCCGCTGCTCGAACACGGAGACAATCCTGAATCACGTAAATGTTCCGACGACAGACTATAGCAGGACTTTGGGAGTGTTAGCCTGTATTGATCTGACAGAGTTTCGTGCCATTGGATAATTATAGATAAAGGCTATATCCCTGCTATTTGTCCCTATTGAACGCAGCCTGAAGATTTCATTGATTTGTTTGTGAAGGAACTCCAGTGATGAAGTAAACGTACAGTTGGATTTGTATTTCCTTTACTTGGTCAATTTTAGAGAGGGTGCATAAAAGTAATAGTTCAAACTTGAATGCCATATAATGTAGATGAAGATTTATCTTTTCTTTTTTACTTTGGAACTTGTATTTGAATTAAACTGTCAAATGATTTCATTTCTTATTTATGTTTTATTATATTAACATATCAATATAATGCTCCTGGTATAGCAGGGGAGTTAGAAACCAGAATGTTGGATCGTGGCTAAACTCTAAAGACACTCCAGCAAACCTGGCAACCCTGGAGCTTGTGATGTAGTTATAATAAAGAGAAAAACATTCAAATAAACATTTGTACATACATGAATGTTTCCCTATGTAAATGTAAGCTAAAAAAAGAACCCAATCAAATGACATATTAAGCAGATATACATTTTGTAATTAATGTTATTACACTGTTGATGTTATGGCACGTGTATGAGCTCTTATCAGCATTAAAACATATATATATATATCATTGCCATAATTTTGTTGTGTTGGTTTCTTTCCTGCCTCCACATGTGTTTTCAATTGGAATATAATTAAACAGATTACAAGGCCGGCGTGGTGTGTTTTTAAGGGCATTTCCCTTCCGCAGGGGCGGCTCCCCATAATTAGACGGCACTTTTGGCCTCGGTTTAGCCTCAACGCTCCTGTACACGCAGCTCCTGGTGATTTGTCATTCACACATCAGTCATGCTGAGGGGAGGCACGCTGACCTCAGCGGACAGAGTTTAGGGGTGGGTGAAAGGGGGGGGGGGTAGGTTTCAGCTTTGTATAAGGCCCGACCCTGGGTCAGTTCATCCTGCACATGGTCTACCATGGTGGGCTGCAACTGCCCACTGTGCGCCTGGAGGTCTGTTTAAACCTTATGGGTGATTGCATCCTCCTGATTGGACCCGACCCCCCCACCACATGACTCGTCACCTTAGACGGGCAGCATCTGACAAAAGGTGGAAAACTCAAAATGCATTCTGAACATTTGGTAGTGACCAGCAGGGGCAATGCTCCAGCCTCTGAAAGTTAAAAACCAACTGTCCCCACCAGTGGAGGAAGAAGTGTTCACAACTCTGCTCTCGTACAAATGTACAATATTTCCTAAACATGTATCAGTGGCATCAAATTAACATCCTCAAATACTTCAAATACTTGCACTTAATTACAGTACTTGAGTGAATAGACTCCATTTCATTCCACCTGTGGTCCCAACAATGTGTACTGTAATATTTTAATGGAAAGAAATCATTTCTACTGCTGCCTCAGCAAATACCCACAACACATCATATGGAGATCTGCAGAGAAGCTTTGGGACCAGAAGGGAACAGCTGTCCTCTTCGCCTAGAACGAAGCAGCTCGCTCAGTTCTGAGCGGCCTTGCATCGACTCCACTGAGACGCAGGCGCACACAAGCCTGTTGGCAAGAAACCGTTGACGTCTGCTGTTTGCCCGTGTTAATTTATGCAGGATTATGCTAATTGGAGGGGAGCTGTTGTAAACCTCTCGCACACAGGAATGCCTCTGAATGCCTGTAGCGGTGGCCCGTGGAAAGGCCCGAACGCCCGCCTATTCCCGTCCTGCTACTGATCCTCGAGGGATAAATCTGGGATCTTCACAAAGTTTGACAGGATTTACAGGAATTCAGCTTGTATGGATGTGGGTCAGATTTCAGTGATCCGCTGTGAGGTTAAAAAAAAGATCCGATTCTGAGATGTAGAAAAACAAAACTTTATTTGAATCCCATGTGACCCCTATTTGCCACAAACATTGCACAGTATGAAAAGAAATCACATCATTGGGCATCGTGTCACATTAACTATACAAATGGTCCTATTATACATGAAAATGGTTGTTTTTGGTGATTTCAAAAAAGATGCTGCCTTTGTCCGGTTGTCAAACAGCAAATGCAGAAAAGACATCTGTAGTGTTTTAAATTCATCAGTCCACTGGCCGTCGTTTTTTCGCTGAGTGATGGGATGAAGGCTCAGACTATGAACCTGCTACATTGGTCATCTGAAACATCCCTCGGTGGAAATAAAGAGTAAAAAAAAAAAAAAAAAAAAGCACTGAAGTTTTTTTTTCCTTTTAAAAATAGCTAAAAGTAAAAATTACAAAATCAAAACTATACTCATGAAAACACATAACATTTACTACAGTAGTGAATACGTTTGTCCTAGATGCCAAGAGCAAAAGTATGTTTAAGACACTGAGATGACCGTCCTCTGCCTTTAGTGTGCAAACGAATGAGGCAGACCAATCGCGAACTGATCTCTGAAATGTGAAAACAGTCACAAAAAAAAAACAACGTGTGTGGATGCGACCAATCCGTCCGATTGGTCCGTGAAACGAGGAGGGGGTCGTGATTCTATAGCTCTTTCTGCGCTCTCTACGATGATATACAGTATCATGGAAAGACATAAGACAGGCAGCATTTTCTCTGCTAACATTTTTGGTCCCTGTGTGCAAATAAGATACACATGTAGATACATACGCATGTATATGAAATGAATAAACGACGTACAGCCAAGGCACCTCAATACAGTTTGTTTCTTTTTCAATAAAAAAAACAATCCTCATCAATTTGATTGGTATACCAAAAATAGAAATGATCAGGCTTTCATGTGGATTTGTTCTGTGTTGCGTGCAGACAAGTCACTTGGACTCGGAGGAGTTCCATAGTCGAGACACAAAAGTCAGTCTCCGTCGCCTCCTCTTCTTCCTCACTCTTCCTCTTCTGTCACCCTCTCCCTTTAGGAGACCAGCTGTTTGGCTTGCAGCTCCATCTCTGCAGCCCGTTTCAGTGCCACGTCCACCAGGAGCTGGAAGCCGCTGAAGTCTTGTGTGAGGTCTGGAGGGGTGGGGGGTGGGGTGTTGAAGAGCCCGCTGCGGGGGCTCAGGTTGCCCTCCATGCCGCTGCTGCTGAGGATGGTGGTGGTGGTGGTGGTGGTGGTGGTGGTGAGTGGCTGGCTGCCCAGCCCCTCATCCTGGCACCTGAGCAGCGCCTGAGCAGACTGCAAAAGCTCCGCCGCCCTGTCGCAGTTCATTCCGGGCACAGAGGGCTGGGAGGCCGTCGGGCTCGTCGGGCTCGTCTGCATCGCCGCGCTGACAGTGGTGTGACAGATGACAGAGGGGCGGGTGGGCACGAGCCCCGGAGAGGGGGACGAGGAGGTGGGAGAGGGGATGGAGGGGGACGCCGCCTTCCTCAGGACGCCGGGCATGGCCTGTTCGAAGCTGGAGGGGTGGAGAACGCGTTTGTCGTAGCTCTCGTCCATAGCGGCCGTGGGGCTGCTGTGTTTCGGGGACTGGGAGCTGTCGGAGAAGCTGTCGCCGGCCTTGCTGCCTTTCCTGGATATGGTAAACTGGTTGGGATCTTTGCCGTCTTTCCTCAGCATCTCTGGGAGAAGTCGCCGCCGAGCGTTGATGAACCAGTTGCACACCTGGAAAAGACAGAGACACATGCTGAGTTATTGAAGAAGCAGCATCACGTGGCTTGCTTACGTTCTGCCTTGCAATTTAAAGTAAAATCTGCTGGTACACTTATCTCCAGGTGCAGTTTGCACCTGTGTTCTAAATGGAGGAACCACAATGAAACACCAGCACCCACCAGAGACGACATATTTCACACCATTAACATTTCCTGTTTATCATTTCAGCTCTGCAGAAATGAAAACACAGACCCCTGAGATTTACACTAGATGATAATCACAGCTCAAACTGTGAGAAGCTAAACATCACCTCTAGTTTGGATTTCTTAATCCTGTATTTTTTTAAACAGCTTCCAATGAAACTCTTCTCTTTGGTCATAGCTGCAATCGTGGTCATCTTTCTTATTTTCTCTGCCGTCCAGCAGGCTAGTCGTAACTGGCTCAGGGAGGCTTGTAGCTCTAACTATGTAAATGACTCTGCATTGTTCCCAGACAGCTGGGATGGAAAGGGGCTGGAGGGAGGGAAATTCCTGTCCGAGTGCCTCAGCCAAGCCCACAACACACAGGGAGCGAGTTTACTCACTCACGCTGTCTCATGCACTTTAATGTTGCCACATCGAGCTGGTTTGGACGACCTTCAGTTCACGGTGTGTCATGTTTTGTTTGCCATCCGTGCAGGAAATGATTCAATCAATCTGACACTTGCTTCCTTTGGAGTTTACAGTGATCTATTTACACTCAAGGCAGTGAAGACGTGTGGTAATCTTTAATATCTGTGTGCATACCTGCAGTGTGGACAGTTGAGTCTGCTTGGACAGGAGGGCTTTCTCCAGTTCCGAGGGGTAGGCGTTGTAGCGGTGCTCATACAGCCAGTCCCTGAGGATCTGCACAGACTCCTTGGGCAGATTCCCTCGTCGTTTCCTCTTCCCGCTGCCCCCCGTGCTGGACGACAGGTCCAGGGGGGCGTCCACGCTGTCCTCGTCGTCCGTCTCGCTCCCTGACAGCATCACCAAACCTGCGCAGGCAAAGCCCGAGTGAAGAGGAGGGGTGTGTGAGAGCAGGACAAAAGGAGGATGGTGTGCCATCTTGTATGTCAGTCACCCAGCAAATCTGCCGCAGCCGCTTTTACCCGAACGCAAGCTGTCTGGGAGGCAGCTGATGTGTCAGAAGCAAGCTGTCAAGTTCAGCCATGTGATTCATATAAGGAGTGAGGGAGGGAGTGAGGAGGAGGAGGGAGCGAGAGAGCCAGGGAGGGAGGGAGGGATGGAGGGCGAGACGTCACAAAGGCTGGTCTGATGCTGTGTCAGTTATAAAACCTGCCTCAACAAATACGAGCCGGGTCGACCGCACAGACAGCGAGCACACCTTGCATTGCTCCGAGTACAGTGAAGTACACCGGCCTGAACCATCCAGCGAGGGAGGGGAGGTTTTGTTTTGAAGATCAGACACATGGCAGATAATAAAAAAAATTCAACATTTCAAAAACCCGACTGATCATCATCAAACCGGATTCAGGGGAAATAAACTGTTGGTAAAAACCCAAACTTTGATCACGTTTGAGTTCTCATTCTGTTCTCAGCTGATTATGATATTACATGTCACAGACAATAAGGAGTTGAACTGACACCAGACATTTGATCTTCCTCTGGAGAATGAAGAAACGCAGGTTTTTGAAGGTTATATATTGTTTCCCCCCCCATGAACAACACAACCAGCAGCAGTGCACTAATACAGGCGCCAGTAGGAAACTGCAGAAACACTAAAAAAAAAACGTTGTGGACATCAAATGAACAAACCCCTGTAGCAGTGAGCTGTGGGAAAGGAATAAGAAAGTTCCCAACAGGATGAGGTAATTACGTAGGCTGGAGAGAGGCGGAGGGGGGGGGAGGGGAGACCTGTTGCAAATCAGCGTCTCCAGACTAAACAAAAGAACCCAGGGCTGCGTGCTTCTTTGTGCGCAATCCTAAAGTTTCTACGCGTAAACTGCGCATTCCCCATCAAACCAAGTCCCTCTGAAATGTCACCGCTCAGTGGTGGAGCCAGAAATAAGAGTTTAAACCACGAGAAGGTGACGTTTTGGGGAGTTTGCACAACTTGTACGAGGGTTTTCTTTTGTGTGTGTGTGTGTGTGTGTGTGCGTGAGCTGCACCACGAGGTCCGTCAATGTAACAAGGCAACTTCCCACAATGAGGTCAGGATGAGCATTAGCCTACATTTGGACTTCAACGCTGTGTAGACGCTCCGTGCGTTCGAATGTTTAAAAAAAAACAACGCATCGTTTTTATTCGAACGCAGCGTCAAAGAAAATGTAACATTCGAATCCTCCACTTTAACTTGTTTCAACTTTCCCCCTGAAATGTCGAAACAAACGTCGCATTCTTAGCTTCAGAGTAAATAAAAAGAATCAGGAAGCTTTGGTGTGATTTGAAGTAGTGAGGGTTTTTTTTTGCGTTGGCTTTAAAGTTAACCTAATTACACGGTGACGCGGAGGAATAAAAACACGCATGGCGACGCTGTGTTGTGGTGTCAGAAAGTGGCACACAAAAAAAAAAACCGTACGTGGGAATAAATACGAAGCGATAACGCTAAACGCAGCTTTGTGGACTTTTGACATCGCGCCAGCACATGGCAGAAAAAAAGCCCCCTGTCACGTCTGGGGAAGGAAACAATAGACTGCGTGGTTTGCTTACGAGGGGAAACGGCTGAATCCGTCTATTTATAAAGCATCTTTTTTCTTAATCTTAAAAAGCATCTCTTACCCTTTTTCGTCTTCATGTCCACTTTTGTCCTCAAGCGCAGAAGAAAACAGTCTCCCGTGTTTGTCCTCTTGTCTCCGAATAAATCTCCCCACGGCGCGTATCCCGAGAAAAAATCCGTATTCATGAAAAACTCCTCTTCTTTCTTTCTTTCTTCCTTTTCTTTTTTTCCGTGTGTTTCCTCCGCTCTCTCTTCTCCTGTTTGCAGACTTGAGGAGGAAGGAGGTGTTGTTTGAGGTGGAGAGAGGGGGGGGGGGGTCACCTGAGATCTCTGCGACTCAAAGCGCCTTTTTCCTCATTGACTGCGTGTTTGATCGTGGAAGTGGGTGACAGCTATCTTTGACAGCTGCGTGACTCAACGCACAGAGAGAGAGAGAGAGAGAGAGAGAGAGAGAGAGAGAGAGAGAGAGAGAGAGGGAGAGGGAGGGAGAGGGAGGGATAGAGAGAGAGAGAGATCCTCCCACCGCGCGGGGAGAAATCTCTGACATCAGCATGGTTTGTTCCACTGACATGGAAACCGAGCTGCTAATCTACGCCCCTGCTGCAGAATAAATAAAACGCAAACAACAACAACACGGCTACATTGTGGCGCTTTGATGTTTACGCGTGCATTCACAATAACAACAATACAAACATTAACAACAACAACAACAACAGGCTGGTGGACGCGCGGGGAGCACTGCGGACCTCGTGGTAACATCCTCCAGCTACAAATGATCACCACGGTGAAAAATCACAACAGCATCGCAACAGGATGCATCTGTGACGTTTTGCAGGAATTAGCTACATTGTTGCATCTTGTGGCTTTAATCTCCTGTCATGTAGCATTTTGGCGCATTTTGTGTCAGCGCTTTTTTAAAAATGATTATTAATGCTCCAGCTCTGTAGAATAACATCTGTGACGCTGTTGTGCTTTAAATACAAAAACCATGCATCATTATAATGTTGTGTTTTGCCAATTAGGAGTCAATGTTATTATTATTATTATTATTACAAAGGCTGCACCTCTGCACACACTGACTGTCACATCGCTCATTCTGCTGTAGCACCACACTGGAGCACGTTCTCCTGATTCTGTATTTATAATTTATCGTTTTTAAATCATCATTATTTTAAGTGATATGCCTCTAATCTATCACAAATGTGTGAATTACACTCTGCACCCTGTGGGGGTGTGGAGCTCAGCTGGAGTTTAGTGCACCAGTTCAGGTTTGTGAAGACAACAGCTCGGTGAAGGAAGCGATCAATGCCTTCATTTGTATTCTGTGCGCAACCCTGCGACAGCTGCTGGAGCAACGTTTCTCTTTCTCTTTTCTTTTTTTGAATGCATTTGTTCCAGGCGAGCGTTTGTTTCGCTCTTGCCTGAAGGTAAATGTCGCCCCCGGGTGTGCACATGTGGTACTGCAGTTCAAATAAACCAAACATTGTGGTAGTTGCGTCCCCTCTAGTGGCCACACGCAATATTGCCAGTTTAATCTGTAGAAGGCCAATTTAGTTGGGGCTGTTCTCAAGAGAAACAGTTCCTTATAATATTGAAGTATGAATTGTGCTTAGCTTTATATAAAGTTATAACTTTTATTTTATATTGAGCTTTATTAAAACAAAATAAAGTGTGACATTTCTCTGTTAGCTGAGCTGACCTGTCCATCACTTTTCGTTGTACCGTTGACCTTGTGTTAACTTAACATTTGACAAATAACGCTTAAATGTATCATCCATGTGTCACAACCAGGTCTGATCAGCCTGTGGTAAACCTGCCTTGTGAGTCTTGTGATAAAACAGACGAATATTGAGCTAATACCTGCTGGTGATCCCTGATAACAACCGACAGTTGGCAACTTAACGTCAAGCTTGTTCAGAGGACCTTCAAACATACAAGGGATTTTCACCATGTCCTTAAAAAAATATGATAAAATGTCAAAGGAGTACTTTTTACAAATGTCACCAAAAGGCCCCATGTTGTTATATTTCAGTATAGGCACGTGACAAAGTCAGTAGAAACCAACCACAGAAAATCAAAACTTTACACCGGTCAGCCACAACATTTAAACCACCTGCCTGATGGGGTTTTTCCTGTGGTGTCTGGAAACAGATCATTTGGGCCCAGAGGACTTCGTGGTGAGGCCTCTACGAATGTGAAACCTCCAACAGATGCTTGTTGAGGTCGATGTGTGCACTTTTTCAGCAATGTTAAAGTAGGTGTCAGAGGAACATCGAGGTGAATGACTGGGCCCAGCAGAACACAGCGCAGTAACGACAGGATCAATGTGTCTCACTTCACATGTCAGTGGTTTTCATGTCAGATCCGTATATCATTTTTCATCATAACTTTATTTATAGCCGCAGTTGTAACAGACTCTTCCGACGTAAAGTCTATTTTGAGTACAATGGCGAATACAGAAACAATTTGACCTTTTCACACCGGACAAGTTGAAACCGTCAGACAATGATTTAAAAATAGAGACATGAGTAATTCAGGCATCCTCAGCAGCCACAACCACAGCCTGGTGTTACCATCAAGTCAATATCAGCCAGTTCCAGTCTCCAGACTGTGTTTTATCTGTCATAATGATAGTAATTATTATTGATTCCACCTAATTCTAAATAATAACTGAAATGTTTGAATATAATATAAAATGATAGAAATAAACATATATAGAAATGTATTTACTTTTTGTATGGTATGTATTTTATTCTGTTTTATTTTATCTGGACCCTAAATCTGAATAATAAATGCTTCTACATGACATGATGTATTAAAATAATGACAGTTTTTCAATAATTCACATATTCAAATCCACCACTGGGGTACAGTTGTATTTTTTAAGAAACTTCAAGGAAATATTTTATTTTGAAAGCCTTTCCACAGAAGCAGTTTCTTTGTCATCCTGTCAGAATTGACTGTGTCCAGACAAGGTGCACAACGGAAGTTATGTCCCAGATATCTGCAGGAGGCCACTAATACCTGCTAACATCTACCAGTAGTTAGACCTGCAAACGTACAAGGGACATTCACCATCTTGTCCGATATTCTAAAATGTCCCTTTCTGTTTCATTTGACTATAAACCATAACTTATTTTAGTTTTTGATCTTGTATTGCTTACTGTTTTATTTGCCTGTGTCCTGTCATATTTGATCTCGTTTTGACTTTGTAAAGAACTTAGTTTTGAAAAGTGCTGTATAAATCAAGTGTATTATTTGTATTTCTTAAGGGTTCGGTGTACTGAATACCCCTCACCTCCCCCCCCCCCCCCTTCCAAACACGAAGGAGAACCTGTGGCAAGCCTTCAGAAATACAAATACAAGAATTTGTAGTGAACACATCTCTAGGATTTTGGATATTTCATTTCTGCCATTAGATCCCTTTCACCTGGGTCTTCCACACTGGACCTGTAAACAGTTTTATTCTGAAAG
Organism: Verasper variegatus; assembly: GCA_026259375.1. NCBI lineage: Eukaryota > Metazoa > Chordata > Actinopteri > Pleuronectiformes > Pleuronectidae > Verasper > Verasper variegatus. The sequence continues at coordinate 13,880,945 of CM048056.1, forward strand.
CCTTTGAGCAGAAGCAGTTTCTGTGTCCTGTTGTGTGACTTGACAGTGACAACACAGACAGGCTCCTGTTTCAGTCTGAAGGGCTAAAATTAGGGAGGACCCCAACTCCAGATGACGCAAGGGGCCCAAAGGGTCCGGTGAGCGTCGGTGGTGACAGGAACCCGGACCATGGAAACCTTCCCTACAACTTTGCTGTTGTTGATGACACGCCGCGTATTTTTAGCCCTTGTTGAAATCTCGGTATAAAGGCGTCGGTGAAAATGCAGCTGTACAACAGTGCGCTGACACACTACCCGAGGTCGTCTCGCAAACTCACCATAACTTTATCCGCGGCGTCCGAGCGACCGAACGGAGCGAAGGACACCGAGAAACCGGCAGTCGCCGAACCACACGCCACTTCAGCGGCCAGCGGGGATTCAGAGAGAGGAAGCGCTCCTTCCGCAAACATGCCCGCCTTCTCCTGCTTCGAGGCGTCATCCATGAGGCCGATCTACTTCACGTCCACCGCCGAGATTCTGATCCGCAGACCAGACGGATCGGAGAGGTCCGTGCCCGTCCATGTGACGAGGGAGAACAAAAACAAACCCCCCGGCTCCCACCAGGGAGGCAGCATCCTCTGCAGGGACAGCGATGTGATGGTGGACTTGATGGATCAGCTGAGAAACGAGACAGAGGGGATGTTCCCGGACATGTTCACCAGCAGCAACACCTGTGGAGCCAGAATGGAACAGTGTTCCAGTGAGGATGGTGTGGTTTCTGTGACTGATGTTCCCACCAGAACCAACGGATGGGCCTCCACGCACAAAGCGGAGTCAGTCCCATCCACAGCAGCTCAGCCTGGAGACAGAGTAGAGGAAGATCTCCATGATGTGAGCGTTGGCAAAGCAGATCCAGGGTCAGAGGACAGACGGGCCTTCGAGCTCAGCGTCCTGCAGGAGTCTACTCCACAGAGATGCCAAGACGGAGGGGAGGTCAACGACAAAGTGACCCGGTACATGGCTGAGGTGGAGAAACAGAACAAGTACCTCCAGGAGAGGAACAAATACAGGTACCAAATCATTCCAGATGGCAACTGTCTGTACAGAGCTGTGTGCAAGGCCACGTACGGGGACCAGACAAGGCACAAGGAGCTCAGGGAGCAGACGGTCCATCACATCGCCGACCACTTGGATGAGTTCAACCCCATCATCGAAGGCGACGTAGGCGAGTTCCTCATCAACGCAGCACAGGATGGGGCCTGGGCCGGCTACCCCGAGCTTCTCGCCATGAGCCAGATGCTGAACGTCAACGTCCACCTGACAACAGGGGGGAGCTTGGAGAGCCCCACCGTCTCCACCATGGTGCACTATCTCGGTGAGGAGGACACCTTCAAACCCGCCTTCTGGCTGAGTTGGCTCAGCAACGGTCACTACGACGTCCTGTTGGACAGACGTCTCCCCAACCCGGAGTACGAGGACTGGTGCAGACACTCTCAGATGCAGAGGAAAAGAGACGAGGAACTGGCAAAGTCAATGGCAGCCTCCTTATCCAAAATGTACATTGAGCAAAATGGGGTTGCGTGAAAGAAATCTGCAGTAACTTTGATCCTGCCTAGTTTTACATATACTTAAAATGATTTTTATAAGATTTATATTGTGAGGGAAAGGAAGTGCAGTGCACATACTCTGGATTTTGTCAATGCCAACGCTGAGAGATGGTGGAAGTTGTGATTAATTGATTAAGTTGTGTTTTTTGAAAGTGTGCGAGCTTGTCCTTGATGGTGTGGATCATGCTAACATGAGTTAATACTGTTTCTGTACATATGCTGTTGAGTCTATAGTATTTATATTTATAGATCAGTTATTTTTCTATAATGCCTTTGCTTGTGATGCCATCGCCAAAACCAGTCAAGTACCGAGACACTTGGTTTGCATTCTTAGCTGCTCTCTTTTGCACAAAAGTCCTGTCAGACTAGTTCGGAGAGTTTCATTTTTTCAATCTAAAGGGGTCTGTTTTTTTCTATGGTTACACGTCTTAAATGACATTTCACAAAACAATTTCAAAATAAAGTTTTGAAAGAAAACTGACTTGCAATGTTTTCACTTGCTTCCCTACATTTCCAGATATTGTCACCATGACAACATCAGCTGTTATCCCGGGTGCGTCGTACGTAGCCGTAATGGAATCCGTCTATTAAGTTAGATCAAAGCAGAGATGAGGTCACGTGTGCGGCACTCGTCCTCCTCCACTCCGCTCCTCCTGCTGTCACAAAGTGAAAAGTGATGGAATCTATTGCATGCTGTGACCCTGGGGCCCGCAGCCTCCCTTCAGATCACTGCACAAGCTCATCGTATTAAGTGACTGAGGTTCAGGAGTATGAGGAGATTAGAAAGGACCTGTACTGTGTCTCAGTATAAAAGCCCATGTAGTTAATACATTCATTCTGTTTTGGTTTCTGTCTTTTATCAAATTAATGGGAGACGGCTGCATCAGGAGTTAATTTAATAGTAGTTTACTTGTATAAACAAAGCTGCAAAATGCTTTACACATTTGAAACAGGATAAAAACAAGTGAAATCAATCAAATCAAGCAATTCATGTACAAAGAAAACATGAATAATGGAGTAATCCCTCCAAACAAGAAGAGAGATACAAAAAGACATACTAGCAATAAGAGCATGTGCTCAGGCCCCATGATGATTTAAAATATGTCACTGATTCAGTAATACTCATATAGACGAACTATATGTGTACAGTTTCACCTCTTGTTATATAATTACAGTAAATATATATTTAAGAATTTTATTTTAAGTCATATTTGACCTATGCTGTTTACCTAGATTATATATGGGTATGTGCTAAAGAGAAAAACTACAAAACATTGAGGTTCAAAGAACACAGTGTGATATCTGTGTATCAAACAAATCTATTGACATATTTGTGCTCCTCCTCCTCCTCCTCCTCCTCCTCCTCCTCCTCATCCTCCTCCTTCTCCACTCTCTTGGATTCCATATGAAAACGTTGCACGGTTCTTCCATTAGGTGGCGCTGTAGCCCCCATATACTCTTGAGCAACGTTACTGTACCATAAGAGAACTTTATATTTACTATTTTTTCTTTCTCCAATCTGATTCAACCTCGGTTTATTATTGAACCCACAGAAATAAATGAGCTGCACAGAACTCAGACCTCTGAAGTTATAATAGGAGATGTTCCTGATTCAATTTTAAGTGGATGCTGGGAAATTATCATTTTAATTTCATAAAATAGATATTTTTAAATTAGACTTATAAGTTCCCTGGTGTTGAGTAGGTGTTATATATCAAATAATGGATCTGCTAGCTTGACACTGTGCATAGAATCTCAACAACCTTTCAAATAAACTTTATCACGGTTTTGACTTATCCCTTTTTTAAATATATATCTGATTACAATGATTATTTATCTCTTTTCAAAACAATACACTTTATTGCAGTGATTATTCAACAGTTATTGTTCAAATATTTTAAAATAAATGTTATTACGCTATTATCTCTCATTAGTTATTCATCTTTTTAAAATAAACTATTAGTTATTATTCATCTCTTTTGTACAGTTTTTGTACAGTTATGAATTATCTCTTTAAAAAAAAACTTTATCACACTTATTATGAATTTCTCTTTTTTTAAATTAACTTTATTAAAGTTCTGATTAATCTCTCTTTTGAATGAACTTTATTAGTTATTAAAGCTCTACAGGGGTGACGTCACTCTGCAGTCATGTGGACGGGAGAAATAAAGTTTGTAGTTCCCTTGTAAGGGGGGGGGGGGGGGGGGGAGAGAGATGGGGGAGGGAGAGAGAGCCTCCCCCTGCTCCTCTCTGGTGGAACAGTGTTGGGGAGGGAGGGGGCAGGTACCGCAGTGTCAGACCCGGCTCACACACACTCACTCCCGGCTGTCAACACCTCACAGGGGGCGGCGGTGACGAAGGCTCCTCGCCGGTGTGAGTAGAGCAGCGTGGCGGGCAGCGAGGCGAGGTGAGGCGGTTACCTCCACCCCCGGTGAGAGCCTCGGAAGTTAACCGGATTCTCTGGGACCAGCCCCCGGAGAAGAGCAGCCCGCAGCACGGCGCGCCTCCTGGAGCCGTGACCCGAGAAGTGTTCACCGGACATGTCGGGACACCGGGTGCAGTTTGCAGATCTTCCCCCGAGTGACCGCAGAGGAAGTCCCAGATCTCACAGTAAGGAAAAACCCTGCTGCTGCTTCTCTGCTGACCTTCAGTTTTAAAGTTAGATTAAAAAGAGGCTCAGTTCAGGTTTAGTCTTGTGAAGCTCAAGAGCATCACTAGTGATCAGACCCACAACAGGAAGCAAACGAGTTAAAGCTACTTTCTCCTCAGAATCTCTGGATAATGAAGCTTTTCTGTCTCGTGCTTCTTGTAGCTTCACGCAACCACATGTCTGCAGTGATGGGGAAACAGTTCATCACCTCAACCCCTTAAAAATACATGAGTACACTTCTCTACACGTCAAAGTAATTTAGCCTTAAAGAGTTTCTTCATTGCGTTTCTGTTGGTTTATCTCGTTGAGAACATGTGATACTTGTTTCAGACACTCACAATATGTTGTTATTGGGGCCGGACGATAGTTTCAGATCAGCGGATACCGATAAATATCACGATAAATGTACACATTATTATTTCTTTTCACGTTTAACTACAGGCTTTTTGCTCTAACACTTGATAAACAGCAAAATAATTTTACTAAATGAATGATGTGTTATATCTCCTCACTTCACAATAAGTAATATGTCTATAGATAAATATGAATTGAGATGATTCTTGATATCGTTTTATTACTCAGCTCTAGTCTTTATATAACGTAGAGCCGTTTTTCAGACATGAACCCCCCCCCCCCCCCCCCCCCCCCCCAGAGGACGTCTGGAGAATTGGGTCGGGAAGTTTACCTTTCACTCATGCTCAACACTGCAGGAGATTCTCCACAGAAATCTGAGAAGCGTTCAGATGAGAGGTGGAGCAGCAGCGTGTGAATTCCTCGGTGGAGGTCACGTGTTTTTGCTAACATCGATTTTTGCTTCTGTCGCATGTCAGAAGCATCGTCAACTCGCTCGTGGTGAATCCTGCTGCGTTCACACGTCGGTTCCTCCAGACTTTCTGCTGACTCTTAACTAGGGGCCTGGCTGGAGAAGGCCCGGAGGCCCTCAGTCGGACATTCACACAGAGGATCTCCTGAGATGCTCCTCATCCTCCCCTGGTTTGTGGAGCCCTGACCCTTTAAACCCCCGATCCACTCTGCATTGGCGTCAGTGCCACGACCCCCTTCACTCCTCACCTCTCTGCTCTTACCTGAAGTGGCAGGTGCCCTTTTATGTGCCGCTGCAAACTTTTCCTCCTCAGGGTCTCTTCAGTGAGTGCAACACTCTCTCATCACGCTCTGCCTCAGTTAAGGTGACGCTCACCTTGACATGTCGTTTTCCGCCGCATCCCACAGTCTTTAAGTGCGGGACGCGCTAATGGCTGCTAAATGGGAGCAACGCATCCGGGGCTTTTGTGCTTTTACTGCTGAAGTGGATCGTTTAAGGATGTGCTCGTGATTGCGTACGAGGTGTGATGCTGCAGTGGGTGCACCATACAGCACGACACACAGGGGAAGCTGAGCTCATCGCCACGGTGACAGGGTTTGAGTGACGGGAACACGTGAGCAAGGATGCGATAGGAAAATTGACCGTTTGCTGCAAAGCCCGAGCGCATCTACGTTGCACTATGCTTTTTGTGTTAATGCGTATTTGTCTCTGTCTACGCAGGGAGCTGCTGTGGCGCAATGTGAGATCACATGTAACACGCGTGTGTGCGCAGCAGGTTTGAGAAGTGCTGATGCTGGGTGCGGGTGAAAGCTCAGGTCGTGCACAGGGTCGGTGTGTGGAAGGGCAGAGCGGCAGCTTCAGCAGCAAACCACACATTCTGAGTCAGCCCATCCGTTCTCTGCTGTTGTCCAGAGGCGAGTGTCAGTGGGGTCAAGTTTCAGTCTCTTCTCTCTCTCCACCTCTGTGATCGCACACACATGCAATCCACGCGCTCACACGACCTCAGAACCCACTTCAAAGCTCTGCTGCTGGACTTATTGTCCTGGCCTCCACCTCCCGGGGAAGATTTACTCCTCATGTTAAATGTGGAGAATATAAATAACCAGATAGCAGCAGAATAGTGTAGCATCTTTCAGTTCATCTTTCATTATCAGCTGGCATTTAACGGAAGCATCTTTCTGTAAGATTTCTGTATTATTGGGTCTAAGCATTTTCCAGTGTTTGCTTTTCACTCAGAACACAACTGGAGTATGTCAGGGTCAGACGTGTTCACAACAACAGGAACATTTCCAGAACATTCAGATTAGGGATGGCGCCTGGTATCCAGGAGGCAGGACGCGGGAATAGTAGTTTTTGTTTACAGCTTAATCGACACCTGCGTCAGGACTTATTGCCAAAAACTCTTCAATCTCATTTTCTTTCCAAGTCGACGTCTTTGTCGGTGTCGTCTACGTGTGTGACACCTCTTTTTATTCCTGAGACGTTTACCAGGGGGCTGGAAAGCGTTTCCTCATGTTAAGCAAATACAAAGTTTAGTCAAGAACAGGTTATACGTGTTATGAGTTCCGTTTACATAGCTGCAAAAGGACGAGAATAACATGACAAATTACTACTTAACCTTTCCCCCCATTTTGTAGAAGCACAGAGAGAATGTGTTAATAACAGTGCCCCTGTTTTACAACACCTAGCTTATTAGTTAAGAAGTGGAAATACTAACCTGTCTGTGAAAGGATGAGACTTACGTGTGAGAACCTTTTGAAAAGCCAAACCTCCGGAGATCGCCTTGGAAAATGTCAGTTTTCAGCAGTGAGAAAAAAAAAGAAGATTAGTGCAGATTGAAGGTCACGAGATAAAAAGAGGTTTTCAGGTTCATCTGCTTTAGTGTGGACGTGGTTCAAGTTGTTAACATGATTATTTCTGTTGTATCAGGGACAATATAAAACTGTACTGTATGTGCCAGGTCAGTTTCATTTGAGGCGTTTTCCTGATCTCTGGAATATCTGAAGAAGGACATGTTGCTTCCTTGTTTCTTATATGTTCCTGTTTTCCATTTTGACCTTTGAGAGCAGTGCTTGATATAAGAGTGTCCTTTTAGATTTTGTATTTAGTTATGTTTTCTGTGTCCTTTTATTTGCTTGGTTATTGTGTGTGTGTGTTTGTGAGCAGGATTAAGGAAAAACTACTGAACAGATTTCCACGAAACCTGGTGGACGGATGGGGCACGGGCCACAGGAAGAACCCATTACAGTTTGGGGTGGATCCAGACAAATTTGCCTAATCTAGGAAATAGTTTTCACTTTCTTTAACATTGCAAGATTGCAAGGGCAATTTTTGACATCTTCACCAATTTTCCCCAGGAATAATTCATGGATCTTGCCGGGAAAAGAATTAGGCATATTTAGGGGACCAATATCTCCGAGTGTTTGCATTTGTCTGCAGATCAAAATAAAAATCTGAATCCAGCAGATGTAAATGTGGTTTCACGACGAGGGGTTGGGCCTTGGTGGAGGTATCCACTCTGAGTGCCATTCTAATAAGGAGCTGTAATTACTTTTAAGTTATCTGAGAGCTGCACATTCAATGAGTAAAACAGTCGTGTGTCTTTCAGTGAGATGCTTTACATCCTGGGCAGCTGCTCCATGTTCACCATCTCAAGTTTCCTCCAGTATTAGTAGATTATATGTCAACAGCGCCTGGAGGAGTATCCTTGGTCTTGATTGGATCTGAATGAAGATATTGTCTTCTCCGTTTCCCATCAGGCCTGTAACAGTTCCCACGAGGAGAGGGTGGAGCACTTTAACATCCAGCTCAATCACTATCTTGATCTTCACGAGGAGCAGCTCGAGTCGCTTCGCGCTTTGCTTTCTGCCAAGAGACTCTTGTTAAGTGGCGTTGTTAGTGGAGCTTACACCGCGGCTCCGTCTCCATAACGCTTATGCTGTCGTGTCTCTTTGTCTGCCAGGCCGAGTTAATTAAATAGTTGTGTTGTTGTGAGTCCAGCTTTTCTTGTCAATCTGCGGCACGCCTTCAGTCTTTCTCTCAACAGGCATTTGCTTCTTGTCCGTCACTTTGCCCTTTGTTCACAGGATTATACACGATGCATTATCAATGACATACTTAAGAGAAAAAATAATTTAGCTCTAGTATATACAAGCAAAACGATTAATGATTGTGATTGATTAGAAAATCCACCGAAAAAATGAATCAGCAACTGTTTTGATCATCCATCCAACTCATTTATGAATTGGTAATCAAAGAATGTGTGTTTTTTTTTAATCAGTTGTGGAGAGAAAGAGGTTATAACCTGCAGCAACAACAGTTTCCTGGATTTGGATCAGGGACTTTGACGTTATTGTGCTGCGTGTGTCTTAACCCATTATTGAAATAATTGTTAGTTGCAACATTAAAATTCCATAATTGCAGCTGAAAAGGTCAGAGAAGAGAGCAGAGGAAATCAAACAAACTGTAAAGTAACTTAGAAGTGCGCCTTCCAAGCAGAGAGAGCAGCACTTCAGAATATACCCACTAATCTGCAGTGATTCGATGTTTCTATTTGTTAGGTTTAAACACTTAATCCCACACATTACTGTGGTATGTACCAGACTCCTAAACAAACACTGTCTGGTATTGAGAGCTGCTGTTGATTGGCTGTGTCGGGTCACACCTGTCCACTAACCAATTTTCTCGCTGCCTTACCTCCTCACCGCGGTAAGTAAGATATTTGCGTGCGTGTGACTGATGATAACAACCGGTTCACTGTGCTGCACACCAACAACTACCAGAGGAACCTGCTTGTTTGCGAGTCTGTATTGTGAGTCACCTTAACCGAAGAGTGGTATCTTGGGTGTGTTGAAAATTGAAGATAATTGCATATTTGCAAAAAGCTTGCTTGAACTTACTTTAATGAGAAATTATAGAATTATGGAGAAATGATTTGTTTCTTGTCTGACAACGACCACAACAGGAGTTCATGTCGTGCTGTGGACTCCATCAGCCTGTCAACAGTCACTTTGTCTGAGTTTCCACTTTGCTTTGGTTCAAACCACATTGTTTTCATCAGTTATCAGTGTTTCTCTGTCAAACTGTCCAGGACAAACAATAAACATGGATATCAAACTCTAGGCGATTTTCTCGGGGGAAAAAGACAAAATGCTGTGTGTGAATGATGCTGTGCACCAGCTCAGGAATGCAGATGGCGTCTGCACCGGTGTCGAGCTGCAGGAACCAAGGGGGGGGGGGGGGGGCGGGCTGACATCCTCACGGCTCATGATTCTCAGAGAACGCAAATCAAAATGATGTGAAGGTCAAGATAAAGCATGGCCTTAATTTCCTGAGACGTATTTCTATACATAGTTCACTCACTGCTACTAATGTCATCTCTTCTTGAGCCCCTGTCCTCTCAGAGGACGGTGTCAAATGCCACGTCTGGTGCGCTCGCTGTCCCGGCTGAAGATGCTGATCACATTGGATAGGCACTTGAGATGATCCTTCTGGAAATAGGCAGCCCCCTGAGATGCTTAACAGCTGTTTCCACAGCGGATTAAAAGCCTTTCTCCCTGAGGGCTCGTAAGTTTCCCTCAGGAGTGTGAAACACAACATTATGAGGGCTGTAGCTTTAACAGGGGGCGTTGCTCTCTGATAAAACAGCAGCAACCTTGAGTCGATACTTTTTCTTTTGTTTCTCAAAGACTTAACATACTTTCGAATCAGCGTTTGTGAATGAGGTTTAGTGAAAATGAATTATCAATACGTCTTTAGGCTTTTAGACGTGTTTATTGAAGCCAGTGTTGATTCATTGTTGTCCAGACTTTTCTCTGACAGTGTTCATTGTGCTGCAAAGGTGATTTATGATGGTGAAATTAGAAATCCAAACACTTGCAGTCATTCCAAAGGAGCCTGATATACTGTGGGACCGTCCTCTGATGGCGTTTAATCGCCAACAATCTCACATTTCATCCGTTTTCTGCTGACTCCTTCAAATCCTCCCGGTCGAGTACATCCGGCTCTAATGTTACAAACTGAAGAAACTGAAAGCACTTTGCTTCTCTTTGGCCTCTTCTGGAAAAAAGCGTACATACTATTTCATAACGTCTGACATTTTGTTCCGTCATCAAGCGTTAGTGAGAAAGTAGAAATAACTCATTCATGAGAAACGGAGTCAAAGGGAGGCTGTATTTTGAGAAGATGAAACAGCACAGGGATCTACAACCCTGAGTGCAGCACATTACATCGTAGATGGTATCTTGTGCTTAGAATGACTCCTGGTTGAGTCATCGCCTCTGACTCACTGGATGGCTTTGCATCACAAGACTTTGCATGGCTAATGAATTATCCATCCTCCCCTGACTTCCCCGTCTCTCCAGCAGCGGGATGCCTGGTGAACCAGATGTTTACATTTTTGTTCCTCTCATTGATACCCCACCGTGACTTTCCTTCCTGAAGAGGATGTGATGAAGCATTGCACACTTTTCTCAAGAACGCTGAGTGGAGCTGGTGTCAAAATGCAAAATCGGGAGACGATAGCGTTCACCTGTTCTGCTGCAACAAGTGACACGTGGACCTCTACGTCAGCACAGGGCGCTTCAAGCTGCTTCTCGAGCTGGAGTCTCTCTCACTGCGTAGACACAACAGCGCTGCCATGCCCACCGCCGCCTTTTGTTTTGTCCCCTGAGGAATCTGTCTTGTTTATTGTCATCTCATGTCTGGGAAGATCTAATGCCCGATAACACACAGATGGGAATGTGCACTGTTAAAATGATGACTCTCAGAGGGGGCCACGGCTCTCCGCACGGTGGTCGTTCTTTCCGCCCTGAGCAGCAACTCTTGAAATTTCTGTGCTGCTTTATTGGTGATTAGAGACAATCTGGCTGTATATGTGTGCTGTTGGGACGTTGGGTGTAATAAACAGTCTCTGCATGCATTCCCCCCCACGCACTAATGATGCATGATGCCAGCCGCAGCGACACTGTTTTTGTAAAATGAGTAACGAGAAGAAAGCAAAAAAATAATAATTTGGACCCGGACGAGTGAAAAGTCAAATAGCCTCTCCTTTGATGAAGCAGCGAGGTCATGTTCAAAGAGAAATATCAAACAGGTACGTGGGGAGAAAACGTGAGGGAGGTTGGGAGGTGTGTGTGTGTGTGTGTGTGTGTGTGTGTGTGTGTGTGTGTAGGTACATGATAATTAGGTTTATCTTCCAACTCCATGCTGAAATATCAAGTCTTGTATTGACCAACTGTGATTCTAATGACTTTACAAATCAATGCCACAGAGGTCGGCCTAGACACACACACACATCCACACAATAACTCTTGTGTCTGCATTTTGCATTGTTTGTATTGTAGAAGGCAGAGCATAAAAGGAATGAGAACATCTTTGAGAAAAATGTATTTGACAAGTACTTTGACCTTTTAGTTTGGTCCGCGTCCCATCCTGTTACATAGAGGGTTTATGACCTGTAATGCAGCCCAGCCACCAGAGGGTGATCAAGATAGTTTGGCTTCACTTTTGGGGAGCTGTCATGTCGTCCATCTTTATCTACACTCCATGTTGAAAACAATAATTTGTGGTCTTGTGATCTCGGCAGGGACACTTCCTGTCTCTGCTGGTAACCTCACTGCTCCAAGGAAGCAAATGAGGATATACACCGAAAGATTTGAACTAATCCTTTATGTTTGCATTATGTGTATTACTGCAACAGCTGCCTGTGTGTGTGTGTCTGTCTGTGTGTGTGTGTGTGTGTGTGTGTGTGTGTGCTTGTCCATATGTTGTTTTACATTCCAGTAATATTCCATGGGAAGAATTTGTTGCTTAGATACTTGATCTGTACAAACTAAGACGCCTCAGGCTGATATTTCAACATAACATAACTTATGAGACACACACACACACACACACACACATACACACACGTCTGAACACATTTTCACAGCAACGTTGTGTATTTGATAAGCTCCTCCTGATTACAAGTAATTTATGTTCACTTAGCTAAAAACACGGCGTCTGACACCACTCATTTAACATGCCAAACATTTAGCTTGAGTATCTAATTTGATAACTGAGCCTGTGGATGGGAAAAGAATCCACTGCCGGTCAATAACCACAAGCCACTCCTGTCAGTGTGATAGATGGGAGGTTCAGCGCCAGGTGTTTATAAGTGGATGGGACGCCACTGATTGGGTGCGGTCACAGCGAGGGCCAGTGGGAGGAGAGCGCACATCCAGAAAGTGCTGAGAAGTTCAGTAATGACCTGACAGCACTTTCTTTCCCCCAGAGCTGATGGAAAAACACCTTCAAAAGACAAATGAGTGATCAGCGAACTTCAGATAAAAAAAACCCGTATCTGCTAAATTCCTTATGTCAGAATGAGGAAATTAGAATAGACAGAGATGGGTGTTGTAAAGGTTTAACACTCCCTGAGAGAGAGTCAAGAGCTTTTGGCAATTAGGGCAGAAGCCTGTGTCGATGTGTTGTAAACAAAAACACTGGAGTTCAGAAGCGGAATTCATACGTCCTGCCTCCTTAATGCTGTACCCAGACACCCCCCTTCGCCGATTGTTCCGGAAATGTTCCTGAATGCGTCTGACCCCGGACAGTCTCCTGCTGTTGTTCTTCATCTGTGAAAGACAAAGTCTAGAGAAGGTCTGAACCCACATTTATTCGGAGTTCATGGAAGTTCTGAAAACAGTTTATATTTTCATAGAAATCATTTCTTTCTCATTTCTGATTCAAAATTAGGACTAGAATTAAGGATTTAGCCATTTTTGGGACATTTTCACTGATTTCCCAGGGAAATATTCACGGATCTTGATGAAAATCATCAGGCACATTTAGGGGACCGGTATCTCTGAATGTGCAGTGTGGTGCAGCTTGACTGTTGGGGCCTTGGCGGAGGTCTGTGCTCTACTTAGTGTTGATTACTATGATGATTTCATCCCACTCTCTAACTCCCCACCTTAACTTTCCTGTCACTTTGGAATATCAGAGCTTGTGCAGCTGCTGCAGTAGCAGAAAGTCACTCAGCGATATTTAACAGTCAAACAGGACGTTGTGCCCGCGATGCTAAACGCCACGGTTACGCCGGCTTGGCTGTCAGGAGCCGCTGCAAAGGCCAGCAGTTGTGTAAGAGATTTAATGGCCGAGCCCGGCAGCCTAAAGAGGGGGCGGCAGCCGTCAGACCTTTTTGCAGAGGTCAGCACGGTCCTCCGCTCGCAGCTTCTCTCGTTTAATCCCAAAAAGGAAAAACTCTCCCTGACCTCCAGATGCTTCAGGATTGTGGCTGTCAAAAATAATTTTATTGATCTGTGCTGATTTGTAGTGTGATCATTTTGAATCCCTTTGATTTGACACAGCAGCTTGATGTTACTTTTTCGTGTGTGAGTACAATGAATTAAATGGATTTTTTTCTGCTGCCCCTCAGTGTGAACTGCCACCTTCTGTAGTTCCTTTTCACAAATCTGCAGGAAATTGTTTTTATTAAGACGTATGTGACAACTTAGACACTGATACACAGATGCACGTGTGTTTGAGGGTTCATCCGGGCATTCGTGTGTATGAAGAGCTGCTTTATGTTGTATGTTTTCGCACCGGGCGAACTCTTACTGGCCTCGGGTGCTCCTCACTTTCTCTCTTGGGAGTTTTCAGTGTGCAGTGAATGCCTGCTGTGTCTGTGATAGAAACAGCCCCCTCAGTCATTCTGTGTTGTTGGGACCTGAGTCTGCTCAGCTGAACATTCGGGACCACCGGGGTGGAATGCACACTCATCATTTATCATTGCCGTGAACTGAAACCCAGCAGTGTGCAGGGTCAGAGTTTCTCACACACCATCTTAAACCTGTCCACGTTAGACTGATGACTCGACTCTGAGCTTACCAACACAATAGACAAGAGTACATATGTGTGTTTTCAAATGTAAATAGTTAACAGTGCACTCCAAGCTGCTAGTTATCATCCCCCTCAGCACCAGAGTACCTCCGTCTTTTAAGCTTATTCAGCATCGGCCAATCACAGAGTTTTGTAGAAGTAAGCTCAACTTTTCCATTGACCCGCAGGATCTGAAAGTCCCTCCACTCCTGAGTCACCCCCAGCCCCCGTGCCTGCCTCAGAACTTGACACTGAAAGGCGCCTGGGAGTTTTAATATCATGGGGATTGCGGGTGCTCCTGACTGATAGAGCTTCGGCCTTGGACTTTGATGTTCTTTGTTGCCTCTTAATGAGGATCAGACTCCGGAGCCCTCCCCTCCTCCCTCCTCCCTCTTCCACGCGGAGCAGCAGAGATTGAAGGACCAGCTCTACCTCCAGAGAGGTGGATTTCCCCCCCTCCTCCTCCTCTTCTCCTCCCTACTATTCATTTCTCAACCCCCCCCCCCCCCCCTCTTTTTCCTCTTCCTCCCACTCTTTCTTTAATCAGCCTCTCCGGCACCCAGAGCATGTCTGCGTCCCTGGGTGAGTTCATCAGTTCATTAAGGAGGCCTCGGCCCAGATGAATCGGGCCTCTGAAGTCTTTTCATCGGCACCTTGGGGAAGCTGGAGGTGCGGGTTAAAGGAGGCTGATAGCGCGACACAGCACAGGAAGCACACTCAAGACCGGGGGGGGGGGGAGGGTCCGGCTTAGTCTCAACTGGACACTAACACTGAAACATGTGTACACAAACCTGCGACGAGGCAAAGGGTTCAGGGCAGATGTCAGACGAGGGGTGGGCCCGACTAACCCCTGACCCCAAGGTCTGAAATTGAAGGCCGATCGAAAACATGTGTGTGCCAGTGCTCCAGGTCGGCTTCCTTTGTTTCGATTGAAACAAAGACCCACTGTAGTGACTCCATAGCTGCTTTCAGATGTGCACTGAACTCTGCAGATCCTTCCCTATTTTCTCCGGAGGACGTGCATGTGCGAACGCTGTCACTGTGGACTTCCTCCGGGAGGTCATGTCTGAAAACGGCTCATGTCAGCAGAGTCTCCCTCTCAAACGACACTTACAGAAACTCTACCTGGATTGGAGATTGAGAAGATAAATGCCAGATGTTGAGGAATCAGAATACACTCGTCCTCCCAGTGAAATTGGACATAACGCTCTGTTTTTCATAGGCCGGGCTGTCAACAATCATCTGCAGCCGTTTCTTCCGTGATTTATTACAATTAGCCTCAAGTCATTGCTATTTCCAGCTGAGGAGCAGGACTGTTAATTCGGATTACCGTCATAGAGGAGAGCCATAAAGATCGAAGCTCGTTATTCCCCGTAGCAGCTCCCGGGCCGAGGCAGAATGAAGAGAAGTGAAGCTAAAGGATCTGTGTCTCTTTTTTCTTTCTCTGAAGAGCAGATCCGTAAAACAAGTCCTCTTGTCTCGCACGTCTGCTCCCTCACCTCCGCCCTTCATCTCTTTAATCCTGCATCTTTCCCCTCCATGATTAATTGCCCCTTTTAGCCCTGATTTATTTCTACACCTCCTCCAACTCAAGCTTCACTTTTAGCGTCCTCATGCGTCCTTCCTCGTGTCTTCATCACTTTGTGTCCCTTTGCGTCAGATGCTTATCTCTGTCCTGTATTTGTCCAGCCTCAGCACATCTCTGCTGCTGACTGAAGCCTTGTGTATTTTTGTGGACGTGCATATGTGTGCGTGTGTGTGCGTGCAGTTGGAGGACTTCCTGTTGTGGTATGTGGTACTTTGTGGCGTGGATGTGGGTGTTTGCTGTCACTGCACTCATCCACTATTTTCTTAGGAATTCACCTCATCACATGAACTACTGAACTGTACACGTCACTCAGATGAAAGTGTTAACTAAAGATTAACTAAAGCCTGATCAGTATATTGGTTGGCTGATAGTATCAGCCAATAGTAGCCCTTCACATACGTGTCTGTATCTGCGTTTATCTTTGAAGATATTAAATCTTACTTAAGAGAATAAACAATGCAGAAAAGATGTGCGTTTACGTTTATAAAAATGTTTATTTCGTAAATCAAGTTGTATATATTAGGTTACATTAGTGTTTTCTCTTTCTTTTTAGTTATATTTCATAAAGTTTATGATTAAACTGTAAAATATCAAGACTCATTGTCATAAGATTTTGATAATGACATCAGGAATCATTACAAGTCAATATCAAGGGAATCTTCCCGTTTCTACAATCCATCCCTCATGACTGCTGTGCCTCCTCGTTTTTGTGTCTCACTGACTTTCCAGTGAACTTCCTCTTTCCGAACCTCTTCCCCCCCCCAACCCCCACCCCCCCTTCACTTCATGTCACTTTCAGCCACGCGAGAGTGCATGTTACTGTCACTTGTTTTAAACTCATTCCCCGTAACCTTTATCATGCCAGAGAGTTTGGGGGGAAAAAATACATTCATATTCATGTGTCATCTTCCATCCAAGCGCTTGGCCACGTCTCCGGCTCTGCAGTGAAGGGATGCGCAGTGAGGAATGAAAGAAATTCCACATTAATGAGGATCTGGAGAGATGTTTGCATGGCTGGACCCTCTTATCTATCTTGCCCGTGCAGGCATAGGTTAGAAAGATTTAGAGGTTAAACTGAGCTTTGAAATTGTGTTTTGGTTTCAATAGACTAAAAACCACCATGTGTCCCAGCTCAGTGTGATCTACAACTCATGATATAAAGTCGCCGATTGATGTATTTGCGACGTTGCGTGGAAACGATATTCACTGGTGAAAGTATGCAAATTTATGGGGATGATAATCGCTCATTTGAAAGCTGTCGCCTTGATTTAGAGACTCGAGCCATGAAAACCTCCTGATGAAAATCTACTTTCTTGGCAAGCATGTGCACACACAGACACGCAGATTATCCCCCCCCCCCCCTGTCGAGAGCACTTAGACAAATGGCATTTTCACATGTTAAAGGTCAAAAAAGAAATGGCCCTCGTGAGCATACATTTCGGTCCTCTCGATGCTTCTATGGTAGAACGGGAGGCGTCAGTATCGAACACTGCTCACTTCAGGTTGAAAAACCTCCAGATTAACTGCGGGGGAATTTACACTTCACCACATTAAGGATGGTATCAGTCAATGAGCAGATTTTCGAGCAGCATTAACGGGATTATTATCGACTTGCCGCTCGAGGTAACATGAAAGTTAATAACATTACATGAGGAAATTGATTTTGTTCTTTGTCCTGTTTTCTTAACCTCAAATGTTCAAATATACCCATGGGGGGGGGGGAGTTTAAGCCAGAAATTGGTAGGAGTGGTGGGTGGAGCCTGACTGACGCTTCTATTAAAAATCTGGAACCGCCCTCTGCTGGTCATTTGAGAGAATACAGGATTTAGACACATTGGCTTCACTTTCTGGACCCAGAGTCTACGTCCATTTTTATATGCAGTTTATGGTACAAGCTACAGTTTTGCTCACTTTTCAGCCGTGACGCCTGTCGGATCTGTCCTGCTTATGTCAGATTAACAAGCATCAAGACTCTGATGTTCTTAAGTTGAGTCCATGCAGAGGTTTATGCTGCATATGGTGAACATAGCATAAAACATCTTCTCTTGTTTGTCTGTTAAAGATCCGCCAGCAGAAGGAAACCAAGGTTGCAGCTGCACCAGCACAGAAAACCCAATCATTCCTCCTCCATAATATATGAGTCTCTAAAAGATCTAACAGGTCCTTATGGTGCTGTGTGTGTGTCTGTTTGGGTGAGTGTGTGTGTGTGTGTGTGTGTGCATTAATTCATGCTTTTATGTGTTTTGCAAATTTAGCTCGGTGAAGACGAGCAGGTGGGAGATGAAGTTACTGATTTTAAGACGTCTCATCTTGGCGATATCCCCTTTCTTTCCGCGCATGTAAATCAGCATCGATTTAAATATATTAACCTTTTTCTCTTTCTTCATCTGAGGTAAATATTTTGGTTGTGTATTTGAGCAACTGGCGGCTGAATCCAAAACACCTCAGATTTGACTCTGGAAACCTTGTCTCATTAATTCCTTCGCTGTAATACGAGAATACTGATCTCCAGCCACATCTGACACACGGAGGTTTCAAACCTCAAGGGCTCTGGTTTTCTTATAGCTGCTTTCAGACATGCACTGAACTCCAGACATTTTCCAGAAATCTTCCGGAGGGGCTGTATGTGAGAACGCAAATGTACGAACGTCCGTTGCTCCCGACATTTCCCGGGAACTTTTACCTGCAGGCCCCTCAGTAAAATGTCCAGTAACATACATGTAGAAGACGCAGATGTCATTTTCTTGTTTCCTGTTCTTTCCCGACATCTTCTGGAGTTAATGTCTGTAAACAGCCCACGACACACTTTCCAGATAGTGTTTTTTACGCTCACACTTTCATCTTTTTATCACGCTTTTACACAATGAGCGAGCTTCGTGGGATGTACCATTAAGGTGGCACTGCTTTTTGTTCCTCAGAAAGATGCTGCTGTTTCACAATTCGGGGAAATTGCTCCTCTCAGTCTTTCCTTCCCTCGCTTCCTCCTCCGTCTGCAGCCAGCCATGCAACTAAAAATCAATAAGCCATAAAGAGAGTGGAGAAGCCTCTTATTTACATCGGTCCTGAATGGGGAGGTGGTTTGTCTCTCCTCATATCCTCTTTATACACTTAAGGCAGGAGCATTCAGTTTGCCTCCAATAACACACTTGACAGGCTGTCCAGATAAGAAGCTCAGCTCACCTAGAATGCTGAGGCGTATAGGACAGAACCAGGCTGTGAGCTCCAAGCGCTGCCGCTGCCTCTGCGGCAACGGGATGAATATACGAGTTCAGATGGAGACATGTCCAAATGTGTGAGTGCGTGGGGTTTCTGAGAGTAAAGAGCAGGAGTGATTCACAAGGCCACAGGGGGGCCCCAGAGACGGGGCATAAGGAGGAAGAATTCATGATGACACAGACTTGATGCTGAATCCCTGCTCACTAAACGCCGCAACACAACTCAATATTGACTCGCTCTTTGTTATGTGAGAGTTTCAGCATCTGTAACAACAATCTTCCTCTGGGCCCTTGTTAACGAGGGATTCTACTTGTTTCCATGCGCAGGCCTCGCCAAAATAAGACGGCATGAAGCTTCTCCTGCTGTCGAAGAGGCGTCATGACACTGCCTCTGAATCTGTTTTCTTTTATAACAAGCTGGAGCCTGTTAACTACAAGTCAAGTCTATTCAATCACTATCAATTATAACAGAAACTGCACCATATGTATTCAGATTGATTTCCTACCTCAGAAGCTGCTATTTCTTTGAATTTATTTAAAGATATGATACTTAACAATTCTTATATCAAATGGATCTCGAGCACGAGTAAATCTTTAACAAACTTTGGAGGCTACCATGATTCCACGCTGCTTTGTGTCATCATCAAACTAGGTCTTTTATCTTTGCTTTGATTGAGAGAGCCTCGTGGCAGAAGCTACAAAATGCAAAAATGCATCAACTTGTAGAGAAGCTTGTGTAAGACCGGAGATCCATCCCTCCATCCATCCACCGGATACAAACTAAACATTTCCTTTTGTCGCAGTAACTCCTCCTGCAGCTCTGGCAGAGTCATGCCCTCACTTAAACTCAGCTTCTGGATTTGAAATTTCATTTTTGTTGTGCAACGCATCTTGGCAGCTGATTTGGACCGGGGAGCATCCTTCATGTCTTTACATGCCCTCCTATACCGAAAAGAATGGATGGAGCAAAACAAACTTTGACACGTATAGTTTTCCTTTTGCAAACCTTCTGGAACTGACTGGAGTGAACGTTCAGCATCCAACAATCTAAAAGCTTCACAACCGTCCTTTTAAGTTTCGGTGAAGATTTTGGAGATGGAACGGCGTCAACTTTCAAGCGGCGTTGTTGCGTCTCCTCGGAGCGACTCGACAACACCGGCGGCGGCTCGCCTCAATCTGTCTTGTTTGTTTAAGTGACAGTTGATGGTAATGGCGGAGACAGCGCTCCTCCTGACTGGGCCACCGTCTCCTCTGACCTGTTGAATGAGCGGCAGGCGACACTCCCCCCCCACATGTTGGTTGGGTTTCCCCGGGGAGCGGCTGAGCGTTAAGTCCAATTGGTCCCAACTGTCAGCAAGTCTCATCATCTCACACGCTGCTCCTCTGCCTTTGAGACACTTTTTCTGCAGCCGCGTGTCGGGAGCAGTCGACAGCTACAGCTCCTCAAGTCGCGAAGAAAAAGGCTCGGTTTGCCGTTGTTGATGTTTTTTGACCAATTTAAGATACAGTGTGTGTCCCAGTTAGAGACTCGGATTCAGATGTTCATTTCATGAGCCTGTGAACAACTAAGTCTGTGATTAAATATTGATTGTTTGCTCGGGTAAGAAATTGTTATTCTGTGGAAGGTTCCAGTTTGACTGTAGGCTCGCTTCAGGTTTCACCAGGTTTGCCGCTCGGTGTTACGATCTTTCAGGGAAGATCAACTTTATCTATTCTGGATGATGCCCAGAAGAAGTAGTTGATCGTCTCGTCTTTGTGTCTCGACATGTAATGGATCATTGGGGATAAGTGGATGTTACGACCCAGCCTGTCAGGGACAAGTGAAGCAACATAAATCTAGATGTTGTTGGCTGACATAAAAATAAAATAATGGTTCTGGAGGCTAAAGGAATAATTACTAAGAAGTGAATGAATTAACTAAAAGAGGGAAACAGGATGAGTGGGCGCTGTTTAAATAATAAAATAGATATATACACAGAACCAAAAGAGGACTCTAGAAAAAGAGAATAACAAATATATAACTAACTTAAAATAAAAATGAAAATCAGGTCCGACAGCAGAAAGACGGGACGCACACCTTCAGACGTCTTGGTACAATCCTGCGCGAGGTTTCAGTACATCCTGCCTAACATTACTCAGAGCAAGCTACCAGAGACAAAAACACGAGGGAGCCAGGAGAGGAACTGTTGCAACCTGGTCCCAAATCTGTGTTGGTACCCACAGCATTGGTTTCTCCACGCTCCGTGATGCCGTTGTGTGTCTGTACACGTCGGTGGAGCTCGCAGTGCACTGTCACTAACTGATTCAGCCGCTGATACTGAGTGAATGTTACAGTCAGTAATGACTCATGATATAGTGGGGAGGGAGCTGGGAGATGGAATGCAGGAAAGAAACAACCAACCCCTCGGGGCTTGGAAAACATACTCAGGCTTAATCCTCAGCAGATAGACACACAGGTCACCCCCCCGATCTCACACACACACACACCACCCCATCCAACAGTTTGCCTCGCACATCCCCCACACTCCACCTTCAGTCCTGAATAAAGTTCCCACTCTTTGTGCTTCCCAGTCAATGGGAAGGTGGTGCTGATGAAGTCACTATTTTTTGTGGGGTCGTCCGTAGTGATGAGTCCACAGATAATTACCACCTGACTCATTCGGTTCGTTGCTGTTTTGGCTCACTCTCATCAGGGTTGTTTCTTTCAGACGCAGCAGGCGGCCGTTTCCAAAAGTGCAAGTTTAATTATAAACCTGCAATAACTTTAGGTTTATCTACTGAACCTGTTGGAAATAAGTTGCTTATTTACACTTTCAGTCGATGCAGTGCAGCATTCATTCGGAGCTGTGTTTGTGAGGAGATGTTAAAGGGAAATGTAAGTTCGATATAAACTTTCTGCTTTCCACTAACGCCTGACCATAGACTGTGAATAAAGATGGACGACGCATCGCTGCAGTCATGACGTTTCCCCCCATTCACCCCATTAGTATATCATCAAATAACTAATTAAACCAAAGTTACTAATAAAATTAGCACTTCATTGTGTGATTAGAAATACCTAAAATGTCAATCTGTGAGAACATTTTATTCGAGGTGTACTTTGACTTTTTTGTTTGGTCCATGGCCCATCTGTTAACCTGGAGGGGATAGGTGATGGTTTGGCTTCACCTTTGGGGAGCCGTCACATCTTCCATCTTCATGTACGTAACTATGCTCCTAACTAAAATATTTGGCTCTTCATTGGCTAAATTCACCAATGTTTACCAGCTTACGAGCTGCCAGCTCTGTCTCAGAGCACTGAGGCCGAACAAACCGCCGGCCAGGAAACCAAAACCATTTGCCAAAAAACATTATTAAGCTCCAGAGTCTGGTGAATGTTCACTGTGGTCGACTCATTTCACATACAAGTACTTTTGTGATCACAGTGTTGATAGAAAATATTTCCAGCAGCTTTTAATAACGACATACTTTTATTTAGATTTCCTCCTCTTGAGTGACAGCAACATTCTCTTACAAATTTAACACCCACTCGTGATCTAAAAAAAAAAAAAAGCCTCATTTCCTTGTCAACATAAAAATATTTATCAACGCTGGACAAATATAGGCAGTCCTCTGCTTAGTGATGGGATGGGATGGGGGGGCAGGCAGTCATTGGTAACCTTTGCCCCCAGTTTAATAATAAACCACAGAAAGAAAAGTCAGTTAATTAGAGAAATACCACAGAGGCACTCAGACAACCCATGCTGAGCCCACCACCCGTCTCAAATGTGTCCGACAGCCCTTTCCTCTGCACACTTATGGGCCGTAAGCAGCTACATCAGAACCTGTGGGATTTTCGGCTCCATTGTTTTTCCATAACCGCCCATCGGCAACGCAGACGTCTCAATCCCCGCCTGCGCACTCACCGCTCCAAGGTGAATCCGTGTAGCCGGCGCTCTGGCGTGAGCCGGAGCATCTCGTGGGTGGCAGCTTTGTCACTCAGGTCTTTTATTGTCAGAGCCAGTTTCAACTCATCGGATAATCATCTTTCACAAGTTTTGTTTTTGAAGTTGAAGCACTTTGCGGCGTGGGCTGTTTTTTTCCAATTGACGCCATGCCTGGATGGTGTGCCGACATTCAGGGATCGTTACATGATGCATAAGATGCATTGGCTTTATGATCTATCACGTTGTGCGAAATCACAGGCTTAATTAAGGAAACGCAAATTATATCCGTCCCTAAATGCTATGTTATTTAAAGCCTTTGAACCGACTTCCCGCCGTTTGTCTACTGAGTCTGAGCTGGCTCAAAGCCTGGGAGGCATCCAGTCCACACACACAGAGGGCTTTCATTTAGTCCCAGCATGCACACACACACACACACACACACACACACACACACACACACACACACACACACACACACACACACAAATAACCATAACCATAGTATGAGAAAATAACCATTTCACTCTGAAACCTATATGGAGCCTGTGCTTTTTTCTCTGAGCCCTTTTTCTTTTATAGATTTGACGTCATCCCTGTTACCACGATACTGTAAACATAGAAGACATCAGCCAAACCGGTGACGCACGCATATAATCTGACACAATTCTGATATTAAATCTTATGTCTCTATCTTCTTGACTTTTTTCCTCTCTTCCTAAAATCCAGCACACGCACACACACACACGCACACACACACACACAAAGCGGTTCCCATGAGGTTCTTAGCCATCAGATTTTGTCAGTGAACTGTTCATTGGGAAAGTATTTGGGTCAATCTGCTTTGCTTTTTATCTCAAGTCGCACAGATATGTAGCAGTATGATTAATATTTCAGATCTATACAATCACTGATGGCTGTGTTCAGAAGACTTAGCAACCTAAAAGGCAATCGTTGGATGGGGGGGGGGGGGGGTGATTGATAAAGAAACAGGAGGATTTTGTGCGACTCTTCTCCACAGATGCTGCGCATGTACATTTTTTTCTCTTTGCAACATGACATGTGGTTGCAAAACAGAGCAGCAGAGAAAACATGGCGGCTCGTGTAAAATACCACAAATGGCTTTTCTATACTGGGACTCTCTCTGAATGGCACAGGACCAGTTCAGAGTCGCTGTGTAGAACTACGCCCGCGGTCCGGCCCATGTGGATTGTTGCTCTTTTATAACATGTTGACTGGAACCGGCTGATCCTTTTGCTTACTGTAATCCATTTTCTGCCGTGTCGTCCGTAGGCACGCAATGGCGTCGCCGCGCGTTATATCACACGTCCATTTCGGTTTGCTGCGGAAAAACTATTATACAATTGTCACAGGCTCAGAGGTGGAAATAAGGTGACCTGTCCTCTACTTTCCAGGGTCAGCAAGAAACTCAAGAGACTCACTTTCAGAAAATAGCTGTAAAATCTTTCCTCCAAGGTTCAAAGTCGTTTTTTTGCTCTTTCCACCAACACTGATTCATACTTTCTTGTTATTGTGCTCGTCTGGCACTGATTTCAGATTTTCTGTGAGTCAGACAATTGTTCGAAGCACTTTGTCAAAAGAGGAGAAATGTTTTGGCTTCATCAGATTGTGGACGAAAGGGTTGATTTATTATATATTTTTCAGGACAGAGGGTAAGAGCGAGAGAAGTGACTGAAAGCTCTGATCTTCTCTTCCTCGCTGTTTCTCCCCCCGCAGACAACTTCTGCTCCCTTTTTCTTCTCCTGTCACAGCCGATGTCTTCAGTGCAGAGGATCAGGACGGCTTGTGCCTCCGCGACGCTCTCCCCTCCTCTTGCGCTCTGTAATTCTCTGTAAATTCCACCAGTGAGTGTGTTGTGTTTTGTGTGTGTGTGTGTGTGTGTGTGTGAGTGTGTGTGCGTGTGTGTGTTCCTGTCTCTGGTTAGCCCGAAACATCTGATCACTCGGGAGCAGCACAGGCTTTCTGAACTAGCTCGACAAGAGACAGACAGAGAAAAAAGAGGGAGAAAGAGTGAAAATAGAAGGAGGAGGTAAAGCCACTGATTGTAACAGTGTAGCTCTGAGCGGTCGCTGATGACGTGAAGCGCGGCACACACATCTGGAACAGCTTGAGCAGCTGCACCTGAAGAGAAGAGCTCCTCCGCAAAGCCTCTGCCGGCACCTTCTCCCCCTTGTGCTCTTTTTTTTTTTTCTCATCCAGTCTCCAGTCTCTTGCAGTCTCTAAATCTTTCTCTCTCTCTCTCTGCCTGCCGGAGTGCTGGAATGGTTACCCGCTGAGCATCAGCAAAGAAGAGCGAGTGAACCGGAGCGGAAAGAGAAGAGGGGAGAGGAGGCACAAGAGGACAGTAACACGCGGAGGAATTACAAGGCACGAGGTCGTGGGGGAAGTTGACAACCATGTTATGAGTGTAAGCGAGGGAGAAAATTCGGGGAGAAAAAGAGAGGGATGGAGGAGGAGAGAGTGTGAAATACAAGGGGAGAGAGGCAGGGGGGGGATTAAAAAGCTGGAATGCGCTGACACTGGAGACCTGAGTTTCTGTTTGCATTTGGCACAGCACCTCCTGCCACTCCACAGGTTTATCCGCACACACACCAGCACACACACACACATCTTCTGTTTGCTTTGGAGAATGAGCTCAGGAGGCCACGCCAGGAGAAGAGAGACACCTTCCAAGGAGCTACTGACCCCACCTCCACCCCCGCACCCTTAGCTCACCTCCCACCCGGCTTCCCAAAAGTGCCCTCCCTCCCTGTGGCCCTCTCAGCCTACCTGCACCAGTCACAACACGCTGGAGCTGGAGATTCACCGAGCCGCACTCACAGAGAGTCTGAGAAACCCTGGATTGCCAACGGGACGCAGCTGCATTCACGCTGGCTGAGGAAGACTGAGGAGCTCCGCTGATCCACTGACCTGCAGGGATGTCCAGAGCCTCCAGGTTGGCCCGGCCCCCCTCGGCAGGGGCCGGGTCCAAGCTGCCCTCCCCCAGGAAGGAATGCCATGGCACGGGCACTGCGGCTGGCCGTGTCCGGGTGCTGAGCGTGGGGGAAAAGCTAATGAGGGCCGGTAGCGACGGTATCCTGAACAGACAGAAGTCTTTAATGGTCGCCGTGCCTCAGGACAAAGCTCACACTCAGGCCCCCAACCAGAGGCCAGGTGAGAAGGGAGAAAACATGGAGATGCTCCCTCCCAGGAGCAGGATCAGCCCACCCAAAGCCTCCGCTCAGCAGCAAGGCTCCGTCCACAGTAAGTCCTGGACTAATCTTCATTATCTGAACATCAGCTTCTCTCTAATGATGTTTTGTTCTACTTTTTTTTTACATCTGAAACTCAGATTTATGTTTATTGTTATTATGAAGGCGCATGAATGGATTTGTTTGCCAATCACTGAGGTCATAGTTGGGGCCAATCTTCTTAAAGCTGAATAAAGTATGACATCGTTTGCCCATCCTTCCATTCAGCTTTTCCAAATTGCTTTAAATAGTAGGATAAAAGGATTAAGTGTTCCTACTTGTTGTGCGTCTCCTCTATAGTTCATTGTGTTGCGTACTGTGAGGATCCCTCCTCACCTGGAATCTCTTCCCTTCCCTGCAGCAAAGGATGGGATTTTGTTGTCAAGCATTTACCCCGGGGCCGGACATAGTGCTGTGTTCAACAAACAGTGTTAGGGTCTTCAGTGGCGAGGGCATGTTGCTACAGGTTCCAATGAGAACATGAAATACGATCCAGGAAGTCCAGTTGAAGTTATACGTCCTATTGTTTAAATTCCAAAACATGGCTCAAGGGTTTCTACTACGTTGAGGTATGAAATTGCGAGAATGCCTCTTAATTTAAGGTTGATTTTCAAGGTGTTCCATTTTCTGCTGTACGACGTGTTCTTCCATAAACCTGAAATGATTGAAATGATCGCCGAAGCTTCGCCTTTTGACGCCGCACCGTTTTCTGTCCGAATTCTGAATTCCCTGCTCATGGGCTCTCTGCCACTATCCCACTGCCCTGGTCTCTGTGGGGTGCAGATTAAGAAATGGGCGCCAGGAGGTTAAGGGAAAGTAGTCTTATCATTCCCCTTTTGGCCTTCTCACTGGATTCCCGACTCAGCGGGGGGCCGTCTCTCATGGTTTTGTCGGGTCACAGTCATCTCACGCTCGCACTTAAAGGCAACTCGACTGAGAGATTATAGATGAATGTGTATTCTCTGTGCTTATACTAATAGTGGCTGTTGCGAGTGTATTTTTCTCCCGTCCGTATGAAATGTCTCCTGTCAGTCACTCTTGAATCACTCTTGACTGTTCAGCTTGTACTCCAGCACAGCTATGGGGGGGAGGGAGTGACAGAAGGAGGTCAGGAATGCGAGCAGGGCATGCTGGGAAATCAACAGGTTCGCGAGCTGTGTCTGTGCCTGACTCCCTCTCCGCAGTAAAGACAGGTTATGGGTTATAAGGGGGCAGGTTCATACTGGAAACCAGATGTTCTCCTCTGTGCAGCTTCCAGCCTCTTATCTACACAAATAAATGGCCTCTCTGCAGAGATGATTCACTTCTTAACAGGCGGGGGTCACTTCACCTTCAGGTCATTTGGTCCTGGAAGCTTGACTCAGCCAAACTTTCCCTCAAAGAAGAATTTGAAACACACACGACACAGAAAATGACCGATCCCTTCTTTTTTTATTTTCTCTGTATCTTATATCTTCTCTCGTGATGCCCTCGTGCTTCCTCCCTCATCTCCTTCTCTCCTCCAACTTTCCTCATGCGTCTTTGTTTTTCGTCTCCCTGACACCTTGTCCACTTTTGTTTCCCTTTCGGCGTCGCCCTCCTCCTCGTTCCTTTCTTCGCTGTCGTGTTTTGACAGCAGTTGAGTCCAGTTGAGCAGTTGAAAGATGCCACCGTCGCCCACACACACACGCACACACACACTTATAAAGACTATCAAAAAGAATAAATGAACTGTGTATCTTCTCTGCCTCGTTCGCCTCTGTCCTCGTGTGCTTTTTCAAGTGCGGGTCTGTCTTTGTAGAGAGCGCCGTGCATTTCTTGTTATGGACAGTGACTTTGAAGTTCCACGTTGAAAAGACAATGCTTCAACAGTCTCGTCTCTCTAGAAAGTAGCTCCACTATCGACTGATTCCTCCTCCCTTTGATACATAACACTTTATATTTACACTCCATGCCAGGGCTTTACTTTAAGGAACGGCTGTTTGCTTTATGACGCCATGCGTTGCTTAAATATTTGGATTTTAAATAGGCCAGCGCAGT
Organism: Verasper variegatus; assembly: GCA_026259375.1. NCBI lineage: Eukaryota > Metazoa > Chordata > Actinopteri > Pleuronectiformes > Pleuronectidae > Verasper > Verasper variegatus. The sequence goes on from CM048056.1 coordinate 13,908,861, forward strand.
TAAATCCTGTTTTAATGCAGGTAAATGGGCAGCTCTTCATCTTACGCATCCACATATGGCTTGTATTAAAGCAAGCCTGGTTAATGTGGGGGTGCTGAGACCATGCCAGGTCTCCGACTCCAAAGCTGATGCCAGTTACAAGGCATGACGGCAGCTGAAGCGCCGGCCCACAGGGTCAGACGGAGCTGATGCACACAGCGCTGGCAGACAATAAGTGTGTGTGACAGGTGACATTTCCACTGTGTGAAAGGTTCAGGGCTGACTGCTGCTCGCCAAAGGGCCCAATTTCAGCCCTAAAGAGTGGCAGCATCCACCGAAAGCCAAATCCGTTTGACATTTCCAGTCCAGGGAAGATATAATACGAGTCTCAAGAGCAGGTTCAAGTTCAGCTTCCCTCTGATACCGTGTGACATTGCATCAAACCACTGGAGCATTTTTAGCTTATTCTCCCGGGCGTCTCTCATCCTGGATGTATATGCTTTGCTCATTATGATGTTCACTGCATGGTCAACAGGATGCCTACGCCCAAACAGTACACCGCTGTGCGATTGTCAAACATCTTATTGCAAAATCCTAACAACCGCACTCCGTTCTGAGAGGGATTTCAAACCTGGTTTACATCGTGACCGCAGCGATTTGTTTCCATTAATCCACAAGAAGAGCAGTGATGTCCGCTGCTGAAAGTTCAAACGCCAAAGTTGTTCGGTCAGGGCTCTGTCAGGTCTGATCTATCTTCCGTTGTGCATGTGATAGGTCTGCGTGATGAATCAGGCAGAAATCATGATCTGGATTAACTTAACTTTCTGCCTTGACAGAAAATCAGCAGTGACAGCGAGTGAGAGAAAAGCTGAGAACAGTTTATCTTAAGGACAGATTTAAATCGTTCAACGTCGAATATGCTAACGGGATTGTCAGTAGAGCAAATGGTCCACCAAGGCCCAACAGTTCCTTAATGAAACCACATTTAAACCCGCTAGATCCAGATTTCTATTATTTGGATATGCACCAAATTACAAACACAAATTTCTTTCAAGATCTTTGGATTATTCTCTGAGAAATCAACAAAAAAAGTTGAAATAAGTTTTAATCTTGCTTAAAAACCAACAAACTCCTCAGTGGAGATAATAAAGTTCCTTATAGCATAAAACTAACTGGACAAAACAAACCAGTCGACAGAAACATCTGGACAGGTTAACGTCTGGAAAGACTTTGGCTGATAAAAACCTCACCTCACTGTCGCTCTCCTATCAATCTCTACTATCTCCAAACCTCCAGAACTTTTCTCTGTCTTTGTGTCTAAATCAACTTGAAAGTATTTCACCTCTTCTATAACCATATGTGCTGCTTTGAACCCACGCTCCATCAAGGCAAGGGTTTGTTCTCGAGATGCTCTTGAGATAAAGTCACCGCTCTGATTTTTCTTTTTTTTTTTTCTGGTATGACCTCAGGTCCCGGTGATTGAGAAGGTGAGTCAATAAAAGCAGCTGAGAGGGATGTGGTCGTGGGGGGGGGGGGAGTGAGGGGTTTCGTAATCTCGTCTGCGTTTCCTTTACTCATCCAGGACCCGAGCACAAGCGCCTGTGTTGTGTCGCTTCTTGCCTGATGTGTTTCTGCAAGAGATGTTGTTGCCAGCAGTGTCAGCGGAGGAGGTGCTTCAGCTTGTTTAAGACGTTGTTAAATCAGGTTTGCATGAAGTATTTCAATGTACACGTGTACTGCTGCTACGGCAGCGCATGGATGTGAGAAATTTGGCTCGAGACGCGCTACGTGCTTTTACACGTTCGCCGTCAGTTTCCCCTCAAACTCTCTTACTCACTGTTAATAATCCATGAATGGTTCTTATCTGTGACACTTTCTTCTCACAGATGCTGCCTTTGCGTCTTTAAAGAAAAACAAGTTGAGCTGAATAGCGCAGTGTGACGGGAATGAGTTTAAGGATTGGGACGTGATCACCCGCTTCTTTGACACGGAAGCCAAGAGTGAGGGATTACATTAATTGCAGCCTCTCGTGACTCTTTAAACCCTCCAGTTGTCTCTGTGGGATTTTCCTCTTTGACAACTATCAGGCGGGCGGCGAGTCTTATTAGGAATACAAAATGCTCTCCCTCCACATCAGTTGGCCCACAAAAATGGATATGAAGTTTCAATTCCCCAGAAATCCCTCTTAATGACCTTGTTATGTACACACAGGAAGGAATTTGAGGGAGTGAGATCCAGTTACTGTCCAGACTTTCTTTTCTTTTTTGGTGACAAACTGAAGTCCATAAGCAGGGGGCTTTGAAACGAGCAATCACAAAATTTCAGTCTATGAATTCATATGAGTTACTCACTTTATTTTGTCATCCTGCCCTTGTTTATTGGGATTTTAATGTGTAAATATGTTAAATCCTGCACCAGACTATCTCAGTAGAGTTTCTGAAAATGGCCACATACAGAAAAGTTGAACTTTTCAGGGCTTTTTTGGGACATAAGTGAAACTCCAGAGAACGTCTGAAGCAGCTGACTTGGACATTTGCGTTGTCCGGGGTTCACTTCATGTCTGAAAGCATCTGGTGTCTGTGTCCGTTAAAGCTGTGACAATGATTGGTTCCTCTATTGACTGAAGTCCATTAGGAGACGGTTTAAACGTTAATAAAGAACTTTTGTCCCAAACGCCCCAAGTGAGGAAGTGACAATGAGGCCTTGATGTTGTCTCAGCTGCCTGAGACAACTCACCTTTGTCCTTGGCCTGTCAATAAGTAGCCGCTGATTGCAGACAAGTCCGATGACTCATTAGAAGCATGCAAGTATAGGTGAGTTAATGGTGTGTTCACCGACCTGGGGTCTGTGTTTTAGAAAAAGATTGGATGTGACTCATCCCTCAAACAGAAACAGACAATTATGGGGCCACTGAGCAAGAAGAATGAACTCTGTTGATGTGACTACTCATGAGTGTGTGTTGTGAATCCTCCTTTGGGGTCTGGTGTCTGTTTTTCTTTGAGGGTGTAGCTTGGGGCAGTGTTGCTTTTTTCCTGGAGCTGTGCAGCTCTCATGGAGAACTCTGCGTGTCGGATTAAAGATCACACAAAATCACTATTTTCATGCCCACCCAGACTTTGAGTCTTTCACCTGTTGAGGACAAACGGATGTCCACATATTTTCACTGGTTAGTGGAGTGTAAGTCTGTCCGCTTGGCTTGGTTACACAGAGAAGTCTTCAAAGCTTAATGCTGCAAATGTGGCATGAAATTCCTTCAGAGCAGACATCTCACTGCCAGATTGTTTTTTCAATTTAATGTAATGCGTGTGTGTGTTTTAGCCCAAAGCATAAATGTGGTTAATTCACCCGACTGATGGGTGTAAGTGGATGCAAGGCGTCCCTCAGGGTTTCCTCCCCAAAAGTCAACGGAGAAATCAATACTTCTACCCCTTTGCCCCTCAGGCAAATACCATGGTGTGTGTGTGTGTGTGTGTGTGTGTGTGTGTGTGTGTGTGTGTGTGTGTGTCTGTCTGTTTTTCTGTATGTCTTTGTGGGCATAAACGTACAAACTGCTAAATATTCAGACACTTTTATCTCCATAGTTCAGACGATTCAAATTGAATCTCCTGCCGTGTTTATTTCTTTCACGTCGACATGTTGTTTCGGGGGACTGGAGTTTCATTAATATCCTTCATTAATAATACATTTTAGTGTTGCTGGCGGTACCCGTTTGTGATCATCTGCTAGACGAATATCTGGTGGAGGTCATTAAAATAATTCTGCGTCCATGTAGCATGCAGATTATGAGAGATGTTCTAGCTGAACTGCGTTCAAGGTTAAATGGAATTTAAAGGAATCGTTTGAAATCTTGCTGAGACGATCAATTCCACTCTTGTGTCTATTTGAGCGTTCAGGTGACGTCGCAATAATCAGAAAAACAAGTTTCAGATTGGTAAAATTCACTTGAACGCCACGTCGATCCACCACAGTTGGCGAAAGGTTTGGTACAGGAGTTGCTGAGTTGCATAAACCAATTAACATAACTTTGTATTTATTGAAATGAGAGTGGAACTAAAGCCAGGAAACATTTTGGTTTAATCATTTTTAAAGAAACGTACACAAGCAGTTTAGAACTTGATCTTGAAGATGATGGTTCTATAAGTTTATAAATGTATGTTGAACATTTGACAGAGCCAGGTTGGCTTCTTCCAGGTTGTATTATATGCTAAGCTAATTGCCTCCAGGTTCCAGCTCTGAGCTCCGTGCACAGACATGAGTGTAATATTTATATTTTCATGTAACTCTTGGCAGAAATTAAGCAGTAAGGGAGTCATTTTCCCCAAAAGGTCACAATAAAACAAGAGATAAAATCAACAGTAGCTGACTAATCGTGTCAGTGGAGTGTCTGGAGGTCGAGGACATGATCCACTGTGGGGAAACTACCTTCTGCTGACAGATGACTGGGACATGTGATGTGGCTGAAGGCAGCGTAGTGAACTCAGAGCGAAGGTTGTACTGTGCTATTACTCTCAGTGATCAGTGGTTACTCTCAGGTCCTCGTGACTGAAATCACCACTGCTTTCCAAGAAATGTTGTTATTGTGTGTAATTCTGGCTCCAAAGCACGACCAAACCATTAGGGATTCAAACTGACTCCTTTTCCTTCCTTGTATTGTCACTTTTCTCAGAGACCAGAGGAGTGTTTTCATTTCCTCAGGCCTCGGCAGGCATGAAGCAGAAGCTTGGGAAAAAACCCGGGGTTAGAAAGGCTGAGGAGCTTCTGACCTTGTTGTTAAAGATGTAATAAATCACAATTCTTCACTTCCACTTTGGAATTTTCCCATCTCTGCTATAACTTCTGGTGCAAACAACATTTTAAGCATGTTTCCGTCGGTCTCCCTCTGTAATGTGCATCCCCAGAATACAGACAAACCCGGGAATGGCCTACTTTCTCTTCTAGTTGGCGGCAGCGACACGGAGCAGTCGTGATGTGATTTATTGTTGAGGTCAGAAAAGACGCTCAGTGTGTTAACTTCTCAGTTGACCCCTGACCTTTTAAAGTCAAGTTAACAGAATGTCATATCTGCACTGGAACAGATGATGTAAACACTCTCTGTGCCGGAAAAGCTTGTTACGAGTACAAAAATAGAAGCACCGTGGTCATTTCAGATTTCCCTCTTGACTGTTATGTGCCGTCTAATGTTCCGCTTTTACTAATACAGCAGCTTTTAGTGCCTCCAAACTGCCCTTGTCTGTCCCAGTTTGCTGCAAACGTGAGGACAGACTCTGAACGTACGGTATCTGGTGTGACAGTCAAACAGCTCAGCAAATAAAAAGGATGTTTTCATTTCTTACAGCGCAGCCCTGTTGATTAATCCTTCTCCGTGAGCCAACATCCTGAGTTTTAATGCCACTTTCCCGCCAGAGAGCTGTAATGTACTCTCAATGGCTCTTTTAATATTGTGTTGCAATTAGATGCAGAAAATAAAACCTGAAAATAAGCCCCAGGATGCCAGGGTTAGGGAATTTGTGTTTCCAACAGGAGCAACACATTACCAGTGTGTTTTAGCCAAGGCACTGCCTCGTAAAAAAAGATTATTGATGATGTGCGCCATGTGATTCGAGTGCTGAGCAGGATGAGGCAGCATTAAATCTCACTGATGTATCGGCCTCCCTCTCTGTCCTGTGTGAGACGGATGAAGAAGAGGAATTAAACAAAGTTTCACGACGGTTAGAAAAAAAGTCCAGATACAGCTGATTCAAACTTTGCCTTGTTTTTTTCTCCAGATTTTATTTCTGTCTTCTTTGCTCTTGGCTGCATCAGTGGCTTTTCTTGGTCTTGCTTCATCTGTGTGTGTGTGTGTGTGTGTGTGTGTGTGTGTGTGTGTGTGTGTGTGTGTGTGTGTGTGTTGACTTGCAGTAGCAGTGCTGAGAGCATAATATAAACGCCAGACAGGTGCATGTATCAACGTGTATTTAATAAATGTAGATGTGGAATGTGATATGAAGAATGTGTTTACCGGCAATTGTAGTTGTCTTTCCCAGCTGCAGCCGAGGACCTGTCCTACATTGCGGTTACTATATGTGCACGGGTAATAAATAACGACTCGTGTTGCACTGAGTGAGCATCACTTTTGGAAAAAGGGCCTCTTCAGGTTTGCAGGATGAGACACATAAATTGTGTCACTGGAGGCAACTGTTGCTGTCAGGGAGAGGAGCCCCCTCCTTTCTCTGTGTCGGTGCAGATATGAAACTGATAACTCAGGCTTTCCTCCTCTTTTGCAGAGAATGTGTCAGTCTCATCATTGTTTGAGCACAAAAAAACTCCACACTGTGTATATTTGCAAAGGCAAAGTGTTCCCATTTCTCCACAGGTGCAGCAGTGTGTGTGTGTGTGTGTGTGTGTGTGTGTGTGTGTGTGTGTGTTGTTTTGCTTTTAGAAAACAGATACCAGGAGTTGAGAGGAGTTATTTTTCAGCAGAGTCTGTAAATGAGCCGCGCTGCTTCAGGCTTTCAATAGTGAGTGTCATAGAGATTGTTTATACAGCAGATTTCCAGTTTAATACAGTGCAGGGATACTGCTGGATTTGATGCACCATATGTTTACTGCGAGCCCTGCGTTAAGCTTATCTCAGCCCAAGCTGAGGCTCAAAGCCAAAGAAATCCCATCAATTATAAATTAATTAGAAAGATAGAAAGTCGGGGTAAATATATCATGACGCTCCAAAGCAGCCAAGTTCACAGAGAGCTTGTTTCTGTGCCGCTAAGAGAAGAACTACTCCAATTGCTTTCAGACATCCACACTCTGTAGGGGATGTGTGTGTGAACGAGGCTTCGGACTTTCTGCGGAGTTTCTCTGGCCGGCCCCCTGGTATCAACTCTGCAGAAAGTCCGAACACAGCAGGAGATCCTCCGCTCTAAACAAAAACACCTGATCTCCATGCCCGGAAATTATACGTAAAGTTCCAGCCTCCGCGGAGAATTTCCTTCAACCTCCGGAGAATTGTGTGGACATCCTCCCTGGGTCACGTCTGACAACGGCTTATCACATCCAAACTCTGTGTGTTTGTTAGTGTGTGGGTTAACCAAAAATGATTTCAATTTCAAACGCACCTTGTGTGCAGGCAGAACAGACAGATGTCGTGCTGCAACTGTCACATGCACAGCAGGGGGGGGGGGGGGGGGGGGGGGCTCTGCTGGATACAGAGAACGCCCCCTTGCCTCGCTCAGCCTCCATTAGGATCACCGTGATCCATGTGACTGAATTATAAAGTCCTGGTTGTGTGCGGTGTCTCAATATAAGAAAATGAGGAAGACGAATTCAAAACACAGACACTCTCACTTTGCCATTTAACGTCTCTTTCACCTCTCATTGAAAGCTGATTGTATATTTATTTTCCCCGTTTCTTGAATTTTGCTTTGTTTAACCTTTCGATAGCACCGACAGCAGAGAGTTTAAATATTCAGGATGCCTGTTTCTTTACGCAGATGTGTCTGTGTAATATGTGGAAGCTATAAAACACGGAGCGAGTGTTCTGTCGACTGTGAATAAGAAGATTTGTTCCTGCGTCACATCGTACTTGTCGCGACTCGAAATGAAACAGACTTCCTGGCCCCATGTGGAATCTCTCATCTTGAGCTCTTGATAGAGAGCAGGATTTCCTACCACTTCACATGATTACACCTCACAGCTCTTCAGTGGAAGAGCGGCCAGCTTCTTCCGCTCCACACGCAGAGGTCAATAGCTCCTGGCACGCAGCGCCCCCAGCTGTACAGCTAATAGGATGTCAGGGTGAACTTGATTCATTATGCCTACTCTGGGGGTTTTCACTTCTCGTGTGGTTTCGGCGAAGGGTTTGATTTGGTGATTGTTCAACTTTCTCCTCTTTTCCCAGTAAATATGAAACGACAAAATATGTCGTAACATCCGCCCTGCGCCTCTGACAAATCTCTCTGCTGCATTCTTTCAGTATTAAACATGAGAAACACTGAATCAGGGATCAAATCCCCCCCCCCCACCCATTTTGTGAAAAAGGGGAATAATGCCGTTTGGCTGTGTGATGAAGTCTTCGGTAAGACATGCCTGCTTTTCAGCCAGGCAGGCAGCTCAAGCTGCCCTGAGACTGACACAGCATTTTTATCCTGAGCTGTGGGGAAGAGTTAACAGCTGGAGGTTTAATACTTCACAGAAAACTGGGATGCGCGCGAGAATTTGGAGACGGCTGATTTCCCCAAATTTCTCCAAATCTGGACACACTCGTTCCAATTAATGTGGAGAACGAAATGAAACATATGTGTATATTATCAGTTGCGGAGCAGTGTAAGCTGGATTGGAGCAAATTTAACAGAAGGCGACTGACGGGATAAAGGGAAAGATTTAATCCCTTTATCACTACACTTTGCTCTGAGAGAAACAGTTGTAATACGTTGTAAATCAGATTATTCCTGCCGTGCAAAAGTCAATCGTTTGCATCCATTATTTTTTTGCAGAATCCATTTCTCAGCTGCTATTGTCTTCTTGAATTATGCTCAGCCCAACAACCATTCGTCATGATCGTTCCAGGCCAATGGTTTTACAAGACGCCCAGTAGATGAATGTAGACGGCTTGTGATAGGCACAAGAAGCTCTTATCTAACATCCCTGGTTATATAATATTTGATTTCTTATGGCCAGAGACACTGGAGAGAAAGACAATGTAAGGCAGGACCCTTTTCTGGTGTTATACAACCGGCAGTGAAACGAGGATAAAAATCAAAAATGATCATTTTTGAAAGCGGGTAGTTTATTCATTTTTATTTTTTGCATCGCTCCAATGTGATGTTTCATGTCTGTGACATCGAGGCAGCATCACAGGTTCAGAAACCTAAATCTACATTTGCACTGGTGTGACTCCTGGTGGCTGTCTGCAGTATAGCTCTTAAACCCTACCTTCTCCATGTTAGTGGGTGGGACATGAACCCAGCTGAAAAGTCGAAGAACACGTCAAATCATTTTTTACGACCTTCCTCCTTTGCCTCAACTAGAAGGCTAGCTCCAAACTCTGGGAAACATAGAGTAAACACCTATGATTTCATTCTGAGGAACTATAGAACGATGGATGTGGTATTTAATTGCAACACTTTAATGTCGACTTTTGTTTTCCTGCTGTGTTTTCAGCGATAAGTGTTCTTCACCTCAATTTATCGTAAAACTTTTTAATTATAACACAGAGATGGAAGTGAAACAAAAATCTGTATATTTTGTGCATTTATGCAACTAGAAATAAAACCAGGCTTCACACTGTGACCATATGGAGCCGCAGAAATGCTGCAGATGTAATAAGAAAGCAGTCAAGAGGCATTTCTCTTTGAACCGGCTCCTCTCTCGCTCCCTTTGTGATCTCTGAGACAGAATATTAATTGTGGACGCCAACAAATGTTTTCTCGGCACCGCACATTTCATAACACGTTTGTTTGTTGTTGTGTGATCCCCTGAAATCCTTTGACAGGCAGCCAGCCAGCGAGCGTCTTTCATACCGACGGGAAGTCAACCAGGGTGTCGCTAAGTCGCTGAGTGCGGCTCGCACTTTACAACGCGACAGCTGGTGGTTAATGTGACGTGCGACCAGTAATCATCAATTATTCATTATTGAAAAAATATTACAGTAGCAATTAAGAGTGTTTTATTAAAATTGTTCATATTTTAGTGCCACATTATTTACACATTCAGGTTTTGCATAATTTTGTTTTTTAATGCAAAGCTCTCTCTGTTATGGGGAATGCATGAAAAATCATTTAGCCTTAATTGTTCTGATCCTTTCTAAATGCACCTTTTTTTAAAGACACATTTTTCTCGCTCTGAAGTGCACTTATGAGGCGAACACAATCAAGCTAAATGCTTTTTTATTCCTCTGTAAACCTGGATAGGCGTCGCATTTCTATGACATTTAAAACGTGCATTTACTGTTACTCTGTGCTGTTCTGCTTTTGCAATCATTTTGTAAAAAGTTACACAATAGAGCGGAAGGCTCAGACAGGGATGGTGTGATGGACAGATGTCAAACCAGGTGAGGGGGGTGCGGGTGGGAGAAAGAACCCGACCAGACAGCTTCACCTCATCAGAGGCCAATGGGCCGATGACTCTCCCGTTTTTGTTTGTGGAGGTTTTATTTATCCGACACGACTTGGCCGCGAGTTCACCGCGCCGCCTCACAGCAGCTTCGTGTGGAAACAGACAGTATGGTGCACAAAGTCAAAATGTTGCAACTAAACAAGCCTGTGCCGGCTGAAAGTCTGGAGTAGCACGCGAGGTCACGCAAACGCCTGACGCTGGAAAACAAGCCGGCAGTTACAGAAACATCCCACTGTTTAGGATTAGCCCGCTGAAAATAAACCGGGACATTCCACGACAGTTGTTTTTTATCTTGTTTGGGGTTATTGACAGTTGAAATTGTCCTGCAAAGCACTGTAGCCTACAAACACACAGTTGTTTATTAGAAGCTTGAATGCCAGAGTTCATCGAGGACACGTCTGTGTTCACAGCAGCATCGGGACTCAGCTGTCTGAGGTGAGACTCGTGTGAGTAACAACAAAGGTGAACAGACTCAACAACATGCCTCTGTTTGGCAACACTGTCTGTTAATTGAACAGTGTGTAACTCTGTGTGTTCATCTCTCAATCAGAACGATTACAGAGCCTGTGCCCTCAAAACGAGCTGTTGGGACTTTCATCGTTTTGTGATGTCACAGCCGCACAGTCGACCTGGACCCAGCGTTCAACCTCTTTCTTTTGTTTGTTTTAACTTTATTAACAACGGATCAACCACGGTCACTCCATCGTTCCGCTAGCTCGCTGTAAGTCAGAAAACCAATAAATCATTGCACAGCCTCCACGGAAGGAAAAGTAATATCAGAGAGCGGTGGCTACAACACCTGTTTGGCTCAGTTCAGCACCTTCTCCTCACTTTTCTTTCTTCTCCTCCTCCTCTTTCCCTCTCGAGCTGCACAAGCTCAGCATCTGACTTCACTTCCGGTGTCATTTCAAGTTAAAAGCACTCTGTGAATAGCGTATATAGCAGAAACACTGCCCGGATATGAGCTCTGTCAGTGTTCCATATTTATAGTATTCCATAATATTTACATAAAATGCTATTACAGCATATTAGTAAAGATTGAATAGTGCATGTAAAAACTTGGTGGAAGGATATGGAATGAGTTGGGAAAGAACCCAGTACATTTTGCCATAGGTCTGGATCGGGGGGGCAGATCCCAGGAATCTTCTTTTTCTTTCTTTAGCATTGTGAGATGGGACGCTTTTACAACTTTTTTGGTTATTACTCAAATAATGAATCATGGATCTTGGTAGGAAAAAAACTTCAGGCATGATTAGTGGCTGACGTGAGTGAGTGCAATTTGGTGCAGATCCACACATCAATCTTGATCTGGTGACTTTAAATGTGGTTTCATGAGGGGAACTTGGGCGTTATTTGGCGGAGGTATGCACGCTACTGACGCCGTTCTAGTTTGCATCATTTTTCTTTTCATTTCCCCCCCATAATCCAACTCTTTCAAGAAGTCACAGCTTTTCTCGAGGGCGTCCTGACGCCAGCTGCTGAGTGACAGAAACACTTTTCTCCTCAGTCTCAGACTCACACCTGTAATCTTTGGATCACAACCGGATTTTCATACTTCTGAACTGACTCCACTGAATCTCCTGCACCTTTCTTGACCCGGTCGTTCGTCTTGTTGTTCTCGTTTCCTTTTCCTTCCTAACACCGACCACTCCCTCGCCACAGAACAACACACATTCTCCCGTCTTCGCGGATGCTGCCACTTTTAGTCATGCATGTACGGATGACTCAAGGACCAACAGAAAGACAGAAGCGCCGTCACGTGACCCCCCCGACCCTCTGTGCCGCGTTCTCCGGGTGAGTTGTGTCTCATTGTTCTTTTCTGTCAGTCTTGCAGCCGACCACAGGACGATCCCACTGGCCTCATAGTGCCACATTCACTTCTTCAGCCTCGGCCTGATCTCACACCTCTCACTTCACATTCTCATTACTGCAGGCTGTTATTAATTTATTTAATCAATGGCTGTTTACGTTCTCCGCCACAGAAATCCATAATGGCAGATTCTCCAAGCTGCTGCATCGCGTCAGGAGTCGGAGCTGTCGTGCCTCTGCCGGCTCGTGAGAGAGGTTAAATCCAACATACTGAGATGTACATTATTTGCATAACGTCAGCGATGTCATCATCTTGACGCGGGACTTTAAGTAAGATTTCTCCTCGTGCGCTGTTGGAGAGTTTGATGCTGACTCAGAGCTCACACGATAGTCCACTGGCTCCATTGTTGCCATCGGCCAAACTCTCCCGTCTCCCTGTGAAAGATTATGAAACTGGCTTTAAAATAGACGGCAGCAGCTCACCAGGGCTTTGGATGATTTGAGGCTAAATATATGTAAAAGGGAGCTTGGTCCACAGGATAGAGTGGGATCTGGGTGGATGGCGGCCAAGGCCTCTTTTTAAAATTGTTTTATATATTTATTTTTCACTCCAAATCAGTTTTGTTGAACGACGCCCTGCAAACCCGGAACCTAACATGGGCCAGCGATGGTAATGAAGTGAAAGTGGCTCTGTAGAAATACTTTGGACTCATCATGTACCTTTGTGGTACAGGACCAGCTCAGCCTGCAACTATCTGCATCGGACACTTTAAATTCCTCTATTTATTACGTAAACAATAATTGTAATACAATACAACACACTGTCATGTAGTTGTAAACAGCCATAGAGACATTTTTAGGACTTTATATACAGATGAAATAACTGCTCCTCAAAAGTAAAGCCAAAGCATCTTGTTCGCCACCTAGTGGCTGGCTGCAGTACATGTCATAAGTCCTGTCGTTAGTACACGTCAAATAAACCATTAAGGTGGTTTCAGGGTCATTTTAGGCAGTTTTTATCACTCTGATGTATTTTTATACTTGTGTATAAACACTTACACATTCAAAGGGTCAGTTTTAGTTTTTAATCTTACATCATTTCTGTGATCACAGCTGTGATGTTATCAGTTTTAATTTGCAGTAACAGTTCCCACTGCAGTTTCAAACGCTTCATAGAATATTTGAGAAATAAATTAATTTACTACATTATAGTGTGTTGATTATTCGGGGGTTAAAATTTTGTATGTATTTATGTACATTTTTAACTATTATCTTTCACAGTGCAATATTTCCACAGATGTTGTATTCAGGTCAGACTTTTGTTTTTCAACAATGCATCAGCTGGATTAAAGTGGCAGAGGGCATGCTGGGTAACAGAGGTTGTCACAACTCCGTTGTGAAGAGATCAACTCGTCAAATGTTACCGCTGGTGTCTGGCACTAAAAAGGCACAATAGAAATATTTTTAGGGATTTGTATATATCTGTGTCTTTTCAAAATCGTACATACTGAGTCTCTTCCCCTGAACCTCCTGCAGTTTGTGTCACTGAAAACAAACTGCTCGTCACTTCGCCCTCCTCTCTCGTTGGCTCGGTGACGTTCAGTCTCCTCCAGGACACACAGGTGGCTCGTTCACTGCAGCACCGGTTCCTCAGACACACACTGGCACAGGCTGCGGCACCAGACTGGAGAGCTGCAGGTGTCATCCTCACCTGCTCTCTGCCTGTTAAATCCCAAATGCTTTCAGTTATTATGTCCCCCCACCCTCCACCCTCCCCCTCTCTCACCATTTCTTTGGGTCTCTTCAGCAATGGCAGGATTTAGCACTCCAGGGATTAGTCAGAGTGTTTTTTCGTGTTCATGCAGGAAGGAAGTGGTGTCAAGGCTTTTCTTCTTTCACATGGATGCAGCATATGCACATGTGGTCGCATACACACACCCATACTAATATGGGGTGCACCTGCCTTCTGTTGTATGACTCTTTACTCTGAGTCACCGTCTCTTTCTCTTTCTTTTTTGTGTGATGAAAGCCACGTTAGAGTTGGATGCTGATGCACAAAGCTTTCTTTGACCACACCTGAGCCACAGCAGAGTGACGGAGCACTTTCTCTCTTCGTGATGCGGTTTATTTGTGCCAACTGCCCCTTTTGAAGTTTCGTTGCTTGGTGCAACTGAGCCCCAGAACAAAAAGAACCACAGTCGTGAGCGTCCGCGTCGTGTCGCCCAGTGTTGGCTTCCTGTGCACAAGAAGAGGGGGAGCTCCAACACATGGTTCCCAGACTAAACAACACGATGAATGTTTCCTGGATTCATCCTGGCACGGAGGCACCCCAATCTGCCCGAGTGGCTCGACCCACTGACTGAAAGACGGCACTGAAGAAAGGAGAGGGTAGAGGAGAGGGGGCGGAATGGAGGGAGAGACGAGATGAGTTTAGTCTGTTCATTTAAAGTCTAGACACCACCGCAGTAGCATTGAATTACAAATGGAGTCTTATTCTCATAGTTTGTACCATCATTATCTCCACCTCACCCCTGCCTGTTTGTGTGTTTGTGGGTTGGTTGGTTCGTTTGTAGGCAGGATTTTTCCAAAACTACCTAACGGATTTCCATGAAACTTGGTGGAAAGAAGGGACTTGGGCCAAAAGGGAACAGGACAAAGGGTTTCTAACTTTCTAAACCTGACTAATTGGTCGGCGATGCTGGTTGCAGCTTTTCATTCTGAAACTGTGAAAAGTGACCTGCAGTAACTGAGGAAGTGAAGACCTCCAGAAGTCTCCGGAACCGAAGCTGCACAAAGAGCTGCTCACCTGTTTATTCAAAGTTTGGTGAAGCTCGACTCGAAACTGCAGAATCAGCCAATGTCCTTATAAATACTCAACTTATCACGTGTCCAAATCGCACAAAATTGGACTCTGCACTTCCTCGGCTCCTGAACAATACACATACTAAGATGAACCTTTCCCGCGATATGCGAGACAGGGCCCTCGGCGGGGGTATGCGCTCTATTCAATGCCATTCTGGTTTTTGATCCCTAATAAAATTGTAATAAACTGGAACTAAGCTAATCACGCCAATGCACCTCAACTCTGAAAATCCTTTTTGCGTCTTTGTCAGCTTTACCCTGACAACCTGACACATGTTTAAAGAATTACCGGTGTATTCACCTCGGTCTAAACTCCTCCACGGCCCACAAGGTGTTACCCTCACGCGATGATGGAACTGTTAAGAAGACCAACAAAAGCGTGTGTGTGCTCCTGTCAAACCTCTCCCCCTCCCACATGTCACCTTTCACCCCCCCCCCCCCACATCACACCTCCATCCTTCTTTTGGGACGTAGCGCTGGACCCGGGTCTGTTTGCCTGGCTTAGTGAGACACTGAATTAGAGTTCTGGGGCTTTGGGAGAAGGGGCTGAGGTATCGTGGTGAAAACTTTTGGCAGCTGGAAAGGCGCGAGAGAGAGAGAGAGAGAGAGAGAGAGAGAGAGCTCGGGGGGCTGAGCCTCACTGCGGTTTTTAACAACAGGCTGTTGGACTTGGAGAGAAAGTTCCAGACACACCCCCAACCCTCACTCAACACCACCCACAACCCCCTCTTTTTCCCCCCTCATGCTTAAAAAAAAGTATATCTGTCTCAGTGTAGACATCCAAGCAGGAAGCCCCCTCTGTGTGTTTTCCTTCACCCTCACCCCACTGGCTCCCATCCTCCTTCCTCTGTCACTCTTTCAGCTCGCAGTTGCTTTCTCTCTCCTGATTGAGGAGAGCCAGACTCCGGGTAGAGTGGCAAGAGGTTAAAAAACCCCACTCAAGAGGGAACACACACACACACATCTACATGTGATCTGCCTTCGCCAAACAATGGCCGTTGGCTGCGAGGGAGGTGGGGGGACGGAGGGGCAGCGGTAGTTTCTTGGATGGCCTGATTGGAGCATAAACAGCAGCAGCCCCAGGAAGTGCTGAAGTGAGAGAGAGAGAGAGAGAGAGAGAGAGAGAGAGAGGGGTGTGTGTGAGGGGGAGTCAGGGGGAAGTGTGCAGATCTGCCGGGAGAGAGCAAAAAACTTTTGGGACTGCGACGGTGCGTGAGTTAGTTGGTGTCACTCCGGTTGCGTCCGAGAGTTTTGGCTTTTTTCTTTCTATCAGGAGGTATCGCAAAGAGAGAGAGAGAGAGAGAGGAGAGAAAGGTGAGTCGTTGCAACACACACACACTCACTGACATGAAAACTTACAAATGTGCAGATGCTCAGTCGTGCACATGAGTCAAAAACCCCATTTCCCCTGCATGGATTCAAATTGCTGCATCCTGACTCATGACTTGTCTTGTTTAAATATTATTTTAAATTGCAGAGGCTCTGTTTTTCAATGGTTTCACTGTAGTGTTTCGAAGTGTGTGTGTGCTGTTTGCTGATGGTCTCCTCTGCCTCTGAAAGCTGCTTGTTTTGCATAGCCGCTTTCTTTTTTTTGTGGTGCCTTGAACCGCAGCCAGCCATTCAGTGCGTGAAGGGAAAAAAGAAAGGGGACCATCTAATGTGTGTGTGGCTGTGTCTAATTAAGCTGATGGGGTAGAAGAGTGGCGCGAGGGGTCAGGTCGCGGGAGGTTGAACTTGAAAAGAGGAGCGAGGTCACGTTCACCCAGCGCAGTCCTCACTCAGACCAACTTCACCTTGCATTATTACTCAGGTTCTCTCCCTGAGCAGAACTTTTCTTGATGTTTCTTCGCCCGCCCCTCCGTCAGATCCGAACTTGTTAAATCATGGAGGGGTGACATTTGTAGATGAAAGCGGCTCGTGGGTGAATCAGATTTGCTGCAGATTCGGCCGTGTACGCTGCTGTTTGCTCTCCGGATCAAATGGATTGCTGGATTTTTCCCACCGGGGAGATGCTGCACTCCTCTCGAAGTGAACATTAGTGTCACAGGGCAGCTTCAAAGCCTCTGCCATGCTTTTACACATACACTTAAACCGAGCAGAGAAGTAAACTTGTAAAAGTTAATCCTTTGCACATGATGTCTATTAGTGCCTGGTCGGTCACTGCACTGCAAATAAAATAGCATTTCAGGTATTTTACTGTCTGTATAAATGTAGTTTTCCTGTCTGGAGCTGCTGGGATTGCTCTAACTTTTTCCACTGCTGAGTAGATTTGCATCTGGAGCGAGCTGCTCTGCCCGAGCGCAGGCAGACAGAAAAGAAATGTGGTTAATTTCACAGCCATCCACATGTAAGTGAGTCACGTGAATCTCATTTAATGTCAAAATGTCTTTTTTATCACCGTTAAATTGTCAAAAATCCACATAAATCGAATGGATTGTCAGGAAAAGCAACATCCTGAGATAAAACTAGATCGGGCGGCTTTGGCTCAGGGGGTCAGAGGGTAGAGCGGGTCGTCCTCTAACCAGAAAGTTGTTGGTTCGATCCCAGTTTTCCCTCTTCCGCACGCCGAAGTGTATAGTGAACCTCATAGAAAAGAATGTACTGCACATGGATGCACTGTACGAATATATGTCATCAAGACTATAAAGCTCTACATAAGTACAAACCATTTACCATTTACCATTTCTTACACAGACTGAAGTGGTTTTTTACTGGAGAGAAAGTGAGTAACATCCCGAGGCAACGCGCCAACAGCCATTTTTATGTCGAAACTCTGGAGTAATTCTCTGAAACCCTATTTCTTTACCACTCAGGTGTTCAGTGACGGACGTGATTTGTTGTGTCTCTCAGCGATGAGTATATCAACTTGATTTCCTCCGCCGGGAGGGAAGGTAAACTATTCATAAAGAGGCGCCTCGTCAGGAAGACAAACGAGCTTGCACCCTTGCGCCCAATCCAGAACCCCCCCCCCCCAAATCTCATCCTTCATCGCCGGTTCGGGCCCTTTTGACAGCGTCTCAAGTTTTCTCCGAGCCCTGCTGATGTAGCAAGTTGTCCGTTTCTCACACGAGCAGAGGAAACCGTTATTAACTGGAAGGCAGTGCTTTGGCTGCCAGTTTAATTCAGCCGAGCTATTTGTCTAAGTGGTAGCATATGAGGCGCAGCGAGTTCGGCATGTTTTTACAAGCCGAGGCACACACGGTAGCTCCTGACCATATGCCTCCATTTGTCTGATACAATTAGGAGACGCTAAGGTTACGTCTTGACCACCTGATCAGTCTGTCTGGTGTAACACTTACTACTAGTTGCAGTTAAGTAGGTAAACAGGACCAGAGTCTGGGTTCGTTGGAGCAGTAAAATAGTTAAACAATGGAAATATACATATAGTGAACACACCACAGACCATAGAATTAGTTGAAATGCCGGCTTCTTTTATATAAGAATAGAAAAGTGAGTTGTTTTAGACAGAATAACAATTAGGTACCATATGACACATTTACAATACAATTAACATATAACACACATGTTGCATACAAATTTTCAAATGAATTAAATTCAAGTTCCATCCTTTTCTTTTAGTAAAAGAAAAGATTTACCATTTCCTATTTTCGTTTTTTTCCAATTCTATTTTGACTTCTGTTTAAATTGTTTTTTAAACTGTAACCTTAATATTATTGTTTAGTTTCTATTTGAGTTAGATCTGTTTAGAATTCTAACAAGTTCTATTTATCTTAATTAGGCCTATTTAAACATCTAGTTTTACTTTCCTATGTTACACCTCAGCTAAACCAGTGAGTTGCTGGATAGCATGAGCACAGCACAACCATATGCTTCACCAACATACACAGGGAAAATAATATGCACATAATGCAATACAATCAATATCAAGTATAACATTCAAATGTCAAAAGAACACATTCTAAACATAGTGTGAATGTTCTGGTGTTAATTCAGTTCAGTGTGTGGTAACTGACTGGTGAACCAGTTCAGACGGATTCTTTCTTAAGACCACGTGGTCCAGTTTGTAAATTCCACTTGAGGTAGAAACAGTCTGTAGATCTGAGATGTTCACTCTTACCACGAAATCCTACGTTCACGAAAACGTCTCGTCGAAGTGATGAAGGTTCCTGTCAGTCCTGAACAGGATCCCGCTCAGTGAAGGGTGTGGTTACTCGCTGGGAAGGGTGTGGTTACTCGCTGGGAAGGGTGTGGTTACTCGCTGGGAAGGGTGTGGTTACTCGCTGGGAAGGCTCGCCATCTATTCTCCTGCAAGCGTGGAGCTCGGATGTTAGCATGGATGCTTAGCTCCACGCGATTTCTCAGTTACTCTCAGTAACTTTACAAATGTCAAAAGAAACCACAGTCTACCGACGTAGACAGAACACAACTCCAAAACACTAAAAGTTTACAACAATGCAGATCCAGTCTTCTCAGTTACTTCAGCTCTCAGCTGCACACGAGTGTTTCTTCTACCTCTCTCTCTTCCACCTGCCGCTCTACCGGAACAGGGAGCACTACCTCCTTTCTGATTGGCTCTTGCAACGGTGCTCTCTTAAAGCAACAGTGCACTTTAAATAACTAAACTAATAATAAGTATTACTTTTAATACAATTGCATCACCATCGTATTACTTTTGATAGTTATTTTAATCTTTTTTAAACATTTTACTCAGATTAAATCAGGGATTTTATAACTAATATGAATTAACTCAGGTAAATTTTAATACTATTTATTCAACTATTTATTCACTTATTTGTTGAACTAAATCATGTTTCTTTTAACCTGGGTTACACTGGGAACACTGGTGCACCAGTATCCAGACATAACAGGTCGTATCTGGCCCTGCGCTGGAGATAAAGCACTAATCTGGGCCATATGTATTAGCTGATGCTAATCTGAGGCCTTGGAGGTTGACGGCTGCCACAAGACGCCGAGCCCGGTGGAAACACACCTGGTCTATGTGGCGCGTGGCCAAGCGGCGGTGAGGCTGGTGGAGGGGGGGGGGGGAGGATGCCTGACCAGGTGTTTCTTCCAGGGAGCTGTCAACACTGTCATCTCTCATTGGGCCCCGAGCCAAACGACGCCACGTCCCATCGGGCTCCAGGGTTTGATCAAACCTCATTAGAGGGCTTTCATTTCAGGTCCCATTGGTGGCTGAGTTATGGAGACGATGAACTATTCTCTTCCACAGTGTTTGTAAAAAAAAATAAAAAAAAATGTATACAGAAAAAGACGGAAAGACGAAATGCTGATAATGTATTTTGCTGTTGACTTAACTAGTGCAGTGCCCGTTCTGGAGCTGACTGTTTGGAATGGGCCATTTGATGCTGGTTGCAGTTTTCTCTCAGAACCCTGAAGCTGCACCACCGCGGCTGCACAAAGAGCTGTTCGCCTCTTTATTTAAAGTTCGGTGAAGCTCGGCTCGGTGAACCTCGAACTGGAGCACCAGTGTCCAAATCGCATTGACTCTGCACTTCCTTGGGCCCTTAACGATACAGATGCCAAGTGTGAAACCAGAGACGTCTGGAATGATTTGATAGATGTTAAAGACAAATGCTTGTTCAGAATCAACCTGGTTTCATGGCTGCTACTTTTCAGGAAAAAGTAGTTTCAGAGCAAAAGTAGTTGTGTGGATTATTTCAGGGCAGCAGCAACAGAATGTAAGGAAAGAGAGTTACCTCAAGTTGAGCTCTGTAAAATGTTCCAGCATCGGGTTCTCTCCGAAGAATGTGGTTTGCTGAAACTATTTTAAAGTAACATGAATAAACTTTCAAACTTTATTTTAGTTTGACCTGAATCGGTCCTTTGGAATAAAACTTTTGCAGAGTTTTTTTCTCTTGTGTCCTTGACGTCCTCCACAGGGTCAGGGACAGGGAAGCGTCCCCTGCTGGTACATTTTAATTCAACCAACTTTCGGATTTTGCCTGAGACAAATTATACACGATATATTCTCAGTCAGCTGCGAATAGCTGATCTCGTCCCGCAGGCCGATTTTCCATCATGTCAGCAGCTTAGTCCAGAGGCCAAAACAACTCCAGTCTAATAGAGGTGGGAACGATAGAGAGGAATCCGACAAAATCTCCACCACGTTAATTGACTTCTGCTAAATTGACCTCATTTTGAGCCAAATCATTTTTCGGAGGAACGGATGAAGCCGCTCTTTGCAAACCTTTTATTTTTCTGCAAGGTAAGACAAGTATATAAGAGCTTATCTTACTTTTAAAGCAGCCGAAGATAAACCATTTCTTTTACACTCATGGACATTTTTGCATTCCTTTTTAGATGCAAGCTAAATGACTTTTTATGATGATTAACGACTTGTTCGGACAAATGTGACAGACCAGCAGAAAACGATTTAATAAAGCGGGGATTTGTCGTTCAGCTAATAATGATTTATTGGTGTCACTCTTCTCAGCTTTTCCTCAGCTCTTTTTTATTTTATGTCCATTTTTATGTGTTTTTTTTAAAAGAAATCCAAAGCAGAAAAGAACAAATTTAGCCACAAATCAGAATCATGAGATACATAAATATCAGTTTGTCCTGCACAATAAAAGTGACACTGAGGATATGTTTCCCTCGTCTTTTATGTGCTGTTGGGGCGACGGTGTATACGAGGCTTATGTTCGACCTCTGGAGTTTCGCTGCAGTCGTTGCTGTGGGCTTTGCTGTGACGAGGATTATCCGCAGAGGAAAATCGTGCTTCCTGCCGTGCGAATGTCAAATTTGCCAAGACGTTAAAAAATTTGAGTTTTTATGTAGGTCCCTCTGCAGAGAAGCGCGTCAGGGGGAAGTCACTGGAGGTTAAGCAACAGACGGGGGGGGGGGGGGGCTCAGAGGAAGAGCAACAACTGTAAAACATCTGGTAACTTTTCCTCTGTATTCAGGAGAGAAGTGCTCCCATTCTTGTCAACCCCTCCCCTGCTATTTGGACGACACAAAAGTCCCTCTTGACGTTCGCAAGGCTCCACATACTTGAGTGACTCCACCTTTTCAGTGAAGTCATTTGTTTGACCGTCTCCTCTTTGCTTCGGCGATGACGAGAATAGAGTTGGGGTGGGGGGTTTAAGACAAATGCTCTCCACCCACAGGCTCAGACACACAGAGGCGGGAGAGGCTCGGCAGACACTGACACTCTTCCCTCGCTATTAAGCCTCCCAGGTCTTTTTTCCTCCTCTCCCCAGTGTAAACACCCCTCCGCCTCTGCCATCCGTCCACTCCTTCGGGCATGTGATTTGACGCGGGGCCTCCTCTAACACACAAGGAGCTGCCGGGGCTGTTTTTGTGCAGTGACAGACATGCTGTGTGTGTTTTTCTCTCTCCTCCAGGGGAGGAAAAAATGTAGGTGAGGTCACATTGATAATTTGCCATAAAATTATATTTGCTTTCGTCATTCTTTCTTTATTTTTCTTTAAAGCACTTGAGATTGTCTGTCCCCATAAAACGTTAATTATGAACAGTCTGAATTTGAGTATTAAATCTGCCTAATCCCAATAAATATGGATGAGTCTTCTGTCCTGAACCCTATTTAACGACCTGCTGTGTCTTGGCCTTTTTTCCACAGATTTAGCCTTTTTTTATGTTTCCTATCGACCTCGCTAATGACTTATTATCGTGGCGATAATAAGTCGCGATTTCATAGTCACCCCTCTGCCCGACAAACTCCGCGCTCTCTCATTTAGCCACAACTTCCTGAAAATGCTCCACAAATCCTGTGACACACGGGGATGTTTCTGTTAAGCCGCGGCTATTCTAGGAACGGTGGCTCTACCTGAGTGCTGGGGGTTTGGAAGTTTTGAGGAAAACCTGTCTTCTATCTCTGCACAGTGTGTTTGGAGAACTCCTTCCTGCGCTGACTGATAAACAGTCGGGACCGTGTAAACACTGGAAAGAGGCCGAGCAGAGCAGTTTAATGAGCATCAAAATAAATCCATTTCAGGGTAAATGTAGTGACACACAGAGCAAGTTGCTTTATTTGCGGTGTGTATGTACAGATGAAGGCGCAGAGTCAGGTCTATATTCTCCAAGAGCTTTATTTAAGCAGTAGTGGGATTAGAAGTGTGACTCGTCTTGAAATCCAGTTGAGGACAGGTTCTGTCACATGAAGTTTTGAAATATAAAGTTTGAAGAAAACTTTTCGTCCACCACTTTCAACGGATTTAAATGAATCTTTGTTGAGACAATCTTGATCCCCAGAGGATGAATCCAGATTTTTAATGGTTCATCTCTTTGGTTGAAATGTTCACACTTTGACATTTAGTGGATGAAATTGCTGTGGAACTTGGTGCAGATATAATAAATCCCAATGACTTTGGTGATCCACAGACTTTTTCTGCTTGTCGACATTTGAGTCACAGACTAAACTTTTGTTTAGTTTGCATCTTCTCCCAGTGTCCGTGTGGCTTTTCTCTGGTTTAGTTAATTGGAGACTCCTCGGACCTGTGAGACACTCTGGACCTGCCCAGGGTGGACCCCGTGTCCAGCTCCTCCCATGACCCTCGATAATGGATGGATGGAACTGGGCTTTGTAGTTTCATACATTACTGTATTTAGTAGGGACCAAGTTTAGTCAAAGATTTGATGTCCTTGCTTTTATTGGGCACCAGAAAGGTTTATGGGATAAGACTCAACAACAGGCGAGGTCGATAATAAAGAGGCAACGCTTGTTAATCATTTATTCTTGGTTTTGGTCTTTTCATGGAATTTATCACTAGTAAGAAATGTGTTAAGTGCAATATTACATGACTGTATGTCTCTTTGACTAAGAACCTTTTCAGTAACAGTATGAAATAATTCTAGATTTTCCCGGCCCACACGTCGCTCCTGCTCCAGTGAGCTGTTCCTCTGCTCCCCTCCGAGTCATGAAAGCCATGTTGTAAAACCTGACATTTTCAGTGTCGGAGTAAGTCTGCTCCACCTCGGTTTTCCTGAATGAGTTTCCATGGTATTGCCAGTGTTAATAAAAACTAAACATGTCTCCAGTGGGAAAATAGTTTAGTGATATTTCAGCAGTCGTTACAGCTGAAAATCCTAATGGGTCTTTGGTATTTTCCGTTTCAGCCCTTCAGTGACAGACTTCTCTTTTTGAGTTTGAGGCGTAAAAGCTCCTCCGCAAGACACTCTATATTTTAAAGCTTATCAGATAATATCTATATTATGCAGCAGTCATATGGTTTACCAGTCTATCATTACATTCCGCATAAAATACTGGAAAATATGAGGGGTAATTGGTTCGCTTGGATTTTTCCATTCCCACTCAGTTTCTAGCTGGAATTCGAGGCCACAGAACATTCCAGCTTCTGAACATTTCCATTAGCCTTTATAATAGCAGGAAGAGGGGAAGCAGCCCTTTAATACACACAACACATTCACAAACACGCATTCACCCACATGCCAACACACACAGTTCCGTCCCTTGTGCCTTTTATCACCTTTTCTTAGCACTTTTGTTTCGAGGTTTCCTTCCCACCGGGTTTTCCTCTTCAAACGAGAGTGCGTGTATCCTCCCCGGCGGCAGCGCAACAATGCCCCGGTTCATTTCAACCCTCCAAGATCGCTGAAGCCGACGGGCGTCTACGCACATGCTAAAGCTATTAGGGCGGTGGATGACAGTGGTCAGCCGCAGAGGCACTGCAAAATAACCATATCACTGTGCACAGAATGAAGTGGAGGGGCTGGGACGGGGGGGTAGGGTATCAGTAAGTGTGTGCACGTGCAGCTGTGTTGAAATGTGACTCGGTATTTGTCTAACCAGTCGGCTGCCACTCAAATAACAAGTCGTTCCAAAGGAGGAATGTGCCTCGTTCACATCTTAAAGATATCAATTCATATTAGCCTCGGTAATAGCTTCCTGTTAATTTATCCAGCGTCTGCTCAGTATCCATTCAGTCTGACAGGTCCCGGCCACGGCTGAGGAGGCCTTTATTATTAGACTCCACCCGTTCGGTGTCTCCGACAGTTTGATGGAGGACTCTCTGTGGAGCTGGAGAATGTCTTCATTACAGCCACTATCTCAGTTTGAACTTACTGGGGAGTGCATCCATTGCACGTCTTCACTTGGTATCAGCCGGGCACCAATTAGTCGAGCAACAATTGGGACGGAACTCCGAGGCTAAGTGTTTCGTTCTGCTCATGTACATCCGAGCTGTAGTTGAATATAATAAATATGTATATAATCAATGTGTTATTACAACAAGCTGTAAAGGATTGACTGTGTATAAAGATGGACGACGCATCTCCAACGTTTTTTTTTAACACTTGGACAAACATCAGTGTGATAAGAACTATACATAGAACGACAGAGACCTTGACTTTTTATGTCCCATCCAATGACATGGGGGGGAGGACACGACGACATAGGACCTGGACTTGAAAGTGGCTTTATCAGGTGAATGAGAAACTAAACCAAACTGTAAAGTCGTGGGCCGCAAAACCAAAACAATAAGCTGAAAGAAGCTAAAGTTCTCTGTAGTTTAAAGGGCATCTGGAGAGTTTGGTGATAGTTCAAACAAATAGAAAAGAACAAGTCCTTCAACTTTAACAGCCGTACAGAGCCAGCATTATTGGAGCATTTGTTGGTCAGGAGAATGTTTGGATTTCTCGTTTTGATTCTGTCATCGCGTTTTTGTGAACTCTGCACCAGAAACGTCCACATCACCAGGGTGGGGGGTGGGGGGGGGGGGGAGAAAGATCTCTCCTTGTTTTCTATGTGTCTCAAAACGACCGCAACATTCTCTCTGGACTATTAAGCCGTGCAGTTTCTATGGAGCAGCTGCACACTTCACACACACACACACACACACACACACACACACACGCACACGCACACGCACACGCACACGCACACGCACACACACACACACACACACACACACACACACACACACACAGGATGACAGCACTTGGTTTAAATGTCTGCTCCCTCATTTCCAGCCTCGAGAGGGTTTGCTCTCCCTACGAGACAATAGCAAACACACACACACACTAAAGAATCCTTAACGTTTCCTATTTACGAGTCTGTGCTGCATTGCGGTTGGTGGTCTCTGAGTGTTTGCAGCGTACAGTATCATTTCCAATCGGGGGGTTATGTGTTACACAGTATTTCCCAGTAAGCTGGATTCACTGCTGCTTTGATCAGGGTAGAGTCCCTTCACTAATCGGCTTGAGCTCTGGATGTTTGCCCAGGACACGTACGTGCACACACACACACACACACACACACACACTCACACACACACACTCACACTCACACAACTGTGATTAAAAAACAGATGTGAGGACGCGGCCAAAAAAAGATGGTCTGAATAAGTCAAACGGGAACAAACTGACATAACCCGCAGATGTTTGACTACACATTTGCGTGCACTTATGTGCCACTTGTGATGACTTGGAGATTATATCTGCAGTGAAAGTTCTCCCCGTACGCTCCGTGTTTGTATACAAGGGAAAAAGTGTTCTCTTTATCCCGAGCAGCCGAAAATAGAAATGAAATGACGTCAAGCCCACCTGGATTTTTCTCGCCTTTGTTCGCACCCGGTGGGGGAAGGAAAAGAGAAAAGGGCCACGATCTCTGAACTGTGTTTTAATTACAGCTGCAGGACACAGACAGGATTAGGAAAAGTAAATGCTCAGCTTCTGTCTTTTCTCCCAGTGGTTTTTTAGAAGCCATGTAAGAGCTCTTAATAGCCCCGGGCTTAACTGCAAATCTCTGCGCCCTGCAGTCGAGTGCTAATAAACAGGTGCAAAGGGATTTTTATCAGCTGAAGGGCGAAGTGAAAAGATGGAGATGGAGACGGGAGAGAAAGAAACGGGGGGAGAGAAAGAGATGAATGCATGCGGAGGGGAAAATGAGGAAGAGGTGCATCTTGAGTGTCTGTCACGGCCCTGCCTGCATTACATCACTGAGATGCCTCAGCACTGATGACATCGTCGGGCTGAGGAGGGAAGGTGGGGGCCGGCCCTTGGGATGATGTCATTAATAACCAATCAGAGGACTCGGGGAGCCGTTTGGGTTCTGGCTCAGCTCCTGAGGCTGAAATAGTATAGGATCCCTGAAAATGTCTTTTTTCCTCCTCTCAAATCACGGAGCCCTTGTGTCTTGTCCTCGGGTTATTTTTAGACTGATGGCAAATATAATTCAGACCTGCTCCTGCCTCAGCCACAGACTGAAGTGTAAGCAGAGCCGAGTCTCCCAGCGAGGAGACGGTCCATGTAAATATAGACCAGTCCACGGGGAATTGGCATTTCACTGATCTAATAGCACACGAAGGAACTGCTTTGTGAGCGTCCGCACGAATAGAACAGTTTCTCCTTTCTTATGTTAGGTGTGTACCAGCTCTTATCAGCTCTACTAATACACTGTTAAATATGCACTTGTGACCTCGATGTCGTTTTCTGTTTAGCTTTTATTCAGAAAAACACAAGCACGAGGGAGCAGGTAAACACTGACAAGAAAACTGTGACTTTTCATTTGCTCCAATGAAGTCCTAAATCGGACAGACATTGTTGACCATTCTCCATGTAACTCGTATTTAAATCTACATTCATGGAAGGCAAGCACTGTGCAACTTTTCTAACCTTAAAATAACAGCTTCATTAAAATGAGTTTGATGGTTCACTGACTTGCAATAGAGAGAATGTTTCCTCTTACATTCCCACTCCTCGCCCTGGACGTCTGCTCTTGTTCGGGTACGATCAGTGAGAAGTGTGGAACTGACTGAGAGTCTCAGATTCAACTGTCAGAATCGGCTCCAGCCAGTTGAAGAGTAAAGCTGAACTGTGGATCAGTTAAAAAGACTTGTTTATCTCTAATATTCAGCAGGCAACTTTGAAAATATGACGAGTTCTATACAGAGTTTGGTGGATTTGTTACAGCAACATCTCTTCTGGTTCAGGAAGCCGGGGATCATGGTTAATATCCATCTTTCAGTTGCAGTTATTTTCCTCTACATGAAAACCACTTAATCACCCGAACATGAAACCCATTTAATCACCACGTGTGGCTGCAGAGGGCGCTGCTGCTTCAGTGAAAGTTACATAGTGTCACAGCCAAAAGAAACTGTTTTCAACTGTTTCATTCTACCTTGCTTTTGTTAGATTTTCCTTGAAGAAACTGTTTAATGACTCTGCTGAACTACAAAAGAGAGTTGAGTCCGTCAATGGTGTGTTAAATGAGGCTTACAATTCAAAACTGATTAGAGCACAGTGACACTAAGAGGCAATATTTAATGGAATAAAAGCAGTCCCATTGTTCCCATTGAGAAACCTCTCTACCATCCAGATACCACTGTGACCTGACCCCTGCCTGTCTGTGCGTTATGGCCCCTCTCTGTGTGTGAAACTATTAAACTCTGCAGGAACTCGTGTTTCCCGTCCTCTCCCATGGGAAAGCTGCAACATTTCCACACTATAATAAAACTTGTGTGTTTTGTTTTTTTCTTACTTCCCCTCAGTGTTGGTCACCTGCATTCTTGTGATTCCTCGGAGAACTCTCCCCTTGCAGCTCTTGAAAATATTGACTTACCCTTTTTTTTTTTACCCGTTTTAAATGGACAATTATAGGTTTTTGGGGATTCACATTCTTTACAAGGAGCTGTGGAGGAAATGAATGCACTTGGCCGACAGAATTATGCATAGTTTGTGCATTAAAGCATTTTCTCCCTCCCTCTGAATGAGTCTGGCCAAGCTGGTCCATATTCACAGACCTCCCACTTCCAGGCCCCTCTGCTCCACAGAGCCTTCAGCCTGGATTCAGTCCACCCACTGACTCATGCATATGTGTACACATGCACGAACGGGGACACGCAGCCTAAGACACAGCAGGTTTTCATAGATACAGACCAGGACAGAGTCACTGGTGTTCTCAGGGTGGCTCGGCGTCCACAGAGCCGGCTTCACATCCCTCCTCCACGGGCACCACTTATCAGCTGCAGCAGCTCTCACCTCTCTAACGCAGGACCTCACGGAGCCACTCAGCTTCATCAGCCCCGACGTGGACACACACAGATGCAGACACTAGTCATTGCCTCAAGTATAAAGTCGTTTTCAGCTTGATTTACTGTTTGGCAAACGCTGATTGTGGGATCGTTTTGCTTTAGTGACGCATTTGATTCCTGACATTACATCCCTGAGCTGTTGGGGCGTTAATGAGCTTTAGGTTGACGCATGTTACGCTGTGCTAGCACGCAGCGGAAAAAAAGAGGGAGAGGAAGAAGAAGAGATAGGTGCTGAGGAAAGAGGAACTTATGATTGACTGGTCCTAAGCTGCTTATCACTGTGCAGAGAGTCCGTTGCAGTGCAATCACTTTTTAATAAATTTGTGAGGGAGTAAGCATAAGGCCTGTGCAGACTTAATGCATCGTTAACTTGCTGCAGTCAAGCTGCTTTAATTTGCTCAGGACTCTGGAGCGTCTTCATCCACAGCCGTCTTTTAAATGGGCCGTACTCCATCTATTTAGCAGCAGATAAGAGGAACAGGTGCTTCCTGCCGCGTTCAGGGCTGTTTGTGCAAAGTAAATCATGGTGTTTATTTACTGCATGGGCTGCGCCCGTGTGTGTGTCGATATCGCGAGTGCATATCTGCAACGTGCACTTGTGTTTGAATTTGTTGACAGAGCGAACTTGCCAGAACAGATAAGAGATATCTCACAAACAAGCGCGCGGCCTGGTAGAGGCCTGACAATTCTACTCTCGCCTCGTTCGGTTCCCTGTGGCAACACTCGGGAAGCGTCGTACAAGCTGAGGGACGTGTCTGCGGTGGAACTGCTGTCGGCGGCTGTGAGGTCGACAGTGAAATAATCATCGCAGGATCAGAGTTCGGCAGAGAGATGATGGCTCTTTTTGTCAGATGTACAATATGTTACAGTCATTGACCCGGTATAACAAAAAACAACCACATCATTTTAGTATTGACACTGAGAAATAAAATCGCACTGGTAGAATACATTTCCAGATCAGCCCTAGTCACACTTAAGCTGTTAAACAGATGACTCACTCCCTCACACTGGGGATTTGGTTAAATTAACTGCACTGAAGCATTTTCCAGCCCAGTGAGAGCGCTGTTATCTTTCATCCAGGGAGAGAGTTCAGGCCGGATCTCCTCGGGAGATTCTGGCCCTCTGGAGGCCACGGTGGTCAAGTCAGCGTGAGACCGTTTCCACAGAAATGTTTCTCTCAGGCAGGGGGGAGACAAGGTAGCAGCTTCCTCCTCTCTGGCTGCTGAGTGCACGTCTCGCTCGCAGCTGCAGCTGTGCTCAGCATCGCTCAGTCCCCCCCTCCCACCCCCTCAGGACACCACCAGCCTCACTGTTGGCCCAGAGACGGTTGTCACGGGAGACCAGCAGACATCTGAGCCGGTGGCGAGTTTGACTTACACCTACTCTGGCCACGAGTTAATGAAGTGTGCACGCTGCCGGGGTTTCGCTGGCAAACATGTGCGTTTGTGCACTCACACTCACACATACACACACACACATAACTGCACTCACAGACACACTAACAAACACACCAATTGGTTCATTAAGCAGCACTTAGTGTCTCAGTTAATAAATGACAAAGGAAATATTCTGGAGCCTATTTCCTTGTGAACAACTGAGAAAACACACACACACACACACACACACACACACACACACACACACACACACACACACACACACACACACACACACACACACACACACACACTCACACTCAAGCACACACACTCCAAGCTGTATAATTTCCTTGTGATCATTGCACAACATGCCTGGAGCATGTTCAACAGCACCCCCTGCTGTGGGGAAAACCCAGTGCATCTCCGACATGTTCAGTGGAGAGGAGGTAACAGGCTCTGGGTTGTTTTTTGGATTGATCCGGTGCTGATGTGTGTGCTGATGAGTGGAGCCGGCCAATAAACAAAGCTGTTTGTTTGAGTTGTCCTTGGCCGTCTTGGAGGGAAGCATCAGAACTAACAGGCCGGAGCTGCCAGAGGCTCTCGCTCAACTCCCCCTCTGCCTGTTTACTTTGTTAGTCGTGCAACAGCAGGAGAAAGAAGAAGCAGATGGAGCGACGAGGGAGAAGAGCGGGAACAAAATGATTGATTTGATAGAATTTCCCCCTGAATTTAAGTATTTACTTTTTACGAGGGCAAGTGGATCAGACTGAGTTAAACTGTATTTAAGTTGTGGTCCATTCAGTGGGAAGGGTTTCGAACTTGGCACTTGAGTTAAAGATCTACAGGATAAGCAATTCCACTCGACTCGGAGGTAAAGCTGCGGCAAAATCAATTTGCCGTACTTCATTGGGTGCGGCTACAGTAAAGAGCCTCACTTGAATATGCGGAGAGACTCCTGCGTGATCGTTTAACCTTTATTGTGCAACGTTAAGCTGTCAAATTCCCTGCTGCTCCCGTGGATGTTTTGATATCACACCAACACTCTCCTCCACTGCTACTATTTCCAGCACTTACACACACACACAAACACACACTAGACTCCATGTCTGTAACTCATATCTTTTGGCCATCTGCCTGTCAGGTTTGTTTATAAAGCTCCAGCAGAGGAGAAAGTCTCGACAGGCCTGTGTATCTAACTCCACACACACTCACCCATCCACACACACGTATTGATAGAGTATATATATTGCGAATATGCAACTATCTTAATTGAAAGATGCACATTGTGTGTGTGTGTGTGTATTTTCCTTATTATAGCTGACTGATGTGGGAAAAAGAGACAGAGACCGGAACGTAGAAGAAGAAAAAATGCAGAAATTCAAGTAGAAGAGGAAAATCTAGTTACACTGAGGAGTCCCACTAAACGTGTCCGGAAATCTGACATGTGGAATCCCAGTGACGTTCTTTTAAAGCCACTAATCAGAGTTTATGTGTCAGCTTCAAGTGTATAATTCATACCGCAGTGTTTATTGTATCCCTGATGGAGGGGACAGCATAAAGGAGATGATTGAGAAACGCTGTTGTTTGTTCACTGCAGCGTGCTCTATAACAGTGTCAGACATGGGTCATATATGGGTGAATGCTCTCTCAGCACACACAGGCACCGTGGACTTCCCTCTTGAATCAGCACAGATTCGAACACAGATAGAGAAGGAAGAGGTTTCAATCCTAAAAAAATCGGATTAGCGGTGTTACAGAGGAGAGAGAAAATGAATCTGAAATACAACAAAATTTGAATCTGAAAGTTTACAAATTTCTGTCGTATTGAATTCATTCAGTCCAGTTCTCTTACAAGCAAAAATAAAAATGTAATACTGCCCATATTGTGAGATCCTGGCCTGAAACCCGCATAACCAACTCAAATCAAAACAAAGCCGCTCGCATCCGCAGCGTATCGGAGACAGAACCCGAGGGTAAAGTTCAGCACAGTCACATTCAGCCTCTCTGATTGGTGGACACGTAAGTGAACAATTTTCTTTGGCAGTGAGCCCGAGGCTAAAGGACAAGTAGAATTCCTCTATTTACGAGAGGTTTCCACCCCCCCCCCCCTCCTCTCCTGAATCACTTTCACGCGACGACTGTTTTTCCCACTGTGTGAAAAAGTGTTGACATTGAAAATTGCAGCTTTTTTTTTTTTACGAGCTGAACAGGCACAAGAGTGAAGCAGACACCCAGATCGGATGTGAGATATTTCCTGCATGTGAGCGTTAGTGTGTGAATGTCTGTGTTTGTGTGCATGTGGCGTGAAAAATGTGGCCGGGTCGCATAGCCGGACCCATTTTCTCTGTCTGGTGTCGCTCACCTAAAGAGTGGAGAGTGGAGTTGAGTGGAATCAGAGCTCAGCGGAAGTCGGTGTAGACGTCGGTTTCTCTTTTTCTGTAGGCGATCAGCTGGTCACCTCCACTGACGTGCAAAAGCAAATATGGGGCGATCACCGAAGTCATTTGGCAAACGTCCTCTGGAACAAATGCCTTTGAGTTATCGTATGGAAAGTATTTGGTGATATATCCGTCTGGAACACGAGAGGCGACATGTCTCCACTTCCTCCCACTATCCAGAAATGAAGCCAAAGTGTCACTGCCATCTTGTGCCGAAGACGTCACTTGCAGCCATAGTCGGTGCACGTTGGCTTCACTTTATGTTCAGTCTAGTCTGGAAGTGTTGAGACAAACAGACAGTTATCAGACTACGAATCTTTCGCTCCGTTGGCATTGTGTATTTTCTCCTTTTAAAAACGACATTTAAAGTAATAGACTTTATGTTAAAATGGATGTTTTTACAGTATATCAGGAGCTGGATTTATTCTAATCACATTACAGCAGGCTCAGTTCCACATGAACGGATCATCTGATGTAACGACTGCGATAAATTTTACATAATAAGAATTCTGTCAGACTGTCAACAGTGGACCAGTGCTGTTGTGCGGACGTGCCTTCGTGGCTTCAGGGTATCACTATGTGAGGCGCTGCTTTTACTGCACACAACAGGGCTTTGTATCTAACTGCATAGTTATGGGACAGTAATAGTAGGGGAGAGTGGGAGTGCGACCAGGGGTACATTCCTACATAAATAAACCACAACCAGAAAGTAGCTGTAAACAGCAGGAGGGCCCTCGTCCTCCTCGTAAGACCAGGCCTGGGTGTTCGTGGACAAGTGTTTGACGTTTGTCTTTCAAATGAGGCGACCATCATTTACTCAACAGGGGCAGCTGCAAAAGAGGGAGCGACATTCTTGAGCTGTTGGAAGTGAGACGTGATTCACCCGCAGAGCCCCGGTGACATCCTGAAAGAAGGAGGTCATTTCTTCAGGCCTGGAATGCTGACAGGAAAAGTGCAGCGGGGCAGGTTGTTCGGACCACAGGGTGTAATTTCTGGTTCGGAGGAGCTGCTTAAATTATGAGTTTGCCTTGGCAGGGACCGACCTGTTGGGATGATGTATGTGTCACTGTCACACCAGGACACCTCTGACACAGAAACACTCACTGTCTCAAATTCTTTTGTGAGATTTCTACAGAAAAAGGCAGCATTTAAAATGTTTGTGTCACACAAATTCGTTATATACTGTGGAACGTTTTATCGAAACATTGGAGAAAAGGGGGCAATCATACATCAGCTTTGAGTTGTGCTATGTGTGGAAAGGTGTTTCCATTTAAACAACGATAAATATTTAAAGATATAATGCCTATGTTACATATTTTGTTAACTTGTGTACAATTATCCAAAATGTTTCCAACAATGTTCAGACCCAGAGGAATCCAGAGGAAAAAGTTGTATTCTTCTTCAAGGTATCTGCAATCCCAAGCTGCCTTGTTATTGTTTTGATTGAAACACCCCTAGTGGATGAAGTTGGAGTTGAAGGAAAGTCTTTAGACTTTGTAAAGTTTTTGCCATAGAAAACAAAGCACAAGTTACACACTCCTGTTTCTGGACTCTTTGTTTTCGCCTGCTTGCGGCGATCATGCAGAGGAAAAACCTAACCACATAAAGCTGCCGCGCTCGCCATCTGCTCTTTAAGCTATTATTGAATGCAACATGTTCGAGTCTGTACTCTTGGGGGGGGGGGGGGGGGGGACATAGGAAATCACTAACTTACGCAGCAGTAGACGAAGCAGCTTGAGGTAAAGTTTGTTCCACGAAAAAGAAAAGAACTTTTTCCTCCACAATGTAACACCTGGAATTGAATAAACATTGTAGTTAAGACTTAATATTGCATTAAGCTAACTCAATTCCACAGTATGATGAAATGACGTGACCTCTTCTCCTGCTGCCTATTGTGTAGAAACATGTGAGCGGGTAGAGTCAGACACGAAGTGGGCGGAAGCAGACTTGTCTCCATATGTTAGACATTATCCCGTCAGCTGCTGCATTGTGTTTGTTCATGCGCTCATCGCACCACTTTCAATTACATGGCCCACAAACTAGGCCATTGATCCCCCTCACTTTTTTAATTTTTTTTCCTCTTTAGCTACGTCAATTTGATGCCGACGTCTTCCCGCACGTGTAGATTGGGTCACTTACATCGGCAGCTGCAGAGAAATGAACTCATGCACAGCGGCGGCGGCCCTTCCCTTCTCCCCCCCCTTCCTCCCCGACATCAGACATGTACAGACTGACGTGTTTGCACAACGCATGTAGCAGATGAGCATGTTTGCTGACTGTCAGGCAAACAGGGCAGCGTTGCTTTCACGAACAGAAACATTGTCTCTCCTGTGAGCTTCCTAATTGGAAACAACACCGCCCGCAGGACTGGCTGCTTGTCTCGTTGGGGTCGCGTTGATCAGATAACTCGATCACATATTAGCCGGGCTGCCATACGCTGAGAGCTGTTTGGATGTGGCTCAGAAGTGGGTTATGACACATTTGGATGCACTCTAGTGTCTGGTGGGCCCCTCGGCAGGGGGACGGAGAGTTAAACAAAAGACAGCTTGCAGACAAAGTCCTGATGAAGCACAGACTGTGTGTATATGCGTGTGTGTGTGTGTGTCTGTGTTGGACAGTTTTACAGACACCTGTTAGTGTCGGGGTAATGTTTTAAGAGGAGACAATGTGTTTCTCATCAGTATCTTCTTTTATTTTCTCCTCGCACTTTTGCATTCAGCCTTTGACCACTAGCAGGAGAGCTTTTAGCCCGAGGGTGAAGGCCCAGTCGCTCTGTGTCCTGGAATGCAGTTGACTCTCTAAATCCCCACCAGTCTATCCTGGGGCTGTGGGGCAGGGCCTATCTCAAGCCCCCTTTTTTCCACGTGAGCCACGTCTGGAATCTCTAAGCAAGCAGTTATAGCCGATTCTCCCAGCCACCGCTCTTCCACCGCGTCGTGTTGATCCCAGAGTGCGATGGAGGAAGAAATAGCAGATGACAAAGATTGTTCGCACGGGGAAGGTAATGAGCTTTTCTGACATGACACCTGCAAACGATCCTTCGGCGGTTTGAGTCTGTTCTCTCTGCTGAGTGTAATTTGGTTGGCAGTGGGGGTAAAGTGTGTTTGGGAGTTAAAAATAGGATTGGAAGTACATGAGACGTGCTGGGGCTCTGAGCCCGGGCAGGGTTGGGGTCTGCGCTGATAGTGTTGGTGACGCGAGCCTGTGTGTTTTGTGTTTACCGACCGAAGCAAGTTTTGTGTTTTGCCAAAAATCCGTAGGAATTAAATGGGAGGACATTTCCCTGCACAGGAAAACAAATAGGAATTCAACCGCTGCAGCTAACGAGAATGTGTTTTACCACTCCTGAGTTCAACCTTCGACTCAGTCCCAACACGTCTTTGAGAGGAAAAAACGAGAAATTCCTTCTGTGGCTCACGGTGTGTTTTCAAGGAAAGAAAAGTAATTCTAACCTCTCACAAAATCACTTGAAATATCCTCCTTCA
Source organism: Verasper variegatus (assembly GCA_026259375.1). NCBI lineage: Eukaryota > Metazoa > Chordata > Actinopteri > Pleuronectiformes > Pleuronectidae > Verasper > Verasper variegatus. The sequence goes on from CM048056.1 coordinate 13,944,893, forward strand.
AACGTTGAGGAGCTGACCTCCATATGTGGGCCTTCATTTTCCAACATTACCCTCTGAAAGGTGAATATTATAGGTCTACCTGCCTGTCTGGAAAACAGGCTTATTGCTTCTTTCCTCCTCCTCTCCTCTCCTCCTCTTCCTCTCCTCTTCCTCTTCCTCCCCATACACTATCTCTCATATTGATGGATTACAAGTGTGCGCCCTCAGGCCCTGATCGATTCGAGACAAGATAACAAAGTGCAAAGATGTTCATATGCCTAAAGGAGGTTGTGTTTACTTCATCTCCACTCTGCCCTGAAATCAAATATCCATCTTCAACACTTTATTGTTGTTTTCATATCGGACAGAAGGGGCCAGATCAGAATAACGCAGAATAACGGCAACACAGGCCTTTTGCTTTGCTGTAAAACTGTGAACCCGCTTGCAACAGCTGGAAAACTCGACATCCTCGGCAGAAATCCGTCTCACAACAACTGAAAACAGAAAAAGACAGATCCCCCCTAATGTCTCTGAGGGAAATCTCACCTCTCACTCTGGCGCACCTGATTGTTTCTGCTCTGCCTCTGTGTTTTTTTGCGAGGCTCCGGGTGAATAAACAGATGCTCTGGAGTTCTCAGTTTGATTTGTCCTGCATTCGTGGATCTGTGGCCGTAACAGCTGTTTCCAGTGCGTGTTTTCATCACCAGCATTGTGACTGTCTCATTCAATTTGGGGTTTATTGTTGAAATATAGAAGAGCATGAATACATAATGAACTGTGCTCAGACAATGTTTGTTTCAGTTTTGCTTCTGGAGAAACTATTAACATCAGTCAGTTTTGTCTTTTCTCTCGTGGGGGGTGTTACAGTAAAAGATAAGCTCACAGTTTTGATTTTTCAAAAGTTCTGTATGACCTACGGTAGCACAACGTACTGTATGCGCACGCACTTGTTGTTGATGTCAAAACATCCGCATGGAACATGTGTTTTGACCCCTCGTCTCTCTGTGTCACCTCTGTTCTCCCTCAGAACAAAACAAGAGCAACCTGAAGGTAACCTCACCGGAGGATGCCGAGCACGTGGGCCGCCGACAGGCCTCCCCAAACGGGACGCCGCCATTGAGAGGAGACGGCAGAGGCAGCCGAACTGTCCCCCGGAGGCACACGTTAGGGGGAGCCCGCGGCTCCAGAGAGATCCTCGCTATGCAGCCGCCAGACATGGACAAGAAGAGGGAGGCGTTCCTGGAGCATCTGAAGCAGAAATACCCCCATCATGCCTCAGCGATCATGGGCCACCAGGAGAGGCTGCGGGAGCAGGTCAGTCAGAGAGGCTTGGATGTGGAATGTTGGGATCTCATTGTTTGGTTTGAATTATAGTGTTATTAAAACATTACAGTATATTGATATTCAAGCTGCGCCCTTATATTACCAATGGATCCAAAGAGTTGAGACTTCACCTGAAAGTCCAGACCAGTAGAGAGACCAGTAAGGCCTCCGCTTCTTTTTCTTCTTCTATTGTTTAATACTTTCTCAACTTCCTGTGATTAGTCTGAAAGTTTTTGATATCCCAAAAAGTGTTTTGACAATGCAAATGAAGTAAATCATGATTTATTAATCCTGTTCAAGACCTTTCTGTCTTTTCTTCTCTTTTGATCTGACTTTGGTTTGGCACTAAAACACCAAAAGGCTATGAAAGGTAGTGGAGACAAAACAGAGATAAAAGGAGAGTGAATAATTGATTTGTTATTTGGCAAGAATCAACTAAAATTGATTCAAATATATTAACAATAACAATTTTTAGCTGTTTTTTCTTCCCCCCAAGTCGCCAAAAATCGTACTGCAGCCTGATTGTCCATTTTAGACGATCTTATATCATTTTTAGTTCAGTTCAGTCTGGAACAGCTTTATCTTACATCTGTAAAATCAAACAAATAGTTCTTCACATAAAAACTATGAGAAACGACAGGTCTGTATGAATAACTAGTTTTGTATCTCGGCAGTTTTGACAGTATCACATCCTCGTAGTGATTTGTCTCTGAGTTACAGGTGCTTTAATATTCCTTTGCACACTGAGGCAACAATGCAACTGCAAAACTACCTCCTCCCCTTTTTTTTCCGTTGCAGGTTACATGTGAAATCTGTTTTATAAATCAGCCTGTCACATTCCCCTCCCACAGCTGCAGTGAAACCGTGAGGCGGTGTTTTTGTGCAGCAGTAGAAAACATGCAAACCACAGGCACTTTGAATTGCCCGCACACTTTAAAGCCTGTTTTCACCATAAGTGAAATGGTTTGTTTATGCTTGACGACAGCGTGATGGATAAAGTATACATCTAGTGTTGTTAAGGAGATTTTAAAGATTATAAAGTCTCCTTGTTGCCGTCAGCTTTCTGAGCTGGAAGTGAGTCGACGGGGGAGGGCGACTCTGTAGAGGTGGACATTTGACTTTACCTGGTCATTGTCTGTGTGTTTGCTCCGGGTCACAGGAGACAAGGGGGAGGGGCAAGCCGGCTTTTGTAGCCAAAACAATCGAGGTAATGGTGAGACTGGCACCAAGCCACAGGGGAGCGCCGGGCAATAGCACGAGGCATTGTGCAAGAGGGATTTCGTGTGCTGTTTTTCAGATGCCACATGCAAAATGAACCCTTTTCATGAGGCGCTGCTTCAATCCACTGCATTGATCATGAATTTGCATAGGTAATATCAGGCATCGTGGGGGGGAGGCAGTGTTACTCTATAGCTGCTTTCAGACATGCACTGAACCTAAGGGGCTGTATGAGGGAATGCAAATGTCCCAGTGAGAGCCACCAGACTTTCTACAGCCGGTCCCCTGTTAAAACGTCTGCAGAACTTCAGAAGGAGCCGATGGGAGAACACGGCATGCAATCGTCCCCCAGGATTCAACTGGAGCGAGTCGGGGTATTGATGACGATTTCTGACACGGGAATAAGTATCTCAGGATGAAAAAAGAGGTCCCACACATGTAGAAGACACAGACGAAGATGTCAACAGAGCTGTTTTGTCCATGTGCCGTAAACAAAAAACATGTGATCTCCGCAGCGGACATCCTGCCTCTGCCTGCTGCGCCACCCCTCACCTGAGCGCTCTGGGGATGTCTGTGTGGCCGTGAACGCCTCTGGTTCTGTCGGAGGGAGTTTTCTCTTTCAGCAGTCACCAAAGTGATCGCATCGTTCACGTGTGAAAGGCAACCTCCGGAGAGAGACTCGGCATTCAAGAAGATTTATTGTCATTCGAAAAACATGAGATACATGAAACGAGGAAATGAAATTAAACACTGGAATCTAAAAACTAAGCAGACGCAGCAAACAAATACAATAAAACTAAAACAACAAAACAAAAGAATCTCAAACTAATAGGATAAAAACAATGTAAATTAAAAAGATGCAAACTCATAAGTTATTCCAAACTCATCAAATAGTGTGTGAGCTTTTTGTTCTGTTCATGATGTCTAAGCATTTTGTTTTTAACTCAAATAGTTCAACTACAGAAACTTTTTTAATTCTATTTCTGAAGAGAGAGTGCGTGTGCTCTGTGTGCAGGACTCCTGGGAGGGGTGGGAACAGTTTGTTTTGAAATGCAGGCAGTCAGACAGGTAAGTCCAGTTCCGGACCGGGGTGGAGTCAGTTGCCATGGCGACTGGTGATGTCACCGCTGGAGGGGCTCAGTTTTCGTGTAGGTGCCTGTTGAGGCGAGCAGACCGAGTGTGTGAGTGTGGGAGCGAGGCTGTGCAGAGGAGCCGATGGAGCAGCTTGTCTGGACGCATGGCGCCGAGGAATAAGGATCGAGGGGAAACTTTTTACGCACAGGGATAAACGCAACACCGGCCGTTTAAAACTCCGAGCAGCAGAGGTAGGAGATGCGGGGTGGGTTGGGGGGGGATGATCCGGAGTGCGTGCACTTCGTTGCGTGGCTTTATTTGCGGGGTGAAAAAACGTCGAGGAGTTTGTGTTGTGCAGCGCGCACGGTGCACAGGAGTCTGTCAGGTGCTGCAGAACTCCCAAACAGCGAAGGGACAAGAAGTTTTAGGCTTTAAGCGAAACTGAGATCTGTCTTTAGCGGGTTCCAGTGTCTTTCTGTGTCTTTCTGTGTGTGTCTGTGGTGTTGGATGAGTCGCCGTAAATCCACCCACAACGCACGATCAGCTGCAGCTCTTTTAACGACAGGTTAACTGTGTTGACATCATTGCAAAAAGCAAATGGATGTGTTTTTTTTAGAGGAGTTTTTTCACACCACCGCGACGTGCTGCATCCTGCAGGATATTGAAGTCGCTGTTTATTATCGAGACACGAATTAATGCACGAAGTGATAAGCAATTAGTTACTGCGTAATGTTGACGGGATGACTTTTAGATTCTATAACAACTGAACCTGTGGTGGCTTCATCTGTAACGTGTGTCTAGTTTTTATTTGTCTGTATTTATTTCCACTTGGCATTTGGCTATATAGACTAATTCCAACGGACTTAAAACAGGAGCGTTTTAGCATCTTTCAGCACATTTGTTATTAGTTTTACAGTCCGTGAAATCATCCATTTACGAAAACAGCAGGGGTGGTGGAGACCAAAACAACAAAACTGAGAGTGAATATGGGTGTGTTGGTTCGGCCAGAAACAACCCCAAAGAAATCCTGAAGTGTATTTGCCAACAATACCAACTTTATAAACAATAAAATATCATATATCTGTGCTTTTAGCTGTTTCATCTTGTCCCCCAAGTGGCCAGAAATCGTTATTGTAGCTTTCATATCGTGTAGTTACAAGACCATCTCCTGGCTGGTTGTACTAATAAGGTGTGACAGGGTTCTAAGACGCTACGAGAAGAGGATTATTATTGTGTGTGTGTGTCTGTGAAGTTGTATAGAAAATGATGTTTTGGGTTCTTCCAGGGTCACAGAGAAGTTAAGTTAAAAAACTTCTTGTCCTTCTTAGGTGGGAGTAATCTGCTAGTTCTTAAGAGATACGGGAAAAAAGTTGGATTTTGAAGGTCTTTCCTTTGTCTGCTGAAACACTAAAATGAGAGATACAGTGATCCGTCAGTGTCGATTATCCGTTTATGAGACTTGACACTTAAATTGATTTTGGAATGAAGCTCCTCATATGTTATTCAGATTGGCGGGATGAGGTTGTACTAGCGATGCATTCAGGGGAGAAGATGCTGTCATAAAACAGACTGGTTTGAGCATGAATTCTTGGCAATGATTGAAGGTCGTGTTCAGCATAATCTAATTGTGGATGTCAAGAGGGACGCGATGATGCCTCACTAATATTAACAGCGGTAAATTAAAACAAAATAGAAAACAAAGATAACCAGTTTACTGGAGTGTTTTTCATGTGGTGTCTCGGGAGGTGTAATTATTCTGCCTTGAGGAGAAACGGCAAGAAAACAAGTTATCTCTGCTCACAGTGTGGCTCTGAAATCTGCACTGCGCAGTGTGGGAGAGAGCACGACTTGCTGCCGTTCTCACGTCTGGTGCCGACCATACCGGAAAGGCAACATCAGTGGTAACAGTGCGTGCTTTGGAGGTGAGACTCAACATGTCTCTGGTGGTTTGAGTTACAAAGGCGGAGATTTATCAAGGTCAAGCGGAGGCAGGGAAGATGATATCGCTTTACTTTGAAAAGCCGATGACCCCACTCCACCCAGCATTGACACACGCACACACACTCACTCACACACACACACACATACACACCGACTGATTTATTCCTTTACAAGGTTCACCTCGATTCTCTCCCTCACCCTCTGTGATCTTTAAACCCACAACAAAAGCGAGCGGTTTCATTTCCTCCTCCTCATCAGGCCTGCAAAGACCTGGATCCCACCCAAAGGGAGATGAGATAACATCCCTTTGGCCCAACCGCCACCCATCCTCAGGCCCCTCTCTCTCTATCTCCCCCTCTCTTTGCCCAGGGGCAGCACCAACTGAGCCGCTTGGCCGATCACAAACACACATGCACCCTCGCCGAGTTTCCCTCCTTCCGCCTGTGTCGGTGTCTGTGTGTGATGAGCTGTGACTCGCCAGGGCCAAGGGGTTCTGTACAGGGTTGAGCGGCCATGTTAGGGCAGCTGTCTGCAGCTGTGGGCACCAGACGGACGGACAAGCCCGTCACCTCCGAGCTGAGATAAATCACTGGCTGATGACAGCGCAGATGGAGTCAGAACGGGTAAATGGTTTTCCAGTGCAAAATTTGGTGCTGCAGTGTCGCTCCTGCACAGCGTGTGGTTAAGTGCGTGATAGTTTATGTCGGGTATCTCTCTACACCAATGAGAATTTACTCTCACACAGCCAGACTTATCTCCACAGTGCTGTGTCAGCGCTTAAGAATTGTCTCGCTACCCCCATCATCATTCTGCTATAGGGTTAAAAAATGCTCTGGCTGGTCTGTATTTCTTTAAACCAATCACAGTCGCCTTTGACAGCGCTAAGCCGGGGATGCCCCAGCAAAATATGGCAGGGTCACTGTCTCACTCGCATTAAAATGGTTAAATCCTGCAAAAGAAAAACAAGTAAAAGATTACATTTATTAAAATGTAATTTGATGATCCTCACTGGACTCTCTAAACCACAGACGATTTGTTAGGTGGCTCCTGCAGACGTTTATTAAATCGATATCCATGTATCGCTCGGAGGTTGTTATTGTTTTGAAATCAATAACATGCAGATAGCAGAAGGAAAGGTGAAGTCAGAACCAATGACTGGCTCATAGACGGTGTTTAAAGATGGATGACATGACAGCCCCCAAAAGTGAAGCCAAAACATCTGGAAACTGTGGTCTGTTCTAGGTAAATGTCATATGTCATGATAGTATTATATTTCGAGTTAAGTCATCATAAATATCAGAATGTTATTATATGGTGTGGTGATGTCCTTCATTGCTCGATTTAAACAAAGACAACTTGCCAAGTTGCAGTTTTATTAGAAAGGGAACAAGCTGTAGGGGAAAATGCTTTATGTGAGTAATAATAAACATTCTTTTATTGTAATGTTTTTCTCTGAAATAGATTTAATCAAGTGTTTTATAAAATAAGACTTGATCGTCGTAATCAGATATGTCCCCCGGGAGGGAAATGAAAAATAACTGTAATGAGAACAAATCAGAAAAAAGGAGAGATGCCTTTTCGGGAGCGGTACTTTACCAGCATGTCAGAAGCAGATCATTGTTATAAATTGAGCGTGGAAACATTCTGCATTTAGTAACAACGTCCACGTCAATAAAATGCTGCAGGACATGTGCACTCTCCCACAAACTCATGCTGAACAAAGCCATGTAATTGCAGCTCATTTGTCATAGACGGCAAATGTGCTCTAAACTCTCCCTCGGAGGCTTTTCTGAGGTAATGCAACGTTTGGCCTGTCCCCCCCACACTTCGCTCCGTGGGCTCGTGGCCCTGCTGCACTTTCGCTCCTCAGAACCGAGGTCAGCTCGATAACGCCGGCTCCCAGCATGCATCAACTTCCCTGTGAGAAATCAGAGCATGATCAGAGAAAACATGAACAGGGAGGGAGTATTTTTTACTGTTAATACCTGAACTGCACAGAGAAAAAAAGGATAATTCATGGTCCTCCACCGCTGGTAGTGTCTCTGCAATGATGCCAGTATCATGAGAGCGGAGTTGACCAAGCAAACATGTTCGGGAATACTGCATACTAAAATATTTAGAACCCAAGAGGGTATTTTCAAGAAAGTACTTCTTTGTTGTACCTGGTATTGCACCTTGTGACTCAGCGCACACAATCAGGTGCTGTGTGCGGCAGGTCTGCAGCAAAACATCTGTTCTTAATCATCAACCCCCTCCGCTGACCGTCAGGAACAGAAGCTGTGCAGGAGCTTTTTAACAGCATCTTCCAACCTCCGCATGAAATGACACTTTCACCCCCTTTTACACCAAAAGGTGCGGTTAAATTCCGCAGGTTTTAGAAATGCTACAATAAATATAAGATTAGATAAGATTAGAAGAGGAGTAGAGGAGTGTTTGTCTGTTTTTCTCCTCTGGTGAGTCATGCATCATCTTGCACATTATGAAGAAAAAAACGCAGTTGCACGTCGTTCCCAAGAACCCTTAAAACATAAGCACACAAAAGTTCAATGCACCTCATAACGTTGCCTTGGAAATAGTGTAGCATCAGATTCTAGAATTTGATTAAAAGAAGTTGATAAAAAGGCAGGAGTGAAAGCAGAGTGAATCCATTCCCATTGCAAGAGTCTGATGTTGGAAACGGGGCTTTTGAGAGCTGATAAATAAGATGAAGCACAAGTTTAATGACACACATGTGCTAACCGGTCAGTTTACAGGGGATCTGTGGCAGGGTTTGGGATTTAAAGGGTACAGCAACCCCAGCAGAGAGGACAAGTCGTCGGCGGAGTGGCGCCACGGCCACGTCTAATCCCGAGTGTCACTGGGATGGGTGGGTGCGGGTTGTGCGGGGGTTATAAGCCGCTCTGACAGAAGGAACCCGCCTCTGATCGCTGCCGATAATGAGCCGAGCCAGACAGAGTTCTACACACTGTCTCAAGCGCAGTGCCAGTGTGTTAATCAGAGCAGCTAATCAGGTCTGAGCTCTTTTCAGGGCGCTTCTCTGCAGCCGCACGGAGCTCGATTAGCTCCGAGCTTAAGTTCACTGCAGCAGCTGGAGTTATATTGTTGTTGCTCCTCCGCTGGCTTAACAGGGACGTCGCCGTTTTTTTCCTGACGGAGGTGAAATGTCTGCGACCTTTTTAACCCCGTGCCCTCACATTCCACCGGGTACAATTAAGTCCATTTTTCAATACAGCCGTCGCAGCCCGAGGAGCTTCATCTGACTTCAGTCCCTCACAACGACCGATCGGCTACCGGAGAACAGATAATTATAGCTTTCACCAGGGGGACAAATTAAACCGAGGATTATGTCGTCAAGTATCTCATGATGCACACTGTAGTAATTCATTTGCCACTTGCAAACCCTGACTTGTCATATCTTGTCAGCCATGCCTTTTAGTTACAATCCATCAAAGACCAGATGCACGGCCTCCTCAGTAAACCTCTAACGTACATATGCATCATCAGATTTACGGTTTCTGGTTTCACGACAGAAAAGACGCCCGAGACAAAACCTGTTCCTGGTGGCTCTGCAGTATCGGTGGGAAAAAAACACTGTTAATGTTTTCACTCATCCATGATGTGCACTTCTAAAGGACAAGTGTGAACATCACTTGGTATTTACTGTCAAATGATAACATGACAAATAGATTAGTTCCACTGTCAAGTACTGAGTGGCCTGCAGGTTCTCCACCTCCAGTCTCCCCCGGCTGCGCTCCCCTCTGTGGCCAGTTGTTGATGATTACCTCTGGGCGGTTTGTGTTGTCCTCTGTTTGTTTGTGCAGATGTGGATAACAGGGGCTCTTCCAGAATTAGTTTTTCACTATTTCACAGATTTCCACGTTTTCTTGGTTCTTGAGATCTTCTTTGTCAGAAGACGTTCTTTTGGTCATTAGACTTCACACTGATGAGCTAAGTGCCCTCATCTCAGTTTTCAGTCATGGTAGCCACATGCAAGTTTGAGAATCCTTCAGTTTGATGGACGACCTTCAACGACACCACTGTTGACATCTTGTTTGATGTATTGACAAAGAGATTCCAGGTTTTATGACCTCCAAAACCAAAAGGGCAAGAAGTCAAGATGGGTGTTTCCTCGTGTTCTCTCTCTATACCTGTGCTTTGCAAACCTTTGCATGCTCACCGACATCTGGTTTCAACTTCGGGGGCCGAAGGTATGAACCAATCTTCAAAGGGCAAATCAGAGACAGAGGCACACAGGGATGATTTCACCCCCGACAGGACCGACTCCAAGAATCTGTCTCCAGCCTTATTGTGATCTCCTGCGCTTCTTTTTCCAGTCGGCCATTCATGGGGGGATGGTGGACGGAGAAAAGCATGGCAGAGACTTGGCAGCGTTTCTTTTCTAAATGTTTGAAATACATTTTCCAAAGACAGAGTGCAGGTTTTTTTTTCCCTTTTACTTAACAAGACAACGTGGATGATAGGGAACACCTGGAATATGAGTAAGTGTACAGTGGGAAAGTGTATGTTTCAGGCATCGGCGTCTAATGGAGTCTGCAATAAATTAGACTATCTGACAGATGTGGAGCATTTGCTGCAGTTCATCACAGCACCTCCTCCTCGGGTTGACCCGAGCACCGCTCTTGTTTTACAGCCACACAGCTCTTGCTCTGTTATGTTGTAGCTCTGCTGTTTAACACTTTGCAGTTGGTGTGAACACAGTTTCTAACAAAACAAGTCAGTCAGGAGCCTGATGCTCGGCGCAGGGGAAACACCTTCAGCATCAATGACGGTTTCGCGACTTATCGCTTATGGTCGACTGAGTGCGTGTGTGTGTGTGCATGTGTGAGCAGTGTTTCTCATTGTCAGAGGTCAAAAACAGGCCAAGGAGTGGATAACATGGAAAATAGTTTTTACCACATTTATCATCAGTGTTTCCGATTAATTATCTAGACTGTGACGGCCTTTCATATTCCAATTTGTCCTGCCACAGTTTCATAATTTGAAAAAAAAGTTTCCACACCTCTTATATTCAGATTAAAATATCTCTAACTTGGTGTTTTGCTCAGTTGCTGCATTGTGTAGCTGTGTTCACTCGTGCTTTCGTCCATTAAAGTTGTCACCGTCCATGCAGATCTCATAGTTTCAGCTGCACGTACCCGTAAGTGGCATGAAATTCAGTTCACTCTCTCACTCAAAAACTTGTCTTTCTGTGTAACTGTCCCCCCCGACTCTTTTCCCAATGTGCAGCTAACTGTTTTTTTTACATCACAGTGACGTGTCATGTCATCAGGAAATCCAGTAACTTTGAATACACTTCCATCAAGCACAATGAAAACTCAACACTGAATGTCTGACTCCTCTTCTACACACACACACACACACACACACACACACACACACACACACACACACACACACAAAGAATCTCCTCTGGGTGAGTGGCTATAATAAATCTTAGTCTCAGTGGAAAAGCGCATGTGTTCCTTGGCGACTTGTTAATTAGGCATCAGAGCTGGTTTCATGGGACGAGAGGAAGGAGACGTGACACTTGACAAAATACTGTGATTTAAAACCAGCAAAGATTTCCTGCTCATTGTAAAGAGGCATAAAAAAAGTACTGCAGCTTTGCCTCTACTGGAATTCTGACTCCTTTAATCGTATTAGATTATGTTTGAGTTGATACGTGTGTGACATCATGTTGAGGATGCAGGACTCTGATTACTCCTGAGAAAAGAAAGGCCTCTTTGTGCTCGGAGCCACACACACACACACACACACATACACACACACACACATTCTCAGGTGTACACCCAGAGAGGAACGTCCTTTATATTACCAGCGAAGAGATGCTCTCTAGAGACGGACCGGGTTCGTGTAAGGACATGTCAAATAAATGGACAGAGCTGACCAACACGATCGCCTGGCTTTGTCTGCTGTGTGTGTGTGGATGAGAGAACTCTAAAATCTAGGAAGGTGCAAGTGTTCAAAGCTGCAAAAGAGAGTTTTGCTTTTGATGAAGCAAGTCCGGACAGGTAAGAGAGACAGTGAGTGAGTGAGTGAGTGAGAGGGAGGGAAATAGGTGTGTTCAAATCATTGGATGTAAGACCAGTAAGTGATCTGCCCCTACCACAACACAGCGCCAATGTAAGTGCACTGTACATTTACTGTAATTATTCCAATCCTGATGCAGATATCACATGTTTTTCTTAGTAGCTCATCGACACAGGTGTCGTCCCTCTCCGGGCATTTTCCTGCTGTATTCTCACATGGGCTCACTCAGACGTTTGCACATACATCTCCTTCGTCTTTGCAAAGACATAGTTTCTACTTTGCAAAGACAAAAATAATGAGCTGTGCATACCACAGAATTGAGACTGAATATGCATGCGTTGGTATTTGGATGTGTCCGTCCACTGGGTGTGTGTTTTCTCTCGAGGCCCTGCTGAGTATCTCATAAAGGTTGCAGGATCCCTGAGGGTAGAGCAGGCGCTTATCTCCTTGGAACATCTCTCAGGCTTCAGCCACAGCCCCACAGGGATTAGTGTTGACGCGCCTGTTTTTAAGATAAAAAATGTATTTCTTGCAGTGCTGAACGTGTTAAGTTTTAAAGCTGTTGCTGGAACAGCGAGAGACGCTGCATTTGAACGTCCCTCTCCGTCTAACACAATCTCTGTCGCACACAGTGGTGCAAAACACAGACGTACAAACAATGACTTTCCCCGGGTGTGTGGATTGTGTGCGTTTGTATTGTGCCGCTGGATCGTTAGGGATGTGGGGCGGTGTGTGTGTATATGTGTGTGTGTGTGTGTGCGCTGGACGGAGGGGCATCCGCTGTGAGTAGGAGCAAAGAAAAGGGAAGGGAGCTGGACAGGGCAGTTACACAGAGCAAGTGAAACAACAGTGGAGGAAGAGAGCGTGTTGCCCGTAGACCAGGGAGTTTCAAGTCTCACATGGAAGCCGCTGCCGGAGGAAGATTGCCACGGGTCTAATATGGTAAATAAGCTTTTCAGGATAATTCAGAAAAAACAATCGTTGCCTGGAATGTGTTTAATTTAGATTGTACATGGCCACACAGGAAATGTTCCCGCGTGCAGCCAAAAGGCTTCTGAACTCGCTCAAGACAATTTTGTCTGCTTCATAAAACTCCCATCGGCGGGTTTATCTGACGGCTACGCAAAGTTGACTTCCCGTAATCAAAGTTGATTTCCGTAACCTCTCTCGTTCAGGGGATGGGGGCTGATGTCTGCCGGTGATAACTGTGACTAACTCATTGATGCGCGAGTGGATGAAATCAATTGGACGCTTTGGCTCAGTTGTTCAAAATGTCACAAGTGGCGGAGGAGATGGAGATTCCACCTCCGTCGCACGCCGGGTCAACGGGCACGATATTGTCTTTTGTGATTATGCACTTCATTTGCACACAGCACGGGAGATCTGCTTGATTGTATTTTACTTGCCAATGTAGTATATTTATTAATGAGCTGGTATCCATAAATTTTTCCAGGCACGATCTTTCGATTCTTAACTTCTCGTCGGCAGGTCTCACCTCAAACGTTCGGCTTTGATTCTCGGATCCCGCTACAGTATGAAAAAGTCATCACCTCTTAGCGCACCAATTAGCAAGCCAGGCCATCCCTGAAAGGTCATCTGGGGATTTGGATGAAGGGATTAGAGGAGGAATGCATCAGAGGAGGGAGCGAGAGAGGGATGTGGTGGCAATGAATGGGAATGGATGACTAGGGGATTTCAGTATAATGTCATTAAGGCTAGGGGAGACAAAAGGACGATGGTCCATCCACAGACAGCATACGGACAGAGCGCTGACTGGTTGATTGACAGGGGCTTTATGCCTCACGGTTGTGTAGAACTGCAGTGGCGCAGATTTTTTTTAGGTGTTTTTCCAATGAACTCTTGTGGTTTTGAACTTTTGTGACACATTGGAATCTCTCGTCTTCACTTAGGGAGCGGGGACACAACTGATTCGCGTCTCTCGTCGTGAAATGAGCCAGACTCCAGGCTCTGAATGAGAGAAGTGAGGTAAAGGGTTAACAGTCTGCAGAGCCACTGTCTTCTGTTTATGTGTTTGCCTCACAGATCAGACCAGGTAATTACAGTTGGCTCTATTTCCGCTCCCACCTCCCACTCTCACCTCCTGGGCCAAATTAGCATCTTATGTGGAAAATGCCGTGCTCGCATTGCTGGTTGTGTTTAAAACCACACAAGCTCCCGCCTCCACTCGCATGTAGAGAAAAAACAGCGTGAACATTGTGTATCATGGTTATAGTGACCAGGGTGATCACGTTTATATGATTACGGTGTTACAATGTTTTTTTCCAACTAAATCTTCCTGTGATACAGGTTGAAATGAAACCTTAATAATAAATCTGATGAGCAAAACAACACAAAGTAATGTGTATGTAGGAACATACAACCAAATCCAATGTCGGGTATTAGTGTCAATCTACGCCCGGAGCACTAGTAGCTCTTCTGCGGTTACAGTGTCAACCGAATAATCCTGGAAACGCAAGAGCTGGTCGTCCACTAACCACAAGGTCGGTGGTTCGATCTCCCTCATCCTGCATGCCGAAGTGTCCTTGATACTGAAGATACTGAACCCCAAATTGAATTAATGACGAGAGAAAGTGCAGCACATAGATGCATGTATGAATGTGTGTGTGTGTGTGTGTGTGTGTGTGTGTGTGTGTGTGTGTGTGTGTGTGAGGGGACGGCAAAACTGTAAAGAGCTTTGAGTGGTCATCAAGACTAGAAGAGTTCTATACCATTTTATGTAGCATCAGGACTTTTACCTGTCTACTGTGAAACCTGTTACTGTTTCATCCCTGCTCAAGCACAATAATTACAGTTGGACTAGTGCCTCTAGTATTAATGCATTTACATAACATCTGTCCACGGCTTCTTGGTTTGACACATCTCTATAATTTGTGCAGCCAAAAGGTGAAAATGATCATTGGATTGCAGAGATATCAGGAGAATGCCTCCTTTTTCTTTCAAAGGCGAAAAAGCCTGGCTATGTTATAAGAAAGCCATTATAACCCCCTGCTGAGTATATAACAAATTAGGCATCAATCAGTGGGCTTTGTGGAGGCTGGCAACATGTGTGGTACACGGCGTTCTGGCAGCTTTCAGGGCTTCGTCTATACTTACATCTCGAATGAGTTACGCAGCAGGCTCCTGATGGGAGCTGCCATTTCCTTTACTTTGCTGTAATCGCCGGGCTCTGCATGGCAACCTGTCTGTCAGCGGCTGCATGATATAACGTAATCTACTCTGCTTTGTGAAATCATGCGACATTGTCCTCTCAGCTTGAAAACGGCTGACGCGAGGCGACGGTGACATGAACCCAGACTGTGCATGTGACGCTCCTGAGGTGCAGAGGTCGGCATTGTAAGAAAACGCTCTGCACTGGTGATCACATGTACCTGCACTGATGTGTAAAATTTGAATGTTACATTGTGGGACTGCGGACACGCACGCACACAAAAGCAAAAGTTTTCTTTCTGATGACAACATACTGTGTGTCAGGCCACTGTTGCATAAATGTTTTCAGGATGTCCTGGGCTCAGGTCAGATTTTCTGGAACAATGGCCTGACTCAGTCATGCACGCACTCCGTGTCTCTTTGTATCCCTCTTTGTCTCTCTCACACACACACACACACACACACACACACACACACACACACACACACACACACACACTTGAACTTTCATCTTATATCTATTTTCCCTGCAAGCACGGCCATTTTGCCTAATCATCGCTTGTCCACATTACACTAGACTTGACATCACTTTCCTGTAAAGCTTCTGAAAGCTCGCTTCACGGCAATTAGAAATGTGGAGACACACACACACACCACGGTGCCTGTGTGTGTTTCAAGGCCTGAGGAGAAGGTTCCCTGCGACATGAGCATTTAGAAGAGGCAATTTCCTTTGACTTATTTCGAGATCTGCTCCAACAAATGGGAATAATGTGGAGAATTTGACACAGGTTTCATGATAACAACCCGGCTGAGGGAGTCACTGGCTGTATACTTTTGAAATCTAGTTCCTTTTATTGTATCAAATAAATATTTAAAACAAAACACACTGGAAAAATTCTCACTTATATATACATCAGTGTGAACTACATCCCATCCACTAACATGGAGGAGTTAATGAGCTATACTGCAGTCGGCCACCAGTGTGCAATCAAGATGTTTTGGCTTCACTTTCATGGAGCCGTCATGTCGTCCATCTTTCTAGAGTCTATATCTTTCATCCAGAGTAGCAGACTACCTCTTTATTTCCCTGTCTTTTCTACTATCGGAGCTTGACAGATGTTTTGCCGTAGCGGAGGTATGCGCTCTACCAGTCTAGACGTGTTCCTTCCCATTGGGCTCTTTACATGACTTTATAACTTGTCATATTCCGGTGTGTGAGCTAATGTCAGTGTCCCGGTTTCACATTCATCACAGCTGTCAGAGCCAATGTGGTGTACAGAGGGAGCCGCTGCTGAAAAAGCAGTATTGCAGGTCTCGACTGAAGCGCGGGGGGGGGGGGGAGAATCACTGGCGTGGAATGCACTGTAGGTGTGAGCGGGCCGACGCAGGGTTTATGGTGCTTATCAGCGGTCGCCCTGCGGTTTTCACATCTGGGCCCGAAAGGAGGAAGTGGTTAGCGGGGACAGGAAGTGGCTTTTTCGGAACGATCACATACAAACGCTGCTGTCAGAAGGATGATCTCTGCGTGCGCGACAAAGAGGCAGTGGGAGAGACGGAGGAGTTCGTCTGGACTAAACTGTTGACCTTTGGAGGGGACATCTCATTTGTCAGATGTGGACTGGTGTGGAGTGGTTTAAGTTAATTACCCCCCCTTTCCACCGGGGAGGCAGAAGGTCTCATTTGCAATTTCCTCCTCTTTTATATGTCACTGCCTCTGCCGGAACTATCTTTTCTCTCCCGTGCAGTTTGTCTCTCCTTTTCACTTTGTGTCCGTGGTGTCACGTTCTCCTGAACATTTGAACAGAATTGGAAAGTGACGGTTTTAATCGGTGCACAAAAAGCAAAGTTGTGCAACTTTCGGGAGAAGAAATGACACAAATTTACTCCCATGATTAAAATGTGAAATCATGAGTAATAAATATCATACTTTCTTAAATCAATACACTCTTTTGTGCTGCTGTGCTCTGTTATGACAAGGCACCTAATGTGTCCTGGTGTAACTGACACAGCAGTTTGACAACCTCATTACTTATTCTTGCTTTGGTCTTACACAACATTTCAACTGTCATTAGATGTTGCTTTGAGTACAGAGTCGGTGCTCAGGCCCTTTGATGCGCTAGTTTATTAATCATTTTGTGAGGGGCTACAGTTTGGATGGATTGATAATGCTGTGCAACATGTACAGTATGACCGTTCACAGGTGAGCTTCAGTTTTAAATGCAGCTGCTGCGTCCTCTTCAACCCGTTTTGGAATTTCCAGAAAATACCGGATTACACCGCCAGACCACTCTGACATAATTACTACCCACAGGTGATGCAGGAAGGCGATATGATTCAACATTCCCCAGGGTGACACAGTAGCATATGAGAAGATAGAGACGCTGTGTGTGGGAGAGGTGTGTGTGTGTGCGTGTGTGTGTGTGTGTGTGTGTGTGTGTGTGTGTGTGTGTGTGTGTGTGTGTGTGTGTGTGTTGGGACCCACCACCACTGAATATGTTCATAAATCATTCAGCGTTCAGATTAAATTTCCAAACACATGTCTGCTCTCAGGTGACGCGTCAACTCCGCGTGACCCCTCCTGTTTTAAAACGTTGACGACCAACATGCAAGGCTGCCGCGGCCAATCGGCGTGTTTTAATGGTAATGCCGGAGTTGAGTGATGGCTCAGCACTTTTTACCCCCCCCCACCCCACCCCCTGCTGTGTCAGGTTGCCGTAAAGGTGCATCACATAAACGCTCGCACACTATGACTCAGCAAATATCACATAGGGACAAAGATTGAAAATGCTGTGTTATGAAGATAAAGCAGCCTCATTACATTAATGATGGCAATTCATGTTATTGTAGGAATTTATTAAGCGGCGGGGTCTCGGTGATTTTCACATCAGGAGTCGTTAAACTCAAATACACTTGTAAAAAAGTGTTAAGTAGTTTTAAATTATACTTTTCTCTGTCTCTTAAACACTTTGCATCGACGCTCTTTCTTCCCTCTGTCGTTTGTCTGCTGTTATAGATGATTTGTTTCCTTGGTCTCCTTCTCCCATCAGTCTTTGCAGGCCATGCTCTCCTCCCTTCACTCTGAGCTTGACATTCAGAGGTACTTGATGAAAATCCAATTGCCCCACAGAGTTAGTCAGCCTTTTTTTTATCTTATCTGCATCGTTCCATTGTGTGTGTGTGTGTGTGTGTTGTTGTTGTTTTTGCATCCTCACTAACATTTAGCCGTGTGACTATGTCCACAGTCCCTGTGCCCCTATGTCTCAGTCTGTGCCTGCTGAAGCGCACTTGGCTACCAGGCTAAACCAGTTCTTGCTTTTGAAAACTCCCACAAATGTCAACCGCACTTAATATATAACGCTTCAATTCTTTATTTGTGTGTGAGCGTGGGAGAGAGAGAGAGGCAGCGTGTGCATGCAGGTGTGTTGATGATAACCTGGCGGACTTGGCCTTGCAGCTACAGCGAGAGATGAAGAGCATTTCATGAAGAGCATTTCACAAAGAGCTCTATGTTCGCTGACCAGACCCCCCCCCCCCCCCCCCAGCTTCTGTCCCACCTCGTCCCTGTGCTGCAGATCACCTTACAGCACCACAGAGTAGCTCTATGATATCCGCAGCCCCGTCACACATCATCTGAGTGTGGCTGTGGCCTGAGGATGCCACGTCACGCAGATCAGATTACTGAGGAGACCTTAAACTCACGATGAGTCAATTTACGATCTTTAATCAGAGGTTATTTCATCTTCTTCTTCTTCTTTTAGGACTCATCTTCTCTCATACACTGATTGAATTAAACGCACGTACATGCTTCCCCTCCAGAGTTCTGTGCATGTCTGAGCGCAGTGTAACGTGGGTGAGCATGTATCAGGGAAATACAATATTAACTCTCCTGTGCACATGTGGATGTTGTGTCACAGTCGAGATCTAAGTCGACATCAAGGCACTTTTTTTCTCGCTTGTCAAAGAATGCGTGTGATACTTGACATTGTCAGACTCTGAGCCGTTTTCTAACTTCACCAGAAGCTTCTCATCTTTAAGAGAGTCAATTAGAATTTTTACCCCTACTTGTGTCGTTTGCAGAATATGAAACTGCATGAATTTAACACCTTGCCGTGTCCATGGTCTCACCCTTTACGTGTGTTATGTCTCCCCGTGTCTCTCCACCTCCAGAGCAGAAGCCCAAAGCACGGACCCGGCTCCCAGTCCAGCGTCGGCGACCAGGTTGACCACCTCTCCTTGGCCTCCCTGGAGTCACTGGACGCCATGTCAGAGGCCGACGCGCCCACAGGCTTCACCCGCGGCAGCCGAGTTCGCGCCAGCCTGCCCGTGGTGCGGTCGACGAACCAGACGAAGGACCGCTCGCTAGGTATTCTGTTTCCGGCTTAAAAACCCCCTAATGTCAAAATATATCCACAGAGAATTTTCTTTTTTGTCTACTAAGAGTTTATTGAGAATGAAAGCTCTTCAGGTGAAAGGAAATATCTTCCACGATTTCACACTTTCACACTCGCTCCCTCCTCTTTTCCTTCCCTCCTCTCTCCACCTCGGCTCACTGCTCCGTTTTAATTAGAATTCATTTCCTCTGTAGTGAAAGATTAGGGAATCAGTCCACAATACGCCATCGTGTTATTGACAGGATTAGAAACGGGCCGTCTTATCGAGGCGCACGGTGCGTCATTTGCATCCACATGCAGAATTAGGCTGCAGCATTAGGTGGAGAGAGAGCAGAGGAAAGAGTTTCCCCAAACAAACTGAGGCGCTGGTATTTTTTTTCAGGGGGGGAGAGGCTTCAAAGGTAGCTCACGGCTCAGCATGGCATCTGCTGCTGGATTATTTCAAAGCGTCTGCGTGGCGCGCCTTTCAACCAAAGTGAAAATGGATGAAACTATAGGGTTTCGTTTTCCACATTCATCTGTGCCACTAGCAACCTTTTGTTTGCCTGGAGAAGCAAACCTGCAAATTCTTATATCGTCCATGCATGTTCACACACACACACTCCATCTCTCCCTCTGTCTTTCAAAAACATGAGGACAAAGCGTCAGGACAGTGGGGGGTTATGGCGTGGTGTAGGGGGGAGGAGAATAAAAGGGGCACCACTTAACTACTTTGTCCCTCCCACAGTCCTCACACACACGCACGAACACACACTCAAACACACAAACACACAAACACACTGACACACATTTCGCAGGGTCCCAGCGGACATTTGGGGCTCCTTCTTGGGTCTCAGCGTCTCCAGCCTGTAAGTGCAGGAGTTGTCGCGTGGTCTTTTCCAGAGCATCATAAGACTCCGCAGAAAACAGGAAATCCTTTAATCCCCTTAATGTAAGTATCAGATTCATTCTTGAGTGTAGCATCAAGTGTATTGTATTTCAAGCCGGGGGTTTCTTTTCTCCTCCAGTGCTTCTTAAAAAGTATTTCTCTGCCTCTTTCAAACTTTGCGATGATGCGAGCGGACACAGATTGATATTTTTCAATGAGTGCGCCTGGTGAAAGCTGACAGGAGAGAGACGTGGAAAAACAGTTTTAAAAACCCAGACGGTTCTGCAGCGCTGTGCCCATTTGGTCAGGAAACACACTGGCCATTTGCTTCCAATCCTGAGTGAAACCAGGCGCTCAGGAATGTAACACGATTCTTTGTTAGAACCGAGCAACTCCAAAAACAGAATTAGTCTTTGTATTGCATTGCGAGATCAATGCCGCTTCGTCATCAAACTGCAGGTTTTGCGCTAGTTGCGAACATCTGGAGGCAAAGCGGACGATTGTTAACGTGACAGCTCTCTCGGGGGGTATAAAGTTATTATAATCCAGGAACCCACACAGACCAGAGCAATGGATTGACTCAGCAATTTTGTTTCCTGAATTTGCCCCTCGCTCTGTCTCGCTCTGCCTTGTCGAGCATGTAGGATCTTGTATAATATTTCACCAACATCTGGTAGCTTTTACTGGCTCGCTCCTTTTATGGGGTTACACCAAGTAGAACCATACCTCCTTTCCTTAAAGCCGGCTATTTTCACTGCAAAAAGAAACGTCTCTGAAATGACATGAAATGATTTATGTGCATCACACTCAGGAAAGTTCACGTTGAATATAAACATAATTAGAAAAAGAACAGAAACAGATTTCTTTTTATTTCAGTTCTGTGATTCCTTCAGATAAACCCCTATTCAAATCAGTACCATGCTGTTTGAAGAGATGAGTCAGCGATTAGAAATAGAAAAAAAGAGTTTTGTTTTTCACTCATTTCCCTGGCATTGTTTATACAAGTGCAGTGTGGGCGTGTCCATGGATTTGTGGGAGAGACATCTGTTTTTCTAAAGCACAGTACAGAAGCCACACCCAGGGTTCAGAGGTTCAGCCTTTGGTCTTTTTGATGCACAACTTGTTCTGTTCCACCCCGAGCACGCAGCCCTGCTTCTGCCTCCCTTTGCTTCTCCAGCGTACTTTTTTAAAAGTATCAAATCCTTTGTGTTCCTGGAATTGAACACACGCTGCCGACAAAAAAAAATACAAACAAGACTTAGGTGGTGAACTTAGCACCGAAGCTTCTGTTTTTGCAAGTATGCAAATGTGAACCATGTGCCACAGAAACGTGTTCGTCCTGTTTTTTGTTTCTGAGTCAATTGAGGGTAAACATTCATTCTGGAGCCCAATTCAAAAGTCTCAAGAAAGATTTTCTGGCACACTAATGGTGACTTCAGCCGTTTCACATTCACAGAATCTAAAGAGGGTGAATCTGGTTTTTCGACTGCTCAGATTTGATTGTGCAATTCCAGTGAGAAAATGCAAACAGTGATTTATGCCATCGTGCAGCCGTGTTGTAACGTAACGTGTGTTTGCACAGAAAAGGCAGAGATACAGTAGGTGATTTGTAGGGGGATGGGGGGGTGGGGGGATGCTGTCCCCTTTAAACCAAAATGACCCAAATAACCCCCTTATAACCTGCTAATCCTGCCCTTGTCTCCCCCCCCCCCCTATAAGAAAGAGTGCTGCGTGTTCAGATAGAGAATTTCTGTGAGCTTCCTTCAGTTGATGCTGGTAACTTTATCGCAGGAATCTGCAGTTTATTCATAAAACCTGAAACCAAATGGCATCGACAAGAACCATGACATTGTTTTCTGCTCTCACATTAATCCTACGAGATCAGAAATGGATTGAAAAAGGTCCAGAATCAGATTTTGCCCAATTTCTTCTGATCAGCTTCTTACAAACCACTTTAACTAACTTTGGTTGCTAAGTCAGAACTTCGTGCAGCAGCTGAAGAGTAAAAAGTCCTGCTTTGCTTTTTACTGGAAAGTAGCTGCGTGAAGTCGTCCTGATTAACGCCAAACTTCTTTAGTATCTGAAAAAACAATGAGCTTACAAAAACAGAAGAGAGAAACAAAACAGTGTGTCACCTCTACAAAAATCCCATGCCTGTCTATTGTGTCTGAGTCATGGGAAAGATTTTCCTAGTAATTAAAAGGTGTTTACTTCTTGCTAATGATCCTGTTCCCCGGCCCCCTGTCTGTAGGTGTGCTGTACCTGCAGTACGGAGACGAGACCAAACAGTTCCGCATGCCCAACGAGGTCACCAGCATCGACACAGTCAGAGCTCTGTTCGTCAGTGCCTTCCCGCAGCAGCTCAACATGAAGATGCTGGAGTCGCCCAGCGTCGCGGTCTACGTCAAAGACGACATGAGGAACATGTACTACGAGCTCAGCGATGTCAGGTAAACTCATGTGTTTGTGTGGGATAAATATAGAGATATAGATTCATTTAAGAGCCATTTGTTGTGTTTTCTAAGTTCAGGACATCCAAGCTCCAACTCTTCCTCCATTTTCCCTCCCTGAGCACTTCCTGTCTAAACTCCCCCCCCTGCACAGGAAGTGTCACTGGCCAGGAAAGCTTCTCTCTTCCTTTTTTCCCCTCAGTGTTAAAACTTAATAGGAAAGAAAGTTATATGGAGAAGAAGCCCTGCAGCAAAATGTCTCCGACATATCCGAGCAAACTGAAGAATGCTCTTGAGAGACTCAGACGACTTTGTCCTCTCTCCTCTGGTGGAAGTTTGACTCTGGAAAGTTTGAGCTTTGTCATATTGAGGCACGAAGTGTAGTTTACAAATATTGTGCACTGTGCTGTGTTGCACTAGCTCTTTGCTTTTCTTCTTTCTTGTACCTCCCTGGTTTGGCATTCACCTGCGTGTCTTATCAGTGTGAGCAGACTCTACACGCAGACGCCTCATACAACCATTTGTTGGAGTTTCTTTTTAGAAAAAAAAAAAATGTCATTAATACAATTCAAGACTTTGCCCCTTTGCCTCCAGAGTTCCTGCTCAGGCGCAATGTGTACTCTGTGACTAATACTTTATCAGGGTTGTAAAAAATTGTCTTGTGATTCCTCGAGGTTACTGCAGGTGTCCAGGGTGCAACACTGCATTAAGAGAACAGGGAGCTGCGAAAGAAAGACAGGATCTCAGTTTATGTAGCTGCGACACGTGTTTATGTAGGTTGTGAATTAAGAGGCAATGTCACGTAACAGAGGACTGACGGAGCCTCTGTCGGGGTACGTGCCCCTGGCAGGGCTGCTGAGGAGATCAGGGCTGAGGCAGGGCCGCCCGTTCTCTGACGGCGATACCTGGGCTTTATTCTTACCACGGCACACGTCTTCTCCTTACAGGAACATCACGGACCACTCCTGCCTGAAGGTCTACCACAAAGACCCGGCACAGGCGTTCAGCCACGGGCCGAGACCTGCCAACGGCGATGCCAGGGTGAGTACTGAACTGTGACAGCCGCTAACACGGCAGTGAAAATGATTATCTTGTTAACAGCAGCAGCTGCAGGGACCTGTTGCAGATATAAGTAGTTACCCCAGCCTCCAATTCTCCTTGTCCTCACATCCTGTTTGCAGTTAAGGGAAGGAATGTCCCCCTGCCTCTTGTTAATCTGTTTAGAGGGGGGGGTCTCATATTGTTCTCCCAGGGGCCGGTGATTCGGCCTCGCCTGTATGCTCTGCTGCAGCTCGCTTAAGGGACAATTCTCCCGACTATTTCTCTTGTTCATTCTTCCCCTAATATGAGCTCTAATCTCTTTGTTCTGATTCCGGTCCGTGTTTGTTTCCTGCTGATGTAACGAAACAAAAGCCCCCCCCCCCGAAGCCCTTTCCTCGAACGTTCCTCCTCAAATCCGCTTCGCTAATCCACACGACCCTTTATCTAACCCGCTGCTCCTCTCCGCCTGCTGCTGATTTCCAGGCGGAAGAGAAGAAATGACATTAACCTTCAGCTAGAATCTCCCATCACCACAGACTGTACATGTCATATACAAGTGTGAAGTGGAGTTGATAAAACTGAAAGGGATGATGAGCCGTCTGTGGTTTAAGAGCTCTGGTTTCAGATAGTGAAGTGCTGCAGAGACACTGGTTTTCTGCTGCTGACAGATCAGCCCTCTCTGATGGGACCTAAAGACAGTTGATTAAAAAGACGGATCTGATGAAGCCAAACAGGAAATGTTACCAAACTATCTAAGGGCAGGAGAGGTCGCACACTTTTTACAGTATTGCTATTTAATGACTCTGGCACTTGGTCTAAATGTAGATTCGCGAAATTGAACTTGCACTCAATGAACTGGAGGAAATTCAGAGGCGACTTCTTTTTAAAGGCCTCTTGTGCAAACATGGTGGAATCCAGGCTTGAAGTAGAAAAACACTGAAGAAGGTTGTTGTCATTAGTTCTGTCACTGTTTAACCCAGCAGCCATTGACACACTTGCGGGGGTGGGACGTGGCTGTGGGGTGTGGAGGCCGGGTTAGTGAATGACAGAGACAGAGAGAGTCAGATTATTAAGTGGCTGTGGGTTCATGAACAGTCTTAAAACTTAAAATGTAATCGTTTGTCTTGAATTCAAATTGAATGGGTCTGTGAAAATGTATCTTAACTACCAGATGGAAAAAGAAGACTGATGAGTTTCAGTATGTGCTTTAACGTTTGTCTGTTTCTTGTTACATTTATGCATCAAACTAATACATTTCGAGCCAACCTGCTTGCTAGTTTATGAACACGGGGAACTGCAAGTTTAACCATAAGTGGCCTGACAATAACAAGTACTCATGGTGGTTTGCTCGGTTGAAAGTCTCTCAAGCTCGGGACAATGGGGATCAAGATGAGTCATAAATGTGTTGTTTCCTTGGAAGAAGTATATTTTCACTTTTCGTGTGTTTCCACCGCAAGTTTGGTCTTAAACTTCATCTCAATCGGTATTAAACACAGATAATTGAACTTGTTTGTGGCTGTAGACACTGACAAACACACAGACACACAAAGACACAGCAGACTCTTGTTGTGAGCCGCGTCTCTATATTCGGACTGGATATATTTGTGTTTCTTTAACCTTTTTTTTTTTGGTCTATTTCTGTATTTCCCTCCTTGGCGACCTCACTTAATAATAAAATAGAAACCCTGGCTCTCGGAGCAAAAGGGCAGACATCACAAACTAATGAGCTGTACACCTGTTCAAACAACCTGGGGGTGCGGGGGTGAGGTTATCCGGGTGTACTTCAGATCTGCTGAGTGTCCCTCTTGTCTTGCAGGAATGCCAGGGCCTCAGATCAGATTCAAAGCTCTGTTATTGATTCAAGCTTTCTGGTCAAATAGAGCCGTCTGTGGTTATGAAAACAACCGTGAGCAACAGACATCAGATGGACACATATACACCGTCACTGAGACGTAACTCGATAAGGACAACAGGCATTATTAATTGTAAAGCATCTTCTATTGTGTTTCATTTGATGAAAACGCCACAAATATTTTGAAATATGAATCCATGCTTATATAAGGGACTGAGCCCAAAGCAGTTCTCTGTATTCATAGTCAATAGTGACTGTGTGAGCTGATGTTTTGGACACATACCTGCAGGAGATACTTAGTAAACAGAGGTTCAGTTATTGACGGACCTCTGATCTGTTCTCTTGTTTTTATCCCAAGATGAAAAAGTTAAACGTCTTCGTGAATCCTCCTCTTCATCACATCACAGGTTCACAGCAGCTTCGTATTTCCAGCCCCGCATCCAGCTCTTTGAATGTTGGCACCACAGCTTCTCTTTATCTGTTTAGCTTGGCTGCATCTGACGCTCTGCTGTTATGTTATCTTAAATCAGTTTAGAAAGCTTCTCCTCATCTGTAACTTTTTTGTGCTCCTCCTCCCAGACACGCTGCCTCTCATTACGGAAAACTTACGAGCTGCTGGAAACAAGAGAGCGAGGTCTTTAAAAAGCCCACCAGTCAAATTCAAACCAAATGTGCTCAACGCGGCCTCTTGATTCCCTGACACGGTCGCTCATGTGTTTATTTTTCAAGCCTTTACTCCCCTGTTTTGTCTCAAAGCACTGATTTGTGAACGCTGCACAGACTAAATCTGTGTGTTT
Organism: Verasper variegatus; assembly: GCA_026259375.1. NCBI lineage: Eukaryota > Metazoa > Chordata > Actinopteri > Pleuronectiformes > Pleuronectidae > Verasper > Verasper variegatus. The sequence continues at coordinate 13,971,046 of CM048056.1, forward strand.
TAGGGATATTTTAGGAATGGCCGGTGTTTTAGAGGTGAAACATCTGTTTGGGATCGACCAGCGATGTGGAACAAAGGGTTTCTTATGAGGCTGGGGCTGGAATCGACCAAGCGTTCAGAGATGTTATTTAGTGCTTTGGAGAATCGACCTTTAAGACGTCCACCATCTTCTTTTCAAACAAATCATAGAGATTCTGACATTCAGTGACATTTACACATGGTCTCTTCTGATAACATCTACGTTTACAAACCAGTGGAATAATTAGATGATTAAATTGGATTCACCTGACAATCGTAGGGTCTCTTCCATGCATGACATACTTCAAACAATTCAACATGTGCTAGCAACATAAGAAGCCGGTGCAAAAAAAGAACGAGTGGCAGCAGTTTGGCCGTTCACTGTCTAATACGTCTTCAACTTAAGCGTTAAACTTCCAGAACTAATACTACAAATCAAAGCGACCACCTTAAACGGAAGGATTCCCAGTAGGACCCCACTCATCTGTATCTATCCAGCTCTTCCTGGGGGGGATCCCGAGTCGTTCCCAGGTTCGATTGTGGGTCTACTCTGGGGTCTCCTCTCGATTGGGGCGGAAGGCGCTTATAGGAGGAATCCTGATGAGATGCTTGAACAAACTGTCCCCTTTTGACACGAAGGAGCAGCGGTTCTCCACCGAGCTCCCTCCACATGTCTGAACTCCTCATTCTGTCCCTCAAGTACATTCAAAAACTGTGAAGAATGATTGTGGAGATAAAACAAAAATGGTGGCATGACTTTTTGGGAAACATCGTCTACCCCTATGCAGTGAAACTTTTCTCTTTGGATAGTGAAAGTCATTTGGGTTTAATGTGTGCTGCTCAGATTTCCTATTACATTTTTGCTGCTTGGTCAGACTTGTTGCTGCCAGATTTATGTTCTCCTATTGCCGGCAAGTTTTAACTTTTTCTCCTTTGTTATCACAGCCAAGCCTGAGCCCTTTGTTACTGTACAATCTGAGCAGTTGTTGTTTTTCAAACACACACACACATCTACTCATTCACACACCCACAAAAGTGTCACACCCACTTCATTGTTGTCTTCATTGTGTTAATCTGTGTCGGCACTCAGGGGGAGCGGGGGCTGCGGGGGGGGGGATCATATAAAGACGGCACAGAAAAATCACAGTGTCCAAAAACGGCATCAGAACTTCCTGAAACAACTTTGCGTGGAGTTTCTACTCGTCTTTCTTCTGTAGGTGTGACTGATGAGTCACAGCTCGAAGGAACAATAGTTGGTGTGTTTGACAGGAGCAGAGACAGGAAGGAAGAGGGATTAGATTTGGCCTTGAACGCAGCACTCCTCGCGGTGTCATGGTATCCAACGCATTACGTTACCACAGGTCGCACACTTTACTTTAGTTGTTATATATGTTATATATATGTTAGGTCAGGTACATATTTACTTTATATTCTTGTCGTGTTTGTCCATGGGTCCTGCTGTAGTTGTTATTGTTTGCGTTTACGTGGAAAATTCCATTAATATGAATATTCAAACTGTCTGATTATGATTCACGTCGACATTATGTCCCACTACTCGTATATACTCAAACCCAGAGCAAGTGTCGTACAGATAATATTGTGTTGTGTGAATATAACATGTCTAGTGTTGCTTGTATGATTCCACAGTTGATAGATTAACTTTTAGAGCTGCTATATTTTGGTAACTGAGCAGCCACTGTGCCCACAAGTGAACAGTAGATTAAATGTCAAAACAGTCATATAAAATATAACAATAACACAACTTTCATGAGTCAGTCCGACCACATTAACCTCACTTCCTTCTCCGTCACCTCGGGTTTCTCCTGATCTGGTTAAATGAGGTCAGGGTTATTGTACGTTTAAGCCTTGAAGGGTCCTTTGTGGGGGGGTGGGGCTGAAGAGCAGTGACCCAGATTAGCCGACTGTTTAATTAAGACTGTGCCGGACTGATCCTTTTGCAAATTAACCACCACCTTTGAGACCCGGGAGGTGCACATGAAAAGTCAAGTTTTTTTTTTTGGTGGAAAAAGGCCAAGTGATCCTGTGGGAAGATGAGAAAATAAATAACTTCACCTCGATAAGAGCTGCAGACTTTCCAAGGCAAAGAAAGAATCTTGTGCCCGTGCATTGTGATACAGTTTGATAGAAGCCTGGAGGTGTGATACCCAGGACTCGGAGTGAAATGCTGTGCACCCGGAGATAGTGGCCGTGCAAGTAACCATTTTCTGGAGGGAAACGCTGACAGTGTGTTTTCTTTGAAAAGTAACAGTGTAAACTGAGTGAGATGGATGTTTTGGTTTCAAGGGCGACTGAAGTCCAGAAATACAAGATATATACAAAATAAACAGCAGCTCAGGCTCTCTGCTTCACTGACTAATCCCTCAAGTGAGGGATTTTTTATGCTGCATTTGAAGTCGTAATAATTACAGTTTTTGTTTCTGGGAATGTGCAATGACATGTTTATATCCTTTTGTGCTTTTGTAGATGCACAGTGATGGACAGCACCCTCTGAGACAACCCCCCATGGGCCCCCCAGCACACCATCCATTGCAGGGAGTGCTCCCCCAGAGTCCCCACTCCATGCCCTCATCCCCCTCCAGAATCCCGTTTGGCCCTCGGCCGGGCTCCCTACCCGGCAGCGCCACTATCCCGAGGGAGCGACTGTCTAGTGCCAACCAACCGGTGCGCTCCATCTCGCCCTGTCCCAGCGCTATCCTGGAGAGACGGGACGTCAAGCCTGATGAGGACATGGGGGGGAAGAGCCACACTCTATCCAGGGGAAATGAGGGGTTGTATGCAGATCCATACCTGCTCCAGGAGGGACGACTGAGCATGGCTTCTTCCCACGGACCGCACCCCAACCCTGGGATGGACAGTCCAGATCACGGAATGGGGGGATTCCACCGTGCCTCCATTCGCTCCACGAGCTCTTACAGCGGACCCAGCCCCACAGACTCTATGGATCACCCCTCTCTGTACAGGCAGAAGTCCAGAAACAGCCAGCTGCCTACATTGGGCTCCAAGACCCCACCTCCATCGCCTCACCGAATGACTGAGGTACGGATGATTGACATCCACAGCGGGCCGCCTCATGGTATTCCTCCTCACGGGGTTCCTCCTCATGGGGTTCCTCCTCACGGGGTTCCTCCTCATGGTATCCCTCCTCACGGGGTTCCTCCTCACGGGGTTCCCATCGAGCGGAGCTCACCGGTGCGCCATTCCTTCAGGAAGGAGGAAGTAGCAGGGACCAAGCCGCGGAACAACATGGCCTCACCTGTGGTTGTGGACCTCCCGGGTCACCTCCAGGGGCCCATTCCACCTGTTGGTGAACATCAGACACGGTAAGCCTCAGGGGACTGGGCATGCTATAGATTATTGACTGGTTGGATTGTTCAGATTAGGATTAAGAAGTTGCATGGGAGCATGAACTAACTCTGCATCCCAGTTTCACCCTAACAACGAGCGGCTGATTTCCAATCCCTGACTCTGACTCCTTTACATCATCCATGACTGAAGACGAGAACACAGCCTCTCACACGTACAGCCGACAGTTTGGTTTGTGTATACAACCAGATCAGATATCTGACCGTTGTTTTCCCTGTCTCACTTTAAACCCTGAAAGCTCATAGTGTTAATTATTATAGAGCGCACAAACCCAAATAGTGAAACAGGATCGTATCTGAAAACCCCATTAACCCACAGTATATTATTCTGTTACTCTGCGATTATTGCACTCAAAACAATCCTTATGTCGACTCTATTCAGTTTGGATAATCCAGAATTCCTCTCAGTACCTGGATGAGGTTTGTCTTCTCTGACTGAGAGCACATAAACATAGAGAGAGGGAGAGAGAAGAAGGGTTTATATGCATACTTCAGAAAACCAAAGAAAATATTGACCAGGTTGAAAAGGTATTTGAAATGGCCCCGATCAGTCAGACAGATCCGAAGTGGACCACCTGGGCAGCCCCCGAAACAACCGACAGACATTTTCTTGGGAACGTGGCGAAAAAGCGAAAGGAATTTGGACGAGAAAGTGCTTTCAAAAATAAACCTGCGGGGCTCGCTCGCTGTCACAGAATTTATTCATGTGAAATATGCTGCACGACGCTGCGGTTAGGCATCACTGCGTTCACATGAGGCCCGGTCAGGTCAAGTCAAGTCACTTTTATTTGTGCAGCACGTTAAATACAGCAGGGGTTTGGCCAGCGTGATTTACAAAGATAGCAAAGGAAAAGCATGTATGGATAAATAGAATAACTAGAATAACAGACGCACACATGTTTTATTTATCTCCTTTATCGCCAAGAATCAGAACGTTTAACCAGGGAGTCTCAGTGTAAGGTTTCCTTTGTTTGACTTCTGCTGCTCAGATGTGATTTAGAAACTATTCATTCGTATAATTGCTGATCAATCAAATCTGCTGTGGAATCAACCCATGAAATAACCACAAAGATAAGGATTTATTGTCAGGTCATTAAAAAGTATTGATTGTTCTGTGTCAGTCGTTCCCAGTTTGATTCTGGGCGAAGCTGTGATATCCAGTAGGCCTCAGTGTTGAAAGCAGAATTTTCTGATGTTTCTGCAGACAGCGAATGAAGGCTATGGAGCAACAGATTGCCAGCTTGACTGGTCTTGTTCAGCATGCACTTTTAAAGGGGCCAAACACTAGTGGCAACAAGGAGCCTCCAAGGTAAGCAATCACAGTATAGGACAGAGCGAGGCATCAGGGGAGTTTTAAAATGAGACGCCTGGCTACCCAGCCGGAGTAGGAGAGATAAAGTATCCCCTCTGTAATGGCCATATCACACACTCAGGTTGAAGTAGCATCAAGTGAAGTGGGTTTGACTGTGGATCTGATACTGAACTCATTCGCCCTCTTGATAAATGGCCACGATGTACCTGGTTTACCTCGCTGCATTTCAACCCCTCTGCATTTCGATCCTCCCTGCGGAGACCTGGTGTTAATGTTTGCAGCTATTCTGAAGCTTCTGAATGTGTCTGTGGCGCGTTGCACACACGGTTGAAGCCCGTTAACATCATTAACATCATTTTTAACCTCTCTGGTTCGTCACTCTTTCACCATCACACTTGGTTGTAACGTTGTTTGCTCTCACTGACACTAACCTCTGAATATAAAGTGTCCAAATATGCTGCTTTGGTTTTTTTTTTGTCTCTCTCAAAATCCTGCTCTAATGATTTTTTCCTCTGGCTGCAGCGAGAGACCATCGAAGACATCAGTCTCCAGCCCACAGTGCACACAGCTCAGGTGAGTGCAAAGAGCTTAAGCACCAGAATATCTTGTGCAGACAAGCCCAGGCATCAGTGTCAGTCAACAGGCTGTAATGAGCACTGTTGGAGGGAGGGAAAACAAAGTCGGGCTTCTTTACTTGTCATCAGTTCATATTTCTTCACAACCACCCCCTCTCGCCTCATACATCCAGTTTAATAGGAGTTAAGAGACAAGAGCCAGCTGAGCAAACCCCTCAAAGCACTTCTTAAAACAAGAAGCTGTTACTTCTGCAGCCTGCCGAGGTGATCCAGCGATTCAGCCTCCGCTCTGCAGCCCGATCCGGGTTCGATTAAAAAAACATCTGCAACCTCCCAAGCGGCAGACACAACACAACTGTCCCTGAGTTAATCTCATGACAGATTACATGTGGAGCGCTCACAGGGCGTTTACCTGTCATGTTGTGTTTGGGCAAATCACAACATCACAAAACGTGTTCTATGATCAACCCAGTGTTTTGGCCTTTCGGTGCCTCCTCAGTGTCACCACCCAGCGTTTTGTTCTTCTTTTGATGGACCTGGTGTCCCCGAGGCTCAGAAACACAACCAGGAGTTGAAACAATAACCTGTACTTCAGGTCCAGGCAGCTGTCAGTCTGTTCGTAAGGTCCACAGAGTGAATGGAGTTTTAGGATTACGCAGACAAAGGTTTGTTCTGTCACTGCCCGAGTGAATCTGAACCTCCCCTGACCAGTTGTGTGACTCATGAGCAAAGACACAACTCTCTCTAAAGGATCTAGTGTTTCTGATTAGACAATGCATGAGCATTATATCTATTTATATATTTCGCTCCTAAAATATCATGTGACTTGCATCTGGTGGTATCCGGCCGTGTAGTTTGGGTTTTATTTTTCATGTTCCTAATGTTTTTCAGACATCCATGTTTGAGATTTATGCCTCAAACCCAACACAATGACGCTGAATGAAATTTCATTTGTTGTGCTCACGGCTGTGGGGAAAAAAAATACATTTTAAAAATTTAACACTAGTACATGTGGTCAGACCAAATAGTTCCCATGAAAACTATTAAAGTTTGCTCTCAGGGCTAAGTGACAAAATGGGGAGGTATGGATTGGATCAATTTATAAACTGATATCAAATAAACCCAGATGCTCATCCTCAGCGTCATTAAAGTCAAAACTCATATTGGAGTCTCTGAATCGAGACCAAATTAAATTACGATTGTTGTTGGCCATTTAGGGACCCTCGCCCAAACCTCAAATATTACTCCCCTCAGTTTCCATGGTTTCAACCTCTTCTCCGTCTCCAGCGACGACTGAGATGCAGAAATCTGTTGACAGACGTTTCAGGGGTGCAGCCAATATGAGACTCCGTATATCTGCACTTATTGTGCAGGGAAGATGACGCCACAGAGACAGTCGTCGTTATTACACATCAGGAGCATTGAGTGAGACCAGTGGGTCGGCAGGGAAATGTGTAATGATTGTGTATGTTCAACCTTACACAATCATCTGGAGTAGAGCCTGACTGAGAAGTATAAGTTTAATGTATTTGGTTGTATTTGCTTTTCCTCTTATTTATAGTTATCTATAGTAAAGTTTATCGGATCTGATTTGCAAAGTAAAGTCAGAGGATTCTGGAGTGAGGGTTTGGGTTTTGATGCTACAATCGTTTTCAGTGTAATTTCTACTTTAGTGCAAATCAGATGTGTTAAGTCTCCAAAGGGTCATTAAAGTTTCAACATGTACATATAAGTTAATTTACACTTTTTACTTGGGTCATATTGTTTTCTTTCCCCTGTGGTCCAGGTGGTTCCCCTGTCTTGGCTCCTAAAACCAGCTCAGCTCCGTCAGACAAGCCCTCGGTTCCTCTCAAAGTCAACCTCCTGCAGTTCAGGAAGAACGTCTCTGACCTCAGGGTGCAGCTTCATCAGATGAGACAGCTGCAGGCAAGACCTCTTTCTCCTTTTTAATTCATTTTAAAAGGCGGTGAGTCCTGTTCAGGTATCCACCTGTGTGCATGCATGTGAGGGACTGTGCATCTTCTGAATGACATTTTCAAAGCTACGCATGTTGGTTTGCGAGCGCAGGTGCTGCAGTATCTTATTCCACTGTGCGTTTCCTCCTCCAGCTCCAGAACCAGGAGGCGCTGCGGCTTCAGCTGAAGCGCGCCGAGCAGGAAATCAGCGTTAAACTGGTCGAGGCCATGCGGCGTCTGGAGGACCCGGTCCAGAGGCAGAGATCGTTGGTGGAGGAGGACAGGCACAAGTACCTGGGACTGGAGGAGTGTGTCCTCAATCAACTTGGGTAAGTCTTCTCCAATGTTTACTGCTTTGCCTCCATAGCAGGCTTCGTGTTCTATACAGGCGACAATGGACAGATGCGGTTGTTTGCATTCGTTACTGAAAGTTTATTGTTGCTGGTTTAAACTCCTTTCGTGAGAGTCCTGGACAAGAATTAGAGCTGATTACACACACACACACCCAAGTAGCTCAAGTCAAGGTGCCTCTATTTATAGGAAATCCCCAAAAGGCTTCATTTTTTATCAGCTCACCTGAGCTATTCAGCCCTAAACTCTTTGACACGCCAACGCCCTCAAATTACAGCCCACAGGTTCCTACAGGCAGAGCAGTGGCTGCAGTCTACAACAATGGACTCGACTCACAACCCTGCTCTTATTTTAATTCACTTGCAGCGTCTTGCCAACAGGGAGTGTTCATCTTATTTGGATGTTTACACGCCAGGTCGAACACTGTTGTCTCGCTGCAGCTCGGCACGACGAAGCTCATGCTCCAGTAAACACAGATCATGCAGACTGGGCGATGAACAGGTGGAATTAGGTGAATTAGGCTTTTAGTTACTGATCATCCACTGATGGGAGTTGGGGAAATACGGCCACTGTCACAAGTCTTGGTATTTTCTTGGGGTTTAATGATTCTGAAACGTTCTGACTTGGTATTAACATCTGTCCCAAGTGATCCGATCACAAGTGGTCACTGCTATGTTCACCAAATGGGTCCTGAATGCGTCCAGAGATCCAATCACTTACACACACACACACCCACAGTGACATGGGATACATCTGTAAACTCAGATTGGCTAACAAGCATAATTTAGTCACCACAAACACAAATGATGTACGTGATTATTTGCATGTAGAGCAGGAAGTGAGATCCAATCCCACGTGGTCACAGGAGACACATTCAGGATCCATTTTAACACCAGGTGTGAACAGAGCTCTTTTTACTTTTCCTAATTTAACAAAGCTCAGTTTTTATCAAACAATTAACAGTACAACACATGCAAATCACACAAAAATTCTGTGTAAAGTGAGGGCAAGCTGGGGCTGCCCGCTCCACAAGGGGAACTAGTGGTTACCCCAGTTTGCCTTAACTTTAAATAGAATGACAAATACAGAGGTTTGAGCCACGTGGGTTCGATTCCGACCCAGCCCCTGCTGGCTGCACGCCTTCCCCACTCTCTCTCCCCATTTCACGCTTACGCTGCCCCCAAAAGGTCAAGCAGGGCAAGCGGTTTATTTTACAAGAACATTATGTTTTAATCTGCGTCTGTTTGTTAGTTAGCATGATTATGCGAAAACAACTATATGGATTCCCAGGAAATGTTGTGGAGGGCATGACCAGGCTTCCTTAATTAGACTCATTATAATCCTGTAATTGCAGACTCTAATTTACAGGACATTAAAAAGAAGATGAAAGCACAGGATGATTCTTCAAACAAAAGCTTGAATACCTTGTTAGAGTATCTGTAAATATACAATATGGTTCTGTTCTGTGTTTGTGTTTGGGAGGTTTGATACCAAAGGAAAATTTGTTTCCTTTGTCCTCAGCTGGAATTTCCCGTCATCGTTGTTTTAACCAACAGGCCTTGACATCGCAGGACATTTAACACACGGTCTCCCTCTTGCCTTCCCCACTCCCTTCAGGGAGACTTCTATAAAAAGGGTGTTTCTCGAGGGTACTTGGCCACAATGAAACACCATTTTAGTCGCTCTCCTGCAATCCCACACTGCACACAATGTTATCGTTCCCGCACATTTCCCCTCAGAGTAGCCAGGGTTTTCTCTGTGAGGCAAGCGTGATGTGTTTTCTCCGTGAGGAAGTGCTCCGTCACAAATGAGCTTTCATTCGGCGTGTAAACATTTGTGGTTTCGGGAAGAGATCCAATCCAATCTCGTCGTAGCAATCTGATTCAGACAGGGGAGTGCAGAGCGCAGTGGAAAAGTTTAATGTTAATCCTTGTGCATATTTTACATATCATCTCGTTTTTTCACCGTCCATATTCAAAAAAAATCTGCTTTCACCTTTGCCCGATCAGTATCAGTGCATGACCTTTAGGATGGATGGTTGTACCCTGCCCCCTGGTGTTTGTAAAGAGTAAATAAAATGCAAAGATTTATGTAAAGGTCTCCCTCTCTGTGTCCTTTTCCCCACATAAAAAAGTGTTCTAGTACAAAAATGTCAGAATATCAAAGTGGAATTAAATTACATTAAATATATGTTTTGCATGGATATACTTGATTGTTAATTTCATGAATCAGATATTCTGTCCATTTGCTTTAAATACCATATTTTTGGTTCAAACCTACTTTATTAAGAGACGTGATTCCTCTCAAGGTTTGAATTCTTTGTACTTATCGTTGTGCGTCTTATTTCTTTTTCTTCAGTGACCTGGAGCAGTATGTGGGCTCTCTGCAGAAGGACCCAGGAGCGACACACAGGGTCGTGACCCTGAAGGACGTGGAGGAGGGAGCAGTGACTCTGAGGAAGGTGGGAGAATCTCTGGCAGGACTCAAAGGTAAGACGACTGCTGACAAGCTGTCAATCCTGACGTTTAAAAGCATTACTTGGTCCATTTCCCATCCACTAACAAGGAGGCGGCGGAATATATATTTTTGGGATATTCTCCAATATCAATACACAGAATATTATGAAATGTCAAATGTCAAAAACAGTCCAATCAAATTTCAAACACTGTGTTCCTCTATCATGAGAACGAAGAAGGAGGTAAAACGTGTGTCGCTCCCTGAGCCAGTTCAGTGTTTAATCTCAGACTTACAGGCTGGACTCTTATCTTGTCTCAGGTATATGTTATAATTTACTTGTTCAATAAATTCACTTTTGGGAGAACCACTCCAAAGGTTGTAATTTATCCCATTGTACAGTTGTGCAGGGTCACGGTGGCTTAGTGAGCTGGTAGAAGAGGTGAATATGAATTGTATATATGTTATTCTGAGGATTTCTCTGTGTGCGTTTCCTCAGGAGAGTTCCCGGCTCTACAGACCAGGATGCGGGCCTGTGCTCCGAGTGGAGGTGGAAGCCGTCAAGTTTTTGAAGGAGGAGCCTCATAAACTGGACAGCATGCTGAAGAGAGTCAAGAGCCTGACAGACACACTCAGCGGTCTGAGGAGGTACAAATTCAAAAGCCGATTTCAGATGTGAAGTTTGCTTTTCACGTGTAAACAAGGCAGCAGGAAAATGTCCAGAATATTGCAGGAAGCACCAGACGGCTTTCAGGAAAGGTTCCAGAAAATGTCCAGAGCAACTGACTCTGGCTTTTGCCTTCTCACATACAGCCCTTCTGGAAAATATCAGGGAAATGTCCATAGTTTAGTGCATGTCAGAAAGAGACACAAAGGTTGCAAGGGACTCAAAGATGAAATCAAACATCTCTCTGCAGAGCCACTCACAGGGTCTGTGTTGTGTGATTTGATTGTATCGACGAGCCGGCCCTCATCCTGTCAGAGAGGTTCGCCTCGTGTGGACAGAGGAGTCTGGTGTCCAGCTCGATTTACTTCCATCGCCTTCACTGAACCGATGAGTGAATTCATTCGCTGGACACTGCAGCACCTCATTTCCATTTTAATATGTCACAGACTCCCGACCCACTCTCCACTTTTCTCTTCTGTTCTCTCAATGACTCTCTTGTCTTCTATCCCAGTGATGTCTGGTCTCCAAACCGAACCATTATTTGTCGACTTTATTTGAGGGTTTGGTGCATTTTCAATCTGGATGAGAAATCAACAAACCGTAAATAAAATTTTTGGATGTAAAATTGATTTCTGTCATTTTCTACATGGTTTGTAATCTCTCCTCTCTGCAGACACACCAGTGAAGTGTCCCAGAAGGGTCCGGATCCTTCTGCTAATGTCCCAGTGGATAACATCCCTGCAGCTGCAGCGTCAGAGCCTCTCGCTGAATCTCCCCCAGCACCAGCTCATCCCAGCTCCACCTCTCCCACACTGGATCCCCAGAACTCCACCGTCAGATCCGAGGTGATGCCCTCCTCCCCGGTGGTCATCCATCATGTCCAGAGCTCCCCGGTGCTCATGCAGCAGTCCCAGCAGTCTGCGGCCCTGACCACTCAGCCCAGTCCCCCGCTCACCCCCAGCCCCATTCAGGTCCCTAGTCCCAAAGGCCAAGGCCGGGAATCTCCCAAGGGTGCGTCCGTGGGTCCTCCGAGCCCCGTCCGTCAGAAGAAGACAAACGGGAACTCTGTGAATAATGGCAACCAGGATCTTGTCATAGAGGAGCTGCAGAGCAATAAGGAAAAGAGCAAATGCAGAGCAATGTCCATAGAGGTACGTGTAGTCACCTGGAGAGGGCCATTGTTATCCAGCATAGCAAAGTTGTGTTGGTTTTTAGCATCATATAAAGAAGGATAAAATTCCCTCACTCATTTTTCTCTCTTTCTTTCTTCTTCTCTACAAATGTATAGGCAGCGGAGAAGGAGTGGGAGGAGAGGAGGCAGAACCTGGGTCATTACAACGGGAAAGAGTTTGAGAAGATCCTCCAGGAGGCCGAGGCCAACATGATGAAGGGCATCCCCAGCCTGGAGGTAGACGAGAACACAGCACTGCCCCCTGCTGCCAGCGGAGAACAAGCCGCCACCCACAGTCTTGTAGAGTCACAGATAACAGGTACAGATATAAAGAAGTTTACTTGACGACACAAATATGGACATATGGAATTTCTTAAATCATGTCCGCTACTATAATTTAATTTATTTGTGTGACAGAAGAGCTCCGGTCCGAGCCTGACTCCGACAAACTGGTCAAAAAGGGGCCCGAGAGACTGCCGAAGCCCGCGTTGGAGAAACCAGCCAAGCCGGTGCTGGAGAGACCCTCCAAGACCAAGCCGGCGCCCATCGACATTGTCACCAAGCAAGGGTCCGAGAAGGCCAGCAAGTCCCCACCGCCGCCTCCTCCCAGGAAGACCTACCCCGGCTCCAACTCCGGCATGACCACCACTCGCTCTGGGGAGGTGGTCTTCACCAGCAGGAAGGAGTCCGTCTCAGCTCAGGTCAGTGTGGTCAGAGGTGAAATCTGGAATAGGCAGAGAAAAATACAGCAGTTAAATATTTACAATACATGCACGTTCTCCTCTAATTATGGAAAAGGGGATTTAGAAAAGTAACGTATTAGTCATTTCCTTGCAGGAGGGTGACGAGGAGGTCCCACCTCCCACTCCCCAACCCAAGCCCACCAAGGTCCCACCAGAGACCAAGCCAAAGCCTCCTACACCTCCCCCGGTTATAACGTCTGTCTCCAGAGACGAGGAGGATGAAGGAGACAAGATCATGGCAGAGCTCCAGGTTAGACGCACGTCAACACTCAAACTCAAACACAAACACACTCAGCGGCTCTATTAAGGCGTCCTTGATTTTGCATTGTGGGAGTGGGCTGCCTAACATTTCTTCCCATGGTGATTTCCCAATGATCTTCACTGACAGCTGCCTTAAGAGTTTGATTTTAAATATAATTTGACCAGGTTGGCCGTGGTGAAGACACTCAAACTCCTCCTCCCCCCCAAAATCCTTGTCCCCACTCCCCCCCCTTCACTTTTCAGGTTTTCCAGAAGTGCACAGTTAAGGATGTAGGGGTGAAAAATTTGGTAGAGCCCGGCACTCGAATTGAACCGCAAATCAGAGAGCTAAGACCGGGGGCCTTGTTGCCCCTCAAAGAGAAAAAGGTAAAGAACAAGTCGCCGTGCAGCCGCCCCTGCTAACCGCCTGTCTCTGCCGACTGTCTCACACAATCGATGGCTGTATCTTAACCCTTCTCCGACTTTCGCACCCTTGCTTTGGCTCGAGAGAAACCTGTAACAGCTGCCTCCAAAAACTCCTCTTTCCTCGCTGCCTCACTTCCCCTTCCCTCTGTTTGATTCTGCCGGGGATCACATCTTGGGTTTTCAGGATTAAGTCTGCATAAAATGAAGCCTCTGAAAAGATGCTGTGTCTTTTCTGTGTGTCTGGACCAGACGATGGTGTGTCTTGTCTATTTTTCTCCAAATCAATAAAGACCTCGGCACTGTATCCCTACAGGCAATTCAAAACGTCTTTTGTCTTTCTTCAATGACATGTCTTCATTACAAAAACATCTTTTTTGTATTTCTGAAATGATTTGACGATTGAGAGAAACGACATTAGTGAAAACTCCCTGTGCAGACACATGTGTTTTTGCAGACTTGGTTCACTAGAGGTCAGTCTGGCCACTTTGCATGCTCCTCTCCAATCACCTTTTTCTGAGGGATCACTTTTCTGTTTCTCTTTGTCTTTGCACAACTGCACCTCAGTTTGTTTTCCCAGCTTCACACCTACGTAACCAGCGCATCCCTTCAAGTCTATACATGGAAAATCACGCATTTGATAATATGTTTTTTTTTTTTTGTGACGAAGCAGACAGGTATGTTCAAGTGCAACCGAGATTAGTTCACGGCAAAGATTTTAAAACGTGTGTAAGTGTCAGCTAACAAATTAGAGCTTGTAGATACTGTGGATTACTAGAATGGCACTCAATAGAGAGCATGCCTCCGCTATCAGCCCCCTTACATTCAATCCAGCTGCACCAAATTCCACACACTCAGTAACATGCTGTATTTTTTAATACAAGATCCTTGAATTATTCTCAGAGAAAAAGTATAAACGATATCTCACAATGTAAAAGAAAGTAATCAAAAGTTGCTCAAGGTCTACCCCTTTGTCCGAATTTTACTGCCAAAAGGTTTCATGGAAATCTGTTCAGTAGTTTTTGCAAAATCCTTGAGCTGCTTGAAAAAAATGCAGCTTAAAAAGCTAAACGTGTTTATTTCCCCCGTGCGTGTTTTGATACAGAGAATTTATTAATTTAAAAGTGATTCGGTTTTAAACTGGAGAAAAATCTGAGGAGTACAAACTGTAATTATATTTGCTGTTGTACTTGCACAAGGTCATTACCCAATGCAGCTTTGACATCGTAAATGCGGCCGCAGCCTTGTGTGTCAAGTCACAGTTAATCCACAGCAACTTGGCGCGCCAGTTGCACAGTAATATTATTCCCTCACACACTGTCCTAGCAGAGCTCAGAGCCCAGTCGCGAGGATAAAGATCCAGACACGGATGAAAACGGGAACACCCCTGTGCGACAGAGCCAAGGGGTACGTGTCACGTTTGATTCCTGACACTATTTTCATGCATTTTTTTGTGAATATTCTACAACGTGAAAGTTTAATGAAATGATAACTTTCTGTTTTCCTTCCCCGATCGCAGGTCATTTACTATGTGACTGGCCAGATTCCCAAAGATCATCCACCCCTGTCAGGAACGGAGGAGACCCCCGAGCACCAAGAGCCCACGCAGCTGCCAACACAGGTGTCAAATGTCAATGTTAACGACAATTCTCCAAGCCAGGAACAGCAGCCGCCACAGTCTCCACCACCCAAATCCCCTCCTCCTTTAACGCCGCCGCCGATTTCACCTAAACCCGTGGGACTGACCAAATTCAAACTGCCAAAGAAGCAAGTGAAACGCTCCGAATCCTTGAAGACCAAGGTGGAAATGGAGAAGGGCAAAATGCTCAACAAAATGAACACTGAGAAGAAAAGTAAAATCATCCAGGAGCCTGTTTCTTCCAGTAAGAATATAATCCCAGAGGCGACAGAAACAACCATAATTAGCGCCGTTAGACAGATTTCTAAAAGATCTGTTTCCCCAACGAAAAAGGCTCAGAGCGACAGTGATCCACCGAAAGCTGCCTTTGTGGATGACGACGAGGGCGCGAGTCTTAGTCCGGATCTGCCTGGAGAAGAGGCGCCTCCACCTCCAAACAATGTAGCATTTATGATCACCAACACCAAGGTTCAGCCTCTGTCTTGTGGCGAGTACCAGGATCTGGTCAGCGCCAAGAAGGGAAGCGTCCAGACATTCACTCTAGGATGCGCCCAAAATCGAGGGAACACCGCGGGGGATCCCAACACACCGCCGGATAACGGCTTCAACAAGAAGCCCCTCATCATCATTTTCGATGAGCCCATGGACATCCGCTCGGCCTACAAGCGTCTGTCCACCATATTTGAGTCTGAGGATGAACTGGAGAGGATGCTGTCACAAGAGCGCATCGATGAGGAGAGCGAGGAGTCGGACACGGAGAGGGGTGGTTGGCTGCAGGTAAAAGCTGAAGGGACCAAAACGGAGGACAAAAAGGTCAGATCTTCACAGGGCACCGCCGACCACAACAGCTTATCGTCCTCTTCTTTGTCTTCGATATCCGAACTGACGGACAGTGGAATAAACATGGAGACGAACGAAGACGTCAAGCAGGACAGTAAGAAGAAGTTCAAGTTTAAGTTCCCCAAGAAGCAGCTGGCGGCGCTGACCCATGCGATTCGCGCTGGCACCAAGTCGGGCAAGAAGACTCTCCAGGTGGTCGTATACGAAGATGAGGAGGAAGGTGACGGTACCATCAGGCAGCACAAAGAAGCGAAGAGATTCGAGATTTCACGTTCAAAATCTTTAGCGGACGCGGCCAATGTCGCGGACGCGGCCAATGTCACGGATTCGGCCGCGCAGCTGAGGAGGCAGAACTCCGACTCCCACGGCAGGACGGACGAGATCCGGAAGAACACCTACAAGACCCTGGACAGCCTGGAGCAGACCATCAAGCAGCTGGAGACCACCATCAGCGAGATGGGCCCACTCTCCCCCGAGGAGCCCGTCCCTCAGGAGGAGGCTCAAGCAGGGAATGTGAAGAGCTCAGATGGAGGGGGGCTAAAGAGGTCGTCCTCTCTCCCTACCTCCAGAGCGTCAGGCCCTAAGGTACCCAGCAAAAAATCACTGCAGCTGAAGACTAAACCGCAGCTCCTTCCTCGCCCTGTAGTCGCCCCTACTACCACCACTACCACTGCCTCCGCCATCACTGTCCCCAGCGCCCCCAGCACCGTGCAACAGGTCTCGCTCTAGCTCCTTTTGCTCCGGGAGGCTTTGGGTGCTTCTTCTTTGTTTTTTTTTTAATTAATTTTCCAACCTACCTTCTCTCCAACCCTAACCACTGAAATCACAGAATCATTAATCCACTCCACAGGTGCTGGGAAATGTCGGAAATGTCCCCCAGTGGCTTTCTCCCCTCTGTGAAATCATGGCGACATGATTGGGGTTTGGCATTTTTGCTGGGTTCCTGGTTACCCCCCACCTTTCACTTTCAGCTCATTGCTAAAACTCTGAGGTTTTCAGCAAGTGGCAAACTCATCATAAAAGAGTCTCATGATGATTCAGCTCTGGTATCTCACGTGTTCTCTCAAGCATGTACTGTGTGTATTGACTTTGAGGTTTACGGTCCCACGGGGTGCATGTTCTTTCACTGTTGATCGTTGGAGCTATTGAATGAGTTCTATTTGAACCTGTCAGTGCCTTGATTTTTCATGCTTCCTGTATGGTGTGTTTTTTTCTTTCTTTTGTTTTATTCCTTGTTTTTTCGTTTGGATCCCCCTGCAGAACGCCAGTGTCGCTTCCCCCACTAGTCGGATGCCCGTCCCTTTGTCTGCGAAGTCCAGGCAGTCGCCGGGTACTACTGACAAAGCAGGAAAACAGCAAAAACTGCAGGACGCTCAGAGGCAGTTCCGACAGGTAGTTTTACTGTAGGGTCTTACCAGAGACTAGAGGAAACAAAGCACGTAGGGATCGAAACACATGAGGCATGTATTATAAAAGGGGGAAAAAACTACCAAAGCTGTGAGATTTCAAGTGTTTTAATTAAAAGAATGAAGTTGCCGGGAAGGCGACTGTTTCTCTCGAGTCTGCTCTGACGAGAAGGCATGTTTGACTCTTGACTGTTACCCCCCATAACATCACTGTACTGTATGCTTCTGCATGTCCACACTGCTCATGGTTTTCACTGTGTTGGTGACTTACAAAAAAAAAAAAAAAAGAAATGTCAAAGAGAAGTGGAACCCTATCATCTTGAGTTCTGTCACCACATCTCCGGTTCCCATCACAGCTGAGCTCCTTAACAGTGTCGTGAAAAAAAAACCCAGGATGCTTATGGCTGTGTAAAAAAAAACAAAACAACAAACCACACACCCTAACTGACTTTTTTTCGGCTGTGCTTCCCCCCCCCCCTCCTCACAACGCACCTCTGCTCAAACCCCGACATCGCTGCATTGTAGCTTCTTAACCTCACTGTGATGTACGTCCTCACCCCCCCCCCCCCCCCCCCCCCAAGACCTCGGCACAACTCACCATCTTGCAACAGCGTGTTTTCCGTGGAACGCCGGCCCACGTTTTCCCCTCTACTCTCACTCTACTACTTTAACCCGAATTCTCTCCCGCCTTGCCTTCTGACTCCTCCCCCGACACACTGAACCTAACGCACCCCTCCTCTAACAACACGCCGTGGAGAGACGGCCCCTCCTGTCTGAACCTCGCACACCCTCTAACCTTCGCAGTTCTCTTTTCTTTGGTAACATGTCTCAGTTCAGTGTGTCTCACCTCTTGTGTAACCTAGCGAGAACAGCTTCTGTAAATGTGTTGGTGTCTGTTAGCTGTGATATTCATGTTTGTGCAGTCATAGTGTTTCTGTGTGCATATAACCTGTAGTTTGATTTAACATCGTCTTACCTTTTTATTTGTGTTTTTTGACCAGATTTCTATTTTGACAACCAGTATCTGTTTTGGCATCTCTGTTTGCAGGCTAACGGAAGTGCTAAAAGAGTGGGAGGGGATCATAAAACTACTTCCCCTACTATACCCATCTCTAAAATCCCTGCTTTTTATCCTAGCTCTCCTAAAGGCAGTTCCCAGTCTGCACTAAACTCAGATGCTACTAATCCCATTAACCCTTCCTCCTCCTCATCCTCCTCCTCTTCTTCCTCAAAGTCCTCCATCCTGTCCTCTCACGCTCCTCGTTCTGGTACCCTGCCCTCCTCCCACATCCCCTCCCTGTCTAACGGATCCCTCAAACCCCCCGCACCCTCACAGCACACAGGTAAAGCTCTCTCGTTCTCCTCGCAGACCCAGAATGGTCGAGTGCACTCCTCCTCCTCCTCTTCATTCTCCTCCTCCTCCTCATCCTCCTCCTCCCCCTCCCCTCTGTCGCCCACACCTTTGGGCCCGGGTGGAAAGAGCATCCGCACCATACACACCCCCAGCTTCACCAGCTACAGGTCCCACAACGGCAGCAGCGGCAAATCCTGCATCCCAACCGCCACATCAGCTAAGGACACTACTTAGCCCCACTATCGCCCCCCTGTGGTTTTACTGCGCAGCAGGTGGATGTGGTCGTGTTTTATTTTAGATAGTTTGGTTTGTTTGTTTTCTTTTTCTATTTTTTAAAAGTTTTTGTAAACGTATTAAGTGATGCACTCCCCCCCGACTCTTGTTTTATTTGACACTGGTATTCTCACATCGATACTTTTAACCCCTTTTGAGTTACTTGGATTGTACTTGCTTGGATTTTGATTCTCTCCTGAAGGTGTTCCAGATGTTCTCACAAAAGATTTTACAAAGAAACTTTAAAAAAAATAAAAAAGGTTTCCCCACTTTGTAGTTGAAGTGGAAAGCTTTCGTGGTGTTGAAAATCTATTTTTCTTGCTGTAGCTATGAATAGGGAATATACAGTTGATGCACAATCACAAAGTACGGTGTAAAAAAATCGTGTTTTATTTTTCAAACCAGAGATTGAATAATCATAGTATATTTAATCTTCTATTTTCCTGTGTTGCCAGACATTCAGCAGTCCTGTAAATGCCTTTTATGAACGTATACATTCGTGTATACAGACATTTTAAAGTCGATCTCACTATGAACTGAGAGTATTTTCTTATTTTCTCTGCCAATTTCTTTACAGATATATATACATACACAACTGGGATCATGAGTAATACAAGTTTTCATTTTAGTGTGCCTCTTTGCCAAAGTTGTCGTACAATGACTCACTTCAGGCCTAACCCAGTCACAAGATTTAGGGGAATTTACATGAACTCTTCTTGGTTGAAGTGTTGACCTGCTGGTCTTGGTTTGTTAAGTTAACATGTATTGTTGTCTAAATGTAAACTGTACTAAAAACAAAGAAATGAATCAGTTCTCCCATGTGTACATAGACGCTTCTACTAAGAAAATGAGTAGTTTTGTTAACATACCAAAGTTTATTTGTATGCATGCCTTTCAAAAACTTTAGGAGAGTGGTGTAAAAGAAGAATTATGTTTGCACAGATAGATTTTTGTAAATATTTGGTTTTCTCCTCCTTTTTGTAAAGCTTTAAATCATACTATAAAAGAGCAATGTGGTAAAGATGTGTTGGAGTAGCAAAAATAAAGAATTGCATGCTTGTAACACACCGAGCGTCATCATTTATCTTGGTCTGTGTGGTTTCCTGTTTGATTTGGTCTATTTTAAGTGTTTTTTTGCATCTGTCGCATAGTGTTTGTGTAAAGTTTAAAGTGTAGCAGCGCCACAGCAAAAGAGCAGTTCTCACTTCCACCTGTCTCTTATGGTCAGACAACTGATTCTCACTGACACGAGATACACTGTGTAGTGGAATTCTGTGTTCTGAGCCTCAGCAATTACAGGTAAGAATCTGATTAACGATTATTGACCACGACGGGGAATTATTATGCCCCGAAATGTAATTGTTCAAAAGTAGAATAATTGTGATGCTTAAAATACAAATCCTGTTTAAGTATGTTTCACCATTGTAGTGTTTAAAGTACGTTGAACATGAATTTCATTTACACAGAGACTTGAAAATCTTTGAAATCTAAATTTAAAGGGTTTTGGGGTTTTGCAGCTGATGGTGGAGTTTGCTGGTGATTGATTTAAAATGACCAATGTAAGTTAAGGTGAATCACAGCTACCAGATATTATTTGCCATAAAAGAGGGGGACATATTTATCAGCATTTTAAACAATATATATTATAATATATATTTATATATTTATATATATTATATATTATATAAATATTTGTTTCAAGGAAATGCTGTTTCCGCTATTAATGGAATTTACATGTGATTTGTGTTGGGCAACTCTAATAATGTTGTTTCCACTTTTAAACTCTTGAAAAAGAGGAAATGATGAAAGACATTTTATGAACTCATCTTCTGTGTATGTAGGACACTTCTGTTTTTTGTATTCGCCTCATTAACACATGATGCTGCATGTGAGTTGATTCCCAAGTCATCTCTGTCACATGCACACTCTGCATTTGCACTTTTTGTTTTGATACCACAGTGAATGTGTTGAGTCATCAGAACACACTGTGGGTGCAGGCCGTCATCGCTGTAAATCACCATAACTGGTTGTTTGTGTCTGTTATTGTGCTGCATCAGGCTGATCCACTGCAACCATGAATACCTCTGAGGTCTTCTACAGCAGTGACTCCCACCATGAGAACATTGTCTTTTTCTGTCTTTTACATCCTGGTTTTCGTCGTCGCCAGTGCCCGGGAACGCTTTGGCACTGTGGGCCTTCTATCACCAGGAGAACACGTCTCCATCGAGGATCTTCCTGATGCACCTTTCAGTCGCAGACATGTCTTACATCCTCATTTTACCCATGAGAATAGTTTACCACCTGTCAGACAACCACTGGCCTTTTGGACACGTCCTCTGTAAACTGTCGGGCTTCCTCTTCTACCTGAACATGTACAGCAGCCTCTACCTGATGAGCCTGATCAGCCGTGGACAGATGTCTAGCTGTGGTTTTACCGTTAAAGTCGCGGTCAGTCAGGAATGCTAAATATGCAAGGATAGCCGTTGGTGTTCTTTGGGTGCTGGTTATTGTTTCTATGAGTCCAACACTTTTCTCTATCAGGAAGGTGAACAACTCGCCTGGCACCTGCAACAAGCTCTACTTAGAAATGACGACTCCCAAGGCTTTGGTTTCGACCATTGTGGCGTTTGTTATTCCACTCACCACTGTAGTGGTTTCCTACATACTGATTCTGCTGAAACTGAGAACACTGACACAACGAGAAGAATGGCCTGTGAAAGACAAGGCGATAAAAATGATCATACTCATTATGACCAACTTCCTTCTTGCGTTTGTGCCCTATCATGTGAGCCGAGTGATCTACATCGTGACACCAGCAGCAGGCCGCAGGTCGCTGGGAAGAGCCAATCGGATCACATCGGCCCTCACCTGTGTCAGTGGCGTGCTGGACCCCGTCATGTACTTCTTCCTGAACCAAGCGTACAGAGACAAACTGCTCCGGCTGTTCTGTAAAAAGACAAGAGGAGACCAATGATTAATGAATATATGTAGACAATAGATATTTTCGAACAAATTGTCCTTTTTGGTTTAATATTTAGTGGAAGCTTTTAACTGTGGGTTAACTCGTTAATTTGACCTCTACAATAAAGTATTTATCAGTGCACAGTTCATTATTCTAGGGCTGAGCAATGTGGCTAAAGATTATATCAAGATAAAAATGTTCCTATCAGGCAATATTAGTAATTATCAGGATTAATGTGATATTATTCAGATGACATTTGATAAATAATAATCAATCATCAAGGTATTAGTTCTGTTTACACCTCCTCACTGTGTTGGCACAATGCATAAGCAGTATAATCAGTTTATATTGGACTTTTGTTAAATTACCATTGTTGTTTTATTATATTGTGATAATTATTGATCTTGTTTTATTGCCTGGCCCTAATTTATTCCATTTATCTACCTGACACTGTCTTAAATTTGATATTCTGAGAAATTGGGGGGGGGGGGGTGTCAGTGTATGTATGAAGACAACATATTTATAAATGAATAAATGTCTGAACATGGTGGTTGGTGAAATTCCTCTTTGTGTGGAGTACATGTATTATTTACAGTAGATGAGCTTCTTTACATGTGTTTGTAGGAAGGTTTGATTATAAAGACTTGATCTTATATCATATAGACTTGATTTTATATTAAATAGACTTGATTTTATATTAAATAGACTTGATTTTATATTAAATAGACTTGATCTTTTATAATATGAAAATTACAGATGAATAGATACATAATGAAATGCACAGAAAAACAAATAAATAAACTCAAAGTCAGTAAATCTTATCACAGATGTAAAAAAAAAATCATATTTTTTCTTCGTGAAAACTTTTTAAAATGAAAGAGAAACGTCACGTGACATGACGTCAGGGGTGAGGGTTCGTGTTGACATCCTTAGCCTCTCGGCTAACCGGTGAAGCTAACGGACTCATGGCTGAATTGGACATCGGGAAACACTGTCGGATCGATTCCTGCAGTCTGAACGGTCTGTGTCCACTTTACCACAGTTACAACAAACACGTGTGTTCGACCAGGATGTTACTTTGTCGTCATGTGTCAATAATACAACACAACGAGCACGTCTGTTAGCATGGTTAGCATGTCAGCTAGCTTGGTTAGTGTCCAGGTTCTAATCACCACATTTAGTTTAGTTCAGCTCCTGATTGATTAACGTGTTTAAGTTTAGTTTGACGTGATCCCGTGTGGTTCGCGTCAGTGCAGCTGCAGTGGATGAATGAGAGCTGTCGCCTCTTGTTTTATTCCTATTTAATAGGAGCAAGTTATGAAGCCACACGGCCACAGTAGAATAACATCCTTCACCTCAGCAGTTCACTCTGATAACCACACGTATTGTCAACAGTTCTGATAGATCACACAAACCCTTCAGCTGTGAACACTGTCGTTGAATGATCCCTATTGAAATCAGAATAACCTGGTTGAAGTTGTTCCTCCATCCTTCTTACAGATTTCCTTCCATTTGTCTGTGATTCCTGCAGAGGTGTTTTCTGGTAAGATTTCCCCAGACCCTGGTGTAAAGCTGTGTCACGCTTTTAACTCTATCACCTCATTGAAGGGAGGATTTCCTGCACGTCTGTTGTATTGGAATTGCAATTACTTTGGCCAGGTGTACCTAATCAATTGTGCTGAGCCAAAAAAACGAGTATCCACTATTTTAAAATGCAAATTCCAGATATGTCATGTAATTTTGAATGAAACTGACACATCCTTCTGTCTCTTACAGCCTTGAGCACAGAAGCAGAGAGGCCCACTCGTGTCCAGAGGTACTGATAACAAGTGTGTGATGTTCTTCTTTGATTGTGTTTGAACGAACACAGTTCTCTTCTCTGGTGTTGTTTTACTTAACTTAATTCCCTTGACCCTACAGGAGCCCGAAAACAAAGAACAAAAGGAACCAAAGACCACTGGGGGCAGCACAAGTCATCCGTGCTCATTTGAAGACTGCAGAGGAAAAGAGCTGTTGCCTGTAATATGTCCACAGTGCGAGAAACATTTCTGTCTGGCGTAAGTTTAACCTTTTTTTTTTCTCTCTTTCATTAAGCTTTTCATGTAATGACGTAATTAACGTTGACCGTCGTTCCTGTGCCTGTTTCTCTTCACGTGACTGGAAACCAAAAGACGTGAACTCAAAGTGAAAGGTTCTAAGATTTAGTTTTTTACTTTCAGCCATCGTCATCAAGATGATCACAAGTGTGAGAAGCTGGAGGTCCAAAAACCTCGGATGGCAGCTACTAGAGAGCTGGTGCAAAAGATAGTGGGTCAGTTTGCACAGACACTACAAATATATCAGTAATCACAGTTTCTTATGTAGTTCCTTTAATTGTCCACATGGCGTCAGTATTGTGCTGATGCTGGCAACGTTGTTGATTTAACTAATCCACATTTGTTTGTATAACTCAGCCTGAGCACAATTGGATCATGTTTGTGCCTTTTTCTCATGTTTACTCAGAGTCAAAGGATGGATCCAAAAGTAAAGGACGTAAAGGAGCAAAGAACAGTGCAACAGCAGCTAAGGTAGCATTAATGAAACTGAAACTACATGCTGCAGGAGACAAGGGACTACCACAGGTAAAATACTGACAGAATTAAAGCGTGCATATTATTTTTAGTATGTGTGAATTGTGTAGGATTCAGTCCTTTCCTTTTTTGGCCTTCTAGACAGAGAGAACCTATTTTCAGGTTTATCTCCCCAAAGAATCTAAGGACTCCAGCCAACCCATGTTCTTCTCTTCTAAATGGAGTGTGGGAAAAGTGGTGGATTATGCAGCTTCTCTAGCGAGCCTCAAGAACAACAACAATGTACTCACAGCTAAGGTAACAGATAGCAGGAGCAGAGTTACTGATAATCACTAAACTTTTTATTAACACATTTGTAACTACAGCAGCTACATTGAATTGTCTGCTCTCCCCACCTCTTTCTTCTTGTATTGTCCTCTTCATGACTTCCAAAAGCTAAACTAAGGACTATCAACAGTGGAGTTCACAATTTATTTCCATCTATCGCTCAACCCTGTCTGCAGACATTAAGTGTGGGTGTTAGATTCAAGTATGAACACTTCCCTGCCTGTATTCTTGCTGCATGTATCAGTAGCAAGAAAGAGCTCTGCTAAAAGGAAGTTGGGTTAACCATGAAGATGTTTCTGTACTTGAAAATTAGTTTTGCTCACAATGGCAAGTTGCAGTATTTTTTCATATAGTTTGTGACCTCTCCTTATTGTCAGTAGTGTGTTAACATAGTGAAACCTATGCTCTTTAACAAAAGATAATTCAAATTTAATTATCTCTTGCTGTTGTCCAATTTCCTCTCCTACAATCAGTAAAAAACTTAAAATTTCAGTAGGACTTTATTTCAATAAATGAATTTAGAGGAGCTTCCAGCTCTTGAGCAAGTATTGACAACGACTCTCTGTCTCCTCTGGGTTTGCAGAAGCTGCGGTTGTGTCACCATCAGACAGGTGAAGCTTTGCGGATGGATGACACCCTCCTCTCGCTGCTGGCTCACCCAGAAACTCCTCTGTACAATGGGGGTAACGTGATCCTGGAGTACCTGGATAATGAGTGCACAGGCCTGGGGGACGTTTCTGACTACATCACACAAACATGACAAACCAACAGTTTTCTAAATGCAATTTGTGCTTCTGTCAATAAAATTTTATTTTGAAATGTTGGACTTATGTAGATGTGTAATGATGTATGTACAAATGATCTAACCCTTAACTTACATTTACAAAAAATGCCTTTAATACTTTGTATATATTATCATTTATTATTAGCTCTATTCCAAACATAACCAAAAAAAACACAGTATCCGTTTCTTGTTTTTGCAGATGTCCCATGACATTTGACAAAGCTCCATCCTACGCAGAGACCGAGCGAGTTTCATCCAATCACACGACTCGTTCTTTATACGAACAGGTCAAAGAACCAATCAGGAGGCGGTGTTGATTTCAAAGTGGGTGTGGACATGAGTGGGGGTATATAATGAAAAGGGGCTGGGCTTAACGATACAGTGGAGTCGGTTGTTTTGATGAGAAAAAATAAATAAATAAATACCATGTAAACACAAGGAATTATAAAAGATTGAAATATGTACAAAATGACCTTTTACACATTAACATGTTTAAACGACGTGAATGTTTCTAGTTTACAGATAAACAAATATCTGTATTACTGTTGTTTTTTTATTGATAGTATTATCTTTTTTCCAAATGCAACCAAAACAATAAACAGTTTCCATTTGATAACAGTAAAATGAGGAATGAGCAGAAAATATAATATAGACTATTTACATATACATAAAAGATAAATGTACAAATGACCTTCAACACATTCATATGTATAAACAATGTGAATGTTTCTCTTCATAATCACAGAAAAGTAAATATCTTATTTTTATCATAATGATTATATCCTATCAATATTATTATTATTATCTATTGTCTAAAACCACAACAGTGTTTCTACAGTGACGTCACGTGACATTTGACAAAGCCCCAGCCAATCACACGACTCGTTCTTTATACGGACAGGTCGCAGAACCAATCGGGACGCGGTGTTGATTTCAAAGTGGGTGTGGTCGGCAGCGGTCGTATATACACTAGAGGGGGCAGGGCTCTAACGGCACAGTCGATCCCGTTGTTTTGATGAGGAAGGTCCCAGCGACGCTTTGAGGAAACCGTGACCCACTTCCACATTCTCCCCAGGAACAGGAGCTCGTCCGCGGCCACTTTGTCCAGATCGAGTCGCTGAGAGAAGGAGCGACTTGATCCAGCAGATTGCCCGCGCGCTGTGGAACCAGGAGAGGGATGCCGCTGCAGACAGACTCCGACGGACGCAGACGGTCTCTGGATTTAATGTCGTCGCACTTAATCGGGACGAGTAGTTTCTGTATAAATTTAAAAAGCCCCAGAATAACCCGCTCTCGACCGAGTGCTCCCGGAAGATGCTCCGACTCGAACTAAACGCTGTCCGTGTGAAGTGAAGACGTCCCGAGAAGCTAACCGCTAACTTAGCCGCTAACGCTAGCTGGTCCAACAGAAAGCAGGAGGGTCGCTAATCTCTCTCCGTGTCCCCGGGAAGAAGACGCCTGCGTGCGGGTTGACCTGTGTTGTTTTCTCGCTGAGCTGGAAATAAAAACCTCTCGGTGAGTAAACTGTGTTTTTTGTTTTAAAAGGACGAAGTGAACCAGGAAGAGGGTTTGTTAAGTTGTGGGGGAGGGGCGGGAATGTAACGTATGACCCAATGGGGGCGCTGTTGCACCACCCTGCTACTTGTGTTGACAGCTGTATCGTTTATTTACTGTTGATTTGTTTACTCGCTGAATTCATTTGTTCGCCATTACAAGTAGTTGTTAGACAAAGTACTAATAGGGGAACTGAAGAAGTGCTCTTGTTTAGATAAGTGCTATACAATAATTACATTATTACAACAAGGTAATTCAAGGATTAATCGACTTAATGTCAAAGTAAAGACACAAAATGTCAGATTGTTAACAAACCCAAAGTATATGTATTAAAATAAAAACCAAAATGGAACAATACATCAATACTATACACAACATGATTCAAAAGTGACCCACCTCAGTTTTTATATCTTTGCTGTGAATTAATTTAATCATAATTTAGTATTTCAGGTATTCCCCAATTAACTTGTTTTTGATCATCACAAATCCTTATTAGAATTTTTCCTTTCTTACTTTATAAACAAACGTAAATTTCGTATTTCTACATCAATAAAAGGACACAGTGTGTTTTCATTACGGAACAAACACCTATACCTATGCTATAAGTAAGTGCCATTTAAGTGCTAAAAAATTGTTAGTTAGAAAATGTTATTGGAGGTATAGTCGGAAGAGGTGTGTTTTTAGTTTACCGTGGAAGATGTGACTTTCTGATGTCCATGGGGAGCTCATTCCACCATTTAGCTCGCAGTGAGGGAGCAACAAGCCAATTGACCGATGCAGAGCGAACGGGCTGGGGTGTAACGTTTGACCATGTCCTGGATGTAGACTGGACCCGATCCGTTCGCAGCATGATACGCAGGTACTACTGACTTGAAACGGATGCGGGCAGCCACCGGTAACCAGTCAAGGGAGCGGAGTAGTGTGAGTGAATTTCAGGTTAAAGACCAGTCGAGCTGCTGCATTCTGGATGAGCTGCAGAGGTCAGATGGCACTAGCAGGTAGACCTGCCAGGAGGGAGTTACAATAGTCTAGGCGTGAGATGGCCTGGACCAGAATCTGCAACATTCTCCTGATGTTGTGCAGCATGAATCTACAGGAACGTGTTGTTTCAGTGATGTTGGCAGTACGGGAGAGTTGGCTGTCGAGTGTCATGCCCAGGTTCCTAGGAGTCTGAGTGGGGGTTAACACAGAGTTGTCAGCGTTTAATAGTCAGGTCATGTTTCTCACTATATTTCTCTCTAAAATATAGTGAATTGGTATAATGGAGTAGGATGAATAACTAAAGCCATGAACAAGTATCTCACATTTGTACATGAGTAAATGTGGAACTAAAAGTCTTTCTTTTCTTCTATATTTTGTATCTTTGACTGACACAATCTTTTATATTTTGTTTTTCAGGCAGCAATGAAACTGTTGGAGAACTCCAGCTTTGAAGCTCTCAGCTCCCAGCTGTGTGTGGAAACAGGGGAGTCTCGCATCCTTGGCAGGTAAGAAGTCACACGATTTAAGCTTATTACACGTCCTTGTGGTAGTTACAGATTAGTTTGTCAGTTTTGCAGGTACAAAAGGGGATTTTGTCACCAGGAAATAGCTGAAAATATGAGTCGGCTCATCTTAGTAAATATTGAGGAAAAGTTAAATCTTCTACTTAAAATGAAACATATTTTCATGTGTAAGTACTTCATGCTTATCGCTCTCTTACACGATAGAAGATTAAATATCAATCTTAGACTGAATGTATTTGTAAAACGCTTGTTTGTTTAAGTTTTCCTTACAAAGGAAATACTTACAATACCTGCCTGGTGTTGTGTCATGAAACAAGTGTAGACAGTAGAAAGGTGCGGCTGCAGATCACAGACTGGCACGTAAACGAGGGTAGTAGAGCAAACGAGTTCCTGCACGTTACGCAATATCACAATGGCGCACTGTTAAACTAAACTCCCATTTGTACGACCTGTGCTCAAAGTTAATCACTGACGGTTTGTGTTTTCCACTCAGCAAACTGTTAAACATTATGCTTTTAGGTTATGTAAGGGCTTCAGCAGGGCTTGTCATTACAGGGACAGTGTGGTTATATAAAGGGCAGAGGGCTGTGCTGCCTGGTCTGAGAGCAGAGTTTGGACCGGTGGCTGAAACTGAGCTTCTATGTTTTTGTGACTCGAAGTGACGCACCCCCCCCCGTGTCCTTTCACACACCCCCCCTGTGGCTATTTTGGAGTGGGTCGTTGAGGCTTATAATCATGCACACACAAACATGTAGCAGTAATACTACATGAAAGCTGAGTGCTGCTGGAGCTGCCAGGACTGCTGGTGTTAAGGCAGCTTAGCCGATTAGTGAGGCAGCCCATCATAGCAGCAGGAATCACAAGCTGCACACTTTAACTAAAAATGTACCTTCCAGAAGGTTTGTGTTATTTTCCACAGATGAAAATCTGCATTAGCAGCACAAGTAAACAACAGCAAACTGATGATAAATTGTATTTATACTGCACTCTACTTATTGTAGAAAAGCAGCATCATAAGGTAATAGACGATACAACATATAGATGTATACAAACGAAAATATGTAAGAAAGCTGCTGTTATAGTTGTTTTTCAGAAGGTAGTGGTTGTTATTCCTATTACCCTCCCTCAGCTCCAGTATCTGCCCTGTCATGAGTGTTCAGCCGCTCGGTCAGCTGTGTTGTGGGTGGAAAACCGGGGCAGTTATTTCCACAACCATGTCCTCTGCCACCGGTGTCCCTATAATTAGGCCGGCTGGGACAGAGAAGTTCTTCTTGAGTCTGTGTGTCTAAAGTTGCACAACCTTTGCTCTTGCATAACCCCTGGGTGGGCGGGGGCAAGATAAACAACTGCACACCGTGTGCTCTGCTTGGATATCTGTGTACAGAGCCGCCTGACCCCGAGACATGAGCGAGCACACGGGATATTTTGGCACCGTCTTGTTGTTGTCAGGTGTTTGTGCAGATTTGGCTACGGGGGTGAGATTTGTTCAGGTTATGCTAAGGCCATGTTGTCAAACAAGGTGATGGTTATACAGATCTTTAGGCAAGTTTACTATAACTATATCTCATCTAATCAAAAGATTTGCATCCTAATATATATTTGAGTGTCTTGTAAACTCATTCAGAAGTGAATCAGGCTTCATAAAACCCATTAAAATGCCTCCATGTGTTGTGTAACAGTGATGAATGAAGTGGTCTTTAGGGATTCAGTTTGGATTTTAATCTCTTATTATTATTATTATTATTATTGTCACTTAATTTAAAATGCATCATTTCTGCTCCACAGGATCGAGAGCTACTCCTGTAAGATGGCAGGAGATGATAAACATATGTTCAAGCAGTTTTGCCAGGAGGGGGAGCCACACGTCCTGGAGGCTCTTTCCCCCCCTCAGTCCACCAGCACCACCAGCCCTTCACAGTGAGTACTGCAGCCCACAGCCGATCAGAGCGAGTGAAGGACAGAGAATCAGTGCTTGGACATTAACAATGATTTTTGTTGTTCTGTCCAGATTTGGGAAGAGCAGTGAAGATGGGGAAAATCCTCTGAGTGACAAGTGTTGCAGGAAGACTATTTTCTACCTCATCACCACGCTCAACGAGTCGTTCAGGCCGGACTACGACTTCAGCGCGGCGCGGGCCCACGAGTTCAGCCGCGAACCGAGTGTCAACTGGGTCAGTGTGAAGCTGATCTTACATTTTAAACGTCAGAGTAAAAACCAGCTTTGTGAAATACTAATTGGAATGTAATTTCCCTGCAGGTGGCTAATGCAGTAAACAGCAGCTTGATCTCAGCCGTGGGCGAAGAGTTCAACTCTGTGGGGCCGGAGCTGTGGAATGCCATCGACCAGGAAATCAACCTGCAAAGCTGCGACATTTACAGGTAGGAATGTGTTGTGTAGCAGGTTTATGCTGCTGGAAATCCCCCTGAGGTCCTGAATAGCCTTTTTAAATATTCTTTCCTTATTTCTGTTTGTAGCTACAACCCTGATCTGGACTCCGATCCTTTCGGAGAAGAGGGGAGTCTCTGGTCCTTCAACTATTTCTTCTACAACAAGAAGCTCAAGAGGATTGTTTTCCTCACGTATCGCTCCGTCAGGTCGGCAACACGCAGTCATTCGTTTCATCTCGTGATTCATATTCACTGTTCCGATTCAGAGACCATGTTAGAAGCCAGCCATAAAGTGTTATTAGTTGAGGTTGAGTTTCCCTACAAGTAAATAAAATAACTTGGATGTATGTGGGGATGTTTAGAAAGGAGTAAACCAACAAATGAGATTCTCGGCCACGTGTCTGATCAGAATCTTTGCTTTCTGCAGCGTCCTGAGCGGATACGGTCGTGATTGTCTCGACAACGAGCTGGACATGGAGCTGGACGACGAGGAGGAAATGGATGGTTTCACTGTGGACAGGTCAGAATGGTTTTCACCTACTGAAGTGACACATTTCACAGGTTGTATTAGAAGAATGTCTCACCTGTACTCTCTTTTTTTTTTCATCTCAGGTGCCCCAGAGCGCTGTGCGTGTGAATTCTCCCAGAGGATGCACCTTGGCAAAAGATTATTTGGTCTTCTCCCCCCCCCCCACCCCTTCATCACTCCATCCTACCTTTTTTTTGTTTTTGCTGCCTCTCCCCAAGCCGTGTTCCCATTTTAGATAAATGCATGTTTGAAGCCTTCTCTTTTGCTGGCAGTGAACTATGAGTCGTGAGGTGGTGGACTTTTTTTCTTTCTAAGAGACCCCACGGTCCCCACAGTAACCTAAAGCTCCTTCATTCTCCGGTGTTTTTTCGTCCCGAAGCTCCAGGCCCAAGAAAAACATTGACACACACGTGGGGCTCCTACACACTCGCCATGTTTCCAAAGAGACCACTTCATGGACGTTTGAGAAGAAGGTCTTGTTTTATGGATGCGTGGTCAAAGGCGGACTGCGAGCGAGCAGCGTTTCTCGCAAATGATGTCAGAGGACTCCAGGTAACACCAGCACCAATGAGAACTGACGCAGATTAAAACGTTTCTAATATTCCAACCTGGGGTCCGTTTGATTCCAGTTTGAAGTTGAACTGAACAGCTCGTTTGTTGTTCATCGTTTGCTTGTGTGTTGCTTTTCCGTGTGACAGTGACGTTACAGTGAGAACTCTAGCACTGAGTTTGAAACACTTACTAACCATTATTACTGCAAACACGAGTCTGTACGTGTGAGACAGGAGGGATCCACTGGGGAAACTATTGACACCTGAGTTGCAGCTTAGAAAACATATCAGCTTTTGACAGATTTGTATTTTTACCCAGTTTCATACATTCATGTTTTGTCTTTCACCTACCTACAGTATTTTTCATCCTCTTCCTGGTTGACCCTACCTTCTAAATGTCTCGTCTTGCCAGTTGTTTCGTTGCTCATTACCTCAATGCAAAGGCATCATTGAAAAGTGAATGTATAGTTCAATTTAGAGAGAAAAATACAAAATCTTGACAAAAAAAATTGCTGTTTTCGGCATTATTTTTTAGAAATTGAGAAGTTCCTCTTGTCGTTATTTTAAAAAAAGTGGGCAGAAGTTCTGTGTCTTTTCTTGACTGCTTTTGCTTTTTCGTGGCTGGTATCGATGTGAATAAACTGGTATTTGAATCAGATCTGACTGTTGTCTTTGAATCAAGCTTTACATCATGAACATCCCAGATTTTTCTTTTTTTTCCCCCAAGATCAATGAATTATTTTGAGAAAATGTTGGATACTAAAACTTAAGTAATTATATTCTTGGATTAGCACTAACATTCAACGCCTTCTTCCCGGATCCGTACGACTTCCAAGTTGTAGAAATCTATTTTTGTGTAATTAAAATAAAATGCAAAGTGTGGAAACAACTTCTCTGGCGTTAAAATTAAAACAACTCAGACTCTAAAGTTCCAAACAAACTTTTAATGAAAACAAAACAGTACATGACCCAGACTTTACATCACCACACTGACAGTATAAGATCAGTTCCCTTGCTTTGTGAGATCAAGGTAATTATTTCTGTAAACCTTAATGCGGCAAAGAGTCTGGGAGCTGCGCAGTTCACCCGTTTCCTGTTAGTATAAAAATACTTTGTCTCACGACCATTGCTAAGATACTTTTGGACACTCTGCGGCATATCCAGACCAAGATCTTTTCAAGTTCTCTGTTTTGGTTCAAACGTATGCACCTCCTCTTTTTGGCCACTCTGGAACTCGGTTGCAAAGTGACACGTGCATAGATCTGTTAGCAAGTTCAAGGAATTCTTACGCCGCCTCAAAAAAGAATAAACATGGGTTGAGAAAAGAAGAAAAATCATAAACCAGCTGTCAGATTCATACACACACACACACTTGCAACAGCTTAGTTAAGGCTGAGGATTGAGATATAACTTTATGATGGCCAAAATATTGATTTCACATCGTCTTAATGCTACAAACCACGTGAGTAACAGCTTCCTTGTGGCACCTTTTCAATGGCGGCTGATTCTGATCCCTTTAATAAAAAGTATAAAACACTTGAAGAGGATTACAGGCCAATATGGCAGCAGAAAATAAATGTTTATATTAGGATGCAGTGGATCAGCCACGCACATTAGTGGAGCACCGATGATTAATACAAAACAGGTCGAGACGCCAACCTGCAAAGAGCAACAAACCAGAGCAGGCTATAAAAGCTAAGAATAAAATTAAATAGTAATCATAATACATCACTGATAAAAGTGTTAAAATTTAAAAATACTGTTATTAAAACAGAGCTTGGTACTTGCGTTTGGAATCACATTACAGCCATTTCATGGTTTTGCTCATTTAAATTAACAGCTGAAGTCATTTCCGTTTGTCCCTCGGGTTAGATGGAGGACAAACGCTGCATGCCGACACTTTGATTTGGCTTCGTGACACACAAGGCCCGACATGAATAAAAAGGGAGAGTTTGTAGTTCAGCACGGCACCAGAATGTTCAAGTGTGAGGGTAACCACCAACAGTGTAGCTTATGAAACTGGCATTAAACGTAACAGATGTTTGAGAAAAAAAATAAAATAATGGACTAGTGTAAAACACCCGATGAGCTCTGTGCAAAACTCAGTGCCACCACCACCACCACCAAATGTGGTTTTAAAATACTGCTTCTAATCCCTTTGTTTGTCCTGTTAAATTTAACCTGAACAAACTTCTACAGATGAAAATAAAATTAAAGAAAGAGCTGCATCATATTTTCCACTCACTGTAACGTTAACGGCTGAAATGACGGTGTTTGTAACATGATATGTACGTAGTGTAAAGGTCCGGTGCTGGACACCCTCCGATCTGTAGTGACTCCTCCTCCACTGTAAAAACCAGCTCTTGCGCCACGACCAGGTCAGTTCATAGGTTCTGTCAGTTCTGTTGTAACAGACGCAGAGGTCAAAGTCCAAAGTTGTCATTAAAAAATTAAAAAGTAACCAGTAGCCAGCTGTGTCGCCACCGTGCGGGTGGTGCAGGTAGTGAGGCCGTCCATGGCTGAGGGAGGGGCTATCTGAGCCCGGCTCTGGAGGTCATCCACTCCAGACCTTGGCATAAACTGGAAAAACAAAGATGTTGAAAATATAAACATTGGGCGGATCGAGCTATGAGGCTTCAAACTCAACCTGGTGGTTTGAAACACTCAGCATTTCACTGTCTTCAGTTTCAAATGTGTGTAAGAAAGTACGATGGAAAACCAACAAAGACCAACGTCTTGCCAATAGTAAATAACAATAAAGTAAAATTTACTTAACGCAAATTTACTTGAAAACCGGCAGAGTGTCCACACTTTACTATTTATTTGTATTACTTGGTATCAAATAGAAACGTTCCGGTTAACACGATCATATTTCTCCTCTTTTCGTATCCTATTTAAATACATGATACCTGAGCACTGTATATTCTTCATTTAGCAAACACACCAATCGCTTCACAGGGATGAAACATGCCTCGATATATTACTATAAACTGGAAAACAAATTCTAGTTCACTATTCTTACACAATAATAATCAGTAGCCATGTAAAAAAAAAAAAACAAGTCTATCTTGCTTGGGAGCCACACTAATAATGATGCGTCTCCCTCAGAAGATGAATTAAAACATCTTCACAGTTATTATCTGGCAGCCGGAGGGTCGGGATCATAAGAAGCTGACAGAACTTCATCTGTCGAATCCTTGAGTTAATTAAAATTCTGCCAACTCTGCCTGCTGCAGTTAACACAAGATGCACAGATGTGTCTTACCCCTCTCCTGTAAGTGCACAGCAGGACTGTATGTGCCAGGGGTGGTCTTTGATGGAGCTCAGGCTGAGGTATTTGGAGATCTCCGCCGCAGACATGCAGTCCTTCATATCCTGCTTGTTGGCAAATATCAGCACAGCTGCTTTCCGCAGGTCCTGAGCGAGAGGACGGAGGACAATGAAACCACAACCTCCTGCTCTCCGACACCTCAACACAATGTAGCTGCGTGCGTGTGTGGGGGGGGTGGGTGTCAGCGGAACCAAAAAAAAAACAGGCCACGACAAAAAGAGAGCAGTGTACTACAAAGAGTCTTACCTCATGAGCCAACATCCTGTAGAGCTCCTCCTTAGAGA
This sequence comes from Verasper variegatus, assembly GCA_026259375.1. Classification (NCBI taxonomy): domain Eukaryota; kingdom Metazoa; phylum Chordata; class Actinopteri; order Pleuronectiformes; family Pleuronectidae; genus Verasper; species Verasper variegatus. Next base: position 14,006,634 of record CM048056.1, read on the forward strand.
TGGCCAGCCTCTCCCGGTCCGTGCTGTCCACCACCAGGATGATGAACTGCATTGTGGGATGCAGAAATCACACTGAGTGACCTCTTTTCAAAAGACTTTTACAGCAGTGAAATGCAACACGGCGGGGCAGGGGGGGGGGGGCGGGGGAAGCCTCACAATGGACACTGATGACTGCTACGCTAACAGCCCGTTTACAATGACAGAGAGCGACCTTGCATGACAAAAGACCAAAGCCACGTCCATTTTGTGACGTGAGAGACGCCACTTTGACCACGGCTCGGGAAGAAGACACTTCTTGTGTTAGAGGGAAACAAGTGGAAACGTGTTATCCAACATGAACGTGACCCAGATCAGCACCAGGGACTCCGGACTGAAAGGGTGAACACGGGTTACTATAGTAACTGCAGAGCTACTGGAAACTATCATAGAAAGTCTTTTGTAATAGATTTGTATGGTTTCTGGACCAGTCACTAAATTCTACAGTTATTAATAAGACCTATGGTCAACTACAGGTTAAACTCTTGCTGAATATCCCAGGTCACATACAGGATTTGTGTGTAAAATAAATAAATAAGATGTGATGCCGTGAGACGAGAGTAAAAAAAGTCTCATCAGGAATTTCAAATGGTTTCAAAAGACCTCCCACACATCTGCCACAGCTCGAGATACTCCTCCAAAAGGCCGTGCAGACGCTGACCCCAGCTTTACTTTCCAGGCAGGCCCCTTTGTGAAAGTGTGACCTCTGACTTGGGCGGCTCCTGCTGCCGTCTGTGCTCTGAACAAAAACACACCAGCTGCCACACTCGACAAACGGCTGCCGGACCATGCTACAGTTCCCCCTCATCTAGGACTCCAGCTTGTGTTTGCTCACCTCTGTGTTGGAGTAGTAGGTGTTCCAGGAGGACCGGAGGGACTCCTGCCCTCCGATGTCCCACATCAGGAAGTGTGTGTTCTTCACCACTATTTCCTCCACGTTGCTTCCGATGGTGGGAGACGTGTGGACCACCTCGTTCATCAGGCTTTGTACGACAGAATCATTAAGTTAGTTTTTAGTTTGTTTAGATGCAGAAAACTAGGAGGGATTTTAGAACTCAAAATACTTACAATTGGTAGAGTATAGTGGTTTTCCCTGCGTTGTCTAGTCCAACAATTATCACTTTGTGCTCTGCAAAACAGAAACAGTGCGTCAACAGGGTTTCTGCAGGTTTCAACATGTTCAATTTAAAGACTTTTGACGACGGTGACGTATGAAGTTTAAATGAAGATAAGGTGAAACAGCAAAGGGGAGAATAACCCTCTGAACTCTACGTTATCTTGAGAACTACAGACAGAAACAGAGGGGATCTATAGTCTTTCCCACGGCCAAGCCAAGCGTGCGGAGATCAATTCTGACCTAGATGTTTGTCGACTCAAATATCAGCTCCTTTTGCAGTTTATTTACAATATTCTAATATGTGTATCATTGAGATAGAACTACAACACACAGAAACAGAGAAAAAGGATTATAAAGCATGATGGAAGTAACGTTGAATTAGCATTAACACAATTAAATACATATATTTTCAGGCATCCAAGAACATGAGACTGATTTTAGTCTTCTGACTTCAATAGGATGTAATTATCAAGAATACAATCTTTTTATGAATCATCTTGAATTGTCAGTCACTATAAAAACAAGATGTGGCACATAGATAAGGTCTAAAAGTACAATGCCTTCATGCCTTTAAAATCTAACGTTACTTTTCTTCCTTCTTTTTCCAAAACACGCTGACCTGATTTTTCCAAAGCGTCGCTGAACCTACAGTAAATTCTAGCTGTTCATAAAAGCCTCTAGCAGGGCTTTGAGGAGTGTGAAGCGGGAGAACTCCACAGACTAAACGCAGGGCTCACACACATGTGCGAAAATATCCCACTTTGGTGTTTGGACCTTTCCGGCCTGTCTGAGGCTAGAGGGCTGCCAGAGAGGAAGGAAGTCTGGTCAGAGGGCTTTGCAGTTCTGTCTGTCTTTGTGCAGAACACTGGGTGATACACGTCTATTGCTTCCTTAAAGAGGAGCTGCCCTGTGATGAGCCTGCCAAGACAACTCAACTGAAGCGTCACTATTACCTTCATGCAAAACACAAACGACTGAATAGAAACAACAATCAACTGGTCTGAGGAAAATGTGTAATAAAAAGTAATAAAAATCTAAATATTGAACAAGGTAACATGCAACCATGTTGTCTTTGTCCTCCACTATAAAATAAAACGTGTTTTTTGTAAATAGCGAATGCAGCAAAAGCGGTTTCAGAATAAAAGAATAAACCTAAATTCAAGGACAATTACAGAGCTGCAAGGACCAGGGCTCCCGGTTTGATCAGCTACTGCTCTTGCAATTACGTAGAGTTGATTATATGTTCTAAGCAACTTCACACCCTGCTGTAATCCCTTTAGAGGGTGAAACCTGACTCCTGGAGCTGTGTAATCCTCCTGCTCTGTCCCAGTGATCACACCGGGACGTTACACGGGACAAAGTAGTTAAGAGAACGAGGAAATAGGTGATAATAAAGACCTCTGGATTAGAACAGAATGCCTTAGGACAACCCCTGACTATGTACCCTGCAGCTAGATAGACAAACTTTTGTATTATGTCACAGTATCGTGCACATTAGTTACATGTTGTGGTTTGTGGGGTTAAATCTAAGGCTAAAAAAATAAGATGCACCATACCAGATTTAACTACTATCTTATTTCCATCAGACACTAATAACACTAAAGCACTTTCAAAATACAATCATTTTAAAAACACAGTAATAGATCGAAATATATATTTGAAAATAGTTTTTATTTCCCCGAATGTGAGGATTTGATGCTTTTCTCTGCTCACGCATCACTGAAAATTGTACTAAAATATAAAAATGAACATTCAGGAGAAGCTTTTGTCGCACACGTCAATTAACAAACTTCAATCATTCCAATCAACACTGGTAAAACCAATAGTGATCCTCACTCTCACATCTGCCAACAAGTTTGTTTAGCTTGTATATTTATCCTGTGACTCAATATAAACGAGGCTGATGCTAAAACAACACCCTTCTTTGTGAATGACTGCTCAGCTGCACCAGTTGTCTGCAACTTGCTCTACAGGGTCAAACAAAGACTATTTACAGTAAACACGGTTTTCAGCGAGTCGAGGGAAACGGAGTGTGAACACTGTGGTTCTGGAAAGTGACTGGCAGCTGATTGACAGCCTGGTGGAGTCTCACAGTGATGACGTGATGAACTAGCTGCTGGTGGAGATGTGTTAATCTGTTTGTTTTGAGCAGCCCCGCGTTTCTCCTGTGTCTGTTGTTGGGGCTGGAGCTGCTCACTTGGAGCTAACGGGCTAGCAGCCTCTCGTCATCCCGGGGCTGAGCAGCTAACGGCGGGGGTTAATGAGCCCCAACAACACCCACCTTGGTTGCAGAAGAAGCTCCACAGTTTGGCGAATATGAGGCCCATGGTTACGGTTGTGTGTCCGTCCTGAAGCACAGCAGCAGCGGCGGCAGCACCGAGCCTCCTCTCAGCTCCGCACCGTACGATCCGTGGCTGGGCTGCGGCTAGCGGCTAGCATTAGCTGGATGCTCTCTTGTCCGCACAACACCTCGCCGACCGTCTCAGCGCGGACTCCATGCGGCCCGGCAACAAAAAGAACCCCCGGACCGAGGCGTGGATCGAACAGTGTGAGGCGGCACAGGAGTAGCGAGAGGTTATTCACTGTTTAACGGTGTCGCCGGATCCTCCATTAAAGCCACATCCACAGCTCCGTGTCGTCGCTGCCTCGCTCGGCTTCTGCTGCCCGTTAGCTGCTGCCTGTGGAGGTGCTGCGGTGAAAAGCGCAACCCACGGCTATTTGTATTCTCTTCCGGTTACGTCACGACGTGTTTTCTGAACTTGTTGTAAACAATATTATTTTTCCTTGGCACCACAAACTAATCCTCTTTTCTGTTATGTTCTTCTGCTTCTTTATATATTTTAAATACACTATTATTTATTACTGTTGTTATATTTAGTTATCCTTATTTTATATCCATGTATAGATAGACAGATACATCCACACTTACTTCAAACTCAAACTATTGTTGAGTGTTGAGTGCTTTTTTCTAAAGTTTTATTAAACTGCTGTTATGTTGTCAATAAATGTAATTTATTGTTCTTTTAATCTCTTATCGTTTAGTAACCTAAGTTTCGAAACGTGCTGGATAAATAAAAGGTTACTTACTTAACATCCCATTCAAATAATTTCTTTAAACATTGACAGGTTACCTCCGGCATCTGACCTCAGAGCTGTTTTAATCTCTTTAAATAAATACATAAATAACTCTTGTTTATGGAATTAATAACCTCAAATGCATTATAGCTAAATATTTAGCTAAATCCTACATTTTCTAAGAAACTGGGGTCATTTAAAAATAAACCAAGAACTAAAGAACTTATACAAACAATTATTTTCCACAGTCTTTATTAAAATCTGAAGGCTAACACGTGAACAAAAGGCTCCTGTGACGAAAGAAGAAACTGTATAAAGAGAAGCTTGTGCTCTAAAGCCAAAAAGTATATTTGTTTATTAGAATAAAAGTGGAAATATGATAAATCCACAACTAAATAAAATTAATCTTGTGTTTGTCTAATCATGTGTTGGTTTTATTTGCTCTAAAACCAAATGTTCACCTCCTGTAAATAAATCAAACTTCTACCGACACGCAAACCAACTGGTGTCACGTGACCAGACTGTTGTCACGTGACGTGTGCGGAAGTAGTAGCACCGGCCATGAGCAGCGAAACGTGAGTATGTGAAGTCTTTTTAAATTGATGTTATACTTTAGTTTAACTAAGAACAGGTCGTTAATTAAAGTGTCAACGTATTAAATGTAAATTACACGTAGATAAAGTCACGTCCACAGATTGACCCTGTGATTTAAAACCTGACAGTCGTTGTATTTAATTCAGAGAGAGAAACATAAAGAGAAGGATTAAGAATAGAACTTATAATGAAATCAGGCAAAATTAAGATTAGTTCTTTATATATCTGTTTTCTCATTTCTCATTTCTATGCTTTTAAAGTGCATCCATTCAAATCCCACTCATTTTAATAGTCATCTAAGTTATTTGTATGTTATTGCTCAGTTATTATCCATTTTATATCTTTGTATTCAGATATAAATTGAATCATGAACCAATGCCACATATCACAGTGTACTCGGTTTTATATTTTGTGTATTTTTGGGGGAAGATTGGCTTTTTTTCTTTGAACAGATTGAAAAGTTTGGTCGAGAGCTGCAGAAAATGTCAGTTTTTACCAGAATTTCTCTGAAGCCTGAAGTGGCCGAACATCTACAGAGCGTCTTCTTGAACACAGAGGTAAGAATTCATATGTGTTTCTTAGAGGTAATTGCTCTCTTATGTTTGGATGCATCAGTATTGTAATTTTACCAAAGATGTCTGTTTTAGTGATATTGTTCTTGTTTTGTTAGATAAATCTTTCCACCATGTTTAAAATCAGTTAATCATCTTATTTTGTTTGTGCATCGTTTCTTCCGCTCTTTCCCTTCGTGTCATTTTGTCTCTGTTGTGTTCAGGTGTTGGCCGCAGTGGGTCACCAGGAGGCCGAGAGTCGTTTTCACAGGCTGCTCACATGTCTCGCACACCCGCCTTCGTACACATGTGTTCGGGCCAGCACTCATCTCGCCTCCCTGGAGGAGATCAGACACAAGTTGGGAGAAGAGCTGACGAAGGCGAGTCTTCTTTTCTCGCAGTGGAAATTAAATGGACGAACACTGGAGGCTGTGATCATTTATAATCCATCACTCATATGTTGTTATTGAAGCAGCAGATGTGCAGCTCGTCGGCAGAGGACGTCTCCCTTCGGATCGTCCCTCACCCGAGAATTCCAGATGTGCTGCTGCTTCCTGTCGATGGCCCAAGGTATGATGGGAAGGCTGGAACAACGTCACACTCCTCTGCTCTGGGGAGTACACACTTAAATTAGAATGTCTGTCCAACCACAGGGCTGATATCACATAAGGCCAAACCCAGTTTGTGACTTCTCTCTTCTCTTGTGTTCTTAGGCCCGTGAAGCAGCTCAGCTCAGAGGTGGTGGTCGGCGCTCAGTGCGGCAACGCCGTGCTGCGAGGGGCTCATGTGTTCGCCCCGGGGATCCTCGCCAGCCCCAAGTGTAAGAAACAAAGGCCTATGTCATGAGAACATATGTATGTGTGTGTTGATGTCCACAGTTTATCAGTGAACAACACAGCCCTTTTACTTTGTTGGTTTTTCATCAGAGTGCAGTTGTGTAACACAAGAGCCGCCCGTGATGTTTTTGCCGACAGACATGAAGGCTGGAGATGTGGTTTCTGTCTTCTCTGACTTGGAGGGAAGGTGCACCCGAGGAGCCACGAGTTTCCAGGGGAAGAGGGTGTTTGTGGGAAATGGAGTCGCTGAACTGGGCCGCTCCAGCATCTTCTGCGCAGATAAACCTCCAAAGTTAGTGGATTTAGATGTAAATGTATGACTCGGCAAACGATGCCAAGATGAGAAGAGCAGTGTAATAAATAGAACAAATAAAAAACAAATAAAAGAATCGCTCCTTGGATATGAAACGAAACTGCTCAAAAACGTGATTGAAAGTAAATGTATTGAACTCTGCTTCAACAGCTTAAAGGTTTATTGTATTGATTAAAAACAAGACAAATACATGATGTCTACTAGTCTCCCTGCGGTCAAACAGTCTGTCTTCTGTATTGTTAGAGGTGTTGGTGTTCGGATGGTGGATCCACTTTACCAGAGTCCTTCGTTTGATGGTGTTCTTCCCAACCTGGCGTTCCTACAAGTATTTGTTGATTAAAATCTACATGACAGTAATCAGATGCATGTTTCTGTCAGCATGCCAAGTACTTTATCTGATAAATGCTAATGTCAGTCCCCAAAGTAAACTGACTTCATGTCTGCAGAACCTCCCGTCTGTGGTTGTGGGACACGTGCTCGGGCCTCGTCCTGGAGAACGGATCCTGGATATGTGCGCCGCACCTGGAGGGAAGACCTGTCACATCACTGCCCTCATGGGGGATCAGGCACGACTTTTATTCATGAACAGTCTGCTGCAGATGTGTTTGCTGCTCTGGGGATCGTAGTTAATATTCAGAGGTTTTAATGTTTTCCTCAGATTTCTCCAAACCCCTGTAACATTCTGAGAATCTAGTCTACAGAATGAACGTGTAGTGTGATTTAGAGCGTTGCACATCCTCATCTTAAAGGGAAACTCCACTTATTTTACACTTACAGCATTTCAAAATTTAAAGATGCCTTCTAAAGATTATATCAAAGTCTAAGAATCTCTGTGTCACGCAGGGCGAGGTCGTGGCCTTGGACCGGATCCGAAATAAGATCGACCGAATTCATCAAAATGCCCAAATGTTGCAATTGCGCAGCATCAAAGCTTTTTGCTTCAACAGCACTCAGGCTGTGAGCAGTGACCCGGCGCACGGCACCGAAGGTAGAGAGCTGCTTTTATAGATTTATCTGTTTATTGATCCCAGCGACCCAGCAGACTGACAACACCTCTGTTTCTGTTCTTATTGCAGGGCCGCCCTTTCCTCCTGAGAGTTTTGACCGGGTTCTGTTGGACGCTCCCTGCAGCGGCCTCGGGCAGAGGCCCAACATGGCGTGCACCTGGAGCCTCAAGGAGATTTGTTCCTACCAGCCTCTGCAGCGCAAGTTGTTTCACGCTGTAGGTTTCACCGCTCGCAGATCCAACACTTCTGACCAGTTTGAGTGTCACATCATATTGATAATAACCCACTTGGGTCAGTAGGTGGCAGCATCTTTCTACAGTTTAATTCACATTTTAAAAGGAAAGTCTACCTCAATATGAAATGCTGTTTTTTAATGGAAACATAACTTTAACCCTAAGTTACACATTATGTTTTAAAAATGACTAAGGAGCAACTTTGAGCTCTGAAAGAAACCAGTCAGAAAAGTGGCTCCATAACTTTGTTGTTATGTTAAAAAATAGTAGCTCCCATTTTCCCTGCTGCCTTTTAAAACAAATACACATTAATGTAGTTTAGGAGGAAAGCACATGTGGAGTCTTTGGTTTCAGCATGACTAATGGATGGATTACTATCAGGGAGATTAGAGTCCAGTGCAGAGAACATCATTTATCATTTATCCCAGTGACACAATGAGCTTCATCCACTGACAGCTCCTCAAGGTCACTCAGCATGCAGGCTGAAGAACAAGGCTCCTGTTTGTTCGACGTGTCAGTGCTCGTACACAACACATCCTGACAAGTAAATCTGCAATAATGCTTCTGCGGTCAAATGTTTGGCCACTTGAGGGCAGCAGAAACAAGGTGTGAACACGTGTCATCTCCTTGTATATGATGAACCTGTTGCTTTGCTTTATTTCCACATCAGGAACTTTAGCAACGCCTTCATATCAGGTGGTGTCTTTGCAAACCAGATGAATTCAAGTTTAATATTCACTATTGTTCACCAGTTAGTTGCTTACGATGTTTATTGTATGGCAAAGCACTTCCACCTGTTTATCAACTAGCTGCCAACTACTGCCCCCCTGAGGCTGGAAGGCAGAAAACACCCAGCGGGCACTTGATGGTGCAGTTGGTGTCAGTACTTTTTGTTTTAGGATGGATGAACTGGTTGGTTACTGTAAATCCAGTGTTGGAGAAAGTACCTAGGACATGGTAACACAGTAACGGTTCTACTTGAATAAAGAGTGACTAGGTTCTTGCTTTGGAACATACTGGAAGTATTACAAGTAAAAGTACTAGCAGGGTGTAGCCTATTCTGTAATACAACACAACATTACTTTAACTACATTATGAAATGGTGTAAAAGTGAGACAGAGCAGATCCCTGTGCTTTTCAATTGGAGCTTACGGGAAAATGAGAGCAGTGCACAGTGGGTTTTAAGAGCTAATAAGAAAACAATGTTGAGTGAAGTGAAATCATTAAGTGGAAAAAGATCAAATGAAACACTATAAAGCTGAAAGGAGCTGCAGATTCAGGTGATAATTCAACTACGTTCATCCCTACAAGTGAATCCTTTTACATTGTCTCATTGTGTTATTGTAAAACCTCCATTATAGCAGCTGTAACAAAAATGTTTGTGTTATGGACTCAATAGATAAACCAGTAGATGTTGTGTGTGTGTGTGTGTGTGTGTGTGTGTGTGTTTGCAGGCAGTGCAGCTGTTAAAGACAGGCGGGGTTTTGGTGTACAGCACCTGCACAGTGACTCTAGCAGAGAATGAGGAGCAGGTCGCCTGGGCCCTCGCTACCTTTCCCTGCCTCACGCTTCAGCCACAGGTAACAGTGTTGTAGCCGCGTGCATGGACTCACAAACACACCCAGAGATGTGAAGCAAACTTCAACCTCTCTTTGCTCTTCTCCTCGTCCTTGTCAGGAGCCTCACATTGGTGCAGAAGGCATGTTGGGAGCCGGCCTGCCACCTGAGCAGCTGCGCCTCCTCCAGAGGTTCAGTCCCGAGCTGATCTGGGACCAGACGGAGACGACAGCTCCCCTCCCAGACAGAGCTGACAGGGACACCATCGGCTTCTTTATTGCCAAGTTCCTGAAAAACTGACCGGCGGGCATAATGTTGTCTCTCGCAGCCCTCGTGTGAGACTGCAGACGGGAACAATGGTGTTTATATTCTGACACACTGTGTGCTTTGACGCGCCCGTGTTGACAGAGACGCTCGCTGCGCTGTTTACAGCATCTGCCTCCAAACAGCTGCTCTCTGAAACTGCGGGCCATATAGGGATAAGCTTTATAAACACCGAGGGCAGGGGAGAGGGGGAGAGGGGGAGAGTGGGAGGGTGGTGGGGGGGAGGCACGTGGGGATGGAGCCTGAATGAGTATTGGCAAATGCGGCAGTGCTGGCGTTGCTATGACAACAGTGACGACACAGCTGCCATGGTGACAGCGGATCCAGTGGATGTGAGAGCGCGGATCAGGAAGTAGCGTGCAGAAGGAGGTCATCAGAGGTATTAACAATTTAGTGTCTTTTAGCAGACGAGCGGGACGTCTAATTAAAACTTCTGCCGCAGAAAGAAGTGATGCTGACGTGTAACCCTGACTCAATGTGGATATGAATTTTAGTGTGTCACGATAAAAACACAATTCAAGTAAGTTTTTTGTCCCATGAAGTTAATCACACTGATGAAATGTGGGTCCCGTTACTCTCAATCACTGATTTGCATTTGTAAACCTACTTAAGTAAAAGTTGAGAAGTACAATCAGCAAAATGTACTTTAAAAATCTAAAGTTCAAGTACAAGCACCTCAAATTTGTACTTAAGCACAGTACTTGAGGAAGTGTACGTCATTACTTTCTGCTATAAGGACATTTTAAGTGATTATGAATGGCAACATTTCTCCTGTCTCTTACGATGTTATATTTTATATTATTAAACCGTGTTTTACTATATTATCATTGGTTATCTGTTTACATCAAAGACTGGACAACGCACCTCCTCTTCTACTAATTGAAACCAAACTTTTGGAAAAATAAACACTTGAACACAAACCTATGTGATACCTTTTATTTGATGTGTACCTTTTCTTTTGTTAATATCCCATTCATTAACATGGAGGAGGTGCAGCCAGCCACCAGGTGGCGATTAAGAGGCTTTGGCTTCACTTGTGGGGAGCTGTCACATCTTTATATACCCTCAATAGTTTATACATGTCCAGTGTCACAGGAGGTGTTTACGCTGTTGACAGTTTTATCGATTAACACAATTATTTACATAACTAACATAGTGCTATAAATCATTTTATTACATGAATGTTACAGGGACTTAAGTGTCACCGCTAATTTATTCAGTGCTAAATGAATTGTGCCCATCAAGTGTGAACACAGTGATATTTATGGGCTGGAGCCTGCAGTGCAGTGCAGTGCTCACACATCTGGCCCAGTCGTCTGTCCTGCAGCGTTTGTGACCTCAGCTCAGTCCCTGAGAATTCCATCAGACTCATCAGTGCGTCCTCACATCTGTGGTGAAGAGCCGGCAGACTGCGCCACTGCGTGCATTTGATCCCATGTCCATTGTATGTAGTGGTCGACTTTAATGCTCTACTCACAGCAGCACTGACGGCTTAAGAGGCCCCCCCCCCTCCGTTTAACAACATTAAGAATTCTAAGATTAAATCAGCTGCATCTCTGGCAGTGCTCGTTTGTTTTGCTTGTTTTGGAGGCGTGTGTGTGTGTGTGTGTGTGTGTGTGAGGAGGAGCAGCTTCCTATTTTAGACGCATCTCCTCTGTATTGTCATTCATGTCGATGTTGTCATGACGACTCTGGAGGCAGGCCGGTGAGTCTACCTCAGTTTTTCAGTAGACTTTCAGACAACTATTTATAGACACAGCTTTCCCCTCCTCTGTCTGGGTCTTCTGACAAAGCACGCGTCAAAAGGCTTCTTCCCCCCCCGAGCGGCAAGTCCTCTTGTTGCCAACTTTATTCTTTTATATTTATGCATTATGTACACACACATGTACACCGTTAAAAAACCAGTAGTGCTATCAATGTAGCATAGAAATGGAGTTTTTTTTAGAATTACAATTGTCAGGCAAAACCAAAGAAGATGAGCAGATGGTGGGTTTGTAAACAGAGTGGCCTGGACTCAAATTTAGCTGGATACAGATTTTCAACACATGATATTTGAAAAAAGTAGTTTGACAACACAGAGTATTGAGTCAAAGGTTTGGCTGTTGGAAGCTCAAAGCATCAATCACCATCAATTTGCATGAAATAGACAATTTGTATTAAACTGCTTTCAGACGTGCACAGAAGTCTGGAAGTTTATCTGGAGGGGCTGCACGTGAGAACGCAAATATCACTTGAGTTCAGAAAATGTCTGAGTGAGCCCATGTTTGAATACAGCAGGAAAATGTCCCGTAAAATTCACAGCAAACAAGTGTTGATGATGCACAACTGTAAGAACACAAATGAAAAATAAGAGTCATACACGTGGAAGACGCTGAATTTCTGTTTATGTCCTGTCAGAATGTTCTGGACATTTTCCTGTTTTCTTTAACGCGTCTGACCCGGACAATCTCCTGCTGCGTTCCTAATATGTGAACGGCAAACTCCGGACAATGTCCAGAAAATTGGGTACGGACATTTTCCGGAGTTTATGTCTGGAAACAGCTTCAATCAGCGACGTGAGAACATAATATCGAATACCGAAAACTTTTTTTTTTTCTTTGTGAGGAACACACTGAATCCTATCCTAAGATGAACATCTGTGTACTACGATGATGTGATGACTTCAAGTGGGAGTTAGAAAAGGGGCCAGACTCAATAAAAGATGAACCTTCATGGAGTGTTGGTCGCAGCAGACCGACTGTGAGCTGCATGTCGTATCAAATTGCTTTCCCATTAAACCAAAGTTAACCAGTAAAAGTGCAGAACAACGGGTGTATCAATGTTATAAAATGTTTCTGGACCCATACAAAGAACAGTACTGCATGTAAGAGAGGAATTTACTGTAGAACTCGCTTTGTTTCGTAAGGCATGACGAAGGTGCACCTCCTCCACGGAGGCTTAAATATGTCGGAGCCAAATGTTGAAAACCAGGGACGCAGAATTTCAAAAAGGGAACTAGGCAAATAACTGATGAACGTTCAAATTAAAGGAGTAGTACGACACTTTGGGAAATAGATTTACAAGATTTGCTGCTGGAGATTAGACGCCAGTATCTCTTAAAGCTACAGCTACCAGCCAGTTAGCTTTTTGACCAAATCATAGATATTCTAATGTAAACACATGCAGTTTGATTTGATTGACCCTCGTGACGTTTATAATGTTCAGGTGTTTTTTAGCGAGGTGCTGATTCGACTGCATATACAGAGACGTGTTTCTGTTATTCATCCTGCTCTTAATTACACACACACACACACACACGAGTGGACAAAATAATAGAAAAACCCGTCAGTGTAACACAACACAAACCAACAGCACCACAAACTGCAGCCTCCAAAATATTCAATCAACACTTCTCTAACACACAAATCTGAACATTATAACCTTCACGAACACTTTTACAGGATTATACCAGGCTGCATTCGTTTTTTGTTTATTTCCCAAATGGTCAAACTATTCTTTTAAAGAAAGGACCTCTGTAAAAACAGCATCAAACCATCTTGGTTAGTCAACTCTTGCAGTCAACCCTAGCAGTAGTCTGAAGGAACATGTTCAAGTGGTAGCAAGCAAAAAAATAAAATAAAATAAAAACAATAAAAAAAAAAAAAAATGCTAATCACAGAAAGCACAGCTCAGTACAGAAACCAAATTCTGCTTTTGTGTCATGCTTTATCAAACACAGGTTTAAAATATGCATATTTTAAGAATATTCATGCATATCCACACATAAACAACGTCTATGCATAGATACACACATACATATATTTATATTTGTATCTATGTAATCAAAATCCTGCCGTTGGAAAAGATGCAACAGCATTTACAAAGGAGGTGTACATAAATAGGATGCTGTGGTCTCAGGGTATAGCAGCACAATGGAGAACAGAACGGTCTGTAAGAGGAAGAGTGGGAAGGAGCTTCAGGAGGGATTTGGTCGGTCACTGGTGGATGTAGGAGTCTCTCACCCACTCCCCTGCATCGCCCCTCTTTTTGGGGGCCACCTCCCCCTCCCGGTCCCTGTCTCTGTCCCGGTCGTAGTAGTGATGGTGGTGGTCGCGTGCCGGCCGGTGGTGGTGGTGAGAGCGCTGCTTGTTACGTTCATTATGGTCCTGTTCGCGCTCTTTGGAGCGGCGGTGTCCCGTGCCGTGAGCAGGCTCGTCGGCCGCGCCGCGGTGATGGTGGTGGTGGTGATGATGGTGGTTGTGGTCCCGGTGGGGCAGCGGCTCGTAGCGCTGTTGCTGCTGGGGGTGCCCCTCCCCTAGATCCTCATCCTCCTCATCCTCCTCGTCCTCCTCATCCTCCTCGTCCTCCTCCTCTTCCTGTTGGAGCATCTGAGTGCGTGGCTCAATGTAAGCAGAGTCCTTGCTCTCTCGGCTCTCCCTGCTTTCTCGGCTCTCAGGGGTCTCAGAGTCCAGAGTCTCCTGCCGGGAGAGGCCCCTGGCTCGGCTGCTTTGGTGGTGGTGATGGTGGTTGTGTTGCTCAGTCCTGGTGGAAGAAGAACGGTGGTGGATGTGCTGCGCTCTCCTGGTGGACTCCGACCTCAGGGGCCTCTCCTCCTCGTTGTCCTCCCCCTCGGCCTCTGCATCAGCATCAGCCTGGTCCTGGCTCTGGTGGTGGTGGTGGTGGTGGTGATGATGATGATCCTCTCTGGAGCCCTTTCTCTCCACTAAAGCTTTATCTCCCTTCTGCTCTGCACCGCTTCCCTGAGATGAGTAAAGATCACCAGTCAGTGAAGTGACACAACAGAGGAAACACACTGCAACTGCAACACACACACACACACACACACACACACACACACACACACACACACACACACACACACACACACACACACACACACACACACACAAAACTCATGCAAACTAACATCCACATTCTGGTGCCTATGTTTAGTTACCTTTTTGTACATATGCACTCGCACTCGCACAAAACCGTAAAGCATGAAATGTCAATGTCAACACACGCCAGTCAGCCATCGAGCGGCGGTTGACCGTGGTCCCGGGGGGAAGCAAATTCCAAATGAAAGATCTCACCACACTAGCAATCACACGTCAAGCTCACTCCTGCTCCTCATCAAATTCAGGATTTTCCTCATTTTCAGCCTTACATTTCCCAGTGAGAAGGCAGAGGGTAGAGAGAGGGTAGAGGGAAGGGATTTTACAGTGTTTGCACACACCATGTTGTTAGGTATTGATTTTAAATCACACCACAAAATGACACATTTCAAAAAAGACAAAGGTCAAACATAATACTAACAAATACATATTACAATCTCACTTCCTGGCCACCTTGGTATCTATCTAAAGGTCTGTCCTAATACCCACACTCATAATTCTGCTTTACAGTTCTATTTACTGTGGATTTGTTGTGTTCTCAAATGGTTAATCATAACTTCATCATGTTACTTTTTCACTTTTAAACATAGCAAAATAAAAAGAGTAAAAAAATACTGAAGTAGGAGTAAATGTAATTCATTACAAATACTACACAAAGTAGAAGATGTTACACTGATGAGAGTTAATGTACTCATTACCTCCCCCCTGGTGTTTTTATGTGACTCTTTTTAAATGTTGTATAATTTAACTAGAAGGGCGCTTGGAGAGCACATACCTCTGCCAAGGTTAACGCCCAGACCCCACAATGTTAAATAAATGTCCTTTATCTGCTCGTTTATCTGGATCTACTCTAATTTAATTGGTTCTTCTTTTGCCATAGTTACACTTCCATCAAATTTCTGGTCATTTATGCATAATCTCGCTAAATAATGAGCAGATAAACAAACGGGGTTGGAGGTAATTACGCCTCGGCTTCTGAATGTGTGTTTTTTACTGCCGTCTGACTGCACCTATAGAACTGCAGGTTTGATCCTAATTGTTGTTTACTGTGTGAAAATTAAATGAGACCCACAAAGCCGGGGTGAGTCGTGGATCTGTACAAACCGCAGGACGTCCTCATTAATCACGTGTCCCAGTGAGCGCAGACACACCTCCACATGTTCAGAGAATACATCACATGGACCCCTGAAGTGTGGGCATTGGGACAGACCCTTCATCTCATTTCCTGCCTCCTGTCACTTCCTGTCTACAGGTATCCCCTATCCCCTCCCCCCCCGTCCTCTGTGGCCTCCATTGACCCTGAGTCTGCTCAGCACTTGTACCTGCACGCCGGGGACCGGGGCCGGGCTGGAGGGCAGGGCGGCTGTGGGCAGCTTCGTTAGCAGTGGGTTGGGAGGGTTGCAGCTGGTGGGGTGAGTGCTTTTCCAGTAGGCCTCCAGGTAATCGGCCATATGCTCACATGCATCCTCCAGCTGGTTCTCATCAAGAATGATGTCAAACATCTCCTGGGAAAGGAAAGGGTGCAGTCAAAGTAAAAAAAAAACTTAATGGAAGAGACATGATGAGGTCAATAACAAGATGATGCTGTGGTGGGATAACACAATAACAGACTCGGATACTGAGGAGTCTAAAGGTTTGGGTCGTTACTTTTGTTAGTATAAAAGCAGAAAAATGGTAAATGCTCTGTATTTATATAGACGTACTTCACAGTACATGTTTTGCCTTTTACCTGTTCACACAGAGCATCTATGTGCAGCACTTTCTCCATCATACATCATTCACACACTGCACAACAGTCAAAGGCAATTCGGGGTTCAATATCTTGCCCAAGGACACTTCAGCATATGAAACGTGAAATATGGAAAGACTGGGATTATTCCGCTGACCTTCAGGAATGTGCAAGCAAGTGATGGCACTTGTGCAACACTCATTTTAATACCACGGGTGCTCAGATGGGCACAAGCACATTTGTCATTTATTTTCCAAAATAAAACCTAAGCTGATTACAGTTGAACACAAATACAACAGGCAGGAATCACAAAGCTTTTAAAACCAGAAATCAGGCTTTAGATGCGCACAAAACTAAAACCCAGAGCCAAAGTCATTTCTAAAGAACAGAACTCCAGGGCATTTTAAAACCATCCCAGCAGAGACTTACAGGAGTGCACTGAGCCAGTTTGTCAGCAGCCACCATCTGGACATTGAGGTGTTTGGCCTGAGACTTGCCTCGAGACTTGATGAGCCGCTGCAGCACCTGAAGGCAAATAAGGACAAAGGGCTATCGGTTCATTTTCAGATGATATATCCAATATATTCAAATTCATGAGAAAAACTAAAAGAGAAATTAGAAAAATACAAGACATGGTTCAAGATGAAACCAGTATTTCATTTAAATAATAAATAAAATGCAGTATTTTTACACTGCTTATACATATATATATATATATATATATATATATAACTTGTAAAAATACTTTTATTATCCCTTAAGCTGTATTTAATATGGCAGAGGGTGAAATTGAGAAGACAGGTGCCACTATGATTTAAAGCTTGTATCGCACGTCTCTTTTTCTCTGTTACCAAAATGTGTTTTCTTTCGAAATCAATCACTGAATCATGAGCCACGAGTCATGAGTTTCACACAGGCTGAAGGTCACAGTGATGAATCAGTTCCCTCGTGCGGTCCCTTGCATTCAAACGAGCGGTCGCGCCTGACAAGCTGCGTTTAAAATCACAGCAAAAACAATAAGAGCAACGACGTCAAGGAGCCAGACTCACTCACAGCTGATTAATACATGAATGAGAGCAGAGGGAGCATCACGTCAGTTGTCTTCACTCGTCCTCGTTTTGTCTCACATCCGGGACATTCGCTTTAGTTCTGTTTGTTCACTCATATCACACATGGATCGCGTTTATCCTCCTCATCATTTACTAACCTTGGGGGAGGTGATTTTGACGTACACGATGATGGGGGCGAGGGAAGTCTTCCCCAGCTGTGACGGGTGGTTGATGGTGTCGGCGTCCAGAACCACCAGCTGTAACGTGCGGGCCAGTTCGAAAATCCGCTCAATCTCACTCTGGACTTCGGCTACAGACGAAACGAGAGCAGAGGATTAATGAAGAGTTCATACTTCATTTCATTCTGAGCGGGCCACATGGCTTTCACAGTACTGCACAGTACTAACACGCCAACCTAAAAGCTCATCTGGACGACAAGTGAGTCACACATTCTCATTTTGCTGCTACTGGAAATTTTCCTGAAATTGTTGATCATATCTTGAAGAAGGCAAATGTGCAAATGTTCAGGGGGGAAGGGAATTGAAGATGTTATGCCCCTTATAAAACAAAATGGCCTCTTCGGACAGATATATTTTTTAAAATCAAGTGTGAAAGAACAATGATGTAGCAACAGCACAAAAAGCTACTTGCTCTCAGCCCTGATGCACCATTAAAATACTTTTATATACTTTTTTTTTTTTATGTTTTTGGGGGCAGCACAACATTAAAAAAAGACTGAGGTCAAGTAAAAGTGTGGTGGCTTTGTGTAATCATTAAAAATAGATACACTTTTTGCCTCCAGCCTGAGCTTTTCCTGGGACTTCTCCCTCTGGTGCAGCCGCTGACGGATTCTTATATAGATACAAAGCGATCATTAGCCCAGTCACCTCTGTTGGACTCAGGAATCTGTTTCTTACTAATCACATCTAAACCCCAATCAACCCCAGACAAATCAAAGCGGTTCTTGAACTTGTTATCGTGCTTTTATGCTCTATCTTTCATTCCTGACTAAATAAACTTGCCAAGGCCGCTCCAGGCCGTCGGGAGTTATCATAACCATTGTCAATAGTTTCTTTAATCGCTTCCTTCCTTTCCCATTTTTCCCAAAGCTCCCGGAAAACATTATGAATCAAAACACCAGATGTTCACACGCATATTAGGTGATTTCTGAGCCCAAAACGTACCCAAGTTCGAGCGTGTGTTGGAGCGCTCGATGATGGCGTGCTTGCTGGGATTGTTCAGGACCGAGCGCTTGGCAAGAGAGATGTCGGCCGTGACGCGAGTGATCGATATTCTAAGACACGGGACAAGAAAAACAGCAAGTTAATAAAGATGATACAGACTTGAGAAGAAAGATCAAAATGAAGGAGAAGCAAACACAAAAGTACAGGTGTAAATTTGAGATATGTGGATCACTGTTCTTTGTATTAAAACATCAAAAAGCTCAGTTATGCTGATTGTTGGATTCACACACAGACACGGACGGAGCCTTCTGTCCGTACTCTGCAATCATTTGTGCACGTCTTCTAAAAGCTTATGGATATTGACTGAATAGAGCAGTACCACCACAAATCTTTGGGGGGCAGTGTAGCCAATAATTCAAACGAGATAGTCGTAAGACACGAGGAAGAAATTTCCAAAAATGGCCAAACTGTTTGAGGAAAGACTTGTGGTCAGAAACTCCCAGCAAGTATGAGGCAACTTCACTCATACAAACAGCCGCTACATTTTCACAACCTTCTCCGCCAGCGCCTAACTCTCGATGCCGCGCTGCCCTCTAGTGGATGTATTCCTCAATAACTGTGCCATCGTAAGAACACATGGAAGTATGTTGACAGCGACGGTGCCATAAATTTAAACAGACGTATCTCTTTTCGTACGTAAAGGCAGCATGAATGAGCCTTTCGGTTGAGACCCATCCACGAACCTATTTGTCCAATAAAAATATTTTTTTGTAGAGGCCTAAACAATAATATTGAATCAGAGCTTAACACCATCATGTTGCCTGTGTGAGTTTAACTATGTTTTAAGAACATAGAATAAACAGTATTATCTGCAGCTGCCAATGGTCTGAGTGGATCTTAGTGTTGTTTAACTTAAAGGCTTTTCTGCTGTGGATGGACTCAACATCGAGTGAGGAGAATCCTTCTCTGCTCTAGGGCCCATTATGGCCTATTAAGGACATGGAGAGGTACTATTTAAAGCAGTAGCACACATCTCCAGGCCAAACAAACTTGTTACACACTCCCTTGGCGAACCTCGGGGGACAGATAAATACCAGCCTATAGAGTCGGAGGGAGACGAGGAATGAGGAAGGAAGCGGGATGAGAGCTTGTGTTTTAAAAAGGTCACAGTTGACTTACCTTCCCTCGAATCGGTGTTTCAAAAAGTCAAACAGAGCTTTTTGCATCATGTCTGTCACCTGTGGATGTGCAATAAGAGACACAGCCGTTAAGGGCAGGCACAGTTGTCAATATATAATATAATATTGTCATATAATATTCTGGGATTGAACAACAAAGGCAGCGCTGCGGTTTGAAATGTCTCCACTGACGAACCTCGTAGCCCTTCAGGGATGGTCCAACCAGAACCACGGGTCGCATGGAAGGCACAACGTCGTACGGAGGAATGTGTTCCGTCTTCAGAGAGCAGGAGAGGAAGAAAAACAGTTGCACTTATTTATGGAGACAAAGTAAACACTTGCCATCGCAAATCAAACAGGGGGTCAGAACAACAATGAACAAGACAATTTGAAAGCACTGGAACACTGTGAACCATGAGATGAGACGTCTCAGCCGAACCCGGGGACGAAAACCCAAGCTTTGATTTTTGTAATAGATTTGGCTTTTTGCTTCCCAAATTCAAGGGTCATAGGGTTTTTACAAATTATAAAACAGGTTCGAGCAAATGGCAGCGTTTCATGACGGATCATTTCTGTCATTTCATGGTTCTCGTGTCACTGGGTAAAAGAGGGAACATATAACAGGAAAGATTAGTCAGAGAGGGGAAGATTAGGAGTCTGGTAGGAAAACCTGCTCACAACAGCTGAGCTCAGTTTGTGTAACAGCATCAGTTTAAATCAAATTGATCATTGTGCAGTTTTTGGCAACATGTTGTTTTAAAAAAGTTGTTCGAAGGAAAAGGAAAAATTGGGATTTACTGCTAATGAGAAATGATGCGAGTGAAGGTTTAAAGTTTGACTTAGAATTATGCTTATTTGAATATGAAGGTACAGCCAGCACATTGGTTGATTGATTGATTAGCTTAGCATAATGTTTGGAAACAGAAGGAAACACTTAGCCTGGCTCTGGCTGAAACTAACTCTACTGCTGAGCACAGCAAAGAGTTGCATTTGTAAAAAGGTCAAACGAGTCATTTCCCCTTTTTACAATCATTATGCTAAGCTAAGATAACATAACCAATCCAGCTGCTGGTAAATCCCTTTTTACAGTCTTTATGCTAAGCTACACAAACTATCTGCTGGCGAAATATGGTGTGTGGTTAGACGGCATTTCCCCAAAATGTCAAACTCTTTCTTAAAGCTGGAAATTGGCAACTCAATGCGGAGGAGTTAATATTGTTTTCTGTATTTTGGGGAGTTTTATTGTTTAGTTTGAGTTATGCTAAGCTAGGCTAATCGTCAGCACTTTCCAGCGTCATATTTACCACACAGACATTTTAGTAGTGCCAATCTTCTCAGCTATTGAATAAGGATTGACTCATTTGGGGATGAATACCCGTGGTTTTTCTTTTTGCGTCATATATATAAATATAATTGCACACTCTTGGGATGTTCTTTGAGGACGTGCGTCTCTATGGACATCTGACATCAAGGCAGTGAACCCGCTGTGCATCCCTGGCAGAGCGGCGGGTTGGATGTGGTGTGTGGACACGCCAGCACACTGGAGCAACATAAAAGTACTTTTCCCGTTTTTACTGAAGCAGAGCCAGTGCATGATTTAAGTTGAAGCTCTGTTGGAGAGCAGACAGCTGGGAAACAGAGAGACTCGACTTCTTCCTCCTGGAACCACGTACAAGAGGCCGCTTCATTCACCGCAGCCATTGTCTCGATCCTTATTTGTCCTCAAGCTGCTGCTCTCGGTTTGTGTTATCTTTATGACGAGTGTTTTAGTAGACGACGTGTAACCAACCGTCTGTCACCCCCTCTTCTTGCTCCTCTAAACATTTTCTTTCTGTCTAACGTTTGCTGTCGTCACTGAGCCTCCCCTGAGACATTATGGGAACTCTTCTGCTGACTAACATGAGGGTATTAATGGACGTGTAGCTTTGCTTTCGGTAACTTTAGATCCACTTGGATTTCATGAAACAATGCACTATCATATGTTAATGTGGAGCAACGTTTAGTGGCAGAACTATAATGTGTTTTAATGAGTTTTAGTAGGTAGTGGTAGGTATATGTACTTTGTGACCTTTACACAGAGCCAGGCTAGCTGTGTTTACCTTGTTGCCATGGTTTATGCCAAGCTAAGCTAACTGAAGATATGAGAGTTGTATTGATCTCCTCATCTAACCCTCAGCAAGAATAAGTGTTGCAATATTCCTTTGGATATATAAGTAAATTCAGATCTAATCCGTCTTTTTAAAAAGCTGTTCACGCTGAGATCTCACTGAATCAGCCTCACGAGTTCACTTACAAACACAAACACAGTCACACACACACACAGAGGATTGCAGTGAGTAGGTGAGAGGTGAGTACAAAGTCTATGGTCAGACATCACACAGGTATCGTACAGATCAGACCTCTGGAGGTCGTCCCCAGACCCCGCTGTGACCACGACTTACCGACTTCTGCTTCTGCTTAGCTACAGTGAGACGGAAGAGGAGAAAGAGAGAGGTTAAGAACAGGCATGCATGTTAGGACGTTGGAGTAGACACACAGGACGGACGCTGAGTGAGGCCAAGCAGCCACAGGCATTTTAGTCAAAAGCCGAGCGGACGGACAGAGAAGAGGAGAGGCTGGCGTCGTACAGATTACCTTCTTAAAGAAGGGCATTCGTTTCTCTTTTGCTAGGGGCGACATGACAGTGTTTGGACTGGCTTTAGGGGAGCGCAGGTGGACGGGGGGCTCATTGTCCTCGGGGTCTAAGCCTGTGGCGTCTATGTCAATGGCTACGCACACAGACAGACAAGAGCACCATCACACAGAGGTGAACACAGGAGATCACAGGGTACATTTCACATCAACAGTAGCACAGGATGTAGCTTCAACACAGAGAAATCTAATCAAACATTTAAAAGAACAGTTACGACCATTAAAACGTGATAAATTACTTTAGGAAATCAAAAATACTAAATCTTAAACTTGTATTTTACCTTAAACTTGTATTCAGTGGTTAACATTTTGAAACAACGAGGCATTAATTAAGTATGGTTTTCAGATTTACCTATGGAGCTACTTACCAGACGAAGGAGGAGTAGATTTCCGTGAGTTAGGAACCACTTCACCTAAACTGGAAGATGAGTTCGCTCCCAATTTACTGAAATGAGAAGGAGCATTTCTCACTTGTAAATTTGCTGAAGATGATCTCGTACCTGAAGAAACTGACTTGGGTGCAGATTTGGCTTCTTACCTGGAGTGGAACTTGCCCTGTTTGGCTCTCTGCTCCTGGAGGATACGAGTGTTTTCAAGCTTCACTGGACTGGGGATGAAACCGATTTCACAGCCTTCCTTCACCAGACGTCCTATCCACCAGTCATTGTTGAATTTCTACACAGAATAATCCCAGACAGTTATGTGTCACCTTCAGCTTCCTCCTTATGTTCCCTGACAAAGGAGAGTCGCAGCTCACCTCTTTGACGTGGAGGAAGTCTTTAGCATCGAAGGAGATGGCCATGCCTGGCACAGGGACGTCGTCATCGTGACTCGGGCTGTAGTTGACATTTGTGCGAACAGCAAATGCAACTGGTTTGGTCTGCAAAGAGGAAACAAGAGGGAGATTAAAGCATGACCATGTAACTTTAACTGAAAACCGGCGCCCTCTGCAGCTACGCGTGGTAATAAACCCTGTTGGGCTATTATTCAATTGAATTACCTATTTTATTCCATTTGAGCCTTTCACGTTTTCTTTTGTGGGAGTGTTTATCTTATCTTGTCTCATGTTAAAAAAAATGTTGCATATTGTTGCTTAAATGAAAATGATTGTTAAAAAATGTAAGAATGTCAAAAAGTAACTCTGTACCTTAACTCTAAAATAGTTTCTTCCTTCTTGACTTGTTATTCTTGCCGTAAAAATATCCCTGTGTGCGGGATACAAGCGGCCTCTGACTCATCCCGACTCCATGAGTGATGCTGCTGCTGCTGCTGCACCGTCTCTCTGCTACAGGCTGAAAACGCATTACAATTAAGAGTGACGCAACAGGTTGGCGTGCGTAGCGATCACCACTTTGACACCAATAGTAAAAACGGGACTCGAGTCTTGCGCTTACTTCCCGAGTGGCACAAACAGCACTTGTGCAAATTGTTCATAAATCAATTCTGCAATCTTTGCAACAAGGGGGAATCAATACCGAGCTTCCTATCTGATCACTGCTGACCTTCCTCTGTGGGACAGTCAGTCCATTGAGATAATGCATAGAGCTAATGAATTGTTTCTGTGCCTCCGCAGCCTGTCATGTAACCACCTTACAATGTGACTGTCATACACATACTGCGCAAAATAGAAAGTGAGATATTTTTCCGCAAAGCAAGAAAATCTCCTCAGCCCACAGTGACGATTTGAATGGCGATTTAATATCATATCATGAGAAAATGTAATGGGAGAACCATATGCTTTCTTGTGTTGCATGACCATGATACATACATATAGGACCCGCATCCCTTTATTATATAAAATGCTTTTAGACATAATCTTGGAGTCGGCCTGGCAGCGATGGCAGCACATTGGCAACGTGGTCATGCTCTCGCCCAGATTTCATTTGCCCTGCTTTTAACCGCGTGACAGTCGGCCAAAACAAATGTAGCTTAGAGTAATCTCCCAGCGCCCGCTCGCACACGATAAATATTTACCTGCACATGAAAGAGAGCACGATGAGGAGAAGGGGTGTGTGATATTCAGCCGGAAGCCAAACTCAACCCGCTCGCTAGATCGGCGCTTTGATGCTGTGATTTCTGTTGGATCTTTTTCAAATTCTGAAAGATGCTTTCAAAGTAGATTAAATCCGTCACATTGTGGTTGGTATTCATCACAACAGTCAGATTTTCTCTAAGAGACGTGACAATAAATGTGCAGGACACACAGAGCATGAGGATTCCTTTGGAGGTGCGCTACACCTGATTAAATATCCACTTTTATTTGTTCTCCACCTCTGTCCCTGTAGCTGCTAAATGCTCCACTATGTTCACTGAGCTGCCGTTTGGCTCTGGGAAGGTGGTTAAGCTAAAAAAGGGTTAGGGTTAAAAAGTGGAAAATAATATCCTTGCTAACGACCCACACGTGGCCAGAAAAATCACTTACTGCAGCTTTTAAGACACAATACAGACTCCACCACGCACCATCCAATCCTCCAACAACTGAACAGGAACGTGGGATTGATTGGATTTGCTCGGATCTGAATGCTGCTTGAGATCTTTGAAGTAAAGCAGCAAAGCTCACGATTATGGGACGGATTCATCATCAGCGAGCTCCAGGAGGGGGCTGCACGGGCGATGAGCGCTCTCCTCCATCATGGCTACCGCTGTCGGCCTCATTGAAATAGAACAGGTGTGAAGTGACGATGATGAAGTGTGAGGGATTATGGGAATAATACATTAGTGAAATCCTGCTGGAATAATTGTCCTCATGCGGACAGCAATGTAAATATTCCACTGAGGGATGATTGTACGTCGAGTTCTTGTGCACGTGTGTGTGTGTGTGCGACATTGAGGTGATCATCCAATCCAGTATGTGCAGTGCTGGGCCCCGTGGAGGACAGAGCGACCTTGGAGCAAGGAGTCACATGGCTGTATTAAGGTACGTGGTCCATTAGTGCATGTATCTATGTGCATGTGTGGTCTCCTCGCTCTCAACTGCTCTGCTCGCCTTAATCCATCATGGCCGCCTGTCAAACGAAGCTTCCTATAGGCTTAATGACTTCTTACAGACCCATAGGGAATCACATGCACTCTTTACATGTCCTGCGACGCCACCACATATCGCAGGTGAGTGCAGGATGGGAATATAATGGCACCTTTACACCAGTGCACACAGTATCTCTACATCTCCTGCTTGTTACGTAACACGGGCCTTCATTATGGATGCCATATTGACTGCAGCATGCGGGGGGGAAAGGACAGGGGCGGAGGGTTAGGGGCCGGGAAGACAAGAGGAAGAGGAACGAAAGGGAAAGGAAAGGAGATGGATACAAGGATAGAGCAGAGGACAGGAAGTGAGAGGAGGAGAAACACTGGAGGAGATAAGAGGCTGAGGGTCTGAGGATAAGACGGAGATAAGCAGCTGGACTGGAGCCCTATCGGTGACTGGGAACCCTGGGAGGCAGCGCGACGGACCACAGCCAATTAACACTGCACAACGCTCATCACAATATCACATCACCGCATGCATATTTCATGAGCTGGTCCTCTCCGCGCTCACAGGCCGAGTGAACACCTGACTCCCAACCCGCCACATAGCAGCACACGCAAGACGTCACGCTGTAATAAATCAAGATCCCCACATTGTTTCACCTTGGATGCTGTGGATCGATTTGAGATGAATTCTCTTCAGGTCTGTGCTCTGGCTTCAGGCTGTAAAATCTATTATCATACAGTGTGAGGGGAATCATAACCTTCATTTATTTAGAGTGGGAAGATATTTCTATAATTATCCAGGGATGCTTGAATATATTTCAGGCATGAACACCAAGTCATGATTAATAAATGCTGTTAATGTCTATGACTAAGCCATTGAAGCTACTGTTTCCTCCACCAAGGGGAGTATGTTTTCAATCCCTGTCCATTTGGATGTTATATATGAAGAAAGTATTTTGGTGTGGATCCAGATCAGGGGGCGGATCCACTAATTGTATTTCCACTTTCTTTAACATTGTGAGATTTGGTATTGGTAAAGTAAAAGTAAGGTTTGCTTAATAAGCCATAGAATTATTGTTCACTTTGAGACGACATTGATGTTGCAACCCTTTGGCAGGGAACTTTCAGACAGAAGGTCTGAGGAAGAAATAATCTGGCAAATAACCACAGTTAAAACCACAGCTGTTTACATTGGGTTTTGTTCAGATTGTGTTACCTTTGGATGGAGCCCGCCTCGTCTAACTCTCAAAGAAAGCAGATAAGGAAATTTCCCCAAACTGTTGAACCAAGTAATTATTAAGATACGACCATAAACGGAACTCGACCTTATTCAGTGTTTCAGAACATAATCAGAAACGTTTAAATACTTCCAGTCGAGTCCTGACCTGAATAAAAATACAGTCTCACGACGCCAGTCTAGATGTAATGACTAAGTTTCAATCACTGATATAAAATCCCAATGAAAATGAATAGTTTTTAAGCGTATTACAAATCCATTCATTTAATCCACGAAGGCATATTGTTCTGCCATTTTCACTCACAAATTCCCAAATTTAAAAAACGTATACCGCTTATGAATATATTTAGCGCTCTCCATGAATTCAGGGACATTTAAGGGACAAATAAAAACACAAAATAGTCAAAATCAATGTATATGAGGCCCAAATATCCAGACTTCTACTGCAAGTGAAGCTCCAAAACCCCTTGAAATCCTACACTTCCCATGATTCAACTCTCAAGCATCTTTTGGTTAATCCTCCTAAACCCTCAGCCTCCCGACAGCAACAAACACATTTGAAACGCAGGGTTTGGGTTTTAAAAAAAAGAGTCTCCAGACTCAAGCTGAGATAAGCCCTCATGACATCATTGGGGTTATTTTCACTAGACTTCACGAACCCTCCTCCCAGAGCCACAGAAGACACTAAACAAGTGTTTTTACAAGCCGAGGAGCAACACCAGCGATTTGCTTAACTGATTTTCACGTGTAAAGATCAGTGGAGCTCCCATTTCGGGTCAATTAGAGGCAGCCAATGTTGTTTTGTGTGAAAATACATCTGACAAAAATATATGACATCAACAAGAAAACGTGTATTGAACATTACAGGCGTCAACAGTGGGCTTATCACGTTCAAATATCAGCGTTATTTTAGGGTTGTTGTGAATTAGTGCCCATAAAAGCTCACAGCCAGAGTGTGCACTTCCTCTGACCCCGGCCTGCTCGCTCTCTGGTGGCCCGACCACTGAGAGGCTATTTTTTATTTTTTTACAAGTCATCTGTCACGTAAAAATGCCAGCGGGGGCTATCTGCGCTAGGTTATCTATAAAGCCAACTTATCTTTTTAATTAGAGTGCCGGAGAGAGAGAGAGAGAGAGAGAGAGAGTGAGGGTGACTCTGGAAAAACAACAGCACGGATCTGCAGGAATGATCCGTCTTTGTCAGCTCGGAGCGACGCGGAGACGCGGAGACGCGGCCGCGGGAGGGAGGAAAATGTCGGCGAGGACGGATGCACGGCCTGAAGCGCAGAGCTCGCAGCTGAAGTAGCTGTTGTGGACGAATGAAAGACGGAATTGATGTGCAAAAGTAAAACAGCAGGAGCAGAATGTGCTTTGGAGATAACAGATCAAACGCATTAATTTGAACAGTGCCAGTGATTTGAGTGATTCTGGGGAAGCGGGGTCTGATTGCACTTCCTTTCACTGCAGAGGCAAGTCTGCTCTGTCATGTGTGTGTTTGTCTATATCCTGCTAACTGTGGCCCAGAGCGGACGAGGCCTGGCTCTAACAAACGGGGATGATGCTGAGCCCTCCCAGGCCCCTCACCCCTCAGAGGCCCCCGAACGGCCGCTTTTCTTTATCTGAGGAACCAGCTGAAATCATCAGTAATATCCCGTCTCTATTACAGTCACCGTGTCCTGCAGCATTGTCCACTAATCTTTCCGCAGGTTTCGAAAAAAAACGGCAAATGATTTACGATAATCGTTTCAAAACTTGGAGTTGGAGTCGTTAGCTGGCGGGAGGGAAAGAAAAATTGTGAAAAACCCCACCTCCTCCATGTTAGCCGATGGTGCAAACATTGTTTGATGGTGCTACAAGTGGTCAAAAGTCTGAACGTCCTCCTGTGCCACCCCACAGATGCCATGTTGTGTTAAACAGGAACCAGGCAGAGTGAACTTAGCGCTGTTGGGTGCAGGGTACAAACCTTGGCCTTGTCGAGCTGTGCCTGAGCCTGTCGCTCTGCTTCTCTTCGCACGGCCTCCTTATCCTCCTCCAAGGACACATCGGAGTCTGATGGACGGCTGGTGTAGGAGTCGGCCGAACCCTGCGGAGACACAAACAGCAACACTTCAGCAAAAAAACTAATTAGGGTCGATTTGGATTCACACTTTCAAATTAGCAGGTGCTATCCGCTGAGAAAGCACACATTATCTCAAAGGCACGGGAGACAACTCATTTGCTTCTCCTCGCTCTTCAAAGAAACATCCAACTTGTGAGGTCGTGCATTGTACAAATTTGTGAGCACAACCACACAGACTGAAGATTCTGAACTCTTTAATTTCATGAAATAATGAGCATGAAAGCTGTGCTCAATTAACCAAGCAGGCATGTGATCCTGCAGTCAATCACAGGACCGCAACAACGTCAGGAAATCACAAGAGCCGACAGGATCTGGAAATAATGGACACTTCCCCTTGTTTTTCCGGGAAGGACACGATCTGTCTTTCACAGAATCACATCACCAGCAGCTACAGGGTTTTTTTTTATCCTCAGCTCTCACTCAGCTGCTCGCTCACAGACATCGTGATCTTTCTAGACAACTTTCAGGGAAAGGCTGAAGAACACCAGGTCCCAGTGTGTCTCTGATGTGAGGTTACAACAGATCTCCTCATTATTTAGTAGGCATTTTCATGATATCTGCACCAAGGAACTACTTCTGCATCAAAATTCTCACATGTACAGAACCTTGTAGTTTTCAATCTTTAGTATCATGACCTATCAATTCATCTACTTATACAAACAGCCTCACAGACTGCCGATTCCACGTTACACAAACCCTCTCCTGAGTGCAGTGCATCTCACTCACGTCACATATTTGTTGAACGCAACGTGAAATCACATCATGAATAATTGGTGAAGCAGGAAGAGTCCTGCCTGCACGTTTTAGTCGTATGGATCATAGTGTGTACGTCGACAAATACCACTTTACTCCACAGGTAAATTTAGCATCAGCCAGAGAGACCAACCTTGTTATCTCACATCCGAACAAGATAACTGAGGTTAAACCTGTGGCATTAAAAATATAATCACACACCAGTAGGGTAAATACTGGTGAACCCTGACTGTACCTAAAGTGCAACCTGTTGAAAAACAGTACAGCTTTTCATTTCATTCGTAACTGTGGGAATGGATGACACAATTTCCCATGAAAGCAGTTCCAGGTCGGCATAAATCTAAGAATAAAAGCGGGGATTCTTAACTAAGGCAGCGTAATCCTTGTCCTTACCTGCTCACTACTACACCACCCACACAAGCTCTTCCATTCATCTCACTGCACCATTGCACTCTGGAGTTGTCTGAGTTAAAAATAGCCTCCCTCACTCTGTGCCTGATTAGAATTACCCAGCCATCCCATACATACAAAGGAGCATCGCACCTCTCCCTCGTCTCCACTTACATTTTACCTGGAACAACTGTTGTCATCATATGTTTCTTTGTCCGGCTGACATGAAACCCTGCTGCGCATTAATCTCACCCTCCCTGCTGCTTTGTATCTGGTGTGAAGAACTCATTTGAAAGCAAGTGGATTGAGTATCTATGTGCTGCTTTTGCTGTTCAGGATTACACTCACCCCCCCCCCCCCCCACCCCACCCAGTGGCTTTCAAAACATCAGCAAGTGTTGTGTCTTTGGGATTCTTCAAACGCAGCTCACGCTCACCATGCAGCCTTTTCTACACGAGGACATAAACGTCCAAATGTGGCTATTTGCTGCACACTACTTTCTGTTTTACGAGCTGGCCTCGAAGAGCTACCTGGCCTGCTCTGATTATTCCATCGGGTCAGGGCTAACGACGAGGACGTGATCAAGAACGCCGTCCCAGTGGGTCAGAGGGAGGTGGACATGGAGCTCTGCCCAGAATCTGACAGCCATAACCGATAACAACATCCAGCTCCTCATCATCGCCGGGCGATAAACCGGCAGTCGTGCAACACGGACCCCCAACACTGTGGTGCGCACATCCACCGGAGACACACGGGACACAAGCACATGCACAGAAAAACACCAACTTTCACCACGTAAACACACTTAGAATTTGCTTACAAAGTCATCGCAGCTCTTGACCCGACCTCCCTTGGCTCGTTTCAGCAAGCGGATCCAGGTGGCCTTCATCAGCCACACTGGTCATTCAGTGTCCTGAGCCACTGCCCCCCCCTGCTGCTGCTGCTACAACTACACCTGACTGCACCGCCGTGGGCACCTTTGCACCAGCTCTGCAGTCGCTGTCACTGCTCCGGCCACAGGTACATGCAACACTGGGGCTGCATTCACAGCTGGCTCCTGTTACTCCTCGGCTGCTGCGACTGCTCCCTTCATCTCTCGGTAAATAAAAAGCTTCGGAGTCTGGGCTCCTTGTTGTGCTGCAGCTTCCGCTAGCTCCGCCACAGTCTCCACTGCTCCTGCTCCCTCTGCCGAAGATGGGGAATCCACAGGAGCCCTCTGCCCCGCGCATAATCTCAGCAGCTCTCTCCTCAACCCCTTCTGCCCCAGTCTCCTCGAGTGCTCAGACTGCAGGTGCTCAGGCTGACTCCCGGTGCAAGTCAGGTGGCGGCGTCGCTTCTCATCCTCTTGCTCAAGCTTTTGCCTCCATCTCCTCCTCCTCTGCTGAAGTCTCCTTCGTGCTGCTCCGCGAGCGGTGACAGCAGTTTATCTACATGATTCCTTGTGTGACTGCGTGTGACCGACTCTCCTCCTGATGCTAATTAAGCTGCTGAGGCTGCCTCTCAGGTGCTGCGAGCTCCCTCCCTCCTCACTCTCTCTCTCTGTGTGTCAGCCCATCAGTGTTTGTTCTGCACATCTCAGCTCCCCGGTGATACTTCAGTGATTCTGCCGCTCTATCTCTACCCTCCCCTCCTTCTCCTCCTCCTCCGTCACTCCCCTTATTTTTTCTCCCTCGGTCACCCCTCGCAGTCGATCCATCTGCTCGCTGTTCACGTTGTGATAAATGCTGGCCACTGAGAACCGGGTCGTTTTGTTCTTCTAATACATAAACACACCACATTGACCTTGATTTGTTGTTTATAGCTGCTAAAATGCTTAAATCTAAACCTGCACACTTGCCTTTGCATCACATTAGTGCTGAAACTCATCATAATTACTCCCATTATGAATTCATGTGGTGGTTCTCCAGCGTTTCCTTTCATGCCTTCAACCAGTGAGCACACGAAGCTGGAGCTGATTTAAATTTATCACCTAGAACAGGAACTGGAAGTTTCTTTTCATATTTTTAAGTAGTTACTGGGGCGGAAAAAAGAAGAAGACAAACACATTGCTGCAAAGTTAAATATAAAACATATTGGCTGTGAAATGTGAGAGCAAGAGAGAATCAATGAGAAGCGATCTGTTACTTTTAGTTTGTATGTTTTTACTTTCTTTGTTTCCTCTGCCTAATTGACTGTTAAGATTCAAAATTCCAGTCGACACAAACAAGACAAAATCAAGAAATCTGAATATCTCTCTACACAATCAATTAATCAAGAAAATAACCAGCAGATTAAGAGACAATAACAATAATTGTTACTTGCAGCCCTGAAAGTGTGTGTGTGTGTGTGTGTGTGTGTGTGTGTGTGAGACAAAGCATGACAGAGAAATAAGAGTCGTCGTCCTGAATCTTTTCTTTTAAATAATCTCCTCTTCACTCTGGTCTCAGTTGTACGGATCCTGAGGTGAAAGCCGCTCTAAATCCTCGCCTGTCAGATCAGCGGTAATTCATTACATGTAAGTGGAGCATTGCGAAGCCACACAGGACAAATGAGAATAATTAGAGCGTTAATTAAAAATGTCCCGTCCTCATAAAGGACCAGCCCAAGCTAAACCCCACAGACGGATTATTCAAAATATTGTTTTTTTGGGGCTGTGCTGACGCATCAGGCTCCTCCGTCTGACTGGTCGTGAGGTTGTGTGAGGTCAGGGGCGCCAGGGGTCGGCCCATGGGACCAGCGGTTAAAATGGGCAGGCTGGTTTATGACCAGCAGTCTCTCCCTGGGGAGCAGTAACTGGAGATCAGAGGGTGACATGCTAATCAGCGGTGCTTATCATGAACCAATCAATGACAAGCCTCCATCCACTCGGGCTCTTTTTCAACATGACACGTGGAATTTGAAAAATGCACGTCTGACATGAAAGGGAGAGAATAACGATGAAAGATTTTAGCTCATAAAAAACAATTTCATCAACCAGAGATGTTTAGAGGAGATGGATGAGAAAAGAGGACGAGAGGAAAATACTGTATATTTGAACTTAAACTGTGTGAAGACCCTTCCTCCTCCATGTTAGTGAATGGGACATGGATCAAACCAAAAGGTAATTAAATAATTGTTTCTCAAAGATGGTGCCTGTAATTTAAGTTATATTTGTTATCACATTATTTTTTTGATGCTTTAAAAAGGGGGTAAAATACAATGATTGACAGCTGAGACCGGCTCGTGATTGGTTGTGTATTGATGGGACCTCACTACTGCAGTTCCATCCCTCATTTCTGGACAGTTGGAGGAAGTGGAGACATTTCGTCCATCTTTATTTACAGTCTATGGTTCAGACCTGGTATTAACAGCCGTCCTGAATGATCCCATCACAAAGTGGACAGGTCCGAACCGGGTCTATCATCACCCACATTGCCTCTTTCTTGGGAAATAGTGCAAGGGTCACATATGGTCCAGTGAGGTGACACTACAGCCTGCAGAGCTTCTGAGGGCTGGACACAGATGCTCTGAACGTGGATCCTTGCAGCCCCGGAGAGGACGGCGGTGAAGCTGTGAAGACTGCACTCTGACAACAACAGCGACACAGACTCACAGCGACAGGAGGAGCCTTCAGGTGCCTGACAGGACTGACCTCTGGACCCGCTGCCACACTGACACTGACAACACTGTCACACACACACATTCGTAATAATAAACTGAAGTATGATACTGTGTTGGTCTGGGAGGAGAGGACTCAGCAGAATGAGTCTGTTTTAATATGATGTCTTGCTCGAAGACACTTCAGCATGGACCAAAAGTATAGTTCAAATCCTGCTGGGGTTCTTTGCTGCAGGTCATCCCTCTTTCTATCTATGTCTCAAAGACCTGACTCTCGTGGTTACAGGAGGCTCTCCCTGCCACATTCTAACAAACTCCCCCAAACACAAAAGTCACCAAACAGTATGTCGCCGACAGACAAACAAAACCTGGGTTACATTGACTTGCAAAAAGGAGCTCAGAGACCAGCTGTGCACACAGCGTCACAGAGTGTGGCTGTTCAATTGCAACTTTCTTTATTTCCTCCGGTCTTGTTTATGCTCCTCTGTGTTTGTTTGATTTTCTCCAGGATTATGCAAAAATGACAAAACCAGATTTCCATGAAACTTGGCAGAAGGACGGGTCATGGGCCTCGAAACAACCTGTACAATTTTGCCATGAATCCAGATAAAAGTGCTTCCGGTCGTCGGTCAAAGAAAAAGAGATGGACAGGGAAATTGAAAAGGGGCAACGGTCCTGTGCTCTGTATACCGCTCGTGTTGATTCATTCAGACAGAGGTCCTTGCTGTAGGACCACCGGTGACCTCTACATGCAGCCACAATCACTACATCAGAACATTACAAGTCATGGTGGC
The DNA here is from genome assembly GCA_026259375.1 of Verasper variegatus. NCBI lineage: Eukaryota > Metazoa > Chordata > Actinopteri > Pleuronectiformes > Pleuronectidae > Verasper > Verasper variegatus. Next base: position 14,040,823 of record CM048056.1, read on the forward strand.
TGATACCGTGGTGAAACAGGAGGCCGTGCGTCAGCTGGCGCTGCTGCATCGCACAGATTCACTGACAGTGAACGAAACAGTTACACCAGGGAATCGCTCCATGATCTGAAAGCTTCCATTTTCATTTTCAGCCACGAGACGTTATTCTATATATGTATCCGCTATGAAAATGGATAAATGTAGTCATGCAGAAAATAAAGGCTGTGCATGCGAGCTACAAAGTGCTCTCACATGACTTTGATGCATCCCATAGTTCACATGTTTTATCTCAATTCCTACACATCCGTAGATTTACTGCAGGCTCCTTTCCCCTGTGATGTTAACCTGAGCCACACTTCTCCCACCCTGACGTTCCTGATTATCATGCTGCTCCATCTCATACTAATGTTCTCCCGCTCCTCTTTCTCACATCACACTTCCTTTCACCTTGTTCCATCCTGACCTCTTCACTCCGCTTCTTTCATCTCCCATCTCTCAAGGGATTCCCTGCGGCTTTGGCTTTCTGGTCTGTTCTGGTTTGTTCCAGAGTAGAAGGTTTTATGCCTTTTCTGGACAGTAAAACTCAGTATTTGGCCACTGATACGTTGTACATCGTTAAATAATAAAACAATTAAAGGTATAAACACAGACTGCAACTACTCTTTCAATAAATTGTTAATGTCCAATAAATATTGTTCTCTATATCTCAAGAAACTCTATAAAGACAACAAAATATATATATAATTGGACAAAAATGTTGTTCCTGAAAATAACCATAAAGACGAGCTCAGTTATGATGAGTAGTATCAACAACACCATGGTTAAACAGCTGTTTTTAAGTCTTTTCAACCACGTCTACCTCAAGTCTAAAGTTCACATGCTGGAAACAGGAGTAAACTATATTGAAACACTACTTTAAGTCAAGATTTTCTGTCCATCTGAATTCAAACTTTTCTTTATTTTACTGAGCTGCATCTGAAAGTGTGCGTTACGCTAGAAACACTATGTGAGTCACAAACAATTAAACACAACTCGAGTCTGACCCAAGTCTACAGCGCTGCCGTGTGTCATACGCAGCAAAACAACAACAATCAAGCACAAATATCCCGGAGTTCGAGGGTTAATATGTTATCAAATGACCCGAGGGTACAGTCTGCAGATTGTAAACTTAAACTATCAGTATAACCCGAGCCTCAACTCTGCATCCTGTGGCCAGTATATGCACGAGTATCCTCCTGCAGCACGATTGACGATTGAAGAATGAAAGATAGCCGCCAGTGCCAGCTCATGTTCGGTTCTGGCTGACAAACTGTAGCTGACTGCGGCGGGGCTGACAATGGGCTGAGCGACTGTGCGACGGCAGTTTCAGCCTTGGCATGATTCGCTCTTGGCTCGAACCGAAGCCTCTTTTTCCCCGGCCATCTGTCCATCACTGCCACTTCACTCCGCGCAACACAAAGTCAATTAAATCATCGGTCCACAAACAGCGTCTCCTGCATCAACGCAGAGACAATGGGAGCAGACGTGACAGCCAAGAGTGGGAGATGTGCGGCTGCTACAAGAGACGGTTACTAATATTTATCACGGGACAGAGGGCTGAGACCAAGTGAGCGAGAAAAGTGTGAGGGGAAACAGATTGTCTGTACATCTGTGGAAGAAAGAGAAAAGAGGAATGAGGAGAGAGATTAAAAAAGAGAAGAAGAGGGGGCGGAGTGATGATCCCTCTGGCGCGTCAATGAGGGACTGGCCGCGTGGACGTCAAGGTGACACCGACGGGCCTATGACAAAAGTGTTTACCCAGGATTCCATGAGCCAGTGCATTAGATAAATGCATCATGCTTGCATCATCCTATCAAGGCAATGGACTCACTGGCTGTCAATCACACAAAGCAGCTAGATACATGGTGGAGGGGTTTAACTAGGTATTAGTACACACACCTCTATCGTTACTATAACTCACAGTACAACCTAAATGTATGAGGGTTGTTATATATATATATATATATATATATATATATATGATTGAGTGGGATATTCAACTCACTTTCTTTGGTAAATGTGTACTGTTACTTTAATAGAGCGCACATTTACCTCAGCTAAGCTGAAACTAGAATTACGGCCCTATGGTTGTATGTCTCCACTGACCAGTGCAGTTTCAGTCTATATAAAAACAATTTGCAGGCTCAAGGTCACTGTGACCTTTGAGACCTACACTGGTGGGACGTGTGTAAACTGTGACAACCAGTAAGGTCACATTTTTACTCAAATACTCAATTGAAAGAAGATTAAATGCTAAAAAATATTCATTCTTTAATAGGCTTATTTTAAAAAAGGGAAGTGATCTATTATTAGTCGTCTTTTTAATCTTTCTCAGTAGTTTCTGAGTTAAAAATAAATGCCTCATTGGGCAGTAAAAGACAATTTAGGGGATCAAGTCAATGTTCTTGATTCTCTTGAATTCACAATATTTCATGGTGATCCACCAAATAGATTTTTTGGTTTCCCCCAAAGCTACAGCGCCACCAACTGACGCTGCCATCGCTTCAGTCAAAACATTTTGAACTTCACAGATTTTGCATATGTGATGAAAATATTGGTGACTTTAGTACATACTGACTAATCTTTATCAGACAGGGTAGTTTTCTATTCTATATGCAACTTATTATCAGGAACATGTATTATTGGACTGCTGCTGCTGCTGCACCTCACATAGAGATATTTAAATCCCTGCAACATCATAGCACGACAAATCCCAGGCTGACGGGAAAATCAGGCACTAAATCCTTCTCCCAGTTTAAATTACCTGCGGCAGCAGCAGCAGCAGCAGCAGCAGCAGCAGCAGCAGCGGTGGTCCCTGGAGAGGCTTCGCTCACGTTAACAGCAAACCCCCCCTCTCAGTGAGATCTAGCTGCTCCGTCCCTCTCAGCTCCCTTTGTGAAGACACAGCACTCTAATAGGATGATGGCCGATCAGAGGGATACGGTGAGAAAGACCCCGGGCGGCTCTGCGCTGCTATTTTGTGCTTGCGTCATCAATATCCTGGTCGGTTTCCTGGTGCATGAAGCGGGCGGTGGATGATTGATGAGAAGCGGCTAAGAGAGCAGAGCGAGATGCTAACCATCTCCAGTGGAGCAAAAACACACCATCCTGCAAATGGGGCTGAGCTCCAGTAAAATGATTTCAGCCTCATTTGTTTTATTCCATACATTGATATATTAGGTGCTTTGGACATTTCTGGCTAATTCTGTGATTTATATAAAAAATGAACAAGGTGCCAACAAAGGAAGAGGATTCCCCACGTCTCAGTGTAAATAAAAGACAAAAACCTCCCTTTGAATATGTCCAGTTTCTTTGAGCCCACAAAAGGTCAATTAAAATGAAAGTGAAGTGGACCTTGTGTTTAGCTTTTATTCATCCTATCCACAAAGTGTCTGGTTAAAGCATAAACTGTGTGATATAAGAAATGTTGGCAGCTTCCAGGCGTCTGTGCTGGAAAGTGTCCCGGTGCGTTCTTTAAACAGAAATATCTCATAAACCCGTGTATGTCTTCCTGCACACATAGATCACAGATGCTGTTGAAACTCAGCTGACGTTGTGTGACCTTCGTTCCAAACGTCCAAACACCGTCTCACAATCAGCGGCGTTGAATTTTCACAGCCGTCAGCGACAGATACTTGAGTCACGTCCACTTTGCTCGTCGTGCAACACTTACTGTATCGTGTGCGTGTGTGCGTTTGACTCGAGTGTTCAGCAGCATCAGTCACATGAGCACTTCTGAACAACAACCCATGGACAGGCTTACTTACATAATCAGACAAGTGCTCAAGACCTAAATGAAGATGAGTGTCACACTGTAGCACTGAGTTATATATGTGGTGAGTTATCAAGAAAATAAAAAACGGTAAGTTATTCTAGTTATTATAAGTAGAAATAATACTTAAACTGAAATATTACTGAAATATTTAAATCCCAGACACCTACACTCATTTCAAATGAAGTTCTGTGGATTTTATGTCATTAATACAAAGCTGCCGTTGATGGAAACTCTCACCGGGTGATATTTGGACTAAATGTTTTCACGACGTTATCATTCACAGTCAGACGAAGACCAGCACGCAATCAGAGCAGGAAATATTTGAAATACTGACGAAAGGTTGTACAAAAAGGAAGTCAACACTTGGAGGGTTTGGACAAAAATGGAGATCCACTCTTTTCTTAAGACTAAAGTTAAACCTCAGGTCAAGTTTTTTGCTCTTTACCATTTTGCCCATAAAAACCAAACTCATCCTGCTGCTTTCTTTCTTTCTTTCTTTCTCTCTCTCTCTGCTCTCTGTGCTCTCTCAGCTCTCGTGCAGCGGTGCTCGCACATTCACAGCCACACTCAAATGAGCCTTTTCGACTCTAAACAGGACGCACGCAGCGAGAGAGTTACCGTGTGTGTTTTGGAAAAGACTCTCACCAACTAAAAGTGACAAGGGGATAAAAAAAACAAAAGTAGATGTTTACGCCCATTTAAATCCTGCACTAATAACCTCCATTCTCCTGCAGCTCGAGCCCGTCCTCTTTGTTCAGAGCACACAGAGGAGAAGAGTGAGACGTTCTGTCAAATTACACTCAAGGTTCAGGGATTATACAAGTACGAGTTTCAGAGAGTTTGGTTACACAAACTTACCAGATCTGACTCCTCACTGCCGGAGTGATACATTTCTGCCCAAAACCGACTCTGCCGTTCAGCCCGGCCGGGAGAAAGTCTCCTCAGCCTGCTGCCCATCTCCTCTCGGAGCACAGGAACTCCTGCCGGCCCGAGTGCTTCACTCCTACAAACCCCCCCTCACCCCGGCTCGAGAGGGGAAAAGTTGTGAGGCGCTTCGCTCCTCTCAGCCCTTCTTTGGCCGACTTCAGTCCCTGAGAGGCAGAGAAAAGACGGAGTGTCTTTCCCACGCTGGGAGAACACTCCTTCAAGAGCGCTGGAACCGTCCTCCAGCCCCAAAAACAAGCCCCCTGCCCCTCTCCCCTCCCACACACTCACACACACACATACACTCACACACACACAGTTAGGAAGTAAGATCTCTGGCCAACAGGGCTGGCCTGAAAATTCCAGAAAGCACCAAAAGCAGCTGCAGAAGCTTTTTAAGTCTGAGTGTGCGAGTGTGTGATCTGGGGAGTTTACATGTGTTTCACTTTGCCTTAAACTCACTGTACGGGCTCAACACATGTTGCCGAGACCGAAGAAGCCAGGAAGTAATTATCTTCACTACATCAACGCAATGCCATATCTGCTTTCATCACCGGCGGGACGAAAAGCCATTGAAACTTTCCGTTTGGTCATTTGATGGCACATAGAAATCCTGCTTGCATTTAACTTTACATTCAAAGGTTTCACAGCAGAACAACAGTGGCAAAGGCACTTCAAACGATAAAGTCAAAGTAATCAAGTGACAGTTCTCTTTTGAGGTCCATGCAGTGTATTTACAGTAAAACAGGCACATTCGCTTCAAATAAACTCCATCCACCTCTTTATGACCCGACATCAGAGACGCCGAGGCTGTGTTGTGTGTTTTGTGACGTCAGAGCTCCCGTGGGCTGCGACTATAAATATTCTATTCAAGCCATAAAATATGAGTCAAAACATGAAAACTGGCACTGCTGAATCATGAGTTCGCAAAAGTGAAATGACTAACTGAAATGTTCCTGGAATAAAAGAGGAATGCTGGAAAAACACTACAACTGTGTGTGTGTGTGTGTTGGGTTACTTTGTGTGAGATCGTACGACTGTCAAACTACAAGCTTTATTTTCAAAAAGCCCCGATTTGTGTTTTCAGTTGGGAGAAAAATGTTTTTCTGAGCGGCCCAACATAAATCCTAGATTATTTGTGTTTGATCAGAGTTAACCCCTTTCTGAGGATTATCATCCAGGACATGTGCCCTGCACGTGACAAACTGTTTTCCTAATCTCACCGGGACAATGGTTAGAAGTCCTGCCACATCAGTTTGGAGCAAAGTAAAGATTAAACAAATAATCTTTTTTGATTTAAACATACTTCATAAAGTAAGTTTTGTAGTCATTTTCACAATAAAACAATTTAAAAACTATTATAAACTTTCTGGTTTAGTGTTAAATGTGAAGATTGATAAGACTCATGTACTGTCCACTGAATATGAAGCTACCATGACTCCCTCGTTAGCTTAGTTTAGCTTAGCATAAGGTCTCCAAACGGGGAAACAACTAGTCTCAGGGGGAAATATCTTCACTTCCTTACATGTGGTATTTAATTGTTACCTTTGCCAAGGACGGTTGGTTTTCACCGCTCAGCAGGATTACACAAAAAACTACATAACTGGAAAAAGCCGACATACGGTTTAGATCTGGACAAAGACGTGGATCCGGGATGTTTTTTATATATTTCATTAAAATGGTATGATAGGGCATTTCTTGACAGTTTCACAGTTTCCCAGGGAATAATTCATGGATCTTGGGGGGTAAAAAATAGCTCTTGGCAGTACAAACCAATTATGTGTTTGAATTTAATTTATTATTAGTTTCTAGCCCAAGTCAACAGAGTCACACGTCTGGTTTTGTCTAACTATCTAAAACGGAACTATTCAACTTTGAAAAGACAGAATCTGAATCACGTTCAGGAATCTGTAACAAGTGAATATTTGTTGTTTTTGCTTTTCAGCTGTAAAATGTCTTAGTTTGTCATCCAGCGCCCTGCAGGGGAAACACGAGGTCAAGGCGAGTGGAGTTGAAAAACAGATTCTAATTAAGTTCAGGCCTGGAGGCGAAAATCCCCACATGCTGAGCGTGATGACAGTAGATCAGGACGTGTGATGTGGTGTCTCCGAATCTGAAGTCTGCATCGTTCTGCCGTAACATCAATGGAGGTAATTAAGAAAAGGGGATTATTAATAAAAAGTCAACGGTGACTTTCCTTTGCCTCCTAATTAAAATAATGGGTAAAATCAGTGGGTCTTTAATGATCCTGTGTGGATCCAGTTATCCCTGCCAGGATTTTTATGCTGAGTGCACCGATGGTAAAGTTTATGTGTTTGATATGTGTAATTTGTTTAAGCTAGAAGCCTCTACGAGCACATACAAACGCAAATAAAGCTCTAGCCCAGATTAGCTGCTATATTTTGCGTACTTACTGTAATGTAATGATATAATAGCATCCCTCAGTGCCGACGGCAATTAACGGCTCTCCCTGAATGGGCTCTCAGAATGGGATTTGACGGATCAATGTCTCCCGGTTCTGCCTGCGCTGGGAAATGAGTGCCGGGCATCGCTTTTCCCTTATCGATCAGTGTACATGCACACAATGACGTCAGCAGGCCTTCACACTGACAGGCACACAAAGACCAACAAGGATGGCCTATAAAACCAGCTAACGGTAATTGGACTATGAGGGCGAAGCGATACAGTATCCCGATGTGTTTCACAGGAAAAAAAAAAAAGAGAAAGAGTCACCTTGCACAGTGGGAAGAGTGTGATGCTACACAAAACCTGGTTTCCCTGATAATTCTGCAGGGATTTGCGGAGGTTTAAGAATGGCTCTGTAACCCCTCACACTTCTAGATAGTCTGGGCCAAACATCAGATTTTTACTTGAGAAATTACAAACTTATCTTCTTTCGATTGACTAATCGATTAATCAACAAACCGCCTCAGCTCTATGGAATTTCGAGGAGGGTAAAGATCAATCACCCTGGAGCTGAAGGAGACTCAGTCGGATGTTTGATCCAGAACGACTCCAGGCTCCTTCTGGGTAAAAAAAAAAAAGAGTGATCGACTGTCAGTGAACAGTTGAGTGTATATCGTCCGGGTCAAGTGACAGGACAGTGTGTCGAGCCGCTCCATATGAGGACTGGACACAGGTGTTGGACAGTTTCACGCTGGAGTGATTCCACAGCGGCCACCACTCACATTAAAGTAAACAGCCCAAAACAAAACCGCTCCGCTGCACCAGACACACACTTGCATGGGATCACGAGTTAATCTGCATTACATCAAAACAGCATCTTAACACTGAGGACATCATAACACAGAGGATAAAACCACGGAGGACAACGATTGATTCCGACCCGTGGCATCTCACCAGCGACAGAAACGATATCCAACAACGTCAAGAGCGATTTGTTTTCTGTCAAACATGTTATTATTACAGGCCATGAGTCATATAAATGACGTTATAGACGTTCAGTAAACTTAAAAAGATCACTAAGGGGCTGAAATACAACACAATTAGATCATTGAGGGCCTGTTAGAAAGGCTCCTCTCCAAAGGGGGGGCTTTGCTCTGCCAAGAAAGCTATTACACAAATGAAACCCTCCGACAGGACTTCAAGTTGGAGGATAAATCTTTCAGTTCTGCTCCACAAGTATTGATCCTGTAAATAACCCTGTATGATCCCTGAGAAGAAAAAAAGATCAACTGCTTTTTACACTTTAAATTAATCGAGATGGGATTTAAAATACACATACAAGAAGTAGCTATCAAGACCCAAGACGCTTTGTGGAGTTATCGAGGACTTAGTATCACTTTAAAGTAATAAAATGTCCTGTTGAATGCTCAGATTTCTGTGACCATAAAGACGTAGACTAAACTAAAACAAAGACTGTTAGCAACTGGTCCCAAGAAATAGTTTAGCACATAAACCCTCTTATTGTTTTCTCTCTTCTGTTTTTACACAGAGCCAAGCTACCTTTCCCCCCTGTTTCCTGTCCTAATGCTAAGCTACGCTACCTGACTGCTGACTGCAGGTCCTGAATGGATTGATACGAGAGTGGTATCGATCTTCTCATGTGCCTCTCAGCTACAAAAGCAAATAAGCGCATTTAGAAAAACGTCAAACAGTTGCTTTAAAAACCAGTGGATTTCAGGAGATGGCTCATTTTGTTTAACCGAGATAAAATGAAAGATTTGTAGAAAAACAGGTTTGTGTTTATGAAAGTAAGCTAACGCATAACTGTTCTGCATCCGACGCATAATATCCACATTCGACTGGAGAATCCACACTGGGCCTGATGTGACTGTGATTCAAGTCTAACGAAACCCCCCCCCCAGGGCCGGCAGCCAGCATCTGACTGAGGTTACCTAGCTACAACACACGGCAGGCCACTTGAGCCTAGGGACCATCTCTAATTACAGACAGGGAGATAAAGGGAGGGAGGGAAAACCACTAAGAGACCGAGGAAGAAGAAAAAGTGAGAAGAAGAAAAATAGATGGAGAGAGAGAGAGAGAGTGAGCCCCAGCTGCTGTTTCCTGCTGCCTCGAGAGTTCGACTACCGTTTCCCCTACTCCACCGAAGGGCATCCCGCTCGCATGTGAACCAGACCTGAGAATAGCACTGAAGCTGTGCACACATGGCACAAATGAGGCTCAAACTTCTCTCTCGTAACTGGCAAAGTTTACAATCTAAAGGCTCGGCCTGTCGACTGAGGTGTCAGGGCAGTGAATGTCCGGGTTGAAGTTAGAAGTCGACAGAGTCTTACCCTTCCCAAGAAGCGTTTGGTCTGTGAAGACAACGGCAGCTTGTCGAGCATGCCCAAGGAAATGAAGATCATGAGCTCGGAGTTGCTGGACAGCGAGTGCATGCAAAGACGGGACGACTTCTGAAGCGCTGACATGTACAAGCGAGTGCGAGAGCGTGGTGCTAACTGAGTCACTTCACGCTCGCTGGGCACATCAACATCATCAGCTGTCCCACATCGAGCCACAGGAAGAAAAAAAAAAAATTGGGACGGTTGTGACAACACAGTCATGGATGGGTCAGGAGAACACAGGCAGTGTGTATGAAAACACACTTTCACTCCATCGACCCTCTGGTGATACGAAGACCCGATGGGTAGATGATCTTAAACTCACTCACATGATGAAGTTCTGGCTCAGACTCATTTTTAATTAGTTTAATGTACGACCTGATATCTGGTGATTTAGTGATTAGGTTAAATGGGCAAAACACACAACCTTGTGTATGCCACTGCAATGACATATTAATTCCCTCATCCCAAATATGACTTTCACATAATTTCTCCTCCTCTGCTGTACATTTATAACAAAGCCAAGTTTGTGTGCTACCCTGACATAACTGATGGGCTTCATATTGAGCACAGTCAGCTGTTTGTGCAGTTTCTGTCAGAGACAATAATCTGCTGTGTCGTCACATGCTCCTCTGCATACTGTACAGGAGAGAGACATGGGGGGGGGGGGCGTTTCTACCCTGAACACAGTTATACCCACGGGGGGCAATCGCCTGTGTCCACTTGATCCCATGACTCACTTTGTAATGATTGCTTTCCTTGGTAAGGAGATTTAGATCGGCTGCAGCCGTTCAACCAATCCAGGATTTACAGTCGAAGAAACGAGCGACATGACACGTGGCCAGGAGCCGTCGAAAGCTGCTCTTTCTACCTCTGAGGATGTAGAGGAACTAACGTGATACTATGCCTGACTGCAGTGATTACAAACTGTAAATCTGAGATAAGGACAAGGAAGCAGCTCTTTGTACTGAGTGATCTGACCTATTGAAGACCCCCTGAGGAGTTTTTGACCTGTGGTGGCGCTATGGAGCAATTTCCTCATGAGTGGGTCCCACTTTAGTTTTTATGATGCTCACAAACATGGATGCATGTGTACGGATGGACACAATAAAGACATTTATCATTGTTACTTGGTCGATAATCAGTCACAATAAAGCGCAAATAGAAATAGGAATGTGAGTTATCCACAACAGACCTGTGAGTTATCTACAACAGACCTGTGAGTTATCCACAACAGACCTGTGAGTTATCTACAACAGACCTGTGAGTTATCCACAACAGACCTGTGAGTTATCTACACGTGGAAAGAGAAAGATGAACCTGCAGATTACCTTTCACCTCCAGAAAAGCCCTGACAACGTCAATGCATTCCCACTAAAATAATACAGTCCTGCAACAATCCATGATTAAAAACTAAGCTCTACTTACACAGGGTCAACTCAGATGGTATAGGCCCATCTGATCAGACCTCACACAAGGGATGTACAGTAAAGGCTGTGACACTCATCACAAACAAAACTGCAGCGCACGGCGAGCAAATCCGCAACCTGAGCTGTAACGGGAAGCTTTGAGAAAACAAGCCGTCGCTTCCACAAAACACTACTACAAGCTTTGGAAAGAGACGTAAGCTGCCGACTTACACAGAAACGAGAACAAATTGTGCGTTGTTCAGTTTTACCTTTGGCTTCTTAGACATGCTCGTTCTCCCACAATGCCCGGGACACCTGTGCCGCCTCTCTCCGCTCCACAGCGACAGTAATGAATTATGCAAATCCCCTGGTTTTTGTTCAGAGTACCATGACCCAGGGGTGCAAGCAGCTGACGCCTGGCACGAGAAAAAAAAGAAGCCAACCTCCCCAGCTCAGTAAAAAAAACTAAAGAAGGGATAACGCTGACTGCTGCGCTGCCCGGCCAGTTGCTCTCAAACGCGACCGGTGTCACCGGCGAGGCGATAACCAGCGTGGAGGAAATGAGATGTGGTCATCCTCAAGAGCTCCTCCAACAGCAAGTGTCATGCCTCATGTGGAGGGAAGCCAGCTGAAGAGTCGCTCGACGGCAGGTCACACACACACACACACACACACACACACACACACACACACACACACACACACACACACACACACACACACACACACACACACACACACACACACACACACACACACACACACACACACACACACACACACACACACACACAGAGATATGGACAGGAGCTGACACACACACACACAAACACATAGTGGAGTGTTTAAGCTGCGCTGTGTCATGGTTAGTGTTTTTCTTCAGATGTCCGGGCATTAAGCTTTAATTTGATCGTGTGACATCTGTCGCGTGGTCAAACAACTGCAGGATGCTGCACAAGGCGGAGTGGAACACACACCACATACACACGCCTTGAAACTCATACACTTACTGAGAGCATGCTACCAAAAAGTGCATGTGATGCCGAGCTGCTGCCGTTAATGGGCTGGGGGGGGTGCAGAGCTGACGACCGGCGTAGTAAAACACGTGACCTCCTGCAGCTGTGCAGCCGTAGACACACAGACAGTCAGGCAGTCACAGCAACATCTGGAGTCCTAATCCGCCTGGCACTGCCCAGCCCTCTGATTATAAATGTGACCCTCACAGTCATTAGGCTTATTGGACCTGGGATGCTACAGTGCATCGTCTATTGTTTTCAGTGACAATGCCTCCTTCGAGTTTCGATGACCCCCTGACCTTTCCTCTTGCACCACCATCAGGCCAAAATAGGCACTTGCACTCAGAAGACATAATAAAAAAAGGATTAATCCCTCTCCATTTGGGACACCGAGCTTTTATCTGCCGTCACCCTGAGGTCAACGTGGCACACAGACTCATCATATCACGGACGGATTACCTTTAACGTTTCAATGGCCTACAAAGGTTTTGCTGTAATAAACCTTTGCTCTTTTTTTCATCTAATAAAGTTTAAAAAACCTCAAAGAACCAGTTCAGACAAAGACTCAGGGATCAAACACTCTGAACACGTGGCTTCACACTTTTTTCACTAAACTTCACCTTGAACACAACACAAACACTACAGCCAACGCACAAAGCTACACAAAGTTGTTAGCTGCATGGTGTATGTCTGTGTGAGTTGAAAATCTAGTCCCCATTCCCAATCCATATTAATCCTCATCTCACCCCTGTCATACCACAATGACTCTTTTATAAGCATACAATAAAAACAAGTAATTAAATGGTAATCCTGATTATTAAAGGCAGTTAAAACCTCGACTATTCAGAATTTATTTCCGTGTGAATTACAACATTAAGCAAATCTTCTTTACAGTTATGTAGATTATCGTAAATGATACATGTGTGAGAATTTTAGATTATAATTATTTTGTTTGCATCTCATTTCCATTATTGTTGTTTTTCTTCAATTGAGTTACTTATAAGTAAATAAAGTATTATTCAGAGTAGAGCCCGACTGATTTATCAGCCAAAATAAGACTTTCACAGACATTTAGACATCGGCATTTATGATTGCAAATATGAAAACTTATTTAACAGAATAAATGTTCAAAAACATTCACTTTTATTTTATATATTCTCTGTTGAGAAAATATGTTTATTTCCTATAGTTATTATTTTTTTTTATGGTTGAACTATAAAATCACAGGCCTCAATTACATTTATTTGTAATAGGGGTTTGATTACGACATCTTAGGAACCACTCCCAATTATCTTTTAAACATAAAATGTCCAATATACATAAATTCTTCAATCCCAGATTTTCGTATCAGTGCGGCTCTGATTTAGAGAGTAAAAATAATATGAAGCGAGGCCGTATGACAATGAGCACCGTCTGAACTGTTAAGACTTGCTCTGCTTATTCCAGTCTGTGTCATTTAATCACTGAGGTACTTTAAGGTACTTTGAGGTACTTGGACTTCACGGCTCTGCGTGTGCAGGTTCACTCTGAGGACAGAGAGCTGGGCTGCACAGAGCAGCAGCATGACATATGCGCCATATGGGTGAGTTGAGGGAAAGTAGAGCAGCGTTTCCCTCCGGAGGAAAACACATAAGTACATCGCTATTTATGCACACGTGCACATACGCACATTCAATATACTGGGAGTTATCAGTGTCAAACATGAAAGCTTGTTTAGGAGAGCACGACATATGGTGTGTGTAGCTACAGACGCTCCGATTCATCACACCATGACCGTCAGCTGATGCACAGAAGCTCCACCATGCGATTTCTGAAATTGCTTAACGAGGAGGATGAGTTGAGTGGTTGGAGGTCGTGCCGCAGCAAATCATCCATCAATCATCTGTACTGGTCGAGAGCTTGAGCCAGTGCCTGCTGCCAATGGGCGAGAGGCGGGGGTGCACCCTGGACAGGTCGCCAGCACAGACAACCATTCATATTCACACCTACAGTCAATTAAGAGTTTCCAGTTCCAACCTAACCCCAGTGAGCAAATCTTCTCCGGAGAACCTGGAGAAAACCCACGCAGACACAAGGAGAACAGGCAAAACTCCACAGAAACCAAGCGTGGATTCTGGAATAAACTCCGTCACATCCTCTTGTCTCCTCCCTGCCCCCCCCCCCCCCTCTTCCCCCCCAAGTAGCTGATTTCATCCTCGTAAAGCCACTCTCACTCTAATCTCCTCTGATCCGTCTGCACTGGCAGAGAATCAGATATCAAACTCGCACACATAAAAAAAATTACAAGAGCATGACAGAAAATACTTTTGTAATTATTACTGTTATAAAAGTCTGCATTTTTACTGTGCAACCTTCTTGTATAATTTCAGTTCAGCTTTTGCAGCAGGGGCAGAGTTGGCAGACTGATAACCAGATTTTATAAAGTGGGCATGTAGTAGCTTGTAGTTATATAATACCTAAATCTCTAAGCCTCTCTTTGGAATAACCACTGTGCACAGGAGCATCAAAAACCTATAAAAATAAACTGTAATAGTCTCTGGATAATCTCTTAAACCAGTAAGTCTCATCAATACTGATGCAAAAAAACATTTGCAAGAGGGTCCAGTTGTCATGAGGAGAAAAGTAAAAGCCACAGACGCAGCAGGAAGTGGTAGCAGGAGGCGACAGGAGAAAACACACCTCACTTACCCACGAGACGTTTTTGTTCTTGGTTTGTTTGATCATGGCAACGAGAGCAGGCTGCTGATGTGGCGAGAGGAACCCCCCCCCCCCTCAGCAGATCTCAGCCCCACAGCCTGTCGCAGGTCTGAGCGGGTTCAGGGGGTGACGGCCGGGGGCCACGACACGCTCAGCCATAGGGTCATCGTGTGCCCTGCGAACCTACGAGCCCAAACCGCCTGGTCTGACTGAATCCAGCATCTGTCGGGAGGATCAGGCCGCTGCTCCGCACGCGATGGGAGAGTTTTCAGGGTCTTTCAGGCTCCTTCGCGTCGCGGAAACATCAGGATCACAGGAGAGTTATCCGGCAAACTCTGCATCTCTCCCTCCTGACGGCACACACTGACCTGATGGACTGATTATGTATTCACGCTGGGTATGAATATGAAACATCCCAGCAGGTTTAACCCCGCCCTGCTGAGCCGCTGCACGCGCCCAATCGCGGAGCAGATCTTTGTGGACAGCTCCCGAGGGTGAGCTTATAGAAGCATTAGGATGAACGTGCCAAGTCTCTGGAGGAGAGGACGACACCTCCAGAAACCCCCCCAAAAAACGACTTCACCTTCTCTTCATCCACTGTAGGAGTCTCCTCCTTTCTTCTTCTTCTTTCTGTCTCACTTCCTCTCCACCTATTTAACCTCACTTTTTTCTTTCCTTTACACTCTTCCCTCCCTCCGTCTCTCCCTGGGGTCCGTCTCCTTAGCTGTCGTCATGGCACCTCTGCTAAGAGACCAGCTCCCTGACAGACAGAGTGAGAGGATGCTCCGTGGAGATTTCCCTTCCTCTCTCCCTCCCCCTCTCTCTCTCTCTCTCTCTCGTTCTTCATTAAATCTACTCTCTCAGTTTATCCTCCAAATGTTATGTTGACCTTCTCACGCACCAACTTTATTTTGTCTTATCTCCCGTTCCCCGGCGACACCGACAGCTCCTCTCCCCTCGACTCCTCACTTCTCGGCGTCTGTTTGCACAAGTCGATCCGGATTACTCCTAAAAGATCAGGCGACGAGTTTTGAAGCTATTCTGCTGATTTGAGTGGCTGCACTTAAGTGGAATTGAGTCACGGAGCAGCTGCAGATGTCTTGATCCGCAGAAGCAGAGACTACAGACTGTTGCACTGTACAGAGAAATCATTTATTTAAACTAGTTGCTGCTTTCAAAAAGAAAAGAATATTTTTGTGGTCTTATTAGATAAACCTTTTTATTTTTTTACAACATATTTTAGATGTACCTTTCATATTCTATATTCTGTACCTCGTATGCAGAGTTCAATCTTAATCTTAGAGTTTTTTTCCCCTTCACTTATTTTAAAAGTGCTAGATGTAGTTGAACAAATGTATAAATAACATTTTTTCAGATTTATGTAAACATTGCCAGTGAGAGCGCCAGCCATAAAAACTCAAAGTGGGCGTCCGAGAGTTCATGGTTTTACAGGCAGACTTAAACAGCTCCTGATCCATTTTTAACGTCTGTTGCTCTAATTAATTGTCTCTAGTATCCATATGGGCCGGCCGCCCCCCCAACCCCCTCTGGTGCACAAGGTTGTCTGCATCTCTCCGCTGTTAATTGGCCTTAAAGAACATCTGCTCCTGTTTTAAGTGACGCTCGGTTTGGCCTGGGTGCACGGGATGTCTGAGGTGCCAGTTTAATGGACGTGAGCTGAGCACACAGCTACTTCACCTCCCTGAAGCAGGGCTCTGTCCTTTTCGGCAGGTTTTATACCGAGAATGAAGTGACACCAATACAGTCACCACAAGGTAAATTAGAGACGGCGAAAAATAAAGCTGAGGAAGAGGATAAGTTTAAGCAAACATGAGGTGATCAATCTGAACCTACACTGAACCTTAAACTCTTAAAAACTGGTTTTAATCTTAATGAAACACAAAGCGAATACACATTTGAAAAAAATACTAATAATATGAAAAGAATTACTAAGAAGAATCTGGATTCCTACCCACACCATCCCCCAGATCCAGGCCGCCTAGATCCCAACAGACCGTCACTGCAAAAGGTCCCTGAGGTTCTTTAACAGCGAACACCGAGCCTCTATGACTAATAATTTCATTCCTTAAACTCAGTCAACAAAGCTGCTGTCAGACATGCACTTAACTCCTGATATTCTCCAGAGGGGCTGAATGTGACATCGCAAATGTCAGAGTCAGTTGCTCAGCTTGCTCCCAACATTCTTAATAATATTCCGGATCCAAAGGCTGCCATCTTGTGCATCTAGATGAAGAGTCTGCACAGAAGAGATCAGGGGATGAAGCAGCAGTATCAAGTCAACTCGACCAATCGTGAGTCAGCCACAGCTGTCAATCATGACGTTTATATAGCATCAAATAACTGATAAGCCCAAAACTTATCAAAATAACAAGCAGTTGAACCGACAGCAGTGTGATGACAGAAACCACTTTACGATAAAATGATTTGTCTTTGAAACTTTGACTTCTTAGTTGTGTCCATGTCCCATCCACTAACATGGAGGAGGCAGGATTTACCACCTATACTGTAGCCAGCCACCAGGTGGGGATGGAAACGCTTCACTTTTTTGCCAAAAGAGCATTTTCAAATATCCTCACACGCAGAAATCTAATCCACTATAATATACTGATTTATCTCAATGTGACATTACATAATGAAATACCCTCATCCATCACCCTCCACATAATACTGTGTATTTTATAGGGAGTGAGCTGCATCTTACTCCCCATGACTTCACCATTTCCAGACCAGTGAGAGTTTTAAAACTCAACACTGCAGCAGGACCTGAACCACGGTCACAGCCGCACACGCTCACTGACATCAGTGTTTCCAGGCTGGAGCGGAGCTACACTGGATACAGCCCTCCACAGATTCATATCACACTTTCCAGTCCCTGGGTGAGGTGATAGATTATGTAAAACCAGTAAAAGTCCACCTAGATCCGAGACATTCCTCAGGGCCTCTGTGGCCAATTAGCTGCTCAGTTTCCGGACATTTCCATATTCTCTGAAAATGTGAAAGAACGCACGGCTACTGCCAAGGAAACCCTGCTCCAGTCTGCTCCGCGCTGGCCCCACACTGCTCCCTGGGCGTTCATCCCAACGCATTGGAAAACTGGGAATTCCAGGTCAAACTTTTGTCATGGGAGATTAGCTCACCACTCGCACACACAGCGCAGTAGTTTCTGAGAAGAAGATACCCTCTTCTGTGTAATGCAACAATATTTGTACATTTCTCAATCTTTGTGTGGTTATTTAAGAATATGAGTTCTGCTGGTGTTGGTTTGATGTTGACTGAAAAGTCATAATAGTAGGATCGCCAAGAAAGTTAATACAGACATTTGAGTTCCCCTCAGAAGGAACTTATCCCTTTACGATTAATCTGGTAAAATCATCATGACATGCAGCATTTTAATTTGTCATTCATGACCTTCTGACTATTGAGGACTATAAACACACACAACCAATTGAACGAAGAACTACTTCTTATAACTACTTTATTTCAGTTGTACTTAGACACCGTTCACTAACATGGAGGAGAAGGGGTTTATGACCTATATTGCAGCCAGCCACCAGGGGGCAATGGAGACTGCTTGGCCTCACATTAGGGGAGCAGTCATGTCGTCCATCTTTATATACAGTCTATGATCTAATGCTGTTTTGTTTTTTTAATTAAGGCCAAGAATTATACTAGCTGTGCAGAGCTAATATTTACAAATGTAAACAACAATAACTTGATCATAAAACTACATATTTAAAAGCCATCTGTAAAACATGACTGATTAAAGAAGGTGTATAGTACTGCATCATGTGCAATATTCCCCAGAAAGCTAAAATAATAATCAAATAAAATACAATTTGTGTATTTCTGATGTTTCACTTGACAGACTTCTCTGATCTCCCTCTGATCTGAGTCCTGGCTGCTGCTCCTCCACCAAAGCGAGCAGGAAAGCCTAGAAAACAAAGCGGGGGAACAGAGTCGGGCCTGCTGTCTTCAATTAGCCAAGTTTCCGTGAGGATTGTCTGGGACTGGCTACTCAGTCTGTCAGACGGAGTCCCATCCGGCTGGGTCTCCGTGCTCCACATTCCATCCAGAGCGGAATTGTGTTCCGCCCCATTTCAGACGTAAAACGGCGGTTTGGTGCTCCATATTGGAAACATGTGAGAGGACTGTCACAGAGAGAGTGGCGTGTCACGGCAGCCGGGGTCCTCTCAAGG
The DNA here is from genome assembly GCA_026259375.1 of Verasper variegatus. Taxonomy (NCBI): domain Eukaryota; kingdom Metazoa; phylum Chordata; class Actinopteri; order Pleuronectiformes; family Pleuronectidae; genus Verasper; species Verasper variegatus. The sequence goes on from CM048056.1 coordinate 14,059,684, forward strand.
TCAGCGCTGGCTACGGATACCGGGCCGTCCTCTGCCAAAAAGCTGTTTGTGAGTTAACTCATTATATTAATATCAACATGCCGAGTTTGCTGCACGGTAATTAAACACAACCCCATGGAAATGAATGGTTTGTTTTTGTGCAAGCACCTTACACATGGTCCCGGTGTGGAGTATCAACAGCTGCTTCTGCACTAATCCACTCATCAGTTAAATTAAAGCTTACTCAGTTGTGCAGTCGATGTTGATCCAGCCTACTGAGCGCGTGTCACACAGAACCAGATTGTGTAATCACACTACAGTCGTCTACTATTCATTTTCCTTCTCCACTGTATCTGCGATTAGCTTTTTTTGACCCAGTTCTGAATATGGATGCTTCAGCGTCCACATTTCCAGACGGAATATGTCATGATGGGCTCCACAAGTCTTGGTCCCTTTTCAGAGGGTTTTCCAGAGAAGAGCAGCCTCCTTTTGGCCGAATGTGGAGCACATTCTTATATCACCTTCACATACTTCACAGCAGTTGTTTAATGGAGCTGGGTTCGGACCCAAAAAAACAGAATGCCTGTCGGATTGGGGTCGATGAAAGTTTTCCTTTGGAATTATGGCCCAAGCCACACTCTATATTACACAGACAAACTTTCCGTATTGAAACATCCCTTTCAGTTAATCCCAGGTCCCGTACACACCTGGTATCAACGTGTGGTTTTTGTGATCCGATCACACGTGGACAGCTCTGAGTACAGGTGTGAACGCACTCAGACCGGATGGTTATCTGATCCCTTCAGACCACATTCAGAGGAGGTCTGGGCCCCATGTGTCCACATTCTTTCAGCAAAGTCAACACGAATGCGTCCTGGATCACAGACCTCCTACTCAGTCCTCTGATCAACACATTTCTTAAATCGTTTGAATCTTTCTTCACTGCAGCGGCACGGCATTCATTCAGCGCCTCCTGACTCCTCTTTCTGTCGTGCCGACACACAAACAGCGACATCAGACACATCTGTAAACTCAAGACTGGATCAAAACAACATCATTTGAGCTTAGCTAACAAAAATAACGTACCAGTTATTGTGCATTTTGATGCCAGGAGTGAACACACATACGTAGCGCTGGCCACTTGTGATCGGATCCCTCAGACGGATGTTACAGGACCTTTGACCCCTCTGGCTCATTCTGCTAAGAACATTTTGTCCAAATGACCAATGAGCTTGAGTGTACGAGGACCTCATAACTAATTTCAGACTAAAATAAAAAAAAAAACACTTCATAAAAACTTTATCTCTGAACCTTGAGGAAGAAACAACATTTTCTCTCTGCAGGGAAACTGTGTGTTTATGTATTTATGTGCGAGTGTGTGTGTGTGTGTGTGTGTGTGTGTGTGCGCTTGTGTGTGTGAAAGTGTTGCGTGGCCATCTAGTGGCAAAACGTAACTAGAGAGGAACATATTTATCTGCAGTACTGGGTGTCTGTGTGGACGAGGGGGAAAAACAGCAGGGATATTTGGCACTGCCTCGCTGGGGAACTGTGAAAGCGAGAGTCTAGGAAGCTGGAAATCTGTTTTCAATTGAGCTTTTCACAAGAGTCTGAAGAAACCATGCAGCTGAACGATGTAGAGGAGAATATGAGGAGAAAAAATGCACACATCATCAAATGTTCCCGCCTCAGAAGTCAAACCTGTTTGCAGATAAACAACCACATTTTTCCTCTGGCTGCATTTCATTAAGCCGAGCAGCCACAGTCGACTCATTGGAATGAGACACATCTCCTGACGGACACTATAGCACAAACAGGAGACTTGAAATAAAGCCCCATAAAGTCAAGCTGTCAACAGAGCGTGCGACAACTCGAAAACATCCCAACCACAGCTCTGTGTCCAAACCCTAGAATAAATATGAGATAAAAGATTCATCATGTCTGCGTGCATGGCGAGAACGGAGCTCTGCAGAAAAACATCCAGGGCGGCTTTTCCGTGATGAGATGAAGCAGCGAACAGTGATTACCACTGAGGGAGGAAGCTGGCCAGCGTCCACTGCCCGTTGAGCCTCATATCTTTGAAGCAAAATTTGTATTTTCAGCAAAGTTGTGCAGCCACCTGCATAAATCATCCCTGAATTATTCATGCGGTGCAACGTGAGGAAACAATCCTCACGAAGCACATTAAGCACATTAGTCTACACATGCTGGCGACTGTTGGCTCCATCAGCTTCTCCTAATCTCTCTCGCACACACACTCCCCGTCATCTGGCCCCTGTTATGTATCAGCAAACTCACATATGGAAGCTGTGCTGTCCGGCGATGGCCCAGCCCACAGCACGGCATGAAGGGGACCCGGGCGGGGAGGAGCGGACGGCCGTCTCACAGACTCCCTGTCAGGCAGCAGCATCCGCTCAGCCTCGGTCCATGCCCGTGCACTTGGCCCACGGGGCGTTCGCGGGCCACCAGGTGACGCAAAAGGTGAGGATGAGGACGACCCCCCCCCCCCCCAACCAGTCCCCGGGCTCAGAAACTCTCAGGATTCACAAAGTCGGATTCTGACACCGCTTTCCTCCTCATCATCATCATCATCATCATCATCATCATCTTCTGCCCATCTCCACGAGCTGACGGCAAGGTGCACGTCTCCGCCGGCCGTTCACCCCAGCCCCAAAATCTGTAACCGCTCCAGCTGATCCTCCGGGCTGCCAAATCCTCTGCAGTGCCGCTGTGCCGTGGCAGAGACATACAGTTGCAGGCTGGCACGCTGGTTCAGCTGCTGGTGGATTTAGACCCACTCATCATCACACACACAAGTTCCTTGTCAGCACGGGGAGGAGGTGGAGCTGCGAGTGTCCTTTACTGACCGCTGTCCCTCGCTTCCTAATGGAGGGCGTTGCCTCCGTACTTCCCACCTCTTCCCTCTCGTCTTATCCAGGGTTCGGTCTGCTTTAGAATTTATATACACACTCTGGCCGTCTTCCTGCCTCCCCTCCCTCCCCCCTTTTTTTCCTCTCGGATTTGACTTCTCTTTTCCTTAAATTCTTTCTGTGCACCGCTCCTCATTTGCATTGCATTAACCTTCATACTTTCTCTCTGTGCGAGGGGTTCGGACAGGGGCTGACACAGCGACTGGTTGCTGAAGAGACTGTACTGTACGTTCATGTCACACACAGAGACACGGAGAAAGAGTGTGTGTGTGTGTGCCCGTGGTGCAGAGGGAAGTCGCTCGCTCGCTCCACACACAGCGCCGTGCATGAACGCAGAGCCGGCGTGATTGTCTCCCTCTTCCTTCCCGTCACACGGCTCTCACCCTTCCCCACTGCGCTCAGGTGATTGAATCCAGACTGACACACAGCGGCACTGATGGGTCGTAACTGCTGCGTCAGCCAGAAATGCGCACACACACACACACACAAATGCAAATCCACGTGCCAGTGTTCAATGACAGATACACATGTGGTGGACAGTTGCAAACAAGGAAAGATCAATTTCAGTGAATACTATATCACTTTAAATACCATTCTTCCTTGCAATGAATTGAACAATTCAAACTATTTTTTAAATGATGATGTAATATTAATAATACTGTTTATTAGTATGTGGTAGGATCTCTTTATTTTTCCCATCCTGACAATGTGCTGCAGTATTAAGTCCAGAGATCATGTTGTTATTCGGGTGTATACAGAAGGGACCCTGTGCAGGAGGTGTGTATCCGGCTGTAAAGCTTCGTGCTCGTGACAGTACAGTAGCACCAGTATCTATAGATCTCCTGCTCGGCTCTGACAGACACTCAGCTCAACATAAACCTGACATTGTCATTCATCAGCATTGAAGCTTCTTAGTTTAGTGCCAATATTTCACAGGCTGACACGTGTCCTTTGTGATGGAGGGACGTCATTAGGAACAGAGAGCCGTGCACCTCGCAGTGTCAGAGGAATCCTATCTATCAGGCGATGTGTCAGAGCCTGCCGCTCTTTGAGGAGTAATCATCACTCAGCCGCTGCCGACGCCATGAATAACGCTGCAGAGGAACTAAAACACTGCCTGTTTAATTCTGGTTCATTAGATTTTCTCCTGGATTCACCTTTCAATCTACATTTCAGGTTGTATATTCAACCTAGAATTACAGCCCCTGGGGTTGTATGCCTCTGCCAACGAGTGCAGTTTCACTCTGCATCCTTTTTATTCTAGACCCATATGAGATCACACTGAAATAGAATCAGTTAAATCAATGAGTCCAAGTGACGACTGGATATTCCCAGGAGGCAGACTTGAGACAAAAGTAATTTAATCCTTGATTCCAAGTTAATGTTTGTACCAAATGGGAAAGGATTCCTTGACGGTGTTCCGGAGAGTTTTTGTGAGGTGACCTTGACCTTTGACCTTGGACCTTTGCCCACCAAAATCAAATCAGTTCATCATTGAGTCCGAGGGAATATTTGTACCAAATTTGGAGAAATTCCTTCAAGGCATTCTTCAGATATCACATTGAATTAATCCATCTTACGATTAAAAATACAAACAATGACTTTGAATATGTCACCTTGAACATTTGAGGAAATCAAGTTTTTTTTATTCTAATGGTTAATGGATTAACGGAGAAAAGTTATTACATTACTTTATGATTGGAGGTGACGTAACTACATAAAACTTCCAGCAGCGTAACTCTCATTAATTTCACGTCATGCACGAGTTACAATACTCCAGTCACAAGCTAACTCATGAGCGATGGTCACTAAATGTCATCTTTTCTTCACATCAGTGGTTCGGAAAAGGACAAGAACAATGTTAACATGCTGCATCCATCCTCATGATGTGTTATAGAGCATCTTTATGGACATTAAACAGAAGAATGTCATCCCCTATAACAGCAGCAGGGAAGCAGTGACCTTGTCCACTAGGGGGGGTAGTGCAGCGACACGGTGCCAAATTAATTATGCCTCTGCTCTGCAGGATGGAGCCAGTGTGGAGGAGGAGAGAGTTGAATTCAGGCCACTGTTAATGCAAAGCTAATTCTGCTGAAGTGTCTAAAACCCTCAGATTACCGTGAACACTGTAAATGTAGCTTTTTTTAATTTGCTCGTTATTTAAATCCCCTCCGTGTGGATTTAAATGTCAATAGCTGCAGGTCGCACATTCTTCATCACGATCACAAAGAATAAGAAAAACTAAATAAAGCTACTGCCGCCGGATTTTTGTTGCCCTTGTTCTAGAACTCTGAGAAAAACAGCTCCATCCATTCAGCCTCCCATGTCCACCTATTACATCTATATCAGATCCATTATGTCGCGACAAGTTGGGGCTGGAAAACACAGATAATGGTTTCCATATCAGTTAACATCAACAATTATCAAAATAAATGTCACATTATTATTTCTTTTAAGGTTAAAACAATAACAAACTAGTTTTAGTCTATTTTATTTTATCATTTTAATGCATTTCCCATTGTGTCTTCTGTTAGTCTACAGCACATTGGTCCACTACGGTTGCTTTTAAATGTGCTATAGAAATAAACTTGACTTGTCTGTCTTTATTGCTTCTTCTTTGATTGTTACATATTTTAAAAAGCCTCCCTGCAAAGGTGGTTCACTAATGATGAATGTTGAGATCGTGCTTTTTTCCACTAGGTGGCAGTCTTTTGCCATTGAGAGGGCCGACTGAGCAGCAGTTCGACATCTGCCTTCTCTTCAGTCCATATTTTCATATAAGTGCAGTATTTAACCACAGGAATCATTACTGTGGTTTTCTGCCAGAAACTACATATGGTTCTGTGGAAACATGCACTATTGGAAAACTGTGACACATGTTGCTCAAAGTTCAGACAAAGGTCTGCAGGGTTGATGTTACACTCCACCTCTCCGAGGTCTCCACTGGCAAACACACGCCAGTGCCACTACAGTCCTGTATGTGACTGGTAAACGCTGCATGATAATTCTGCCAGATCTGATAGTTACCAGAGTCAGTTGTGAAGTCTCTACCTCCCCCCACTTCTCTGCATTTAGTGGAGGGGAGGCAGTTAAGGGGTTTCCTGGCCCCACCGCACCCCCTGTCAGACGGCCTTTCATCACCAACTCCTTTTCCTCCAGCCTGAATGTACAGACAGAGCAGACACTGAGGCTCTGGCTGCAGTTCTGCTGCAGCGGGAGACGTCAAGAGACACGGTTCTACAGAGATTGAGGTGAAAGAGGCAGGAGGAGGCGGCTGAAGTGGGAAGCCTGGTGCAGCCATTTACATAAGCGTGGTGCGCAGCAGGAGGTTAATTATGACATAATGCTCCCAGTTACACAAATCTCAGTTGATTTAGTGTAGTTCAGGTCGTTGTTGTTGCAGTGGATTACCAGTACAGCACAAGTCAGCTCAACTTATTCTCCCCTGAGCCCAGGAGCTGCTTTCTCACTGAATCTAGTTCTAAATATATGAGACGTATATAAATGTAAAGTCAGGGAACACGCAGCTGCCGTGGTTTTCAAGACTGAGGCTTGTGATTAGTTTTGTTTTTACTTTACTATTTTCCAATGTGTGATTACTTTATATTTAGAGTTATTCGCTTTTATCTGCTTTCTTTTTATTTATTTTTTGTAACCTTCTTTGAGCATTGTTAATGAAGCTCTATACAAATAAATTATACACTATCCTGCTGCTGGGAAATACACACAAGAGCCCTGGGTGTACATTCATAGATGAATCTTCAAAAAACTACTCAAACACCAGAGACTTGGTCCTGAGTGCATCATCCTCGCCTGGTGTCCATAACTGACATCTTTGGATCCAATCTCTCTCAACAGCCAGAAGGGAAACTGACACAATCAGAGCGTTTCTAAGCCTCACCGTAAAAAAAGAGGTGATCTGACGTTTGCACAGATTTTTGGAATCTTTCTTTATTTAATTCACTACTTAGATCAAACATTTACTCTCTTTTAAACAATCCTTCCTCGCGTTTTGGGTCTGAGCTTTGTTTCTCACTCTCTGTAAACCACTTTGTTAACCCTGTTTTTATAGAAGCGCTATATAAAGAAAGTTTGTTATTATTCAGGGTCATTGGGGACTGGATTGTTTCCCAGGATGCATTAGAAGCAGAAGCAGACTCTCTAAACACAGTGCCAGTCTGCACAGTGACATTTACACCTATGGGCAGCTCTGAGTTTACAATGGGAGCAGAAAATAAAAGCAGTCCAGGCTCTGTATGGAGTTCCAGTGAAAAACACAGATGGCTGCAGAGTCTTTGGCTTTGGTTTGAAGTCAGATGAGAAGACCGATATAACTCTAATATCCACATAGTAAATATGAAGCTCGACTCGCAGCTAATTTGCTGAGCAGGAAAAAAGGGAAACAGGGAAATGGCTGCTCTCGTTTAAAAGGTATGAAATCTTCCAATCTTGTGATAACAACTACGTAAAATACAAAGACCATCTTTCAGAAACAATGATTCAACATAACTTTGACTTTATATTTGTTTCCCATCCACTAACATGGAGGAAGCGGGGGCTTATGAGCTATTCAGCCAACCACCAAAGGGCGATCAAGGTGTTCAGGCTTCACTTTTGAGGAGCTGTCATGTCGTCCATCTTTATATACAGTCTATAGTAGACACACAGGAGTGGTGTCGAGCTTTACTTGTACAGTCACATGTGATTTTTCTCGTAAATATTAATCACGAGGCGGACAAACGCACATATTGGTCGTCATCGAGTTCATGCTGAAACATCCGTTTTTCTACCTCATTGGAAAAGAATTCACGAAAAAGCAAACAATACCTGATCGTTATCATCTGTTACTTATCTTTAGTATTTATAACCCCTCCACATGTTTAGTAACAGACAAACACAAAGCACACAATGAGCTGCCATCTTCCCCGACGCCGCAGAACCCGACCACCTCCAGATGAATAAAAATAAACCATCCACCTGGAGTTTCATAACAAATCTCTGACAGTTCTGCCCTCCTTCCTTCTCAATGGAGAGCTCAGCTCCGGCTAAACTAGCTACTCCCACGGCTGAGTGGTCCGGTCTGGCCTGGACCTCCAACCTTCCCAGCCTCCTCCACAGGCCCCCTGGGCATGAGGCCACGGCCACAGGGAACGTCTCTCATCCTTTCTCCCTCAACCTACTCGCTGTCTGCCCTCTGCTCGCTCTATCTGCTGGAACATGAGTAATTCTGTTTTTCAGGAGCTGGTTATACGCAGTTACTGGAGAGTCGTGTTTATGACCCTCGTAGCTGCGGTGGATCGATCACGCAGCGTCCAGCCTGAGACGCCTACAGGAAAAACTGTGAAAACATGTCAGACAGGAGGTAGAGCAAAAGAAAAATTCTGCCTCTTAAATCCCGTGCTGTCGTTCGGTGGGAGCATCTCTGAATGTTGATGGCGATGAGAAAATATTATAACTCAAAGATTAAATCTGCGAGGCAAATGACAGGCTGATGAATCGGCTGTGAGATAACCACACACATGCAGCTTCCCGGCACAGTGTCTTACATTCTGAACTCTCATTCCTCTGTGAGAACTGCAAATAATCACCGGCACTATGATGGAGCACAAGCACGAAGAAAATAAGGTCATGTTCAAAGTGCTGTTATGATGACACCATTGAAAAGGAGTATTTATATTATCATGCAAACAGAAGAGAAGTTACTGGAAGGTCGGCTATTTTTGGGGCCCTCTTGCAGCAAACATCTAAAAGAGAATATTCCTGCTCGGCATGTGAGGGCCTCGCTGACCCTGAGACACATCACTCCTGCAGGATGTGGCGTTACCATCGAAGATAGACGCTCACTCTATTCCAACTAATTGAGTTTATCTGCCATGACTCAGACTTGAAGGGGGAACTCCTCATTTGGGGAGAGGACTGTGGGAAGGGGCACGAACTCTCAAGGGCGGCGGTAAGAGTCGGGCAATTTCTCACTGAGCTGTAACACTGACGATAGCAGCTCATTCAGAAGTTCTCAGTGACCTGGAGAGGAAGCCGGCAGCCGGCCAGGAGGCTCCGATCTCCTCCAGCTTCATGTTTATCTGGCGACCGCAGCCGTGCCAAAGACGAGGAGATGTGTGCCTCCTCCAAAAAAGGGAGAAACATTTAGGCAGGGGCTCGCATCCTTAACCCAGCCCATCCTGTCCCCTTCGCAGGTCTGCTCAACAACAAAGACCAGACGCGTTGAGTGTGTGTGTGTGTGTGTGTCTCGCAGCGTCTGCTTTATAACAGGCCACTGTGTCGCAGGGTGCAGCTCAGGGGAAAGGCCTCCACTTAACATACTGTACCCAGCCGTGTTTACACAGAGCTTTCACTGCAATGCACATCTCATCCCTGATGGATGATGATTACTGACGGTGGGCTCTTCTGCCAGTTTGCATTCACTATCAGGGGCTTACACCCCCCCCCCCCCCCCCCCCCCCACACACACACACACACACACACACACCCACACACACACACACACACACTCACACACACGTTAAATTCCTACATGAAGGAACTAGCCATGAAATTTAATTTCTCTCTGTGGTATTCTTGTACAATTCCCAATATGATCAGATACATCCTCCTTGTACAAACAGAGCTCTGTCCCTATAGGCCGTACCATACCTTAGTGTGTGGCACCACTTCTCTTTGTAAAAGGCTAAATTCAAAGCTTTGTTTCCTATAATTTATCAGAGAGCTGAAAGTGATGAGAACGACTGATAGAATCCTCAGTAAATTTGATCCGGAGACATTGCAATTAACCTCGAAGCCACTTAAGTTAAGCCCTTAAGTTTTAAGGGAAGAGCCGTCCTTACCTGGCGAACGAGGCTGTTGGTTGTGGTGTCAGACGAGGTGCTGCCGTCCGAACCTTTGAATCGACCTTTCCTTCGAGCTCCTTTGCCGTGAGACTTCAGAGAACAAAATAAAGAGACAGATAGGGAAACAGTTAAAACCTCCATGTTCGTACGTACATTGATTCAAACTGGCGGTTGTTTCCAATGTAACAGATAACCGTATGGATTCAGTACTGAAGTTCAGCAGAAATTATGTTATGTTCAGCTTTAGCAGGATGAGACAGCAAAGTCATGTTTTTATCTTCCAGCGATGATGACTTTAATTCTCAATTTAATCATTCGGTCTTTAAAATGTCAGAAAACATAATAAAATCACATCAGAGTCTCCTAAGAGTCCACGTCTTCAAGCCACAGTCGAAAACCTAAAGATAATTCAATTCAAGGCTTAGAGACAGAGCAGATGAACTAATGCTGCAAATGAAGAAACTGTCAGTATCTGAGTTTCCATGAAAACTATCTGAACTCAGTCAATCCATCGATTAGTCTATCAACAGAAAATGTATGGACATTTTTTATCATGTCAATATTAGTTTTCCCCGTTATTAAATAAGTGCAAATTGAATATTCCTGAGTTCAGTTTTTTATGATTTCATGACATTGTTTCGGGCAAAACAATTAAACTGCAGATTATAAACAATAATTACTTTTGGTCCTTAAACTCAAACAGGGAATTTCAGTCTAAGATGACAAACTATGGTAGATAGGCAGTTTAACTGTTTTACTGCTGAAAGCTAATACGATTTTCAACTAAACTTTTAAACGCACTCTGGGAAGGAGGACTGCAGATTTTTAGAGCCGCCAAAAATGTTGTAAAGTACATGAAGGCATGTGGGAATTCTGCTTTAACACAGACCTGAAACAAAGTTGTCCTTTAAACACAGAACCGGAGCCTCACTGTTACTTCAGTTAGTCAAGTATAGCTTTCAGTGTTTTATTTGAAGTGCTATATTATGACAGGTGTCATAAAATTACGGTAATTGTGTGGGTGGTCTTTAATATGCAAGCTGATACGAAGAGGGGCTGGAAAAGTGATACACTCAGCTCGAGTGCTCACACATCGCGGGTTGCTAGTAGCAACGGGAAAAACAGAAATGCATTTCGAAATGTGAGCTTTATTCCGTCTCGCTCCCCCGGGACATGTTAATCATGCCTGTAGAGAGGGAGGGAGGGGGAGAGAGAGAGAGCGAGAGAGAGGAGCTGGTCATGTAGAACAGTTTGAGCTCCGAGGGTCTGGAGGAACTATTAAGAAATCGTAGTGTACAAGTTGAACAAATGCACTTTTCTGCATGACAAAGACATCGCAGGATCCGTCGTGTCGTATTTTACCGAAGGACGTGAGAACATCTTTTGGGACCACATCATTTCACAGACTGCAGCAACGATGGAAAGCAACTTAGGACAATTTGGGTCACGTCAATATTGATCCTTTCACAACACTGTGTTTGTGACAGCTCATTTATAGATAGTGATTTTTCCTTTAAGACATCTGATTATATATATATATATATATATATAGATCGTTATTTTTTTCAACTACACGACAGTTTAAATCATGTTTACACATTAACAGCATTTAGATTTGACAAGGGAAAGATTCAACTCAAATAGGCCAAACAGTCTTTATAAATCAAAGACTGACAATCACCATTACATTATAGAAAGACAATACATTTCTGTGGTCCGAGGTGCAGCAGTCATTATACTGAGTTACAGTTAAAACCGCAGTTTGGTGTTGAGGGTAAAAGTGCAACAATCGCAGTTACAAACTGAGACTGTGGGTTAAAATGCAGCAGTCGCTAAGTTGAGTTAAGAATGCTAATACGTTTTTATAAACAAATGACTGATAAAGGATGTTGAATTTTCACATCTAATTCTATAAACATCAAATAGGTCCAATATTAGTTTAAGTCTATCTAACCTAAAGTCGATAACATTTATCAATAAGCTTACCGATAACCTCCACACCAAACTGAGTCTGCCAGCATTCAAAGATTACGACTGTGACGCCATTTTTGATTAAAATCGAAAGGTAAGAATAAAACCTTTAATTTAAATATCGTCGTAGCCAATGGGAGGAGAGGACAAGTGGACACGTGACGAGAAGTTGACCTGTTTCTTCAACGCACGAACTTTTACAAACTGTTAAATGAATAAAAAACATGGCTGTTGCTCAACTTAAAAGGAACTCACGTGTAACATGGGCTGTTCCTGCGGGTCCATGTGTCGCTTCAGACGCGTCGCTGCTCCCGGTTCAGCAGAAAATCACGAACATTAAACCCACTGAGGAAACAGAACCTCGGGACTCGAACACACGCTGAGAGACGGATCACAGCTCAGGGTCATTTCGAGTCGTTTCACCGGGTTTCACGTTGACGCGTAAGAAACCTCACCGGTGGTGGAGCGAGCGGGGAGCCGCCGGTTCACCTGACACCGACAATGTGTTCAGGTCCCGGGCAGCAGGAGGTGAGGAGGAGCCTGGACGGGGAAGAAGCTGGTGGAGCAGTTCTCCTCCAGTTCACATGATGAAGACGATGATGAAGAAGGGTTTGAGTTCTCGGATATTAAAACCCCCTCCAGCATCATCAGTGCCCTCCTACCCACACTGACTGAGAGCCCTCCTGCATCCAGCTACACCTCCTCACTGCAGAGGGATGGAGGGAGATAAACAACAGCTCTGTTTGAGAAGAAAATCTATAAAAGACTTTTCACCAGCCAGTGATAAGCAGAAATGATCCAATTACTTCCAGAATTCTCTAGAAAAAAATAAAAAATCAATGAATTACCGTTTTTTCATTAATCGTTTATGTTTAATTCAGAGTTTTGAGCACGATACTATTGATACTTGAAAGTCTATATCATACTAAAACTCCTGCTGTCTTTAACTGCTATTTACTACATTGCGTTACTTCCCATTAAGTATTTTTGCACTTATGAAGTATACTATGTATACTGTGTACTACGTTTTGAGTACTTATATGTTCACACTGGGGATCAGAGAGAAAACAGCATTTCAATCCCGCCTGTGTCCTGTACGTATGGCAGAAATGACAACAAAGTTGACTTCTGTTTATTTAACAGCAGTGTTATAAAAACCTCCTTCAGCGATCCAGAAATGAAGCCAAAATATTCCCGGAGTTGTTGCCTCTGAAAAGACTGCGTGAGTTTAAAGGGCAACGAGACTGTGAACTTCGAGGTTCAGCAGTTACCGACTAAAACAAGTCCACGTTATTAGCTCCTGACTGAATATTCTCACCCTTTGACATTAAGCTTGAGTCTACAGTCCTTTAACTGTATGCTAACTGAGACATTATCGATTCATTTCACTATTCTAACAATACACTGCCGTATGAAACAGAAGAAAATATATATGTTAAAGAAGCTGAACCCAAGGACACATCCTGGAGTATCTTGTTTTATTTGTCTAACAGTGGAAAACCCAAAGACAGTCCATTCACAATTGTGCTAAGCTCAGTAAAGTACATTTTCTGTTGTAGCAACTAATTGATTCAAGTGAGTAATTTGCTTCTGCTCCTCAGCTGAGTTCCCCACAGAGGTGAGGGGAAGGTACTGCATCTGCTTATAGCACCAGTCTGCCAGTCACTCTGGTTTACAGTATGTTTACAGCTGTGATGCACAGACGAGACAAGCTGCAGCTGAGGTGAGACAAGTTTTACACCATAGACACTGTATCTCTGAAGTCTAGTTGTCTGCTATCGCCCTCTAGTGGTTCCATGTGCTGTTGTTATTTAAAGGGGACGCCACTGTTTTTACTCAACATGTCTTTATCAGTATCTGATGAACTCTTGGGCCTGGAGGCAACTTTGACACCATGAGACTTATTTCAACTTGGGATTGGTTCCTACAAACTTCATTAGAATCACGAGCTGTGTGGAGATTGAAAGATGTGGACGGTTTAACAAACAACTGATATTGAGTTGCATTGTGGGAAATGTAGGATACTGTAGAGCTAGAAGTCAGGATAGGTCCAGTATGTGTTGCTTTAAGTAGCAGTTTCAGATCATTAAGAAACTATTGTGAAATTAAAATCACCGCTTCCTGTTCATGCGTTGTCTTCTAATGAATTCTGTGTCGTTGACGTCCCACACGTCCTTGTGACCGTGCACAAAAATGTCCAACCAGTAACTTTAGGCCGATCCCATGTGGTTTAACGTGACAACAATAACTGGTGCAGACGATCATATTCAGTGAAAATCCTCTCAAATCAAAGGGAGACATTTTGATTTCCTGTTTTGTGTCTTTCTGTGTGTTCTGCTGCCCAGATGACCCCCCCCCCCCCTTCTGACAGGTCTCTGCTGAGCAAGTGAGGATACCGCGTGTTCACACCAACATGCCCCAGATAACGAGCTCTTCCTTCCTCCATCCTGGCAGCAGCCGCCTCGAAAAGATGCACACATGCCAGAAAGTGCCTCTTTGGTGCAAACAAGCAGATTTACACAAAACAAGCCGTCAGGTCCGAAGCTTTCCTGGAAATGCCAGAGGGGTTGGCATTTCCAAAATAACAGCAGAGTTGCTAGAATAAGTGAAAATGCTCGGGACTTCCTGCGATTGTCTTGGCATTTCTCGGGAAGTCGCAACGAATGGCGTCAGCTCTTTTGGACGTGATAGTGGAACAGTGTCATGACTCTGTCAATTTAACTGACTTTTCACTTTGTTAGCAAGCTTAGGATGGAAAATTAACATAATCGCCTGTGCACATTCTGCAATGAAACTAATCCTCAGCTCAAATAGGGCTGTTTACTCAAATTTTACAGAATTATGTCGAGGCAGAGAGCAGCAGAATTTAATCACAAGCCGATGTAAAAATCCGCTTAAGCCCACTCATTTGCTCAGTATCACAAATCCAGTTCTATGTACAAATAAGTCAATTCACTGTGTTTCATTTATTTCATTATACTGATGTATTCATCGTATTCTCTTCTGCAGCCACCTCCTTCTGCAGGCCCACTCTGGCCGGTGAAGAGCGTGCGTGCGTGTGCTGTGTGGGCCGCATCGCTCCAGAGCTTTTCTGTCTTGTACAGCGAGCGTTAGTCATCCAGGTTGGTGGATGGAGAGACCAAATGGCTCAGGTGGGTGGAAGTGGCCTCATGCTGGATCACAGCAGAGAGAGGCCTCAAAAACAAAGAGCGATGCCTCCGAGATGAGACGCTGAACCGGAGCAGTGCTTCTGAAAACAGCTCTTCAGAGAAACAAAGTATTTTAAAGCAGCGTGAGTCTAACAAAGAGGTATGAGTCCTTTTCTGCACCTAACAATAGAGGTTCTCATTAAGCCAATCAAGGTTTTCTATATTTATAAGTTGTTTAATGTGAGATTATGCTTTATTATGGTCTGCAACTTCAAGTGACTTTGACTTTCAGGTGAAATCAATTAATTGGAAATGTACTGACTGAAAACTGCCTCTAATTTTCTTATAATTTGTGTTGAATTTCACTGGATAATATTCAGAAACATTGCAGAAATGACAGGTCTGTAAAATAAAGTGTTAATAATTAAATATTTAAAATAAAACATAGTACAAAATATACAAATTCCCCACGTGACCATAACAGATTGACTCTCCCAAATAAAGTGTTTGAGCTTGAGTCATCAGATACAGGCACCGATAACACTTCACAAAAATAAAATCATCATGTATCCTCCAGCTGAGATTATGACAACATGAAATACTCACCAATAATTACTGGGTGCACAAACTAACACTTGCACAGACAGTTGTTGTGCAAAGCAGCAGATAATTATCAACAACTTCTTCTTCTTTTAAAAATTATTCAAAAACACTAAAAATCAAGTCAGCAGTTATTTGGGTTCAAACCCTGCATGAAGAGATGTCTTGTCATGTGTGCATTTTAGAATTTGAGTTCATGCTCAAAGAGCGCAAGCAGCAGGAGACAGGACCAACCCATCAACAGACCCAGGTTCTGCAGGAAAAACAGGAGACACGGTCTGTCGGTCTTCACCCGACTCATCTCTGGAAGCTGACGAACGAAAGAGAAGAAGGTCAGGGTTTTGACAGAAGACGGGATACAGCTGCCGTTATTTAGTTCTTAATGTCGAGAAATGCCACAAAAAGGTAAAAACCAACAAGGCCTTGATTTCTGAACATCTCTGACAGAGAACCGAGCCAGTTCATCCCTTCTGAACATGTAAATCTTAAGAAAAGCGGTTTTCAGACATGAAGTCTGGAAAATTGGGTCCAGATGTTTCCCATAGTTTGATTTTCACATATGAAGAATGCAGCAGGAACAGGAAGAGCATGCAGGAGGCAGGAAGTGACGTATTTATACATTTTAGTTTAAAGCCCGTTGACATTTTAACGAATAACTGTTACATGTTATCTTGTCGGTCTTTCAGCAGGATTATTCAACAACTAGTCAACCAATTTCCAATATTATTTAACATGGAGGTTTACAGCGTTAGCCTTAGTGGTGGTTCATGCCACTTCAGTTTCTTTGTTGGTTCTGGTCTTTTTATGGGATCTGTTGACATTAGGAAAGATACAGAGCATCAGCAGCCATTAATGAAGCTGCCTTACCATTTCCACCAGTGACAGGTACAGGAAAATCCCTGCAGTGACGGCAAAGATCCACTGCTGCACATCTGCCTCGGTGGAAACAAAGAGTCCAATGTAGAGGCCGATGAAGGCCGTCAGAGCGCTGAGGAGGTTCATCAGCATGGCCGTCTTCACCGAGAGTCCAGAGCTGAGCAGCACGGCAAAATCCCCTGAGAGACAAAACCCAGACGAGAGAAGTCGCTCAGTCAAACAGCTTCCAGTTGAAAAAACAAAACAACAGGTGCAGTGACCTCTCACCCATCTCGTGCGGGATCTCGTGGCACAGGATGGCCACGGTGGTCGCCATTCCAGTCTCGGCCGAAAAGGAGAAGGCCGCCCCGACGACCAGGCCGTCGGCAAAGTTGTGTAGGCTGTCTCCCACAATTACCATCACGGCCAGCCGAGGAACCCCCTGTCCTGGGAACACAAAGGGAGGCTGTGTCGTCAAAGATCATCCTCAGACCGGGACAATCGCTCTGTCATGCCCGGCGACTAATTACAAAAGTACATCACGTGTTCATCCGGGTGCGATCGTGCAGCTCGTACTGCACAAGCTTACTCTGATGCGAAGGCCTCCTCGTGTCTGCATGTTCAGGAGATATTTCCGTACACTCCAAGTCGTCCACCGGTCCCTGCAGGATACACACACAATTATTTACAGCACAGAGTTTGAACCCCCTTAACCTGATATTCTAATTTAGGAAGTTAAACGAGAAGGCTCGGATGAGACAAATTCACAGAAATAGAATCGGTTTATTATTCTCAGCCAGACGTGTTTACGTCTGCGTTTTGTTTGATTTTATCGAGCAGGATTATGCAAAAACTACTAAACTGATTTTCAGGAAATTTTGTGGAGGGGTGGGACATGACTGGAGGAAGAACCCAGTGAATTTTGGTGCAGATGGAACATTGATATGTAGTAAATTCGGGAGATTGAAGTTTATAGTCAATTCAGGGGTAAAAAAAACAACATACTAGATTCATTTTGTGTTTGTGTTTCTGAGAGTTTACAGCTAAAGGACAGCGGGTGGGGAATGACCTTCGAACCGGATCAGGAACTAGGTCCATGTTTGTAGTTTACAAAAGCAGGTTTTCCTCGTGAGGGATCTCGTTCTGTGTGTCTGAAATGTTCCAGTTTGTGTTCAGCTGCGTGATTCAAGTGTTTTCTGAATGATTCAGTGCTTCTCATTCGCCAACATCCTACATGCCCTGCTCCTTCACTCCCTCCCACGCTGCTCTTCATCTCCTCTTATATAAAAGTCGTTCTGGAAAACTGTAGATTTAAGTTGTTCCCCCCCCCCCCCCCTCTGTAAACATGAATTCAGTAGATTCACTTCTTCTTGTCAAGATGAGTTTGGGATCAGAATTGGTCCAGTGTGCTGAACTGTGTGGATGTACTCTAACTGTGAAAGGTGCCCTCCAGCACAACAACACTGGTGGAGGAGTAGCGTGGGAGTGGGGCATCGCTGAGGTGATTGGAATTATATTATGTTTAATAACTGCACAGTGATACAGCACAGTCAACAACAGGCTGTTACACAACATTTAATCCATGCGATCATTTTTATTTTAATAAGCTCTGTTGCGCAGGAATTCAACTTTTGTTTTTGACAGAATTATAATGTGGTTTGCTTAAAAAAGTCTCAACTTTGTGTTTAGGAGGAAAATAAACATAATGTGAAAAGTACATTTTTCATGTTGACTTAAGTGTCACCAAAACTCTCTGATTACTCCTGCAATAACTGTGAATACATTTTTTTTGCTCATCTTATATTCATATTTATTTATTTTATTCATGTTCCTAACTTTACCTGAGCAAACAACTACACTGACCCTCTATCTATCTATCTATCTATCTATCTATCTATCTACAGTATAATACACCAGTTTTACCCTCCAAGATCTGCTTTGTTCCTCTCATTTTTCTGATTTAACTACATAAATGATAGTGTGGATGACAGGGATCAGGACTTTCTGCCAAGAAACCTTGATAAAAAAAACGCAGATTGTGCCGACACTCACCAGCTGTATGGTGGAGATGGACTTGCCTCTCTGTGACCGACCATTACAGTTGAGCTCCAAGGGGAGGTCACTGGAATGACCCTGCAGACAAAAGAACGTCATGGAACCATCGTCACCATCATGACCACCTCCCAAAGTTCACAATCTGGTTACAGGGACTGAACATCAGCCGCAGCTTCAGCCCCTTTCTCATGATTTACTCTGGTGTGATTCAAATTGATAATGGTTACTAAAAGACAGATCTTACGTGGCCATGAGAAGGAAATATAAAGGAGAACATTCTTTCAATAAGGAAAAAGCCATAAATCCCAGCGATCATGCCGAGAATCTTCCACAGATACTCCTTCCCTTCAGTGTGTTGCTCGTCATCACCGACATGAGTGACGCCATGGAGGCCCAGAATCTCCAAGGAGACAAAAAAAGAGGAAGCGGTTAAACACTTTCTCCGAGACACGTATGTGGTTGGTCATAGTAGAAGGTGCAGTGGCACCTGTGGGATGAGGTGCAGGAGAGCGTCTCCTGACAGGGTTCCCACCGCCAGGCCCACAAACAGCTGCAGGATGAGCGTGTACGTCTCCTGGCAGGAGTTGAAGAAGATCAGGCAGATGCCGAACATGGAGCCCACCGTGATGAGCAGGACGGCAGCCGTGCTGTAGCCGTACTCTGCAGGTCCGAGACAGGAGGGATGGTTATTTTTAAAACAGCCTTTTCAATGTGCAAATAAAAAATATCATTAGACCATTTGTGATAATAGTTAAAAGAAAAAACTGGAAAACCCAATCAGAAGGTCAGTTTACAAGTCTTTGCAATCTTTATTTATTTGTTTTCACTGAACCAAACCTATAACCAAAAGTTATTTGATTTAATATTCTCTTATTTCTTATCTTGTATTTACTTTTCAAAAGCATAAAAACACAACACAAGAAATACAATGTAGCAAAGAGGCCTAAGAAATTATATTTGATTTGTGATAATCCAAAATAACACGACTGGTATTTCATCGACAGAATCTATGTATCCAACTATTAAAACAAGTCCTAACAAATTTCCTGCATTTGACCTCTTTTAAAAATTATATTAAGTTGTTCAATCGATGACCTAAAGTTAAATATTTACTAAAAAGAGTTGTTTTAGTTAGTTGCAGTAGCTCTATACTGTAAGCTGTGGTTTGTATAGGGGAACAATGAGGTACAGTGTCTTACTCTCCAGAGCAGTGGGCAGTGATCCTGTTGTTTTTGGCTCTGCAGACTCGCAGGCGTTGCCTAGCAACTGCTGAATAATGGCCGGGCAAATCTGTCTGAAGTGCTCCTTGGAAATCGGCGAATGAGGATCCAGGGCAAAAATATCCACCAGCTGATTGGCTGAAAAACATACCTGTTCAGATTCAAAGGAGAAGATGAGTCTGAGGTTCAAATAAACAATGTTTTAGACTCAGTTTGATATTTGACTGAGCCTCACCTCAGCCCAGTCTCTGGTTATTGCTCCAGTTTCATGGTTACATCTGTCCACCTGATGCTTGGCACCTCCTGTGATGCTCCGCCTCTTCCTGCCGTGCGAGAGAGATGCTCCCTCCCCGCCCACTCCCAGCTGATGAAGCAGCTCCTCCAAGTCTGAGAGGAGGAGAAGAAGAAGAAGGCTGGATTAAATACTGAGGTCAGATTGATCTAAATGAGTGTTCCAGGTTTGTTTATGTGCGGTCTACATTCTGCATGGATTTCATAAAATAACAACTTACTTAACTTACCTGTGATCTGCAGGTTACTTGAGCGATTCAGGGATTGAAAGACATAGTCGGTGAAGAAGGCGGGTGACGGGAGATTCCTCCGTCTGAAGCAGTGGCCCTGCAGGATGTGGCTGATAATGGCTGCAGCCACTCTGGGCACAGAGGACTCACCAGCACCTGGGTTTTCTTTCACGTCAACATCTTGGAGTAGATGAGCGGCATCGATGCACTGTGGGGTCAAAGGTGACATGATCGTATCTGTGCGTGCATAAGAGGTATATTTCCTCAATGACAAATCTCTTACTTGCATATCAGAGGAGGTTTTTTGCAGGTTGGAGGGGTGGTAGTGCTGGTTGATGAGCTGCAGAATACTCTCGGTTTCACTGAGTGACAGGAACTGGTCGTCCTCAGCGGGGTGTAGATTGGTGAGGGCCAGGAGGTAGAACTGATAGTTCCCAGATGAGGAGGAGGAGGAGGGGGAGGAAAGGGAGGAAGAGGAGGCGGTGTCTAACACACACAGATCTCGCAAGTTAATAATGTAGTACAGCAGAACAGTGGAGACCCGCTGGTAGTCGTCCTCAGTGAGGTAAGATTTCCCATCATCCTCTAGCACAGAGAGGGCTACGTCCGGTGTCAGGCACTGGAACAAGAATAGGAAGAACATCAGAGATATTTTAAGGACATAAAGTAGAAGGACATCAAGTCACGTGAGACTTATAAAATATTTACATGTGAGGGGAAAAAGCTGAAATGAGGGCCAGCTTGATAAAAGGCCCATTTTCTCCCAGCACACACAAGATGCTGCTTCTTAGAAAATGTCCAGCTGCTGTGCTGTTGAATACGAGCCCGATCGGACCCACACAGAAAGTACAGAAGGTTCGGAGAGTGGGTGAAGCACCACTCTTAGTTAGACGGAGAAGATTATTCAGCAAACAAAGCTGGAAAGCAGAAAGTCGCTGCGTTAATTTCTAAACCTCATGTCAAGGCTCGATAATCCCACTGACAGCTCCACCTGCACAAACATGTGAAGTACCTCCAGCTCCATTCTCTGGAGTTTATTATGTCAAATGTGATGGATAAAGCCACTCAGCATGAATGCTCCATAGAGGTCAGGGACTTAAGCCTCCACATTCACTTCGCATTCCACCGATAACAAGCACATTTCATGGAATAAGCAGACAGGAACAGGGGGTGAATGCATGATAAGCATTCAGCATACTGGGTGTAAAGAAAGGCGTACCTCGTCGCAGTTGTCTTGAGAGGTCCCTGTCTGCTCTGCACAGTGCACCTGCCTGAAGAAGCGTGGAGATCAGGCCCCCGGTTTTGTTCCTCTGGAGCTGAGGTCCTGTCGTCCAGCCCCGGGGGAAGATCCAGGGCCTTGAGGGCCTCCTGCAGGTACCCCCACTCCTGCCCTTTCACCTCCACCACGCTCCCCAGCAGACAAAGAGGCAGCAGCAACAGCAGAAGAGGTGGACCGCTCCTGAAGTGCATGTTCCTGCGGGGGACGTCCGACTCCCTCGAGCTTCCAGGGCGGGCTAAGGGCTATGAAATAACAAATGAGAATGTGAGACAGACTGCGAGAGAAAGAGCGAGCGAGAGAGAGATAGACAATTTTTGAATCAAGGTGAACGAGGAGATCACGGAGCAAAAAGCCTCTAAAAAAAGAAGAGCGGCGGATGTGTTCTTGCTGAGGGAGGCGTTAATAATAGGCCTGCCAGATCTGGTGCATGGGGGGCCGGAAGGCTCGGCACCCTTCAGCTGCGCCGACCCTCACTGTGCCGAATGGTCAGCCAAAGACCGGGCCCCTCGGACCACAACAAAAAGATTAGTGCAGGCAAGTGAGAGAGAACACGGGGGCAGAGGGAAGGGGCATGAATGGGGAGACTGTGGCTGAAAGTGAGGCAGACAGAGATCCACGTTGAAAACGTTGAAAAAGTCCTGAAGTGATGAAGTTTTATTTTATTTTACACTGGCAGTTTTTATTCTATGCATTGAACCAGTTTCCTCATTTTAGCAGCATCAGTTGTCTGTGGACATCAGGAGCTGCTGTGTGCGAGTGCATGTTGTTTGTTGACTACACAAGCCCACATGTGTAAAACACCAGTCACCTTCAAACCCAACGTTCCTCTTCTTCTCCACGATCTCTGAGTCATCAAAGATCAAACACGCAGAACAAAACACTCCGAGCTTTTCCCGCAAACCCTTTCCAACATCCTCCCACGCGGCGTGCCACCCGGCGGGGTCAACTCGACCGAGCAAAACACACGAGGGCAGAGCTGTTGCTAAAAGCTGCAGTGACACCTGAGATACAGAGGATGAACCAGGCTTACCATTATCCCCTGTGCTCCTCTCAGCTGCTGATGTGGCTGCAGGTTTGTTCTCCTCCTCCTCTGGTCGGGTAAACACAGGATCCGGTCGATTCTCTGGCATCGGTTCTGTTGGTAAAACCCTCTTACGAGAAGTAAGAGTTGAGTAAGCCCCCGAGGATTAGTTGCGACAGCCTTCGAAGGGCTGCGGTTGCCATGGAGAGCACTGCCTCACTTTTAGGGTGAGGTGAGGGGGGGGGCGGCCGGTGATTACAGAGCAAGATTTAGAAATCTCCAAATTCAGCATCGGCTCTGATTGACTTTCATTTTATCTTTCGTCTCTATGCAGAACTACAAGAAAATACAAACAAAGAAACATTGATCTTGGTCTTTATCTGAAGTGGATGAGAGTGTTTGGGGGAGATTTTGAGTTTTTGTTTTCTGTCCCAGGAGGATTTTTTCTCCTCCAACGAGGTCATGTTTTGATTTGGTTTTTCAGCAGAATGACACAAACTACTACTAAGGATTTTTCACTTTCTTTAACATTGTGAGATGGGGCTTTAAACCTCTATTGAAAGGACAACGGGGGCATATTTAGGGGACTGATATCTATGAATGTGTGTTTGGTGCAGCTTAATTAAATGTAAGGGGACAGTTCAGCCCTGTCATGCAGCAAGAAGGTTCAAGTCTCAGTGTCAAGATGTTTCAGGTGTTACATTTGATCAGGAACTTATTTCCACCGACCTTTTTGTTTGTTTCTGTTATGAAAATTGCTATTTGTGTCCCATCACACTGTACCTCATCACAGTTGCCCACAATTACTGATGGAACATTGTTGCTCCATTGCTGGTTTATCAGAAGACAAAACGAGCAAAAAGGACAATTGGTTTTAGTGTTTTTAGATTTTTTTTATTGAGCATCTATTTACACTGTCGAGATCCAGAAATTGTTTGATGAACACATGGAAAATAATAACAAGCAATTCAGTTGAGCAAGATTGAAGTAAAAAATAAAAAACACATCTTAAATTTTTTTTTTCTTACTTTCTTATTTGATCCGCAAATGTTTCTTCGTTATGTTGATTGGTAAATGTAAAAAAAAAACAAAAAAAAAACTCTGTACACGTTTCACAAATCATTTTTATATTATCTTGTCTGTAATTGGCTTAGTGCAGTGCCAGTTTTGGCAAGAGTTAGTGTTGTAGTGTTGTAGTGATCCGGAAAAATCATTATTTCTGATCCAGTCCAAGTGATCTGAAATGAAGTACGGGTTATTTCCACTGTGTTGATCAACACGTATTTCTACGCGTGTTCATTTTGCTCGATGTTGGCCACCAGACCCTTGGTGTCGACAAGGGCTCGGATCGGATTGTTGAAATATAACTTGTTGTCGAAGGTGCCTTCTCCCAAGACAGTTGTGGGTATCCTATTACGGAAGAGGAGGAAGGCACCGAGTCCAAAAATAGCAATTACGACCAGCACCACGGCCACGGTGATGCCAGCCGACCCATGAGAAGCTTCTTTGGTGACGTGTGCTGCGGAGGCAAAACACAAAAGATTTAACATTGATTTGGTTAAAGTTCGAAATTTGAATCATCATATGCTGTCGATGCAGAAGATAAAATAACTTACCAACAGATGGAGGCTTTTCTGTCGGTGTAACAACTGAAACAAACAAAAACTGTTGCTCAATAAAAGTTATTGATAGGACACGTGAAAATTACAGTTCATTGAACTTACCTTTTGGTCTTTTGCAGATGTAAGACCTATATCTGGTGCAGCTGTTCGTACTCCACAGTCCAGTGTCAGAATGGATGTCCACACACGAGTCCGACTTTGGCATCCCCGTATTCCAGTTGGTATAGTCCAACACGCTGTCATCGATCCACTGCCACTCACCTGAAACGGAGAAACTTATGTTTTAAAAAGACTACCGACAAGATAGAGGCACTTCAGGGGCCAATCAGATTAGAGCTGATGCCAGTGATCGCCCCCCTCTGCACCGCATCTGGATCCGCCATTTTAGTATAAGCCACGCTCACCTTCGTGGGTCTTGAAGAGGCCGATCCAGAAGGTTTTGGCCCCGTCCTGCAGCATCTCCAGGTTCTGTTGTATGAACAGACCCTCCAGAGGGTCCTGAACACTCACCAGAGATGCACCTGAGGAACACAGCCACAGTTGCATACTGTTAAATATGCATGTATCATTTATCAGTGGACATTTCTTTTAATAACATACCCATTTTCAGGCAATCGACGGAGGCATGGGCCCAGTTGTCCACCTGTGCACTGAGGAAGGCGTAACAGTGGCCTCTGAAAGGAATCCAGGTTCTTCGGCTCTTCGGTTCCGGACAGTTGCCAGGAAGCTGCGGTGGCTCGGTGGGAGCGATGTCTGAAAAAGAGACAGGAGACGGCATCTTCGTCTCAGGAGCTCATGCTTTGTGGTTTGGTTATGTGCAGCATAAAGCACATGAAAAGCACCAGCGGGACTGTCTGACCTGGTGACCTCTTGCAGAGGGAATAGTAGTTGTCAGTGCAGGATGCAGTCTTCCACTTTTTGTCCACATCCATATACACACAGCCGTCATTTCTTTTAGGCTCATCTTTTCCCCATTTGGTGTAAGACAGGAGCCAGCCATCGACCCACTTGAACTGACCACCAGTCTGAGAAAAAGAAATCACCACTTGCATTAATGAAAAGAAAGAAAGAAGCTCCTCGTCTAAGTTTGAACTAGTGCTGAAGAATAACTGTTCTTTACCACATTGCTGTTGAGGCCAATCCACACAGGTTCATTGTGCTTGGAAATCTGCAATGTGATGTAAGCCTCAGCTACAGGGTTCAGGATACTGGTCAGGTCTGCATCGTCTGCTTGGCACTGCCTCCTCGCCTCGTCCCATCTCATCTTCTGCGTCACCAGTTTGTAGGAATCATTGCCGAGGTTGTAGAACGCCTTCGGTAGCACAGTGGTGGGTGGAACCACGATCTGAGAATCTTTGTGAGCAGCACACCTCAGTCGTTAGTCGCGATCTTAGAAAACAAACAGAAAATTGAGCTTGCTCGTGTTTCACTCACCGATGTTTCTTTTGCAGATGAAGCCTCTTTTGGTGTTGCAGTCATCCACTTTCCACAATCCTGTGAGTTTGTTGACGCCGCCCAGCATAATCACACAGTCAAACACCTGTCAGGAAGAAAAGGAAACCTCAGCACAGCTTGGTCGTTACATTTTTCTTTTGTATTGTTCAAGAGAGAGTTTGGTTTGGTTATAGAAGCAGAAATAACCTCATTTGATGATGAGTATCGTCCTTCCGGCCCAGAGGTTGGGTGTCCTTTGGCCCAGTTGGTGTATGACATGCCTCTACCGTCTGTCCACACAAAGTGCATCTCCCAGTTCACATCATTCATGCCGATCCACAAGTTTTCCTTGTATCTCAACATCTGTGATGTTAGGAAAGCTACAAGGGAAGAAACCATTATTCTCAAAACTCATATCCCAAGGTTGTGAGACCTTCATACCACTTTGTGAACTGTAAACCTCGACCACTGAAGCCCATATTCCTCACCTTGCTCTCTGTCATTGACGATCGAAACCAGATTTCCTCCCTGGTTTATGCAGTACGTCCTGGCGTTCAGCCACGTGTTATTGTCATCCCCCGTAACAATTTTGTAGCACTGTATAAACAAGATGAGTTGTGTGTCGGACTAACAAGCACATGGACAGCAGATACACCAGACAACAGATGGGAAACACAGTTTACCGGTGACAAATTTGCATCATGCACACAGGAACGTTTAAATCCTGAAAACTTTTGCCTCGATTAAAGATAAGCCCAATGATGAGTGTCAGCATTGTTTTGAAGGAACTGATGTCGTGCAGAGTTACATGCAAATACCTTTCCTCTAAAAGAAAGCCACCCTGGTGCACATCCTCCTTTAGGAACCGTGGTGGGGACCATCGTTGTGTTGACAAAACTGCTGCTTCTTTTGCAGATGGAGGAAAGCTCCATACCGCAGTTAATATCGTTCCAGTAGCCTGTGTGCAGAGGACCGTAAATAAATAATATGAAGACTACATAACACGATGAAGACTCTGATTTGGACTCACCCATGCTCTTGTACATAGTCACACAGTTTTCGTCATTGTTAGCAAAGTTGGGCTCATTGTGTTCCCATGCAGTGTAAGTTACAGGGCTGCCATCCAGCCAGCTAGAAATGGAAACATAAAAATAAACACGAACAATAACTCAGAAATGCATCACTGCTTCATATCATGAATGTCAGATTGATGTTCGGTAAATGGCCTTGGTGTGATTTACCTGAATGACTTATCCAAATTCACCACCATGCCAATGTAGTACTGTCCATCCAAGCCTTTCAATAGCTGCGAGATAATGGTGAGAGACGTTGAATCAAATACAGAACTCAATACTCTTGCCAGCAGATAATTGAGAACATGTTGCTGTTTTGAAATCCAGCGTTATTAAACATGACATTCTCGGAATTCCTTGCCTGTTTCCAGAGGAACTTCCTCTCGCTCTCCCCTGTGATGACTGCAAGTTCGCCAAAGTTTTTTTTGCAGAAGACTCTGGCAGCTTCCATGGAAAGGGGGTCATTGTTGAAGAAATACTGCGTGTCGTTGTATATGAGCCAGCCATCTTCTGTGGTGTTGTATACTGGAAACGCGGGGGGGGGGGAAACAGAAAGAATAATGGGAGCGTCCCCTCAACTCAAAAGTTTGACAAGTTGTTGATGTCAAATACGCAGAAACATGGCAAACAAAAGTAAATGTTTGGTTAATGGCAAGAAATTTTTATCCACTAACATTTTCCCTTTCTACATTTAATTTGCAAATTAAATATTAGGTTGTGACCTGTCCATGCAGAGTGACCTTGATTGACTGTTATTAGCAGTAACCCTGATAACAAGTCAGGTAAAGCAATATCTTAGTAGTCTACGGAAATGTATTAGTGCAACTCTGGACACGCTGCTGAACCGTACCTATTGGAACACTGACAGGCTCCGGGTTGGGAGTCACACCTGAAAATACAAGAAGCATGAAAGAAGAAACAAAGGCACAAAACTCTGATACGTCTAGTTTAGATAAATGGCTCCATGTGAACCGGAGCTCCGTGTTACCTTTGCGTATCTGGCAGATCCAGTCATTGCTGGACTCACAGTGCCGATCGTTCCAGTGGCGTCCGTAGTAAGACTGGACTTCTGCACAGTGTTCATTGTCGTTGTAGTTGTTCGGTTCTCCAAAGCCCCAGCTGTCAAAGTTGCTCTAGATCACAGTTGTTGGAAATACACGTTATTAGGATCACAGTGAGTAAAAGATTGTAGTCGATAACAATGAAGTGCTACATACAGGGGACCCATCGCTCCACACAAAACCTTGACTGGTATCCAGGGAGCTGTAACCGATCCAAGCTGCGTCAGAGAAGTGAAGCCTGCAGGACAGAAGAACTCACACTAACTGCCTGAATTCTCAATTAACGTATAGAATTAGACACGCACAAGCTAGTGAGTTAACATACTCTGCATTTTTTAGGTCCTGCTCACTGTGGATGCTTATCAGGTCCCCACCAATGGCCTTGCAGAAGTTGTGTGCTTCAGCCCACGTCTTCTTAAGAGCCGTTTGTCTTTTGAAAATCTTTGAATAAAAAGCACAGTGGGTCAGATTTTGTGGTGGCGGTGAAAATAGCAAAGATTCTTTTCAGATTAGTAAAAGTTTTTCCTCCGACCTGGTAGCAGATGTTCCCTGTGGCGACCGGGAACCACCCAGAGGCACAGCTCAGGGCCGGGGTGGTGGGCGGAACCGTCGTCACCTGCACACCCTCCGCTGGTTTCTTGCAGATGTATTTCTCCTTGTTGCTGCAGGTGACAACATCCCATAATCCGGCGAAAATCCCAGTTGTCATGGCAACGCATCCTTGTTTTCTGTCTTTTGTTAAACACAGAGGAGGAAATGGATATATATATATATATATATATATATTGTGACAAGCTAACCTACAAGTTGTAAAGATGGAGATGATTAGGCTGCACTTTTGAGAGCTGTCATGGCGTCCATCTTTATCTACAGTCTAAGGGATTGATAGCTAACATGAACATCATTTATGCATGCAGGTATACAATGCAGTATATAACACAAAACCCATTAGGAACCACGGTTACACTGTACAACTAAAGAGAAGCTGTACCTGGCATTCCCACGTTGAAATGAGTGAACGCGACATTTCTTCTGGTCGTCCATCGGAAAGTGTTTATGTCTTCTGTGTTGCTCAAACCCGTCCAGAAATACTTCTCTGGTCTTAAACCCACCAAACTGACCAGGAAGGCACTCTCATATCTGCAGGAAAGAAGAAAGGTAAGCGATAAAACAACTTGATTAAATCTTTTCTTTTAGATCAACCTTCTTTGGAAACTAGTGTTTCAGATCATTTAATTACCGAACAATAGGGGGAAATAATCCACATACAGACGACATGAATGGATGAAACTATACCTGTCACCCACATCCACCAGATGTGCGCCAGCCTCGGAGCACGTCTGCTTTGCATCATCGAACGTTTTCGTCTCGGCTCCGATGTTGTAACAGTAGGAACCAAACCTGATCGAGCCCTGATTGACGGCGACAAGGACACAAACACAGTGAATATAAATCTGATCTGAAGGATTTATTGTGTGATTCAAAGTAGATATGATCATCGCTCACAAGCTTGCATCCAGGGTTGGCGTCCTCTTCGGCGCCCTCCGGTGGTTTCGTGGAGGCCTTCTTCTTGCAGATGTACCCGTACGTCTTTTCACACATGTGATCTGCCCAACTTCCATCCTGTGTGAGCAACACTGAATATAACTGCTGGGAAACGCTGCCACTCGTATGATAATGAAATGGGATTAGGATTTGCTCTGTGTGTATTCGATGAGTGACGGGTGTTACCTTTCCTCTGATGATAACACAGTCTTCTTGGAGGTTGGTGGCGTGAGAGGGTTCGCCTGTTTGCCACTGGGTGAAGGTGACGTGGGAGTGGTCGGACCATTCGAACAACATCTGGTTCTTCTGATCATTCAAGCCAATCCAAAGAACATCTGTCGGCACTATAGGCACATGCACATATTCATGGAGTATGGTCATAGCTTTCTTGCTGAGAACACTGATGCCAATCTCGTTTCCTGCACTTTAATATTGAGACGAGTGATTAGCTTAGCTTAGGGCAAAGACTGGAAACAGGGGGAAACAGCTAGCCTGGCCATCAGTTACAAAAACGGCCCAAGCCCACCTCCAAAGTCCACTAACAATGTATATTTAGTTTGTTTAAAACGTACAAAAACCAGAATGTGAAAATGACATGTCAGGGTTTTACTGGAGGTCCCGTGTTGCTTTATTTCTTGGCTTGGAGAAGTGACTTATTGTCGTCTTGTCAACACTGTTTTCCAGGCAACAAGCAGAATTTTCAGGAAGTTATTGTGTCCGGCCAATAAAGAACATCTGGCACATAAACCACAAAATGTGATTTTCTACACTGAGGGTTTTTGTGTGAATTAAACAAACATGATATAATGTGTTCTGTCACATGCACAGAGCCAGGCGGTTTCTGCTTGTAGTCTTGATGCTAAGCTAAAGCTAAGCTGCAGCTTCATATTCAATGAACAGATGTAACACAGTGGTATCCAGGGGCGGATCCAGGGGGGACACTGGCCCCAGCTGAAATCTGATCAGCCCCTGAAATAGGCCTGTCCTGTCAGTAGTCTACTAACAATAAATATGACATTATTTTTAAGACATTTGTTTTGAATTCACAATGTGCTTGAACAAGGTATAGTTTTCAAAATATATTCAATGTCTGCTTTGCTCAAAGTTATAGAGCCAACAGTAAACAAGGGATGACTTAAATATGCACCCTAATGAACCAGGAATTGTCCATGGAGGTTTGATATATTTCTGTCCCCACTGTATAAACTGTGGCCCCTTCATGTCCCCTGATTTAGAAAAATCCTACTGGTGCATTTAATATTCTCACTTAACTCTTGGAAAGAGAATTCTGTTTTCATATTATTCACCATTTTGAAGTTACACAGATTTATCACTGAGTTTCCATAATATCTACATCTAGTTTTTCTGCACACTTACAGTATCCAGATTGAGATATGACGAAGCTCTGCTCCTCTATGTTGTGAATGCTGGCCAAGTCTCCGCCCTCTTTGTGACACGCAGCCAGAGCGTCCCCCCACATCTTCTTACTCCTCTCCAGGTAGTAACAGTGACCTGCGTAAGGAACCCAGTGACTGGGGCAGAAGCTGTGCTGATCTTTGCCTGTCGACATACACACGGATAGAGAATATGTTCAGCTGTATATTCGTACCATGAAGACTCATATGCCTCATATCTTATATGATTTTACTTGGTGGCAGCGGCAGACTGGTGGAGTTTCCTTTGCGACAGATGTAACCGAGCTTCTTGGTGCAGGCGTTGCTCTCCCATTTTGAGGCTTTTGCAGCGTTGAGGGTTGCACAGGTGAGTCCAGGCTCTGATGACGGATGACCTGTGGGAAACACAACATGTAACAATCCCAAATATGCAATGGCAATGTGTATAACAGAGTGCAATATACTTTTGTGATATTTAATGTAATAGCTACACCGAGTCTGCATGTAACCTTGACATGTCCAGGCCTTTATAGTCAATATATGGAACCTTTGAGAAAGCTTCATCACATCACAATGAGTACAACGCTACAACTCCACCAGACATTTATTTTAAAGAAACATTACACTGTGCAGTATTTGTATGTCCTCACCTGGGGCCCAGTTTAAATATCTAAATGGGTTTCCATTGCTCCACTGCCAGCCGCTTTCAAAATTCAAGGAGTTCAGTCCAATCCACAGAGATGTCCCGAAAGTACTTGTCAACCCTGTGTCAACACACGCATTGCAAAGCTGTTAACACCCAGCATTATAACCCTGCGTGGTATGGGAGGCTGACACAAGGTCAAAGTGGTACCTGAGATGTACGACTGCTCGTGCAGCTCGACGATGCTGAGGAGGTCGGCTCCCTGCTGCTGGCAGCTCTTCCTTCGCCTGATGCCAGGTCAACACTGACTGTGTGTTCCTCTGATACTGAACCCCAGTGACCGGGTCAGTGTCCCAACCTGAGGATGCTGGATATGGAAAAGAGGAAAAAAAAGAGAAATCATTCACCTCTGTAATTGACCTGGATGAATTTTAAGAACCAATAAAGTCTTAAAACTGAAAACTGAATAAAATCTCCTTCATTCTTATCTACAAATTGCTGGGGTTTTGCTTCTATTGTAAAAGTGACTTTTCTTTTTCCCTTCCTGCCCCAGTTTTAGAGCAGTGTCAGGGGAACGAAGAGGAAAACAAGGACAGTGCTGTGTTGACAACTCAAAAGAGGAAGTGGTGGTGTTGTTCTTCTGAGGGGAGAGAGGAGGGGGCCAGAAACCTGTCAGCACTGACCTCTTTAGCGAGAGCACTTACACAAACCAACAAGATAACTCTGTGTGGTGTGGTCAAAAGAAAAGTTAAAGTGACTCTGACATATAGACGTAACGAGCATTTTAACAATCCTGATGATTACAGATGTTGAAGAACCGTAGACTTCTGGGTGCAAACATGTGAAGCTCACACTCACCTTGGGTGGGACAGAAGCCCCACTTCTTCACTTTATCGTAATCCCTCTCTGTGGCGCACCACAGCTGTCCGTCTGATCGGCCGTCCTTCGTGCACTCAGCGTACCACTTGTCCCCAAACTTGAAAGGAAACTGACAGGGGCTTCCAAACGAATTGCCCCCTATGGTGAAAATCTCTGAGGAGACAGAATGAATGTGGACATTTCGTTTTGAAAAAAGGATCTTTCCAAACCGGTGCCACAAGGATGGAAGAACACCATTGTCTGTACTACAAAGCTGTAGTTTCGTGGAACAATCTAAGAATCATTTGAAAGAGTTACAGACTGAACTTTTGACCATTTGTGATGTGTTTGATCTGCCCCTTGTATTTTCTGTGGGTATATTTATTAGATTGCTCTCATATACACAGAGGATTAGTCCAATAATCAGACTACAGATTTGGCAGGATTCAGGCACTCGCAGTGAGTCCCTTCATATGCAACAAAGCTTGGTATTTGTGGTGCATTACCAACTGTGCCACTCTGCAGGGGGAACTCACAGCAGCACATAACATCTGACTGCTCAACGAAACACCCAACAAATAAGCAAGTAACTTGTGTTTTTACTGCCACTATAGCTGGTGGTTGGAATATGTTCTCATCAGATGCTGCACGTCTCTTGATATTCACTTTATTTTACTCTTTAATACATTTCACCACATCTATCATACATTAGCCCATATGGAAATATCTGGAAAAAAAACCTAATGATATTTCTATCCTCAGTTATATCGATTTTTTTCCCCCCTTATGAAAGCGGTGATATAATTTAAATTTTAAAAGGTAATCACAGAGTTGTTAGTCATATATATCTTATTTATTCTATAGCCATAGCACCTGCTATTTGGTCTACATGGCAGAAATTCGAAATAGACATAGTTTTTTTGCAATCTGAGGATGGCGGCTGTGGCTCAGGAGGCGTAACGGGTCGTCCAGGAACCGGAGTCAATCCCCAGCTCCTCCACTAAGTTTAAAAACCACTGTAGACATGATTATGGCTTTGTCAGTTGTGGATCAAGGATTCCTACCTTGATACCCCTTTGAGCAAAGGTCTCCCCGAGTGCCAAATATCCTCCAGCGACTCCAGAGCCCCGAGCCCTGGTAGATCAGTATGTTCCTCTCATTGCGATGGCCCCAGTTTAAGTGCAGGTCCTGGTCTTTTAGGCCAAAGAGAGTCTCATTCTTGCACTGCCAGTGCTGGAGGTCGCTGCTCTCATCGCATTCAAACAGGAGGACCTTCACCCACTCTTTAATATCCGTGGCCCCCAGACAGAGCTTGAGGGACAGGCTGAGAAGGCGCGACTTGGAGGCCCAACGAAACTGCTGCTGCTTGTCGTGAGGATCGCAGATGGCTATGGTCACCGAGGTGGCGCTCTCCACCCGAATGCACTTGTTGTGGTTCTCGTTGAAAATCAGAAAGGAGCCGCTGTCTGGAAACAGAACCGAAGAGCTTCATAAATTCATTGAGGAGATGATTATTTGACTCTCACACACACAAGATAAATAGACAAAAAGAAAAGTGTCAGGGGTACGTACCTATGTCAGCAGTGATGCAGAGGGCCTGCAGGAGACAGAGGATTGCAGCCAAACCTGAGCAGGGTAACATTATCCCTGATGTGTGGTTTACACTCAGTGGTGGATGAGGTGGTGCAGGAGTTTTCCAGTCATGAGAGAGGAGGTCTGGTGTGTGCTAAGGTGTTTGACATGAAGCAACAATGACACAGGGACATGGCACTCCCCCCCCCCCCTAATCACAGTGATGGATATCCTGTCACATGGGTTGTTGAGGTTGGTCAAACGACAGCAATTTCCCAAGCTTCCACAGAGGAGAGGAAGATGGGAGGAGGGAAGCGAGAGACTGTGTCACGTTATGCTCACGTTACGAGCATGGATCTATTTTTAATAAATCAAACGCAAAAGTGCCACTGATTGATGAATTTGCGGAATAAATTTATCTGAGTAGGCTTTTTTTCAAGGTGCCTTTATCTGCGAATCTTGATCCATTATAAATAGAACTTCAGTCAGTGCTAAATCTGTGCCTGGAAAATGAACCCAGCGAGCAGATGTCATTAAACAATACTAACTGAGGTGTCAGAAGATTTAGGTGAATCACATCTGCTGAGGGAATGTGCCGGTTTCTCAGCGAGTGCCAGAGTAAATGAGGATTAAATGACATTTGCAGCACTGTGCTGAAGTTTTCTCTTGGTGGGAGAGAAGCCCCCAGCGAGGCATCGGATGAGGGGTGCAGCGATGATACAGGTCAGGAGAACGAGAGGACAGGAGGACGGGAGGAAATCCTGCTTCCTATTGGCGGAAGTGAATGGAGATCTGACCACTGTGGCCTCAAGCTGCAGGGATACCCACGATGCAGCACAGAAAATAGAGGCTACAGACAAATACCTGTAAAATAACAACAATAGATTAAAATGCACTATTTTTAAACAGTATATGTGAATATTATCTGTATTGGCTATAACAATTTTAATGGTTTATCTTAAATTTGTAAAAAAAAACACACCAGTAGCAGTATGTGATGAAGACAAATCCATGACTTGCATTCTTGCTGAACAGTTTTCCGATAGCGGGTTGAATGTGAACCTATAATTCACGTGAACATAATATCATAAATCATACGAGTGAAACTTAAAACTCATTTGAATTACCGTCTTTATTTACCTTATCAAAATATACGTATCAACGATACAATCTCACACTTTGTTTTTCTTTTTTTGGGAAAATAACTTATCAGAGAAAAACCTATAATAAAAAAACATGGATATATGCTTTCACATATTCACTGCACTTAATGATGGTAGAAAAAAGTCTGTCAAACGTCTCGAGTGACATTACAGGAAGGCCAACGTGCCGCGGGCGAGGGGCTTTGAGGGGTAAACACAAAACAGTCATACACATAATGTCCATTGTGAGAATACATTGCCTAAGAGCTCAGTTTTGGCCTCTGCAAACTACCATGATGCATTTAGGGGAAATATTTTGTGTAGCATTCACAAAATCACATATTGCTTCGGCTGCACAGGCTATAATTAGACTCATTATTGAGTTTGTTTTAAGTCTCTCCTCCTTTCTTGTAGTTTAAAAGTATTTATCAAACTTCCATCATTAGAATCTGACTCCGTGTCACAGCTCAAAGTGTTTTTTACCTCGATCCAATTCAAAGTAAGTTGTGTTATTTTTTTAGTGAAAAACTACGTGATAGCTAGGACGCTAATTGTTTACATCATTTGTACTATTCTTTATCATACACTATACTGATTACAGTTTTTGTAAAGTTCTGGAAGTTGCTTACTGCTAGCTAAAGTTTCAAAGTGTTGATTTACTACTTCAGGTTGTAAGTTAAGAAACGACTTGGCTAGAAATTATCAACAAATCTCAATGTAAGAACTTTATTGTGAGGTGCAAACTGTTTTGATTCAGTTAATGACAGTTTTTTCACAGGGTGTGCAAGATGGCAGTGTTTGAAATGGAATAACTTGTCTAGGAGGAAGTGGAGATACGTTGTCCATGTTTATTCACAGTCTATGGTGCCAACATATTGCCCCTGCTACGTGTTTACGTTGGTTTTAAAAGAACATCCTCTCTGTGTTGAAGACCCTCAGCTTGGTCATGAAGTTGAAGTAGACAAAGGCCAGGCACACCAACAAGTTCTTCATCAGATAGAGGATGGGTGTGACGAAGCCGAAGAAGGCAATGAGGCCGACGCGCACAAAGAAAAAGGGCAAGTCCTGCAGAGCCACTCCTAGTGAGGAAAGCAAGGGGCTGTGGGGCATGACCACCACACGCAGGCAGGACAGGTAGCTGAAGATGTAGATGGGGAACACCCAGCCTGAGTGGTAGACCAGGGGGTGTCCTGCCACCCGCACCATCTCCACCGTATCCAACCAGAACACAAAACTGTCCACGAACACGTCCGCTCGGGCGTCGCTGGCACTCAGGAACCTCAGTGGGCCCGTGTAGGAGTACGGAGACATGCGGTACGCCGTGCTGCTCACTGATGGTGAGCTTAATCCAGAGATACTAAATGGTCTCCCAGGGTTGCCTGGCATCCCGTTAGTCTCCTGTCGAGCGCCTGCTCCGTTCTGGTTCCTGTCCCCGAGCTGGTTTGCCCCTGGTTGCATCGGAGTGGAACCACCTTGCCCGGGCACAGCTGGCCCTGGCACAGCTGGAGAGATAGGGGTCACTGGTGTTACCTGCTCCACATGTGTGAGGACAGAGGAGGGAATGTCAGCATCTCTCTCCATGTCATTAGCTGGAGACACAAAAGGAATGATTTTCAGAATGATAGTCTGGTCAAGGGTTAGGGTTGAAGATACACCACTCAATCTTGTGACCATAAATATATAAACATTAATTTGCGAATAACTTTAACAAAACAGCAGTTTAGGCTTCCCTCAATGCTTATCTTTAAAAAAAACTTCCCTGACGTTTTGTCAATTCAGCACAGTGTTACGAGAAGCGAGCTGGGTTAACAAATTCCCCGCTCGTTTCTTCGGGTACAGCATTTTTCCCCCAACTTTGGTCACACAGCCATTTAATCACGTTATTATTCCAGATAAATGTTTTAAAGAGCTGCATTCATTGCCCCCCAGCTCCTGACATGCAAAGCCCAGCAGGTATCACTGTATACATGTCGTTGACAGAGGAAAGTTCAGGATCTTTAGCCCTCAGTGAGTGATGTGTGTGACGTGTTCAGGGGGCTGCGCTCACCCTGGCCCGTCAGTCTGCAGTGGCGTATCCTCTCCACAACGTCAATACAGATGAGAGAGAAGAGGACTAGTGACACAGGGAGCTCCGTGAACATATCATATTGCATGTTGTTATTTATCTGGACCTGGGCAACCAACAAGAAAACAATGAGTGGAACATACATTTGATGCGGTTATCACCTCATTTCCAATTTCACTACAAACGGTAACAACGGCCCTTTGCACCACACGTTAACATCAAACTGTCAACACTCCTGACCTCTTCTCGCTCTGGCTTTCTGGGCTAAATCACTTGCAGCTTTGGGATTTTCCTGAGTCAGGGCTTCATACCAACAGGACACAGAAGAAAGCAGACAAGCTGGTTATCTTAGCAGAATTTATTGCTCTTATGTAAAATACACCAGATAAGGGAAAGGGCCAAAAAGTCACGTTGGTGCTTTGGAGAGCTAGGGCCACATAAAACAGCAAAGGATCTGGGCCACAGCCAGTAAGGAAGTGAAAATGTGCCTCATGGACAGATGACTTGACAAGAGCGGCTTGGACAGGAAGAGGAACCAAGCTGCTTATCAGTGGCTCCTTATCTATATAGCTGGATATTTCTCCCTTGAGAACCAAAAGATTCCTCACAAATCATCACCTTTATTCCCCCCACAGAGGCCTTACCCTGCGATTCCTCTTATCTACAACAAATGGCTGCAGCAGGTATATTTTTTAATGTTCCAAGCGACTTATCTGGACGACAAACACCATAATAACAACAAAAGTAGGGATAATTATATTAAATGTTCTGGTCACTTGTCGGCTGACTCTTAAGGGTCAAAATTCAAGATGTGAATACAAACAAATCGATGTAATCACACAAATCACAAACAATCTGCAACATGTACCTCAGAGCTGGCGATAAGGAAGGCAAAGCAGGGCAATGTGGACAGGACCACATATACAAGGGCAACAGGCCTCCTGATACAAAGACAGAGGAAGGAAAAAAGTAAGGAAGCAGTTGCAGGATTTGCTAAGTCATGATATTCAGCGGCAAAGTGCAGTGCAAACCAGCTACAGGCCTGTTCAGGCTCAACGGACCAGTCAGGGCTCAGAATGTGCTGCACAGATTCCAGCTGCTGACCAAACACTGGCCCCTGACATCAGGGCCGAGGTCGGACCAACTCACCACTTCTTCCTCCCAATGAGAAACTTCTTTTTCACGAAGACCATGTACTTCAGGGGCACCCAGACCAGCAGGGCAGTGGAGGTGACGTAGGCGATGGAGGACGCCACGATCAACCAGTAGGCCGTGCTGGCGTCTCCAGGGGGCTGCGCCGAGGTTTTCACCCTCGCCACGATGACGGCGAACCTCTGCATGACGATGAAGAGCGGCACGCACAGGCCTGCAAACTGCAGAACCTCGCACAGGGCGAACTTCAGCGTACCCCCCGAGCCCATGCTGGAGCGGTTCAAAATAAAGAAAAAGACGAGAGGGAGACGGGGGCTGTTGTCGCAGTGAGGCGACGCCTGTCCCTCTGAGGGCTGGTCAGGCCTCGGACCAGTGCATTGTCTGCCTCCACTAGCATTTTCCACACACCACAGCCCTGGCTCTCTGCTCGACCAACTGCTTACACTGCAGTAGGCATTGTGTCTGTTGGTGTCACGGTGATGTGACCGGCCCTTTACTCTCTTTATATTTAGGATACAAACAGAGGTTGTCTAACTCTGCACCCTGAAGGATGTGTACCTTCTGCAGGCATCTTCAAAATCAATCTCATCTCATCACATAAACAGACCAACTATATTATTCTAAGTATATAAAACATGTGAAACTTTACAATTATTTACCTGAAAAACCAGAAAAACATACCTGGACTTAATAACTGTCCAAATATCAATAACAGCTTGTGTCTGTGACCCCAGAAAACACATGACACAAATAAACCCAGAGGCACTTGTGACTCCTCTCATATCTGTATCCCCATCTAGTGGCAAAATATGATAACTGCAAAAAAATGCTAAGAGGAAACAAATGATGGATTATTTTTCAAGATAATGATGATGTGAAAATGCAGTTGACCTGTTTTGTCCTGAGGTCACGACCTGAGAGACACCTGAACACTTGATCGAGTAACCAGATCAGGATTTGGTGGCCGGGACTATATTTGGTGCCGTCTTTAGTTTACACACATTTCTACGTGGTGCCGTTAGAGGAGCTAATTTTAGATATTGCAATGATGCAGGTTCTCAGGCAGTGAGAGATGAGAGCAGACCTCAGACCAGCACAGAGTGATACCTGTGTGTAAACACTACCCCTCGGGTCTGGCCCTCTGTGATAGGACTACAGCCGCTCTACTGGAGTTGTAGTCCTAACAACCTGAGTAGCAAGACCCCTGGACCCAGATGCAGAGAGGTTTCAATCCAAGACAAAAAGTAAAGAAAAAAGCCCAGAATAAAGGTTTGACGACTAAGATATTCAGTATTCCTTGCAAAGGTAATCAGCAGTTTAAAAAATATATAGTAAATAATATTGAGTTACCTTTTCTACGGTTGCCTTGCAAAGTTTTTTCTGCCCCAGAACGTGGTTTGTTGCCAGAAGCTGGTGGAGGTGATGGTCGCGTGCAAAGAGCTTCAGGCATTGATGTGTTTAGAGACTGGACATCACAGTCAGAATGTATACATAAGAAAACACAACATGCCTCCATAATGCTCCTGTGTCCAAGTGTCTGTTAGCCCCGATATTCAAAATTGACTCGAAACGGCATCGTTTTAAGCCTAAATCTCTGCTACCGGAATGGGTGATGTTAGCGGAAGTAGCGTGCACCCCTCCATTGGCATAGTGGTTAAAAGATAATGAGTGATTTTAAATTGTTTGGGGAACAGTTCCTTGAAAGGGCCCACTTCCTGTATAATTGCCCCCCTGAGTAGTATTCCCCCAGGGGCTCCACAGCTTCTCGCTACGCCCCTGTAGTTACTAAAGTTAGAAGTAGGACAGAGGGACTTCATTAGATGTTTTGACTTGTACCAGCCCCTGACCCACCGGCAGGCCACGCACTTGTCCCGGCAGAGAGACAGAGAGGGGATCGGCTCGGATAGATGGATGGATGACCCCCCGCCTCTCCCCTCCCTCGCAGCCCCAGCTGTCCGCTCCCCTCCCCGACTTCCCCACCCTGCCCCCGGTGCCATGGCGTCCAGCGAGGAGGACGGCACGGTCGAGGAGAAGGAAAACAACAACAAGAAGCGGACGAAAAGCGCCCTCGCCACCGCATGGCTCACCTTCTACAACATCGCCATGACCGCCGGGTACGTGCGTCACCGTGCGCCCTCCCCCCCCCCACCCGTCCACTATTAATAAGAGAAAAGTTGATCGGCTCCATGAAAACCCCCCCGGAGCGTGTGTTGCTGTTTATAGGACTGTGCGTCTGTGGCAGGACCAACGCGCCCGCTCGGCTCCGTGGGTCTGTCCAGACGCGCTAAGAGGGAAAACCAGAGGGAATTGTAACACTGAGGGAAACGTGTTAAAAAAAACTAACCCGGGTTAAAGTGAGGGCTGTAAAATGAATGAATGGTGTTGGGTTAAAGTGACAGACTGGCGCTGCAGCCGTGTCCAAATAGGGCTGAGCGCCTGGTGTCGGAGGCCCGCAGCTCCCACTGTAGTGATAAGTATAGCCGGACTGACAGTGACACTGGAGCTCCGGCTGGGAAATGCTCATCCGGCACATTTTCCTGCAACAACACAAACGTTTTTTGTTTGTTTGAATGAGTGGATTTCAAAAAAAGTTTGTGTTGTTTGTTGTCAAAGAGGAAAGATGAGGATCAATACTTATCTGAACCCTCAGGGCAGCAGGGGATCAATAGTCAATAACAGCTTCATATCTGCTGCTCTGGTGGGTTTGAGAAAGTGCAAAATATTCCACATTTGGCCTGTTATGGACTAATCAGTGTTTTATCTCTGTATAAAAACGATATTAAATGTGCATTAGAGTTTTCCTGCACCTTAAAGGTCCAGTGTGTATGATTCAGGTGAAAGGGATCTGATGTAAAATAATCCAAGTAATGTTTTCACTTTAATCATCTAAATTGTACAACTTGTGGTTTTCTTAACTGTAGAACGGGCCCTTTATATTTAGATACTTTATATTTACACCTGGAGTGGATCCTCTCTACGGAGGCCGCCATGTTTATTGCAGTAGCCCGGACTGGACAAACTTAACATCTTTTGAGTTTTTATGACAACTGATTTCAAAATGCCAAATGAATGTTAGGATTAAAGTCTCATTACTGTGACGTGCAGGGACATCAGCTGAACTCGCTGTCACCACTTACACATAAATAACATGAAACAGAGTAAGATAAGATAATCTTTAATTAAAACGATTAATTAAACATGCAATATAAACACAAGTACAAATGAAAATAGTAAAATAGACCAGCTTTTAGCAAACAGCTAGAAAAAGTTTCTCATTGGAACTGAATTGATTAATTGATTTGTGGCCACACTTTTACCAGCTTTTCTTATTAAATATGTTAATTTGTATGCATTGTTATATGAATACTAAGTTAATATCTAGTTTTTGGAATATGTTGTCACCTGCGAATCTATAATTGGCTTTTGTTTTTAACATTTCGTCATATTTTTATATTCAGCGTATTGTTAATCAATCACAAATATGTAAATCAATGTCAAATATAATCATTAGCTGCAGCCGTACTGTGTTTCCCATCCAGCGGTCCACCTACTAAGTTGTTAATACCAGTGACCCTGTAAACAGCTCTGTGAGATAATCTTTCATGGCTGTGGTCTGTTATGAAGGAATCTCCTCCTCCACTGTTTTAGTTCCACTGTGTTTTGTACGTTGCAGAGTCAGGACTCAGTTTGATGAAAAGGATCCATACATCTACAAAAGCTTCCCATCAGTGAAACAGACTTAATATGTGCACGTGCTAATATCTGTTGTTGGCTGAACGTTTGAATCTGTCACATGTTCCAGGAGGAGCAGGTTCAAACTGAAGGTGTGATATTCGCACCTTTTATAAACATTTAACATTGAGTTGTATATTTGTGCAGAAACAGTTGATCAAGTGGTTAAGCAACAGAAAATGAATGATGAAACAAGCAGTTTCATGATGAAGCCTCAGACTCTACTGTAGATTAGGTGAATAATATAAAGGAGAATAAGAACAACCTTTAAGACTAAGTCAGCACTGAAGGGGGATTTTACTTTAAACTCAAATGCTGTAGCTGTAAAAGTTTGGTTAAAAAGATTTGGTTGTCACTGGATGTAACGTGACGCTTCTGTCAGTTTCACTCTCGAGGAAAATCCTGAAAATGAAAGTGTTTTCATGCTCACCTCAACTTTTGCTTTAAGACGGGTCCACAAAGGTTCTCCACACATAGTCTTTTACTTTGGTTCACTGGCCCACTTTCACATTTTTCTTTACTCATACTAAATTCTGAGCATGCACTCTGCACCAGGTGTCCTCAGTTGGTGTCGATGCTGCAACTGAGACTTCAAGACTTTACAAAGAATGCACGTGTTTTAGCGTCCGAAGCCCAAAACGGTCAGGATCAGTAATGCTGGAGACTTTATCAGTATGCAGCTAATATTTATTTTACATATTTATTGAACATATATTGCTAAAATAGCAACAAGAGTGCGGCTCTGACAAGGTGGCTTCAGGTTGAGTTTTGTATAACAATGAAGGCACCTGGAGAAGATGCAAGTTTCGGCATTGGGGTTCTCAGCCATGTTAACCCTAACCCTTATTGTTGTATTTTTCTGCAGGTGGCTGGTTTTGGCGATTGCAATGATGCG
Source organism: Verasper variegatus (assembly GCA_026259375.1). NCBI lineage: Eukaryota > Metazoa > Chordata > Actinopteri > Pleuronectiformes > Pleuronectidae > Verasper > Verasper variegatus. The sequence continues at coordinate 14,102,294 of CM048056.1, forward strand.
CTTCTACATCCAGAGAGGCACACACAAGGGTCTGTACAGGAGCATAGCGAGGACACTCAAGTTCTTCCAGACCTTTGCATTAGTTGAGGTAAGACGCCGAGCAGAACACTGCTCGCTGTTACTTGCATGAATGCTACACAGAGGAATAAAAAGAATGGAATCATAATCATTATTTAGAAAGGAAATAATTAAGAATATAATACATACAATTCATTTCACGTATCTCTTCTTACAGGTGGGACATTGTGCCATTGGTATGTGATGATTTTAGTCACTTTACACTCAAATTCAGGCTCATTTTCTTACATCCCAACTCATCATTGGTTTTTGTGTCTCCTGCTGTGCCGTAGGAATCGTGAGGACTTCTGTGATTGTAACCGGGGTTCAAGTGTGTTCCCGGATTTTCATGGTTTGGTTCATCACCAACAGCATCAGACAGGTGACTTACAATAAACACAACATTCTACACAAAAATAACTCTTCATTACAAGTTTTATTACCAACACACATACGGTATAGTGTATATATGCATACTAATATACTGTAGCTCTGTAATCTCAAGTAAATTCTGGGATTTCTGGGTCAAAATCTAATCAAATGAAGCTTCTTTTTCACAGTTTATTTAGTTTTATACTTTCAACACAGGTAACAGGAGCATTAACAGCATCTCACTTTGCCATTTCCCTGATTTAACTGAAGATCCAGAATGAAGAAAGTGTAATCCTATTCCTGGTCGTGTGGACGGTGACGGAGATCACCAGATATTCCTACTACACATTCAACCTGCTCCACCACCTGCCGTACTTCATCAAATGGGCCAGGTGGAGAACATCATTGCCCCGAGGCCGGGATGAGCTTGACTTGTCATTAATGAGTCGGACATTGTGTCCGAGCATGTCATGTGTGTGATCCGGCGATTTTAACCCCTGGCGTGTTTGCCCCCCCCCCGCCGAGCCTAGACCGGCTTAAAGTCCAGGAAGGTGTCGCTCGGCTAACACAGACAGAACCAGCATGTGTTTGGATATTGGTTAGCACCTTGTTAGCCGTTCTCTGTCTGGGTGAACTAACTGCCAACACTCTGACAATACTTGAAAGCCTTTCTGTGTTTAGTTTTATTTTGCGCCGACCGGCCCTCTCCTCCCTGCCCCCACCCCATCACCTCTTTCTTTAAGCATGGCGGAGACACCAGGCCCCCGGAGAGGGGCTCATGTTCAGCTGCTCCCGTTTTTAAGACCATCTGTTTTGGTCATGGAATGTTCGCCCAACATTTCTCTCACATCCGCTGAGACGCTCCCCCGAGCCTTTGCGCCGCTCTTGACGAAATACAGGATCTCCTGCAGTCCTGAGTCATGGCACATGTCGCACTCGGGAGGCCCGGAGTCGTCACCAAGTCACCAGCTCACACTTTAGTGCAGGGACAGACCTTTGCAGAGAGAAAAACGAGAAGATGACAGTTTGTGAATTGTTTTTTGCACCTCAGGAGTTTTACAAAGAGACGCTCTCTTCAACCCGAGTTGCTCTTTTATGAGTTTTATGGGACCAAAGTTTGATGTGGTGTTCTTAACTTTGCTCACCAGTCTATAAAAGTAAAGCCGACATGCACAGTAAACAGCAGTTATCATCCAACACAAGGGACTGTGTGTGTGTGTGTGTGTGTGTGTGTGTGTGTGTATGCCAAGTTGTTAAAATCCATCCAAGGCCGCTGTCAGTCGACCATTTAGTGCAGCGCTCCAGTCGCTGACAGTTGTCGGAGGCCGAAGCTTTGCTCACTACATCATTGTGCCACAATAAATATTTTTTTCACCGGGCAACAAAGTGTGTGTGTGTGTGTGTGTGTGTGTGGGGGGGGGGGGGTTGATTGACCATGCATGTGAGTGTGTTAACGTCCCTGTAACTGCACTTGTGTGTGACTGTATGTGTGTCACGCTTCTGGATTTTAAATACATGCCTCTCTTTTCCTTCCCAGATACAACCTCTTCATCGTCCTGTACCCTCTGGGAGTCGTCGGAGAGCTGTTCACCATTTACGCCGCTCTGCCGTTTGTGCGCAGGTCCGGGATGTACTCCATGAGGCTTCCCAACAAGTACAATGTGTCGTTTGACTACTACTACTGCCTCATCGTCATCATGCTGTCCTACATCCCACGTGAGCGGCATTTTCACTTTGACACTGTTTTTTTATTTAGCCTTGGGGATCATCCCACGTGACCCATGAGCCTCAACTTCCCTGCTGCAGAAAATAAAGCTAACGTGCACTGTTCTAAATATGAGACCAGGGATTTGGGATTTTAAATAGTTGAGGAGTTGACAGCATAGAAAAAATTATTATTGTGTGATTTAACTTTTAATCGTTTATACTCTAGATACTGGGAAGCAATTAAACAGTTTTCCTAAAATATTCAACCTAATTTCACTTGTTAAATTATGTTTTATCCACCGATTGATGCTATATGTAGCAGAGGAATCATCCTATACCTGTACACCTGAACAATATCCAGTACAAGACAATAGCCTGTTTCTAGATGTTGTATTGAACTACATACACAGATGTTTATATTGTAATTGGCATATTGAATATTAGTTGTTTCATAAAAATATATCCAGTGTCCTGCTTGTCTCTCAGAATTCAGTCCAGGTTGTGTTCACAATTTTATGTCCGTTACAGTGATTTTCAGGTTTAATTCAGCTCTAAAGCCGCTTTCAGACGTGAACTCTGGGAAAAATGTTCTGGATTTATTCTGTGATTGATCCTGTTTTCCTTGTTCCCCAGTGTTTCCTCAGCTGTTCTTCCACATGCTGCGGCAGAGGAGAAGGGTGCTTCACGGGGAGGTCATCGTGGAGAAGGACGACTAGACGTGCACCACCTCGGGCCTTTGTTTGAGCCAGCCTGCCTCCACCTCCATCACCCTCACCCCTCCTCCCCTACCGCTCACATCATCGCCGTTAACACTCTTCATTGCACAGGACGGGAGATGGGCTGCGGAGATGACGGCGACCGCCAGCGATAACTCCTCCTAAGTTGTTTCTTTACAGGTTTGATTCCTAACCTGAATGATTCTATCGGAAACATGTTTACAATCCAAACCAGTGTTGCTGGAGCTCGAGACAGAAGCCTGGCGTTGTGTCTCAGCACAAATTTACCCATCAGCCTCGCCGCGTCTTGTTGCACCAAACACGAGCCACCACACTTTGACCCTGAAGGAGAACGAGGCAAACGAGAGGCGTGCGGGGGAAATTTGAAATGAAACATGGGAAGAAGTTTGTAAGTTGTAAGAGTCCCAGCGTCACCTCCATCTTACAAAATTGGCACTTTTTTTTTTTTTTTTCCAGGTGTATTCCACCACCACAGGTTTTATACAAACATAGAGTGGCTGTAAAACAGAAGGTTCCAAAAAGAGAAAAATATTCATCATATCATACCTCAACAATAAATCTACATTTAGACAATACGCCGCTTCTTTTGTGTACGTTTGTTTTACCTTATGTGTAAATGATGCAATGTGAAAAAAGCAGGTATATTTCTTAACACAAGGATTTATTCACACACTGCATCACTTAGAGCGAACCCAGCTCAAACTTTAAACGTTTTGTCTCACTAGGCTCGACTCCTGCATTACTTTATGTTGCCTTGATGTTTACTGTGTCAGATTCATTTACAGGAGTGTAATTTGAGTCATTGGAAAAGTCGCAGCGCTGCAATTCAAATTTGACGCGAGCACTCTTCGGTCTCCAGTCGCTGTTTCTGTTTTGTGTTTTAACCGAGGACCTGATGTCCATGTTGATAGAGAGGTGGTTAGATTCCCTTCCTACTAAAGGTGCTATTGTAAGATCGTTTCAATCTTCTGTGCAGCTGAAGGACGGACTGTAAATTGGAGTTTTGACCTGCAGCAGGATGTGAAAATGATTGAGAGGACATGTAAGTTAGTTGATGAACTGCATAGGCAACTGCATATCTAAGAAAACCAACCGCTTTGCTTATACTCTGGGTTAGAGAGGTGAAAAACAATAAAAGTCAATGTAAAAAAAATCACTGCAAGTTATTTTTCAGGAAAAACATTAGAAATGTGAAAATACCTTTTTTGTGCAAAATCAATAAACTAAATTCTACAATACTGTGGAGAGTTTTGTGATGACCTTCACACATTAGTTAAGCAGAAATTTAAGTATCAGTTATCTCACATCTGAACGTGTGTTGAAATGTATAAAAAAAAAAAGCTAACAAGCATCTCTCAGGTTTTACATATTTATTTTTGAGTGTTTCCTTCATCTTTCGTAGTGTTTAAAATCAAATGTTTTTGTTGTTTTTTTAAAACAGGAAATACCTGAGGACAGAAAATGGTACATTTTCTATTTGTAGGTAGGATCCACAGATTCTCAAATATATATATATATATATATATAAACATACATGTCTGTAGTAAGGAAAAATAAATCTGATAATCACAAAATACTGCATCATCATACACAGAGTATTAAACTGTAACATTTGATTTGGACTTTTTTTCTGTTTATGTGTAAATACTTCATTTATTCGTACTCATATAAATGAAAATGCTATATAGACATTCAGTGAGGTTAGATACCAGTTCCTCAAAGATAGCATATCAGCAACATGTATTTGTACCTTTTATATTCTCTTTAAGACAACACATGTTACATGCTCTATAAAGCACTACGGTTAAGTCCATTTGGCTTCATAGAATTTGTTTTCCTACAAAAGTTGCATAATGATATATACATTCAGATACTCAGTTGCTCATAGAATACAGTTTTATTGAATGCATGTCAAATAACCATAAAAAATAGAATTACCAAATTGTCAATATATATATTGATGATTTGGTAGTTTGAAAAATAAAAAGTCTCCTCCGTCTGTGGTCGCCCTGCTGTATTGCACTTGCTGGTAAAGTTGGACTGGTTTTCACTCTGGAGGAGAAAGGCATCTCTTCAGTGTTGGAGAGACATTATTCCGCTGCAGCCCCAGGCTCATTTTAAATTTGTCCCTCTGCTCTCTCCGTAAGGACTCTCTCCATGAGCTGCGTCCGTGGACCTGTTCCACACAGGGGAAGTCTAGCTGCTCACTGCAAGCTCGCTTTCAACACATCGCTAGGATCCAGGTGATCGTAGAAGAACTGCAGAAAAAGATACGGAACAATGTTAGGACACAACTGAGGGACATTTCTGAGCAAGAAAACAAAACAAAAGCAGGCACAGAAAAGACAGAAATGGACGTACGAGCCTCCGCTTCCTTCTCACAGATGAAGCTTATGAGATCTTCACAGAGGAAATCGTTCCATAACCCTTCATGGATGAGCCCCGCACAGTCTTCTCCCGTTTCATGCCCATGGCCCCAGTTGTCAGGCTGACCTGACTTCCACTTCCTGCAGGCAAACAACAGGGGGCGAACTTACATCACATTATTACATCTGCAGTTGTGGTTGAAACCCAAAGCAATGGGATAAAGAAAAAAGAAGGAGGAATTCCATGATTGAGTATTTCTTTAACTGCAATAGTAAGACACAAGTGCAGATCCCAGATTTCTGTGTTCAGATTTGATTTAATACTGGTCCGATGAATTTCACAACTTTCAACGTTTGCCTCAATGTTGCATTATTGCTTCTGTTGTCCAGTGTTCAAAAAGAAAAGTCACTGCTTTCATTGGACCTTGTGTAAATGACGGTTGAATGAGTTTTAAGGTCTTTCGTTTGCAGGGGCAGCAGGATTGAGAAATGGAGTTTTGCAAGTCAAGAAGTACCATTAAGTTTGAGATTTTCACAGGAATGTGAGTGTTTATTTGGTGTTATTTCATGGAACTGAGAACCCGCAGCTTAATCTTTAAATTTCTATGCTCTGTGCTTGTTATTATTATTGGAAAGCAGTGATTTTTTTTGCCCTGAAATGAGATCTCCATCCCAGGACCAGAAAATCTTTCCTATGATAGATGTAGTTTTTGATTTAATACTGACGTGAAAGCAGGTTGAGTCCCGTCCAACCAGCGCCACACATTCTCCTCCTCCCTGTCGGTCAGGCCCATCCAGAAATAACCTTTTCCAAATGTCTGCTTCTGCAGCCAAGTCTGAGGTCACACAAGGACAGAAAACATCATAACCTGACACATTACGGAGCAATGACACACATGTAAATAGATCCGATTAGGGAATTTCATTAGCTGATCAGGGACAGAAATGGAGTCATAACTAGTCACCTGTTCCTCCATGTCACTGATGATCAGCAGCGAAGCAGATTTGGATTTGCACGTCGCTCTCGCATCATCGAAACTCGAAAGGACTTTGGAGAAAAAGTAGCACTTGTCTCTGTAGTTTACCCACTCGGCCGGGCATCCTGCAAAACATGGAGCGATTGCATTTACCAAATAGAAAGGCATCACCAGGGAGATCCACTCCAAAATTGAATGTGTTCTTCCTTTGGTCGAGTCCCAGCCCTCCACAAGATTTCATGGAAAACTGTTTTTGCGTAATCCTGCTAACAAACAAACAAGCATACGAAAACATTACCTTCATGGCAGAGGCAAGGAGAAGATTAATACCTATCTCTTCTGTATGGTAAATACAGAATGAAGCTACAATGCTGCTGCTTGTAGGGGGATTTCATTCCCTGACAGACAGGCTAGCTGTTTCCCATTGTTCCCAGCCCTAGCTAAGCTAAAATAATCAATAAGATAATCTAAGATAACCAGTTCCTGCAAGTAACTCTCTGCTTGACAGAAAGAATATTTGAATATGTTGAATCTTTTAACATACATTATTATGTTTCTATATATTGTCGTGCTAGCTGACTCAATGCAATATTTTAGGATGACAAAAGAAGCAATTTATATTATTTTATCTGGACATCTGTACTGTACTGTGCAAATATGTTATAACAAAAATAATGAGGAAAATTACCGGGGGCCCATAGCGTAGGAGCTACTGCCTCATCCTGCAAAGACACGGGGTCCATAGGAATTAATGGAACACGGAATGGGATCCCTGGATGTCCCGGTGGCCCTGCTGGCCCCTGAGGCCCCAGTGGTCCGGGCAGGCCCCTTGGCCCTTGCTCCCCAGCTGGTCCCACTGAGCCTCTGATACCTGGTGGGCCCTGTGCCCCCTGAGGGCCAGACTGTCCATCTCTTCCAGGCAAACCGGCAGAACCTGGCTCGCCTTTACCTCCGGGAGGACCAGCCCGGCCTCCTGACCCCCGGGAGCCCTTGGACCCAGAGTTGCCAGTTTGGCCTGGTAGACCTCTTAACCCTGGAGGACCCGGTAATCCTGGAAAACCCTTCTCTCCTTTGGGTCCTTGTATCCCTGAACCACCCATTTCCCCTTTCTCTCCTTTTTGGCCAGGCTGACCAGATGACCCCTGAGATCCTTTGTCCCCTCTTGGCCCTCTGGGACCAGGGGGACCTGAAACACAAAAATTACGAGTTAAAATTTACGAGTATGCGATAAATGTGAAGCTAAAACCAGCAGCAGTTAGCTTAGCCTGTTAGTCTTTAATACAAGCTCTACCTTACATTTTTGTTACCACTGGACAAAGGCTGGCTAGCAGTTTCTTCATGAATCCAGGCTCTGTGCTAAGCTAAGCTAACTGGCTGCTGGCTCAAGCTTCATATTTACTGTACTAGTCATGTGAGTGGTGTCGATCGCAACTAACTCAAGCAAGCAAATGATCGTATTTATTTGAAGCCATACATCCCTCACCCTGTAAAATAGTGAAGTTGGTTATTAGTTGTGAGTGCTTGGTGTCCACCAGTTTCATCTCCTCCATGACAAAAGAGAGGTCGGTGACCTCCTTCTCCACACGGGCCACCAGCTCTTCCTGCTGTGACTTCAGAACTGATGCAACTGTCCTCACTTCGCTCACACTATAGTTGAGGTTTGACAAGAATTGAGATTGACGGTCGACTGTCTCGGAACAAGAACGTAAGTCGATCAGGTTCAGGTTGATGGCGCCCAAGAGCTGCGTGGTGAAGCTGATATTTCCGGTCACGCGGTCCATACTCTGCTCTGACTCATCCAGGCGAACCTCCAGCCGGTCAAACTTGGTGGACGTGAGGTTGCTGAAGTCCCTCTGCTGATCCATAATCCCCCTCAAGGTCTGGTCATGAGCTTCAGCCAGGCTGCTGGTGTTCTGGAGCTGGTTGGCCATAAAAGTGAGCTGTGATCCCACATCCTCGAGGCCATCGTTGTTGGCCCTGGCCAGAGTCGAGGCATTGCTGGCCAAGGTTTCCAATTTTTCCACTTTACCTCGAAGCCACTCGGTGTCAGAGCGAGTCTGTCGGCTTGTCTGCTCAAGGTTTTGAAAGTCACTGCGCATTTTCTGGATGGCCTGGCTGGTGTCATCCACTGAGCGCTGCAGAGCGCCTATGAGACCTCTCTGCTGGGCCTGGGTGAGGTTAAGTTTGCTGATGCTGAACAGCGCCTGGTTCTGGAGCCTCACCTGCTGCTGCAGTTCTGTCTGCAGCTGGACCGTGTCTTCCTGCAGACCCTCAATGATGCTGCCGTAAGACTGCAGGGTGCCATTTACAGAGCGTAAGGTAGCTGTGTTGCTCTCCTGGACTCCCTGGATGGAGCCCTGGGTGCTCTGGATGTCTGAGCTAATGTTCTGCAGCTGACTCAGCTTAACTTGATCGTTGCGGATGTGTTTCTCCACTGCAGCAAGCTGCCTCTGAAGGGTCCAGATGTTGTTCTTAAAAGTCTGGATCTCTGTGGTGGTGTTCTCCGACTTCTCTCCTGTTTGATCGTCTAAAGCAAAAATTTCCACAATCAATTAAATCGTTTTTTTTTTCATCCTCTCACTGTAACTTTCACTTCAATTTTAATCCTGCGTCTGTACTCGAGACTTACCGAGCTTTTTCAAATCAGTCTCAACAGCCACTATCTTCCCTCCATAGTTTGCGATACCTTCAGACACGCTGTCGACTCTTTGCACCACTGAAACAAAGCAGGAGGACAAAGGTTAGTCAGTCTCATCACAGGCTCTGTCCTTTATTAACAAAGCAGAATTGCCTGCAACCACAGACATAATTTATGAAAGGGATCAGAGAGGAAACCAATGAAATTCACTGACATATACAATAAGAGATGCGTCTACATATCTTGTAGGCATGTAATAATGGTAGAATTGATTATCATAATCTCTGGGGTTCTAGGTAACGCAATTACATTCAGGGTCAGAGACAGAAGAGGCAGAACTTTGACAAAAAGACAGAGGGAGGGAGGAGGAAACTGTGATTCAGCAAAGATGCGAAGAAGTGGAGCGATCAATGACAGAGACGGGGGAGACACTGCTGAGGGCCCCGGGGACAGGAAGTGACCTAGGGGGTGTCTTCAGTAAACAGAACGGATCAAAGACGGCCCAGAGGAGACAGACGCTGTGGCACGGAGGCTCTTCACGCCCCCAAAGGCGACACCAGCATTCATTTCCTCTGGAATGTGTCTGGGATTCCAGGGAATCAGCCCACATCTACCACCAGCCTCGCCAGGGGTACACTTCTTTTAACTGGTAGTTGCATGAGCTCCTCTGCTGGGAAGCTGTGTCCAAGCTGTGTGGAGGGCAGTTGAGCCACAGGGCCGCCACCTCCAGAGGTCACAACACGAGAAAGACATGATTCCACACAGATATGGAGCTACAGCCAGCAGCCAGGTAGCTTAGCATAAAGGATGTCGCTGCCACAGACCACGAGCAGAACTGCTTGTTATTACACTACACACAGTTTTGTACCAATTTAACAAACAATACATGTTCAAATCTGATAATTATTGATCTCAAGAGATGCTGAGAGGAGAATTCTGTTACTCTCCAGCCGTTTTCAGATATGAACTCCGGACAAATGTACGGAAAATTGGGTCAGGACATTTTCTGGACTTTCACATCAGAAGAATGCAGGAGGAGATTTCTTTAGATCAGACCAGTTCACAACAGCAGGAACATTTCTGGCGAGGAGAGCAGCAGGAGGTAGGACATAACTTATAAATTCCCGGTGAGGAGATCACGGTTTGGTTTTCAGCAAATCGTATTGTCTTTTCAAGTTTACATTTTGTCAACGTCTTCTATACGTACTGCTCCTATTTTTAATCCTGAGATGTTTACATTTTTTTTGCCCAGACTTCAGTGCATGTTCAAAGACAGCTTTGGACCAATCCGGGCTGAATGTTTCACCCTGTATCCAGGCTAATCTAGTATATTTCCCAAAATGTGAAACCATCCCTTTAAATCTAAAAACTTCAGTAGCACATGGAAATGTATTCTTCGGTCTCCAGACAGCAACAATATGGTCAGAGCTGTTTTTTGCTTCCTTTCTTCTCCCTCTTCGACAAATCAGAATCCCAACTTTCAGGTTTCAGTCATGAGAGAAAATGATCAGTTGGACAGAAAATGTTCCACACAGAAAACTTAATGGTGAATATTTCCAGAAACACAGGAAGTACAGTCCAGCACTCTTTAGCACAAAAAAACCCACTTTGATTCACGTCCACCTGAGGCACATTGTTTCTTTCCACGACACTTACACACTATTCTGGAAACTGAAACCGACACAAACAGACTCCCACGCACAGAAACCTTTGGGCCATTTCCACACGTTCTGTTCCTGAGCCGGCCTTCAGAGAAACTCGCTGCATCACCCTGCAGCAAAATTAACCATAAAACACACATGCAAAGAAACTGGAATTGCAACGGGGGCCTCAGAGGGAAGCATTACTTTGGCAAAAGACTTCAAACGTTGTGAAAACGAGCTGTGCTGTACCCAGAGTGAAGTCTCTCCAGCTCTTGTGTGGGTGGTTCCTGAAACTGAGCGTCGACTCAGTCCAGGATGTCTTGTAAAGTCCAACTTCTCCATATGCATAAAGTCAGAAAGAGTAATAAATAGTTATGATGAAGTGAGTGAATTGTAAACTCCACGCTTTATTGGGCAAGCATCTTAAACCTCAATGCATGAGTACTACTGTACATGTACTAATGTTGGAAAAGATGGAGATAAACTTTTAATGCCTCTCAGGCCACAAAGAGTCAGCAGCCTGGTTGCTGCTGGTTGTACCTGCAGCCTGCAAGACGCAACTCAGGACTGAAAAAGAAAACTCTTCTGCACACATTTAATGAAAGTTCGTATCTGGGATATTTCAGCTGTATTTCTGGATAGTGGGAAGAAGTGGAAAGTCTTCTAACTTATTTGTATCTATATTGTATGTAAAGCACTTTAAGCTGCATTTCTTGTATGAAAGGTGCTGTACAAATAAAGTTTATTACAGGAGACACTCAACCAGGGTCATCCACTTTCCTCTCCACCACTGAACAGTAGAGGATGCTTTGCTTCTATGTATCTAAAATGACTCTTGAGAGGATGAGAGGTAAACCGCACGGGTCACGTCCTCTCCTCCAGTCACTTTCCTTCCAGACTTTGAAGAAATCAATGAGATTTAAATCCTCCGCAGCCCAAACGTCAATCAAGACAACGGGCTGCAGGGAGAAGAAAGAGGTCACTGAAAATGTCTTGCATCAAAACAAAAAAAACCCCACAGAGGACGTTTGTGTGGGTCAGCGATGGAGCACGGAGAGAAGCACACGTGTTAAGTGCATAGAGAAAACTCTGGGTCTCTACATAACCATCTGGAACAGCAGCGCTCCAGTGCCAGTAAAAACCTAATTTCAGTGAAATCGTGTGGAGTTCAGTCAGCGCTCATCTGGGATCAATTAGGCCTGCATGAAAACAGGCAGCACGGAACAAGTAGGACCGAGTCGAGCTCGGGGACGAGGGGACATCATTGTTAATGTACTCAAGACACACAGATAACCCCTCGAACATGTTAACTCTGTGCCTTTTCCCCAAATTGAAAGGAAGGGGACGAGAAAACAAAACATCGGTCACATATGGGAATGTTTAGCACAATTATGGCACGAACATTCAGAGTTCAATTCCCCGAAAGACGACCCTGGAAAAAACAGGAGAAAAAAAAGCCAACCAGGAAGTTCAGTTCCACAAAGACTGAAGACCTTCCCCGGGCCGGTGTGAGCTTTGGGGGTGTTGGTAAAATAAACGGAGACAAGCTTGTGAGGTGGAGACAGAGGGGGTGGAAACGTAAAGGTTCTTTTGAATCCATATTACAAACTGACCTCTGGTGGCACAGAGTCATGTAAATAGTTTGGGATTTCACGTGTGCATTTCTTCAAACTTTGGAACAAACAACTTCCATTCACCTCCTTTGTATTAAAGCCACAGCACAAATAAAAAAAACGAATGTACTCAAAATCAGGATCAATGAAACCAGAGACGATCGATGCCACTCGCATGTTTTAACGGTAAATATGAAGATAGAAAGATGAGAAACAGGGAAACAACTAGTTTCTTCATCTGTATCGACCAGTGAATCCATTTCTGATACAAAGTGCAAATAATGACGACGTAACATCACCTGAGAACATTGATCTCATGCTTCACAGACAAAGACTCACTGTACTCACTGTTTCTCTCCTGGCAGCATGAAGAAGAGGAAACCAAATCATATGAAATTTGTTAGATCTCTGTATTTGAATCACGTGGACAGCATTTACAACACAATCTGCATCATGTTTTCGTGACGAGTGGAGAAGGGTCTTTAGAGATCTCACAGTCTTACCTTTATATCCCAGCGCAGCAACAGCGATGGTGAGGAGGGTACACAGCACATAGAGCAGAGCGATGGAGGTCTTCAGCGCCCATTCATTCTTACACTTGGTGCACTGGGTGCCCTCCTGGATGCCTGTGTACAAACAATGAAAAAGGACACATGATTCAACACATTGTTTTTTAAAGGTCTCAAAAGGACATGTGCGGGCAAAGTCCCACATCTGGACAAATAGCCGTGGAGCCTCCATTGATGAGTCCAGCAGTTCCCTCGGGGGCCCTGCTGGTGAAGGGGCAGGGGACACGTAAACAACCCCCCCACCACTGACTTGTTTACACTCAGCGACGTGCTTTGTTTTCCTGAACTCAGTCTTCACTCAACAAGCCGCCACAGAGATTCCTCTCCCGGCGAGTGTTGCACCAGAGCGACTTAAACCTTTGTGCCACAGAAAGAGCAGCGTCTCTCTACGTCTGCACTTTTCTCATTATTCTTGCCGTGTCAGGAAAACTGCGTCAAACTCAAAAGGCCTGACGGGGACACTGGTGGAATATTTCTTTCCGACGAGATCTTTCATGACAGATGAGTGGCGAGATCCCCGGCGTTGACAGTCACACAGCTGTGTTTCATTCCCAATTCAGGAAGTGTGCGTGCGTGGAAAGGTTGAATAAGTGTGTGTGTGTGTGTGTGGGGGGGTGTTCTGGTTTTCATTAAACTGGAAGGAAATTCACTCCACATTCCTTAATATAAAAGGAATAGTAATAGTATAAAGAGTTAATACCTGACTACCACAGATCCAGATTTAGATGAACGCCACCAGAGAGATTTCACCACACATGCAGCTCCGAATGCGTTTTAGATGATGAGGTAATTCTGCAAACTAATTCAAAACGCAGTGTTCCCTGGCTCCTCGTTGGGGGTTTAAAAGCCAAAGTTAACAACTCGACTTGTCCTTGGTGATGTGGAGACATCGGTGATGATTAGTAAAAAGTTAAACACCAAGTGCAGCTGGAAGGGAGGTCTCTCCGCTCCCTGGCAACCTGAGAGAACACGAGATTTACCGTAAAGAGCACGGGAGGTCCTGCAAAAAAAAAAACAACCCCGCATTTGGAAATAAAGAATATATTGATGTCTGATTAGTAAGCAACAGAGTCACAGGAAAGCCAAACTAATGTCAGAAACAGCATCACCGTTAGAGTACCAATTATCACCAAGCATGACTTTCACATTAAAGTGTGGACACTTGACCCAAACCTGGTCCCATCGTGACCCAACGGGACCCGAAGGACCCAACGTGCCGGGTTTGGACAAACTTTTTTAAATGATATAAGGGTTCAAGTCGGGTTCAGTCATGTTTGCTGGATTTTTTTACACTGCATGTGTCTATGATGTGTTAGCAAACAGTTGCCTTTTTCAACATTAGCCTTTATTTGAACTGGTGTATCTTGTGACCTGAAAAGTCCAGTCGTCTCAATTTAGCTCTTTTTTCTTTCCTCCACCAACTAAATGTTTCACAGTTTGTTGTTTGCTGATGATTAGGGAGCATACAGGGATTTTATCGGAGCTTTTTGTTGCGGTTGGATAAAAAACACTTATGAGACCCATGAGAATCTGAATAAATGACCCCTTTCATATTACATATAGTTATTTGACCCATACTTCATCATTGCAGCTTTAAACTGGGCTTTAATTCGTTCCACAGTTTCAGCTCTTTGCCAACACAAATGACGCCACTGCCAAATAACAGACCTACTTTACTGCTTCTGCCTAAAGCTGCAGTGAAAAATCTGTAAATAAATCTTATCTCGACATCCATATATTCCGTCGAACTGTTTGAAACTACGCACAAATTTTCGTGACTTCTGTTGATTTCTTGCCAAATTCTCCACATCTTGAAAGCACAAGAGTTCATCATGTGGGAGGAAAAGTTTGAAAAGGAGTGAAGACAGAGAGTGGACAGGCACGATATGAGTCAAAGAAATGAGCGAAATGCAATCGCAATGTTGTTCTAGCTGTTTTCTGTTCGACCACACACCTGAGAGTGACCTCAGCGTTTAGAGCCCCAAAACATGGCTGATGCTTACGTCCAAATCACATAAAGCGTCTCTGTGGGCTCCTTAAACTGTATTAACAAGTGTTCATGCCTGAAAGACATTTGTCTTTGAAAGAGCACTTCCAGCCCTGGCTGTGGGACAAGTTGCACAGAGTGGTTACCACAGCTGTGTTTGAGACACCAGGAGTTACCGAAGTCTTCCCTCACCACCGGTTTAACTGTAAGCATGGAAGTGCACGTTGGGAATACGGCCACGACGAATATTGCATTGAATCATTCATAACTACTGACATGTTTGGAGTGTCAGCTCAGGCTTCCACAATAGAGGAAGCATATCAGTTCATCAGTTCACAGCAATCACAGAGCTGCTGCCCAAAGTTACTGTTCCAACCCAAACACTCTGACAGTGTTTACAAATCTGCTGCGCTGAAATGATACCAAAACACTTCGTAAGGGTATAAACTATTGCACGGGGAAAACGGCTTTTCCATCTCACTGCACACTTGAGTGATGCTCCTCAGATGCTCCGTGGATAAGTGGAGAGTTTCGGGGTTGGCTGTCAAATATGGAAGACACCTGGCGTAACACAACACACATGGCTGACAACACAACAACAACAAGGGGAGATTGGGGTTTCGCAGCTCAGAGCGGACTTCAGATGGAGCAGCTGTAATCCTTTCAAGCCCCGAGTGTCGACACAGCAGTGGACGGGGCCAGCGCTCGATCAGGGGTCGCGACCTGATTGCTGCTCATTTCCCAGCAGGTTACTTCCTGGTTGAGCAAGACAAATAAGGAAAGGATACAAATGCTGCATTGAACTGCCGAAGGGGAAGCTTTAGGATAACGTTGGTGTTTGTATTTAAATTTGTGGAAACCATCTGTTTCCTCTTTCACATTCTTGTACTTCATTTAAATCTACAAGTACATCGTCAGCAGCATGGGTGACGATATTGGGTTAGGGCTGTACCTGAGTAGCATGACAGCAAGTTGACGCAATATAGCAAACAAGCCAGATATGTGCAATAACCTTTTTATTACTAAAACAACTTACTGGGATATATAACTTTTGTTAAGACCAGCTGTGTCTCAATTCAGGGGGGGCCGCTAACTCCGGAGGCTGCATTTAAAGAGTGATTGCATCACAGCGGCAGAAATGGTTTGGCCCTTTTGGAAGGCTCCCTCCAAATCAATCCCAGGATTCATTGGATTCCTGCTTCTGTGGCAATCTGTTATCAGACTTCAACTCAACCAAACAGCTAATGTAACACATGTTAATAAAACACGATTGCGTCCACTAAAAGGATGCAGCCCCTGAATTGAGTCACAGCTTGCATTGCAAAATTCCTGTCCTCTTATCCGTGTTGCTTTTGTTGGTAGAGGAGAAAGTTATTTCAAGCCAGATTTGATACAGTTCGGGTTTCGAAAAACAAATGCTAAAAACCTAAATCTAACATAGCGTGAATTGCAAGTACATAAGTATTTAATAAAGATGAATAGCATCTAATAGGTTTTGATCCCCAGTAACATACGGCTGGAAAACCAAACATCATCATTTGGTATAACTCAGAGACATCTGGGACCTGACATACAGCAACCTCCTGTTGAGATGACGAATGGCCAGACAGTCGGGACAAATCGTCTTTCGCACATTCTCAAATATCTGCCACACTAACGGAGCCCAGATGCACAAATCCCTAACACATGGATAAGATATCTTGAGGTTTGTGGCACACGACGTTTGGCTACGATTGGGGCTGGAGATATGGTGAAAAAATAATATCTGGGGGACAAAATTCGCAATAGATTTTAAAAAATCCGCAAGATGAGAACTTGTGGAAAAACACACGTGAACACCAACCTCCTTGTTCACGGTTTAACATCAGACAGACTTGGTTTCCTTTAACTTGGCGGCTTATCAATAAATTTGGACACTGATTCGTCATCTTTCCCCTTCGCAGTCAGACGCAATTGGATCTTACCGACCGCAACCACAAAAACAACCATCTTCCAGGGTGCTCAGACCGCAGGCTGACAACAACACTTTTCGCCGCTCATGGCAAAATAAAAACAATGCTGCTAACACAAAGGCTCTTTCCAAAACAAGAGCAACGCACCCATGAGACTGTATTCCCCTTTGTCATCGTGTATTTTGGCGCGACAAAGACAACCATTGTTCCTCCGAGATCTGTAATATTTCAATTATAGCCAGACAGCATCCATTTTGGGGGATGATGAAGTGTCTCCAAGTCTGTGCGTTTCCTGAGCCTCATTACCTGAAACAAAAGATCAACATGACCGCTTCGTTTGCCCCCTGAAAAGCCAAAATAACCTAGATGAGGCCACAGCAAAGTGCAGCAGTTACATGGGGCCTCAGTCATTATAACATCATGTTTATTTACTGTAAATAGCAGAGACGATGCTATAGTAACGGATGAGAACACAAAGCTGTGAGCTGAGGTCACACAAGCTGCGATTTGGTTCCTCGCTTTGCCGAACACACACTCAAACCTTTTCCGGGAACCAGAGAGCAGATCTACTCCAGGAGGGCAATCAAAGAATTATACCTGGCACCCACGACAGGGAGAGGAATTCAAGACGAACTGCAGGGGTGGACGACGTCAGTAAACACTTAAATGGTAAAATCACAAAGGGAATATTCTCTGTTACAACAGTTAAAGGTTTTGTTCTGTGATTTGTCACCGGTGAGAAGGAATGGGACGTTTCTGTCTTCAGGATTCACAACTTCTGATTAAAGAAAAATGTGAGGAGAAATGCTCAATGTTTTAAGAGGAGAAATAGCAAAGGGAGAGAAAAACTGAAGGTAGAAAGACAGGATGTAAGAAAGAAGAATGAGAGGAAAGATAAAAGAAAGAGGGAAAAGGAATGTTAGAATTTAGAAAAGAAGATATAAAATGGAAGTGAAGTGATGTTGACAACAACAATATTTGACTCCAGATAATAATAGTTGCCAGGATGTCGTAGTTTTTCATAGTTCCGAAAAGACTGATATATTAGCTAAGAAAATGTAAAATCTGAAAAAAGAAAGTGCATCAAAGTTTTTGGCCACTTGGGGCAGCACATCGACCAACAGTACACATCCTTTATGCCAGTGACAGCTTGTTGTTTCTCATTGTGTTTCCTCATCTTCAGTCCCATCTGTCCCTCATTACTCAAAACAAAGAGGTTTTACAAGATCCCCGATACACAACATGATCCAAGCCAAGATGTTTCTCAGTCAGGAGGGAGACGAAGGCCCGGCAGTGGATGACTCATGCACCGCTCAGCTTTCCTCAGTGGCATGGTGAGGTGGCCTGCACTGTTTCATGTGCAGCAGCGAGCGCACCGGGCCATGACTTCCACTGTTTGTGGACATAAATCAGTGACTTCCAGTTACTTATTGCAGCAGCTTTAAATATAAAGTGAAATAACTCCAGAGGAGCTACATGGGATGTTTATTGCATTAAAGGAGGGAGTTTAATTGACATCATTGGTGATTCCCTTTCTAAACTTTGTAGATTTGTAGCTGAAAAGAAGATGAGGGGGGATTCTGAATTTCTGAGTTGAGTGTCTTGGAAACACCAAAGAAGAAATAGTCAAAGAAATGAAAGTAACATCGCTAACAGCTCTTCTAACGGTACCTCTGGGTCCATGTTTTCCCCTAAAGCAACAAGAGAAGCTCTCCTTCATAGTGGAGGTCCAATGACTGACTGTTTAACAGCTTGGACAATATTTCCCGTCCTACAACAAACCCCCTGCGCTCGCTTTGAGCCCCTACCTGCCAATGACGCAATGAGAGGAAGCGCAGAATTAGGGCCAAAAGGGTTCTGAGTTCACGGGATGGCTCATGGGGCCCTGCAGGAAACCGACACCGTCCTCCTGGCTCCATGTGTGGCCTGATTCAGGCTCCATTTCTTTTATTACCTGTGATGGAAACCATGCGCCTCCACACAAGAGACAAGCGGGCGTGATGCTCGTGGCTGCGTGTGAATGAAGGAGGAGTGAAGACAGGGTTTACGCGTCCAAACGGAGAGTGGATTTGGAAATAAAGACACAAATGTCCAAAAATAGAGGGAATGATTTAAAGATCTCAGAGGAGAGAGGATGTAAAGTGATGGATGAACTCTCAAAACTACCAACGCCTGTCGCATTCATCCGCACCGAGCCAAGAACCTCTCAGGGACTGTGACTCGGGCCAGATCATCCACGTAAAAAATGGAAAAGAGAAAAAAGCTGTCCCTATACGAGAGGATATCACTGACTGTGCTTTGTATCACATCCAACAAAAGACATTGTCAAATCATGAGGCAACCGGGGATTACAGTATCCAGCAGCTCCCTGAGGCCCCAGCTGTCTGCCACCTCACTGTGGGGGAGAGACCCACATAAAGATCTAATGCATCTGTCAGGTCTCTGATCTAAAGACAGGTTTATAGAGTTACATCAGGCACATATTAAAAATTTTGGCTTTAGGCCCTTTCAGATATTGTCCCGAACAGGCATTAAGATTTTCTGAGTCCGAACCCGACCCAAACGTGATTCAGTTTGTGTAACCTTCTCCCTGACATGCATGGTTATTGCTCGTTATAACTTCTCAAACGCCCCCTGGTGGATGGACGCAGAACATGTAAAAAATCCTGCCCTCCTCCATGTTACGCCTGGGGCCACACGGGATGAGTGACGTCTCAGCTGATAGTAGAGGCTTTTCAGATGAGCTGTGGTCAGACGGGCACTCAGGCAGCGGCAGCCTCCATAGAGTCTCCGGCCCTGCAGCCTCCCAACAGCCCAGAGGCCCCCACTCGACTCTGCTCAGACTCAGCGCTCGCTGCAGTTACACAAACAGGTCGTCTTTCTAAAAAACTACAGTGCATCAACAATGGAGTGGAGAGCGAGAAAGGACTTACTCAGCTCAGGGATTTGGGGCCTCATGGAGTGACTTGGGTTTTAGTTACAAAGCAAAACATCAGAGCCTGAGCACCCACAATGCTGCTGCTCTCTAGTGTGTGTGTGTGGCCCACAGGTTGATGACCATCACATTAACATCCTGAATTCGATAGCCTGCCTTCGCTCAACCACACCATCAGCACAAGTGAGTTCAAAGTGAGAACCCAGGACAAGAAAAACAAAAGTAAAAAGTCTCTTTACCACTCAGCTTCCATTCAATCGTAAAAGACGATCACAAAGAGAAGCACTTAAAAATACGTCTACACAGCTTATTCTCCTTCCAGGATAAAAATGCACTCGAAGGAAAACATGCAGGAAGACTCTGGGGCTTTCCCACAGAGTCTCAGCTGCAAAGACCTGGATCTGAGTTGCTGAAACCTCATCTGATCGATGTGGACTCCCCCGGGCTCAGATTTCCCGCCGGCTGCGTCAGGTGCCAGTCAAAATGTGAAAACCACTACAAAGACCCTCCGAGTCGACTGAGCGCTGGCGAGCACTTCATAGAAAAACAAACAAAGTAAAATGTCACCAATTGGAGAAAAGCAGAGATAAAATAAATAACGTGACATTTTCCCCTCTGATGAGCAGCTGGGATAATAAACCACAAGATGGTGTTTGAGGAATGAACTTTTCAGACTCTGCCAGGAGCTTTTTATTGGTGCTTTTGGATATTGTCATGGGAAATAAGAAGATGTTGCACCGCACATGTAGTTTTCAAAATCTACTTTGGTCTGGGACTTTTCACAAATACTTGAACTCTTTGTTGGACCTCAAAGACACAGAGAAACACTGAATGTTAAAATGATCTTTGTTGAAGAGGACACATTTAAAATCCAGCTGCAACCACCGCAGCTGTATGTGTAAGCCAATGCCTAATACTCACAGACTTGTATAGAAAGATGGACAACATGTCAGCTCCCGCAAAGTGAAGCCAAATCATCTCAATCCCATCTCCTCCGTGTTCGTGGATGGGACATGGAGCAAGCCAAAAAGTCAAAGATGGTTTCTCTGGGGCCAGATGGGCTCAGGTCAGGTATCCACATTCTGTTCTGGACCAGTCGTGTCACCTGTCACCTTTAATGTGACCTAATTACCATCAAGACTCAATATCAGACCTGTGATAGAGTCAGAGACGGATGTTCGTCAGCAGAATACTACTCCATACAGTCCGCCATAAAAGCATAAAACATCTCCACATGCAGCCTCACAGGAACCATGAGGATCCAGTTAAATCAGTGCAGTCATACATTTATACATGAACACACATTACAAATCCCCGGGGCAAACAGGAAGGTGTGAAAGTCTGTTTTGATAAAACTAAATCTAAAAGTAAAAAGGAAAGAAAATGTCATTTCTCGTTTATTCCTTTCAGTTGCTGAAGTGTTGGGACTGAATTTTAAGGCTGTCGCACTTCATGTCCGACTGAAACAGCGTCTGAAATGTAAATGTAGTGAACTACGCTTCCTGTCCTGCCGAGGCGCTGCCAGATACAACCTTGAAGCCGTAAAACAGCCATGCAGATTATTGGGATATTTAACAGGAAGCTGGTGGGGAAAACCTCTGTGGGAGCGTTCTTTTAAAACGAGCGTGGCCCACATCAGCCAAACTCATCACCATGTTGGCCACATCCACCACTAACGCTGCCATGTGGACACAGGACCGGTCTTCACATCACGTGCTCTTTGAAAACCCAGAGACGGAGGCTTGTTTCCCCTCCGACACATCCACTCAGGATCTCTCTGTCCAAGCTCATGGTTTTACCGCTGGTGTCGCTTGTGGGCAACGTTGGTATAACATTATGGTCACGATGGCGGGAGCTGCTCTGTGATTTCAGGCTTGCTTGTAATAAAGACGCTCTATCATTTAACAGTGGCTTTGAGACGGTGGAGGGCTGTAAAATATGAATAGGACTGCGGCGTGCGTGTTGACAGGTGGTTAAACAACCATATAGAAGCTTCAAATGAATTAAGTTACACATCATGCAATTTACAATTTATTCTGTAAATTCAATGTGTATGTTACAGTGATATAATCTATTCAGTGAGTATGTTTTTAAACAATTTCACAGGAAAATGTTTAAACCTGGTTATATAAAGGTGAACCCACACACAGCATCAGTGCGGTGCAGAAGGAAAATTATGCACAAGTGGAAAACTTCACAAATGGAAACAAAGAAATCATAATCACTTGTGCGCCTTGCTCGGCACAATAATTCATATTTAATAGTGACAGCAAACCACATGCAGAATGTTGGGTTACAAAATTATTCACTCTTCCCCCCCGAATGCTAAGAAACCTCCAAAGTCAACAAGAGAGAATCCAACATGGAGCAGGTTGGACGACCAATTCTCTCTCCGAGGTGGCAACAATGGAAATGCCTGCTGTTGCCTGCAGCATCATGGGTGTTGGAGTTCCTTCTGGGTGGCCCGCCGCAACTGCGGTCGGATGCGAAGGCGTGGCACATCGGCCAGAATGACAACAAACCATCCCGGTCAGGAAGAGGAGGACGTTTTGCTGCCAGATCCTGTTCAGACAGACGCAGTCCAGACGTGAGGGTGGCAACGCTCTGCTGCCTCAGAGCAGCCGTGGCAAATACACTGAAGGTGCTAATCAACAGCAACCACCACAGACGACTTTAAATTACTGCACACAACTGTTTGTTCTGATTCAAAGGAGGAGCTGGATATATAACTCCTCTCTGAAGAACTACAGACATGACCGCTCCACAAGAGTGATGCCAAAGCACCTTTAGGTTCCATCATGTAACGGATGGGACATGGATTAAACTAAAAAGTCAAAGTACATGCTAAATAAAAACAGGGTTTAATGTCATTATCACAACTAAAGGATCAATTATGCTGCCTTCATGTATGAAAAGAGATTTGCCCATTTCAAATAATGAAACCGTCACTGCACATCTGTCTCAAGAATAGTGTCATTCAATCCATATACAACACAAAGATACCAGTCGTCCATTACACAGTCTCCTTGTTCTCCCAATGACCCCCCCCCCCCCACTCATGAGGAGTAACACACACATACAATAGATTATCCCTTTATCAATATTTTAAAAGGACCATGTGCATGCACGGTAAACATTGTGCAAGGTGCGAGAAAATGAATCCAGTGAATGTCTGCAGCTCGAGCTACACATGGAAAATGTGATAGTCATTAAGCATCTGACAGCGTTTGGAGCCCGACACTATTCCTCCACACTTCAACTCCCTTCTGCAAACCAGGAAGCTGTAGGTTGATCTTGGCAAACCACACAGTCGGTTTTTTTTCTCTCCCTCCCTTTCATTAACATCTCGGACTGTGAGGAACAGATTTACTGGCTTTTATAACGTCGAGTAAAAGAGGAGGAATTAAGAAATTCCCAAATTCATTGTTTAAGTGCGCCTGTGAGTTCCGCTGCCGGATGGTGCTGGAGACATTTTTAGTGTTTGTGCACACAGGAGACTCACATCTCTGAAAGTTTGTATTGCAAAAGTGCGACGCTGTGTGTTATTCCAAGGGCTGAACACACACATGCACACGCTGGAGGGAGCACAAAGGTATGAACAAAGAGCTGCAGCTCGGCCAAAAAAAAAAAAATCAAACGAGCGTTTTCACGGGAGACGCTGAAAGAACGCAGGTGTCCTGGAGCGTCTTCTGTCCACTCGGCTATTCTTTTATTTAATTATTAAACCAATGAGTCAGACCCCCACTGCTTGAAAGCCCCCCCGAAAGGCTCTCAAATGGAGGTGAGGCTGAACCCTCTCCTGACATCTGCATGTGGGTCACGTCAAGGACACCGAGGTTATTACAGTGTACAAGAGCTCGGAGGCCGGACTAGGGTGGGGGGGGGGAGGGTTTGCTGCTTTTCTTCACTCTTTTAAAAGGTGAGTCAGAACAATCACTGACACTCTGACGATCACAGGCCAGATTGAAAATAGCAGCTAACTACCAGCACGTGTTCTGGCAGAAACATCGCCGATCGACGGCCGCTCTTCCAGTTACGTTACCGTCGGTTTTGTATTCTGCCAAGCAAAAAGCGTAATGGAGCGGGGGGGATCCTGCGTGATGTTGAATCTATTTATTGTGCTGGAGTTCTTCTACCTGCTGCTCAGTGGTGAAAGATGATTAAACTTCCAACACGTCAGAGTAGATTAACTTGAGCCTTGAGAGCTGCTCAGCCTGGGAAAGGAGTTGTGTAAACTCCTTTGTGGCTCTGGACTCGTTATGTTGGGTTTAAAAAGGATAAAAATTGCTTAAGTGACGTAATTTGTGTACTGCCAGAAAAATCTGTGCTACAAATTGGGGGGGGGGGGGGGGGGGGGGGGGCTTTGCGTTTGGAAGATTAACGAGAGAGAAGGAGTTTACTGCCACATTCACGTCATAGCGAGAGTTGCTGTTTTCCGACTTGTTAATAGTGTTCACGTCAACAAGTACGATTTACAACTAGGAGTCAGAACTTTCTAAAATCAACATTCAACTTTACTTAATGATACAGACGGGCTAAAAGACTCGACATCGGCCAGATACAGTTCTATACTGTCAACGCACCATATTTTTAAGCCTTACAAAACCAACACAAGTTGTTCTGTGATGTGAAAACACTCGCAAGTCTCATGGAGGCAGAGACGTCTCACACAAGAAGAAATCTGCTTTAGCTCTCAAAAAATATTGTGAACTTAAGTATGAAGTGGAGTAAAATTGACACACTCGAGTAGAAGCGCCTCAAACTTGTACTTGAGTACCGCGTGTGTGTGAAAGTTGGATTTCCATCAACGCTGCTCTCGCCCTGTGATGGAAAGTCAAGGAAAAATGACATTGTGAATTAAATTCCTGTGTGATCTGCTGCCATTTCCCGTGTTGGCTGCGTTTCCTTACGCTCACACAGATCGTTCGGATTCCAGGTTGAAAGCATTGAATTATATCAGCGATAAGGCGCCAGTCTGAGAGTCTGCGAGCGAGAGGAATGAAGCTCGGTGAAAAACTGCAGCACAAAACTAATGATTTTTCTGACTGTGTATATGCGAGTGTGTGCGCTCTTATGTCACGAGGTGTGTAGTTTGTGCTTCGGATAAACACTCCCAGCTGGATCTCATACTGGTGCAACTCCCTCCTCATTTATCTATAACCACCACACACACACACACACACACACACACACACACACACACACACACACACACACACACACACACACACACACACATCCTTATCTCCTCACAAAGAACTCCTGTCATGCTCCTCCAAACCCATCCATCAACTTCCTGCTCATCTCTTACGACCGGCTGCGTCTCCTCCACCTTCTCCAGCTTCCTTCTCACTCCCTTCCCCACCTCCTGGAATAAAATACGGTCTCACCCGGTGCCCCCTGCTCTTCCCGCTTGCTCAGCAGCTCGTGTTATCTCAGTCTCCTCCCGTCTGCCCTTTGCCGTGCGATTCCCCCCCCCCCAAAAAACCCAGATATGAGTAAATCTCTCGGTTCTGCTCTGCACATCGTCTTTTTGTTTACACCCCCGAGGCCTCAACAGCCTGCTTCGGATTCCCTCGGCGAACTTAAGACATTTAAAGCCAGACGTTTCTGTACACCGCTGACTTTTATTTTAATCACATTAAACCCCATTGTTTCTTTGGGAAGTAAAATTTGTACTTCTGGCCTGTATTTGCTTGCTCTCGGCCACAGAAAACACACACACTTAATTCTCCTCTTTCTCTTTTTGGTGCAACATTATTATTTCTCATGCTCTATCCTGAGTGATTTGAGCTTTTCAGTGTCCCTGTGGCTTTTAAAATACTACTTTAGACAAATTAATGCATTAATCTAACCTGAGTTTTGGATTTAATGTAATATGAGATGCACGATAGATGACTGAACCTCCTGGAGTTTAAGAATCTCTGGGTCTTGCTCACGAGTGAGGGGATGATGCAGCCGGAGATGGACAGGCAGATGGGTGTGGGACTTTGGGGTGAAGAGGGAGCTCAGCTTCATGTGAAGCTTTCCTGGCGCATCTCCCTTCTGCCTGGAGATACAATCCACCAAAATTAGTTTTCTCTGTAAGATGGCTAGACTCAGTTTTAGAGCTAGTGTGAGAACTTTAGATACAAGGGTGTAGCTTGGAGTCACACTCCTGCTTCTTTTTATGCCGGTATCTAATTAGGATCCTGCAGGGGCGCCTTCCATCTGGGAGGACACCCCGGGGTAGACCCAGAACCTGCTGGAGGATTAATCTCATCAGGCCTGGGAACGCCTCTAGATCCCCCAGGAGGAGCTGGAAAGCGTTGCCTGAGAGAGGGATGTCTGGAAAACTCAACTTCAACCGCAAACCAACCACGGATAAGTGGAGGAAAATGGATGGATGGATGACATGAGGGCTTTAAGAAGCCAAACTTAAAATGCTTAAAATGAAATTGGTGCTAGCAGTGCAAGAAGAAGTGCAGCTGATCTTTTGGTTCTCTTCTTCAGATCCAAACAGAGTAAAAGCAGATAAATAAATAAATAATCCAGACCATGAGACACAAGATCTTTTGATTTGATGAGAAAACTATATTTTCCCACTAATAAAAATGCTTGAAAGTTAATTTCTATCATTAAAAAAGCTTGAAACCCATTGCATCAGAATGCCTCCTCTCCACATCTTTAACACCTGCAGTCTGGAAAACCCGGCGATATCAAAGCTCCTCTTTAAACACGAGTCAAATTTGAGTTCCCGAACTTTTACCAGACGAGCCCCTGAATGTAAAAAAAGAGAAAAACCCTGTTTTACTGCAGCCGTGTTTCGTTTTAGCAGATGACTCCAGTAAATGCTTCACCGTCTCCGTCTGCTTTCCACAACAGGTGGTTGACCTGCCACATGCTCAGGTCAGGTTTACATTGAAGTGTGTCTGTGTCTGGAGAGTCTACAGGTGCTCATTTAACAAGAGGTCACTGTGAAGCACCAACATTCAAACCTGCCACGCCTGAGTTTTAGCCACTCGGGGGCAGCAGAAACAGACAACAAACAGTTTAAGTCCAATTACGGCAAAGCTGTTGTCAAATAGTTTTCCAGAAGGTATGGAGTAACATTAGCATTTGTTTAGAATCATGTCTGTGTCCACATGATGAATGTAAGTTAGGGTTAGGGTCTCCTTTTGGCTCATTGTTGGTCTCCATCAACTCCAGATGAAGCTCTTTGTCACTTCACCACCTTATAGTCGTGTGTCTGCTGTTTAGAGCCGGGTGAAATGATGTAGCCGATTTCAAGCAACAGGCAACACAACTCGCCTGTCGCCTTTTTTGATCCTTATACATTATCTGCTAAATCGCAAATGTACATTTTTCAGGTCAATTATTGGCATTGCCATTGAGGGAGAGCTGCAGAGTCATTTTATGAAAATTTAATATTATACGAGCTTTGATGGCTAACTTAAATTAGATAGATAAACTGATGGACTATGAGATTAACATGAGAGAAAATGCAGCAAAGAAAGAAAACCAGGAAAGAAAAGACAAAAGAGACGTCTGTGCGCCCACAAACATAATAGACATGTTTTCAAAGACATGCTGTGAAGTCTCGAGGCCAAAGGAAATCTCCTGACAGTGGTATGGCAGACAGGGAGGAAATCTGTGTGCATTTTACAAATGTATTAAATGAACAAAAATGACCACGCAATTTTTGAGAAGGAACTGAGAGGGAGAACTCGAGAAGGCCACAACACAAGACTGAAGAAAAGACAGAAAAACCCACAACAAAGCCCATAAAACTCCTCATCAGACACACAAACACGCCACATTCTCACATGACAGTGTGTGTTTCACGTGTCAGTGCCTGACAAACACTGGATAGTCATGTTAACCAGGATGGATGAGGTGCTGGGTCGAGGTGTCAGTATGACCAAAGCTTAAGGTGCCTGTGAAGTTTGTGAAACCGGGGGAATGTTCTTCTGCCAAACCCACCGGACTGAACCGAGCCCAGGCTGTGCTGACACAGCTGGTTACACACACACACACACACACACACACACACACACACTCACACACTCACACACTCACACACTCACACACTCACACACTCACACACTCACACACTCCGTGCTTGGCTCCGGGAGTGTTCCAGGTCTTGCTGGAGAAACCATAACAACTGCAGGAAATAGATTAGTGCACTCTGGGTTCCACACTGGCCACAAACCTCCTGAGCCCCGGCCTCTCGAAGCCCACATGTGTGGGAACAGCAGACACAGCAGCAGAGGGAGCGAGACCCCCACCCAGAGATCAGTGTGGATCCCAGGAGGACCTGCTGCACAGAGCAATCACATCTACCTCATTTCTTTACTGATCCGGAATCATACCTGGAAACCAACATGCAACATTTCATTTAGTTTATGTTTTCCCTCCTTCACAGCAGGGGTGAGGAACCTTTTCCTATCAAGGGCCATTTCAAATTTCATAACTTCCTTCCAGGGCCGCACTAAATTATTTAACACATATATCACACTAATCTCTCAGTAATGCAAAACTGCTGCTCTCGGTTGAGGCTTCTGATGTCAGATGGTAGTGATGGTGATGCTGCTCTCAGTTGGTTTTAGCCAAAACAAGTTGCTCAAACAAATCCACACCAGTGATACGTGGCAAATACGGTCATTCACTCCTCGAACCAGAGTCCGCACTGATTCCACTCACAAAAATGATTTTATTTACAGCTTAAATTTCTCTTATGGATGTTCATTCCTTCACTGGTTAGCAATTTATATATTTGTTTGGTGAAGTCGAACGTTTATAAAAAGTTTATTTTTTCTATTCTAGTGACATTTCGTCCAAACTTTCATTAAACTCATGTGACTGCAGTGTGTGGACATTTCTCTATTGTTTATTCATCTTTGTACGCACTCTATCCCACGGAGGTTCGGTCGAGGAACAAACAACGACCCTCGCCAACTCTAGTTTTGTTTTCTTTAGCGAAAGCTTTGACTCGAACTTTATATTTACAAGGATTTTGTGACTCGTGGGTTCATGGTTTGACGCGAGTCGAGGGCGTCGGCTGATTGCTGGTGAGCGATTATTAAACCGGCTCTGGAAGAGTTCAGCCAAAGCTCAGGTAGGTTTTGTTTTTATTCTGATGGCCTTCTAATGTCAACCCCCCACAGAAAAATAAATATGTTTAATACTTGAGCACTGTGGAAGCGATTCCGGCTCGGCTTCGACTTGGCAGGGAGGGAGATGGGATTACCATATGAATTCACTCAGTGCCCGTACTAGAGCGCGCGTGTGTGTGTGTGTGTGTGTGTGTGTGTGTGTGTGTGGTGTTTCATTTCCCCTTGTATACAAGTGAGTGGAAAAAGTGTGTGTATCTATGTAAATATACATGATGTATGCATGCCTTCTGAATGACGTCTGTGTAATATACAGAATTAGAAACATTTCAATCTGTTTAAAATGTGTGTGTGTGTGTGTGTGTGTGTGTGTGTGTGTGTGTGTGTGTGTGTGTGTGTTCCCCTCGGGCTCTTTGTGACCTTCAGAAAACGGACTTGTAACTTCTACGTCAGCAAATGTACAAACATCCCCAAAGGTGCTTTAAAAAGATATTTCAACACATGGTCGCTATGTGTTGCTCGTATGTGTTTGTTGATATTAGAGTACACATTGTACTTTTTAATTCAAATCTCACTCCTCACAGAACGGCTGCAGGCGCAGGCGAGTTACAGCCCAAATATTTTTTTACATCAGAGGTCAGTGCATCTAATGCTGGAATTCAGGGAACTTAAGGAACGTTTTGTTTATGTCTCCTAATGAATTCTTTAGAGAGAAAAGTTAAAGCACACAAACTAACAGTCTTGAGTTTGGGTTCTGGGGACAGAGTCTTAACTTGCTGCGGCTCAGTTGGTCTTCACAGTTTCAGACAGAAATCTGCAAGCAGCACCAACACAGGCCAAGCACACAGCCCATTTCCTGATCACCCCCCCTGGTCTCAGTCCTGCTGAGGACACTAGCCTCTCACTGTGAGGAGGCAGAGGACCACACCAGCATCCTACTGATCTGTCAGAGGTAAGACGTTTAATGCATCTTCAAATAAAGACCTGGATCTAGTGAATTTAGATGTGGTTTCATGAGGGGACTGTTGGGCCGTGGCGGAGGTGTGAGCTCTCCGAGTGACATTCTAGTCATCAGGTTATACAACTACAGGCTTTCTAGGGGGAAGACAAACTTCTGCAATGCACAGTAAATGAAATGTAAATGTGATTGTTCTAAGATAAATAAAAGAGCACTGGTTCTGTGTAATTTCTAGGCTATGTTCACTTTGTAAAACAAGCAGGATTAAGTGTTCTCTGTTCCTCTGTGTTAAGTCGCC
Organism: Verasper variegatus; assembly: GCA_026259375.1. Classification (NCBI taxonomy): domain Eukaryota; kingdom Metazoa; phylum Chordata; class Actinopteri; order Pleuronectiformes; family Pleuronectidae; genus Verasper; species Verasper variegatus. The sequence continues at coordinate 14,132,198 of CM048056.1, forward strand.
CTCCTTTGAGCTCAGCAGTGACTTTATAAACAAGACACAGATTTGCACTATTTGTCCTCGGGGGGGACTGGATTAAAGTAAAATATTCAGAGAGGAAATAACTGTTTGTTTCCCCCCTGAGGACTGAGATTACAGCTCTAATAGTAGAAGAATGAAGGTTTTGCGATGGTTTGCATGAACGCAGCTCTATTGCACAACGAAGCCTCTGAAGGGGGGGGGGGGGGGGGGGGGCAGAACCGTGGAGCCGACCCCTCCAAACAGCTGCCATGTCCCTGAGAGCAGCAACAACACTCAGGGTTCAGCCGCCCTCCCTTCCAACTCCTCCGAATGTCAAGAGTTCATTTGAATAAAGTTAAAAGTGAAACTGGATTTCGGCTCCCCTCCCCACAGCTCTCTAATGTAATCCATGAGCGGCACTCGCACACGCTCACAGAGAAACACAAACAGGATGCCTCGACTTAGGCCACTGGGATGAAAGAGATTGTGTTTTTACACAGTTTGAATTCGTCTCCGCTGGTGTCGGGTCAAACAGCGCCGTCCACTGCCTGTGTGTGTGTGAGAGTGTGTGAGTCATACTGCAGCAACACCCTGAATAAAGAGACACACGGGCTCCTGATCAACGTTGAATCAACAGAGCAGCGATGGAGCAAGAGGTCTGTCTCCAAGGAGAATAATAATGATGTGTTTGTGTGAGACAGCGTTTGACTTTTGCGGTCACTTTTTTTCTTGGACTTTTCTCCCTTTTTCTCCATAAAAGCACGAGGCACTAAGATGACTAAGAACACACACGGCCAAACAAAACGAAAGAGCAGCAAACTGATTTCAGCACCTTCTCTGCAAAAAGCTACTGGCGATGGAGAGATAGCGCATCATTAAAAAGACAGAATAATACACATGTGTAAACACTGCAGAAGATGAGGAGAAGAACAGAGGGGCCAATACTAGAAAATGCTAAATTTAAAAGGTTCAGTTCAAGCTAATTATAAAAAGACATTTTGCACTACGGACCAGGGAAGCAGGGTACTGGTTTCGTATGTGTGTATTTGTACAAGATAACTCAAAAGTGCTTGAGAGGACTTTTGAAGCCGATCACTCAAAGGTCGAGCTCGACAGCAAAATACACTCGGAAAATCCCTTTTTACAAGATATCCAGGTTCATACAGCACATGCAGGGTGTACATGGCCAACAGTGATATCTACGCATGGACACTTTTTCTGGGGAGACTTGTTTCTGAAGGAAACGTAATTTAATGACCAGTGAAAGAGCAAAGTGGAGAAACAAGCATTTTTGTTGCATCCAGAAAACAGGAGAGAAGCCAAACGCAGATGCACACGAGGACAGATCAAACAAAGTCTTAAATGTGACTTACAGAGAAGGTAAAGAAGTTTCCAGGTGAATCAGACGAAGGTGTCCAAAAGACACACCAAAAGAAAAGGAGAGGTGAGGAAACTAAACACAAGGAAACAGCTGGAACTGAAAAGACAAACTGTTATCAGTGAAGGAAACACAGGTGTGATGCACTAGGAAGCAGGCGATTGAGGAAGTGGGAAACAAGAGGAAGTGGGAAACAAGAGGAAGTTAACAATGAGAAGCAGGCGAGACAGGAAGTGAGAGTCAAAATAAAACAGGAAATAAGACTGTCAAGGATAACAAAAGCCAACTAAAGAATCTTAGATACACAAGGAAGGAAACATAACATAAGAAGAAGTCCAGTACTAGTTGTCATTCCAATTAGACTTCTTCTGCATCTTTCACATTCTTACAGTGGCTCACTCGGATATTCTCTGGAGTTTTTACCGGGAGGTCGGCAGGAAAACCTCCAGAGAATATCTGCAGCAACTGACTCGTGCGTTCTCACAGAAAAATATCTGGAGTTCGGTGCTTGTCTGAAAGCAGCTTTAAGGGAAAACCAAGACAAAACGTGGGAATGGGAAAATAGAGTCCAAACCATCCCCATGAATAGACATCACATGCTGTAAGTGACAAATACTGTATGTTTGTTTTCGAACTGACCCTTTAAGCTTTTTAATCCTTATCATTCCGCTCTCGTTCAAGTCTGCTGGGAAATCTCACAAAAAACTCCAGATGGCCTGAGTTCCCTCCAGCTTCACGCATGAGTACACAAAGCAAAGCGCATGTGAACTCTTGTTTGCATGTGTCGCTCCACAACAATCAGATACGCGGCGAGTCGGAGCGCAATTTGGAAGTTGAAGGAATTCCACGTTTTTTTTGGGGGGGGGGGGGGGGTTGGTCCCTGTGTGAGTCAGCACGTTTTTAGTGGCTCAGTGTAATTGGATGAAAGGGAGATGAGGGGCTTTGAATCTTCTTGATCTGCTGAGCTCTGTCAGCGGTCGACGGGCCTGTGGTGAGCTGGACCTCACAGGCTGTCGGCCGCGTTCACGCCCAACGCAGCACAACCGACAGCGACGGAGCCAAACACGAGGACAGGTGAGGTCTGACGTGAAGGGGACGTCACTTGAGGTTTTTTCATCGACTTGAACACAGAGGTAACTCCAGGTAACAAGAGAAACAGAGTTGAGCCCACACACTTAGCACCTTTAATTTACCAAAGCAGTAAAAGTTTTATTATTTGAGCTCCAAGTGTGCAGGCCTTTCTCTCTTTCTCTCTCTCTCTCTCTCCTCCACCGCTAGGAAAAAAAAAGGAAAAACGTTTACACTCACCGAACCGCTTGTATCCAAAAGACTGTACTTCCTCCTCGTCTGCAAAGTCGTCTGTGTGACATAATCAGAAACATATGACAGAAATAGGTCAAACGCACGCTACTGGAGGAGGGGTGGGGTGGGGGGTGGGGGCTGGGGGGGTGCATTGTGTTTAAAGCAGTGGATACAAGTCTGCAAACAAACTCTACAGGGGGGGGGGGCTGCACACAGATTTATAACGTTCACCTTGAATACAATGATTTCTGATGAGGGAACAAGGGTTAAGGTGGGAGATGGTGGAGTACCATCTCTGGCCCCTCTGTGTGTGTGTGTGTGTGTGTGTGTGTGTGTGTGTGTGTGTGTGTGTGTGTGTGCGCGCACAGAGCTGTAAAAGCCACAGGCTGCGGTTTCTCTGGGTTGTTGACAGTAAACCCTAATTACACTCCGCTACACTCTGCTGCAGATCGGAGCAGAGCTCAGAGAACATCACTGCTAATGTTAAACAGATGGGACTGGACGGAGGGGACACACACACACACACACACACACACACACACACACACGGGGGAGAGAGGGAGGGTTGAGTGTGTGTTTGTTGGTGGGCGGTCAGAGGCGGTTCGATGGAGTCAGTGATGTAAAGTGAATCAGAGCTGTTGTTTCACGTCGATTTCTCTTTGTAAAACAAATACATTTCAGTTATTGATGATACAGGTGCTGAGTGTAACACAAATATACCAGTGTGAAAACCACATGCACTGCTACGGTGGGCCCTGAAGTGCACAGCACAACCACAAATAAGGAAACACAACAGAAAAAAACTAAAAAGACAAAAGCAAATCAGGGATGAGAAAGTACACAACAAATCACAAAAACACAACAAGACAAATGACAGAACACAACAGTGAAACAACAACAACAACAACAGACAAGAAGACACAACAGTGTATTTGTGATCTGTTGCTGTGTTTTGCACTTCAGGGCCACCGTCCTCTACAGGTGACGTTCACGGCCCATCATCTGTTCCCTGCCCCATTGGAGTCATTCCTTTGCCCCTGAACGCATCTTTCTCTTGACACTTTAACGTGTTTTATTTTTTCCTCTCGTGCACCGGGACATTTCCGGTGACGCAGCCTAAATTGTACAAACAACATCTCGCTTTTTTATTTCTTTCAGATGGGAAAAGAAAAAAAACCTAAAAACTCCCAAGTATTTCACAACCTCTGCACCGCGGCACCGTAATGTCATCCAGATGTGCAGCGCACCAGGGATACGCACAGAGCGAGACCGAGTTTGAACATGTGGATTAAGAAAATAAAAAACGCGTGTTGGAGTGAGCTGCAGGACACGAACCTTTCATGGCGTTTTATAACTGGGTGAGGTCTGGAGAAGAGATGAGGAGCTTTCACTTTCTGCGCATCTCAGCATCCAGTGCGAAGGTGTGAACTGGTTCCAGGCGCCGATGAGAGAAGAGATGTAACAAAAAAAAAGAAACTACAAGTGTGTCTTCATGTCGCGTGTTCAGGTTAGAATCCCATGTTCTCCGTGTCCGAGGCTCAGAGGAGAGAGGAGTGATGAGGAGAGGCTCGTCCTGCAGAGAGGAGGAGAAACTGATCTGACTCCACCACTGTGAAGTTCCACTGGGAGACACGGTCAGCTTCTGGTGGCCCTTTCACAATTAAACACCCTTTGTTGCATAATAAAGTAGAAAAAGGAAATGAATACAGTCACATTTAAATTCATTTTTATTCACCTTACATATTTATGTGCAGAGTAGCATCTTAACTCCTCATTTAGATGAAATGGAATTTAATGTAGGCTATTGTCAAGATGGTTCACTTAGTATAAATAATGTACTAAGAAACATAAAATAGCCTTTTTTGTTGGCATTTGCTCAAATAAACCAACCACGTATATTATGATAAAGTTTCAGGAGCCAAACAAAACAAATCTCAAATATAGTAAGTATAAAAAACTAGAAAGAAAGATAGAAAATTATTAAATGATCATCATAAATCATTTCATTCAGTGTATTTCATCGCAGTACTTCAAGGTAAATGTGGCCTCCTTTGTTATTCTGCTACCAACTTTAACAACTTTATCACTGGTAACTTTATTATTGTTTACTAACTGTCCCATGTGTTGCATAATCACTGGTGTTGTATCTCTCTGTGCTGATGTGCAGCTCGGTCACTCAGGTCATCTCTGCCCTGTGGAGTCAAAGGCCCACACTTTTATTTTGAAGGCTGAGACTTCTGGTACCCTCCCATCTTTCTCCCTGTGTTATTCTGAGCATCTTGACTCAGTCAGCAGAGCCAGTCCATCCTGGTCACTGGTGTCAGTCTCCTGAAGTCACTAATGTCCCCTCTGCTCCTGCTCAGTGTCCTGAAGTCACTTCATATCCCCTCTGCTCCTGCTGAGTCTCCTGAAGTCTCTCCATGTCTTCTCTGGTCCCCCTGAGTCTTCTGAAGTCACTTATGTCCCCTCTGCTCTTGCTGAGTCTCCTGAAGTCTCTTCATGTCCCCCCTGCTCTCGCTGAGTCTCCTGAAGTCACTTCATGTCTCCTCTGCTCCTGCTGAGTGTCCTGAAGTCACTTATGTCCCCTCTGCTCCTGCTGAGTCTCCTGGAGTCACTTCAGGGATGGGGAGCAGGACAAAGCCCGGGACGCCGTGCGGTGCTGCACTGATCCAGCAGGAGATGAGATTAAGTTACTGGGGGTTGATGGAAATCACGTCCCCGGGTGAAAACCTGGTTCTCATTACAGATCATTTCAAAGGTTTGTGGAGTTGGAGGGGAGCGACAGGGACATTTCTACTTATGTGACATTTCTAAAGGGCATCAAGATTAAGACTAAGATTCATCACAATAACATTTACTCTCATACATTTTGAAAATGTTCATCTTTTCAAGTCATTTCTACGATATGTGTCGAATCTGAACTTTGCTGTGATGCTCTGCAACATGTAAACGACATTGGCTCACATTTGTCAATCGTTTTTGGGGAAAATAAAGTTTTAAGGTTCAATTATTTTGAGAAATAAATTGATCTAATAGATATCTTTTAATACTATACATTGGCTTTTCCCTATATTTCTATCTATTGTCAGGTGTAATGGTTTAAAATGTATTTAATCTATGTTTAAAATTGGTTGGTTTGCCGTGAGAAACACCAATATTTTTAACGTGATCTAATATTTATTTATTTTCCTTTGTTTACATTTGCTCTGAGAATATTTCCTGTTGTTAAAAATGGCGGTCAGGACTATTTGACATTAGACTTTGAGGTTCAGCAGCGACCACTTCCCCTGCGGCTCTTCCAGGTGCTGTGATAATTCCAGCGCTTCCTGTCTCCATAATCTCTGCGGCCTGCAGATGCAGATCACTGATCAAAGCTGAGAAAACATCTGCATCCTCCAGACTAATGAGGACCATGCACCCACTGTCATGTCTCCACGGCACAGGTTAGTGTCACCGGGCTACACGATCTGGCCCCAATGTTAATCTCTTCACACTCGCCCGCTTCAAACCAATTGATTTACAGGAAAAGACACAGATAACACGAACCGTCTCAGCTCTAAATTCCTCTGAGCTTTAAAAAAAACCTTCAACAAAGACATGAAGCTCAGATCTGTTTTTCTTCTCTCTTTGGATAACACAGTCCCTCAGACTCTAATAGCTCGAGATTGACCCAGTCCACCACATATTAGATTCCAGAGCAGCCAGAGATGATAAAGCGACTAATTACTTGTTTTCCTAAAGGCTTCAAAACTGTTATTTTACTGTCGGCTATAATTGGAGCAGCGGGCTGGTGTAAGGGCTCGGCCGGGGATGGTGGCGGGCTGATGAAAAGCAGCTGAGGGTCAGGTATCTTACAGGCTCCTGCTGGTCCTCATTCAGAGGTTGGGACCTCATTTGCTGGGTCAAGGCGTTTCAGCAGTGGGCTCAGATTAACCGTGGATTCAGAAAGCACACAGGAATTCCACATTTACCACGCTGCTGCTGCTGCTGCCATGTTTAGATATCACGAGATAAGAACAATAGAAACTCAGATCGTCCAGAGGTGGAGGCCAGAAACACAGGAAGCAGCGGAGGACATTTTTCATATAATGCTAATATAATCTGAGGGATGTTTTTGATTATCTTGGCTAAAAACGTCTGATATTCATCATGACTTTCTCTTCTGGTAACTAAATCAAACAGTTAAAGGGGGTAGAAGTGAGTGACATTTTTGTTCCCCATAGTACTTATGAGTATGTTTTGGAATATTTTAGCAGTAACCTTATATGGATTACATGAACTGTATAAAGATGGTACAAAGAAAGATAAAGCATCTCCTGCTCCCGTAGTGACCTGAGGACGATGCAGAGCTTCAGCCCGTGACTGAGACCCTGCCAGGTCTCTGCAGGAGGCCCGAGCTTTCTGCCAGTCTGATGGAGATTAGAGCAGAATGTTTTACCCGAGGAGGGCTCTGCACCATGTGGGAGACGACTGAGTGAGATGGAGCTGAGAACAAAGGAGCCTGTTTTGTATGCCGGGCATTAAATCCTGTCTCAAGCAGCTCTGCTGTATGAGTAAGATGTAATAACCAATAATACAAACACTCTAATAGGATCTGAGCTGCTGAGTGGATCCATAAAAATAGAACAATCCTCTCTCCCTCTCCCTCTCTCTCTCTCTCTCTCTCTCTCTTCTCTCCAACTGCTGCTCTTGTTCTCCAGAGGCTGATGGTTTAACAGTTTTACTCACAGGTAAATACTTTCTATTATACATTTCTGTATCTCATGTAGGATCATCACAGTCCAGTGTAATATGCTTCTAAGGTGCATATTCACATATAGCTGCATATGATCTTACAGTAAGGCAGTAAATATAAAGTATTTATGTACACAGTATACATTTTTCTTTCTTTAATGAAATATGGACCCTTAAAATGTCATGTCTACAGCACATACAATACATATAGTTGTACATACAACTGTACATACAGTAGGCTGCATACAACAGTATATGCAGTGCATATGTAACAGTACATACAACACTACGTACAGTACAAATAACAGTGCACACAGTAGGCTACCTATTAAAGTATATAGAGCACATACAACAGTACATATAACAGTACATACAACAGTACACACAGTAGGCTTCATATAGCAGTACACATAACAGTAATAACAGTTCCTACAGTTGTTTAATGTACAGCCTCTTAGTGTTGTCAGTGCAGATGCCACAACTTCACTGAGGAAAGATTAAAGTCGTAATTTCAGCTCCTGTCATTCTGTTTACTCATAATGAGCAGTTCAGTTGTACTGTATTATAGTTATTATCCTCTTTATGTAACGTGATCCTTCAACCACACAAACGTAGCCTCCTTCACTGTGAGCTTCACTGCATCAAGAGCAAAGTCTCCAGCACTGGGATATTCTGATGATGTTCAGGGTTTGGTTGATTATTATTTGAATATTTAAATAGTAAAAACTGTCCCTCATGATTCCCAAAGTCCCAAAGAGCCCAAAATTAACACCTTCACTTCATTTGTTTTAAGTAAAGAAAACTCCCAAAGAATCAAATTTTAATGAGACAGAAAAAGCAGAAAATCTTCACGTTGGAGGTTTTACTTAATGAGGTAATCTTGTTTATTTGGCTTCACACTGACGTCATGTTCCACTCAAAGAAACGACTGGTTCTTATTTGCGCTGATTATTCTATTCATTTATTTAAAAAAAAAGCATCTGACTTGGTAGGCTTGGGAAATGGCGCCACCTAGTGAGAGGTTTAGCAGAAGCATTTTTAAAAACACATGATGATGAATAAAATCAAAGCAAGTTTTTCATGTGTGAGGCTCCACAGCAGAATATTGAGTTTGTTCTGTATAATGTCCACAGGGCTGAAGACACAATGAGGACGCTGCTTGTTCATATTCTCTGCATCACTCTCTCTGAGGTGGTGCTGAGCGCCGCCGACTCTTCTCCACTGAGCCAAGACAGGCTGGAAAGTGAGGCCAATTCTATATATAATATGTTTAAAACCTAAACTAAAGTACAATTTAACAAGTGAAGTATAATTCATCACTATAGCATGTTTTTGATTAGAGGAAAAACATTTTACATACTTGTTTATCACCATTAAACTGAACTGCATCACGTTATTTCTGGTGTGTGCAGAGCTGTCTGCAGCAGGGGAGCGGTACGTCAATGAGGAGATGAAGCGGGCTCTACTCGGGGTGAAGCAGGTGAAGGAAACCATGGAGAAAAAGGAGGAGAGGCACAGGCACCTGATGGACGCCCTGAGACACAGTAACGACAAGAAGAAGGTGAGTTCCCACGGGTGCCATTAAATACAGAGCCTCTGCAAACTTATTATATTTGCAGTAATCGTTCCTGATGCTAGAAACCCACGACCAAAATACCACGAGAGTACTCTGTATTTAAGTATCATAACTTTTCACAGAACCAGACTGTTGCAGTCGAACTGTTACATGCCAGTCTTAGTGACCTAATCCGAGAGCCACCGCATATTTTCTGCCTCATAGACGAAGGCAAAGCCTGCACAGGGCCTCATGGAAAACCTCAAAGCAGACAGTGAATAATGAACGTGGGAGTACGGCTGGTTTTAAAGAGTGGGGGGGGGGGGGGATGTAGTTTTACGGGATAAATGAACTGTTTGTAGATTAATCTGCTTTTTCTGTCATTTTAGAATAAAAACCTCCCAAAAAACCACATCTTATAAACTCTGGCTTATTCAGGGGGGGATGTAACAGTGAGTGATCTTTTATGTTTGGGGTTTCCTTCAGGGGGCGAAGCAGCTGGCCCGGGAAACCGAGCAGAAACTCAAGGAGGCCGAGCAGCAGTGTGAAGATTTAACCAAATCCTCCTTTGACAAGTGTCGACCGTGTCTCGAAGATTCGTGCAAGGCCTTCTTCACCTCCACATGTCGACGGGGCTTCGCCGCTTTCTCGTTCAAGGTTTGATCTCAGGCGTTTTTCATTTATAACGTCCCTGAAAGTGTAAATGTCGTGAAAGGGTTTGAATCTGGTTCCAAACACGTTCCTGCTGTGAATCTTTTCCTGCAGGTGGAGGAGTTTTTCAGGAAAATGGCCGCCCAGCTGGAACCAGCAGAGCATGTTTACGGTCAAAACGAGGAGAATGTAGCTCGGACCACGTCGCCTCAGAATGACGATGAGGATAAATCCGACCTGGAGCTGCTGCAGGCGGAGGAATCGTTCAGCCGGCTGCTGTCAAACATCAGCCTCATCTACAACCAGGGCATCACGCTGGTCAAGAAGATGCCACACGTCTTCGGTCATTCCTTTCTTGCAGCCTTGGACACGGAGCTCCGGCCCAGCCCACTCTCAGGCCTCCAGACCGCAGGCTTCCTCAGGACCATGGGTCTGGATCACATCCTAGACTCAATGTACGACTTTGGGAGGAACGTGGTCCAAGAGTTCAGCTCCACAGTGGTCGATGTGTTCCAGGAGATACAAGAAGCTGAGGAGTATTTTCAGCAGTCGAGCAGAGGTATATGATGTATTTGCATTATTTACTCCCATATAGAATGACAGTAACCTTTTGTAACATCTGCTGATTGTATGCACATCTGCACAGAGATAGGATCACTCTCCTCTTTGGGACAAACCCAAAGGAGTTATATGTGCAGACGACTGCGCAGAGAAGCATCAGAGTGTTGGCAGCTCCAGGATCTGTGTGAGACATGCAAGGATTATCTCTTAAAAGGTAAATCACTGGTTGAGCTCATTAATTAGTCTCAATCAAGGAATCAATCAACTTTTCATTTCCTGACATTTAACCACAGAATGATCTGCTCTGATTCAGTAATCTGTCAACGCCAGTGTCAGACTGAACACTTTGGTTGACTATGAGGATTGACCTGATGTCTACATGCATCTACTCAGAATGTCCCAGTGTCCAGCAGCTGCACTCTCAGATGGAGGAGATGTACATGCTGCTGAACGCCTCACATCAACAGTACGACGACAGGCTGCAGCTGGTGCAGAGACACACGGCAGACACGCAGAGGTGGATCAGCGGCGTGCACGACACGTACGGCTGGGTCAACCGGCTGACCTGACAGCACGCTCGGCCTGCACGTGTTCAACATGATCACGGTATGAGCAGCCATGTTGGATTCCTCAGATCATCTTACAGTATTTAACTCAGGAGGTTGTTACCAGGTTGGAAAGTGAAGAATGCATTTCACTACTTTCTGCAATATTCAAATTTCTTAGATTTGAATTCAAAATAATCCTGTTATGTGAAATCTGTCATAGATAAAACACTGAATCGATCACATGTAAAAACAAGATGTAAGAATTATTGGTTGTTTAGATCCAGAAAGTTAAAGCAACACTAAGCAACATTATTGAAATCTACATTTTAATTCTGTGCTGTGACAATGAACTGATGCATTTTCACATGATCTCACGTTTCAGGTGATTCCACATCAGCAGGTGAAGAATCTCAGACCTAAACCAGACACCAGCGTGGTCGTCACCATACTGGACTCTGCCCCGCTCACTGTTCGAGTCCCTGCAGAGCTGGAGGTGGACGACCCGGCTTTCATCCAGTTTGCAGCTCAGGAGGCTCTGACGCTACATAAACAGCAGATAAGAGGTATCGAGCCTCAGTGAATTCATTTCTCCTGATGTAAATGTTATTTAAGATGATCATATCTTTATTTATTGACATACTATGTATTCAAAGTTTTAATAGATCCATATGCAGCAAGGCATAGGCATCTGTTGCCATGGAAACATTTAAGTGCTTGTGGTTCTCGTCAGCTTTTTCTCTACGCATCAGATGTCATTTTTAATTTAGAAATTGATATATTTTTTATATTTTTCTTTACAAGACTGTGATCTGAATATCTGTCTCAATATCTGTCCTCAGACACTGAATAAAGAGCCCAGGACCAGTCCAAATAAACTGAACTTGAAAATTCAACTTCATAGACCTCTAACATTTACATGCACCGCTTGTATTCTTTTTATTCATGTAAATTAATTCTTAGGGTTTATAATGTTTCCGCCATTAAATGTTGTACATGCACTCTGCTCCGACTCGATTCTTTTTCATTTTTTTTTATAAACTGAAATTGTGAAATCGAAATCCTTCGAACGCCCGTTCTGAAAACTTTGTTCTGGTCGATATTTGTTTGCAAACAATAAAAATAAGTAAATATGAGTGAAACCCAGTGTAAAGTTAATCCTTTAATATTCTTGCTGCAGGAACAAACTTTTTTTTAATTGGGATTAATTTGGAATGGAGGAGAAAACATACAATGTAATATTAAACAATTATCTAATAAATAAAGACCAACTTTTTTTAAACCTACTACTAAGCTACAAAACATTACTTTAACATCAACACATAATCCAAACCTGAAAACATGAGTCCTCCACCGTGCAGCCAGGAAGGGGGGGGGGGGTTGTTATAGGATAAATTGATTAAATAATTACTATTTTAAACAGCTGGGGTTTGACTTTACGTCAATCAGTGACTTTTTGCAGCGCATTGAGCTCTCTCGGCCACCGTAGACAATGCACGTGTTTCCGCGGGACGTCAAATCGGAAGTTGTATTCGGAAGCGGGAATCGACCAGGAAAGTTTCATTCTACCGCGAAGTTTGAACAATGCCGGCCACCTCAGACATCCACACCGAGGAGCGACCGGAGGAGCGACCCGCTGCAGAGCACAGGACGGCGGGGGGGGTTTTCTGCGATGAGCGCGGCTACCTGGACCAGATCCACTACGTCCTGCAGCACGGCCGCAGGAAGGGGGACAGGACCGGGACCGGAGTGGTGTCCGTGTTCGGTGCTCAGGGCAGATACAGTCTGAGAGGTCGGTGTGTGGATTCAAAACAGTTTCTTATACACGTGAAGGGCAGAAAGGCTCAGTTCTGGTTCTGTACTGTACCAGGAAATCCTCCAAAATAACAGAATCTGCCTTTTATATTGTTGGAGGGAAATAGACAGAAGTACAAACTTCTCCAACATTAAATTATGCAGAAAAGCCATTTACAGACAAACATGAGTAAAGATAATCATCTTCTTTTACACTCTTGATTCATAATTTAAAAAGAGGGCTGAAAAAAAAACAACTGACAGAAACTTTTGTTTATTTTGAAAGGCAAGAGTTTTTTTATTCGTAAGATCACTGGTCTTTATTTGATCCAGAAAGTTGAAGCAACTATTTCCAAGGTTGAGGTCACTTCAACCGAGTGCACAATAAAACTAGATGCATGAATAAAGTGCAATAAGAAGTGAGTGTAGCAGTGTCATGTTATTTCCCTCCAAGAATTCCCGCCAGCTCTTTTGGTTTGTTGTCCACCAGGGGGAGCTGTCAGGTTTATTATTCAAGTAACATTTCCAGCAATTTTTGATAACCACATAAAATAAATTAAGGCTGATTATAATATTTTCAATCTGTAAAATAATAATTATGTAAATCATCGTCAAATAACCTGTTGATTTTTTTGCTGTAGGTCAGTTTCCTCTGCTGACAACCAAGAAGGTTTTCTGGAAAGGGATCCTCGAAGAGCTGCTGTGGTTTATTAAGGTGAGGATGATGAGATTGCACTTTTTAAAAAGGTCAATTCACACTAATTATCTTTAAAAATATTACTTTCTCTCTTTCCTCTTGTGGTAAGTAGCAACACAGTGTTTGGACCTATTTATATTTAGTAAATAAACTTTCCTGTGCCATCAACACCACGTTGACAGTTTTCACACTCACAGAAATAATGTCTCTCTCGAGCATCAAACGCAACCTGGAAACTTTTTAAGACGTTTTAAGTTGAACTGACCCTTAAACCGTAAACTGAATTAGTCACTGATATCTTTTTTTTGTGTTTGTGTCACAGGGGTCAACAAACGCCAAGGAGCTCTCGGAGAAAGGGGTGAAGATCTGGGAAGCCAACGGCTCTCGACAGTTCCTGGACAACCTCGGGTTCACGGACAGAGAAGAGGGCGACCTGGGACCCGTGTACGGTTTCCAGTGGAGGCACTTTGGTGCAGAATACTCGACCATGCACGCGGGTAAAGTTCGTCACAGCCACACCCAGTGTCAATATTTGAGTTTTTTGTTGGTACATGCAAATGAAAGTGTTTGGTTGTAATGCGAAATCACCTTTTTTGGATGGTTCAGAGATTTTAACCATTTGCCGGAAGATGAGGCAGGTTTGTCACCAATTATACAACAGAATAAGAAAAACAAGTGGCAGAAGAATAAGTGTTTTCTTATTTTTTCTCCTGTCAAACTGAACGCAGGCCTGTGATTAAACCTTAACCCACCTGACAGATTACCGGGCTTCAGATATTCCTCCATCCTTATTGTTGATCCTCCCCTCCACAGATTACACAGGACAAGGTGTCGACCAACTGCAGAACATCATCGACACCATCCAGAACAATCCAGAAGACAGACGCATCATCATGTGTGCATGGAACCCCAAAGGTGCAGCAGACACCTGAATTAAACCTTATTCTGTCCAGACTGGGTTTAGAACCCTCTTAAATCTCATTTTGTCCAAGGAGGACGATTAAATGTTTAATCCTTGCCTCTTTTTGTTTTCACAGACCTGCCCTTCATGGCTCTGCCCCCCTGCCACGCCCTCTGCCAGTTCTACGTGTGCGATGGCGAGCTGTCGTGTCAGCTGTACCAGCGCTCAGGTGATATGGGTCTGGGCGTGCCTTTCAATATCGCCAGCTACGCACTTCTCACCTACATGATCGCTCACATCACGGGACTGAAGGTAAGAGCAGTGAACTGACCTCATCTAACCATTATAAAGATCATTGTGTTCGGATACTTCAGCTGTCGTGTTTTTAAATTCTTTCCCTGCAGCCTGGTGACTTTGTTCACACGCTGGGAGACGCTCACGTCTACGTCAACCACATCGAACCTCTCAAAATACAGGTGGGTTTGTTCAAACAGTTTTCTTTATTGGTCTCTTCTGGATTTTAAACTCACATGAGCTCATCTGTCTTTATCTCACAGCTCCAGAGGGAGATTCGCCCGTTCCCCAAACTCAAGATCCTGAGAAAGGTGGAGAGAATCGATGATTTCCAGGCGGAGGACTTTGAGATCTGTGACTACAACCCTCATCCCGCCATCAAGATGCAGATGGCCGTGTAATGATCCCAATGGAAAGACAATTGGTGATGAATGGGAAAACAATTCTCACTCTTGTGTTCATGTTATTTAATGATTAAGATCATCATCACAAAAGGGCTAAATTAGATATTTAGGTGTGTTTGGGTGAACTAGACCTTTAACCTATATTCATTTCTTACAGTAGTTGTGAAAAACTAATCTACACTTCATTTAGCTTATTTTAAATATGGTGATTAATGTATTTCTGTAAATAAGACAAAGTTATATTTGGAATCAGCCTCGTGTATCAGGAAACTTGTAGCAATTAAGCAGCTCACCGAGTGTAAAATTGAAATTGTGCAGATTGACAAAATTACAGCTGTCGGAATTTTTATAATGCAACTCAGACGAGTTTAATTATTCGTCCAAAAGAGCCTCTGGTGACGCGTTGGAGATAAAACTCCTCATTTGCTCGCGAGCAGCTTCCACACGTCTCCTTCAGGGAACTGGTGTTTCCGCACGGACGAGTCCAGCATCTCACAGGAGTAGCCCGGATCCTGAGAAGAGCAGCGAATACAGTCGTTACATATGAATTATGTAAAGTATGTATAATTATATTCTGTCTGCCCGCGGTCGTACCTTTGGGGGCATGTAGTGGGCGTCCTGAATCACCACAGGGCTGGTGAAGTGTTCGTGGAGGTGATCCACGAATTCACACATCCTGCAGGTGAAGTCGTGATTAGGATTTATCACGAACCAATCAGACACAATCAACAGCTCGAACCAGGAAGTGAAAACGCAGCCCGCTCTCACCGGTTGTCGAGACTCGCCGACACACAGACGAAGTCGAACAGAATCAGATGCTGGACGAGCTCACACAGGACCGACTCCTCCGGCGTGAGGACACACAGGCACTGGGGACAAGAAATATAATTGTTATGATACTGCAATACATAGTATGCTTTGAATAGGATTATACTGGAACCATGAATATGCGTATTTGAAAACCTGTTTTAACTCCGTTGCTTCTCACGACTCTTGAATTCTTACCCTGGAACTTGTGGGCCATCAGCAGCACAGCCAGGTTTTCGTTGACGCTGCCCAGCCGACAGCCGTCGATCTGGACAAACTGCAGAGCCGAGGCCTGGAGGAACTGCTTAAACATCACCCTGTTATGACACTGGAGAGGAAACGCACATCAAACATATCATTTCATCAGTCAGTGTGTTTGTGTCCTAGAGACAAACTCAAGCTCTGACCTGCTCCCCTGTTGCCACACCGATCCCGAGTGGAGCCAAAGCCTGCAACGACAAATCAATCATCTTATCAGAGTTGAACCTGGACGATTGAAACTGATGAGGCCTAACGTGGTTCAGGCCAGAGGGTTGAAGGGTTCTGGGCTTGAGCAGTTTAAACTGTAAAGTGACTTAATATTCAACTGTTACTCAAATTAGAACACAATAAAGAGACACAAAACAACCATAGAGACACAAAAGGACAATAAAGAAATGCAGAATGACCAGAGAGACGTAGTCAGACATCTTGTTCATGCGTAGGAAGGGTGGGGACAGCACTGGATGAAATGCCAAACTGCTAAATAAAACTTTTCTTTCTTACCTTGGAGATGGCAGCGTGACCCAGGATGTCGTCCGGAGACGTGGGCTCTTCGATCCAAAGTGGTTTGAACTCAGAGAGGCTGGTCACCCAGCTGATGGCCTCGCCCACGTCCCATCTCTGGTTGGCATCGATCATCTACAAACACAAAAAAACAGCAGTACACTTGTCATTCTGTGAAACGATCACTGGCTACATCCACATCACTACGGTTTCGTTTGTGAACGCTAAATCCAAGTTTGGAAATGCTGCTGGTCCTGTTTAGAAGAGTTATAGTTTTAGACGAACAGAAAACGAGATGACGTAGACACTCGACAGCTTGCTGATTGGGTCTTTTCGGTCACAACTTCATTTTTAAAATGCCATTTTCAAACTGTAACCCAGTCGTGTGTATGTAGCCTCAGTGGTCCGGGTGAAAACAAACTCACCAACGTGTTGTTTGGTCCGATCATTTCCCGGATGAGTCGACACCTGCGGATGTCGTCCTCGAGATCGGCGCCGACTTTCACCTTAAACTTGGTCCAGCCGCTTTTAAGTGCGTCAGTGCAGAGCTTCAGAGAAACACAGCTGTCAGTGACAATAATAGAAACTATCATCTGTACAATGCATCGTGGATTGTATAGCACAGAGACCTGTTTGAGCTGCTGGTCCGAGTATCCGAGCCAGGCGCAGGAGGTGGTGTACGCAGGATAACCCTCCCTCAGCATCTGATCTTCTGGCAGGTGAAAGAAACAGTCCACACATTAATAAATACCCGAGGAGAAGTGTGCTTTAATGGAGCAATCATGGGCTGCAGGGGCTTATTATGCAGACTAATAGCACTCCTGTTAGTTTCTAAAGAGGCAATTTAGTTCCACAAAATCCCATTCAGCCATGTAATTAAAGACTCTAGTGTGCTCACCTCTCCGCTGCTTCCCCTCTTGTGCCTTCACCAGTATTTCTGAATCAGGAAAGAGAAGCAGAGAGAGTGTGCTGCTGTGATTTAACTGTTTACAAGGCACAGGTCTGTTACTGGACTCACATCTCATCATCTCCAGTCTCACCCAGAGCCTCCTTCTCCGTCAGAGCGTCAGTGATGTATCTGAAGTCGATGCACGACACGATCTGCTCGGGATCCTGAAGTGACACACACGATGCATCATACTTCTCCTCTACACAACCTGAACATGAATCTTCCATTTTAATTCACTGGGACTCACCATGTCAACGAGGAGTTTCCAGAGCGGCTGCGGGAAAAACGACAGGCTGTGAATCACGATGTGTCGAAAGGAAATACTAATAATTGCTCAATCCCGTGGCCCCACCTTGCCCTCCACCCTCGCCCACAGGTCCCACACAGCGTTCAGGACTGCAGCAGTGGCGAGGTGGATCACGCCTTTCTCTGGTCCCAACTGTCAATGACAACACAAGAGGTTTAAAAAGACGCATTTGACGTCCCCCTTAAAAATGATCAACATTGGATAAATAGCACTGAAGGAAACTGGGTTGAAATGGGGACCAGATGGGGAACAGAGACTCCATAGACTGTATATAAAGAGGCTTTTACCCATCTCATCTGTCCGTCACTGGACAGCAGGCGGTAAAACCCTCGGAAGTCGCTCACAATCTCCTGCAAGCTTTTCCCAACAACGAGTCCTGACAGGGCCTGCACAGCACACACCACTGCAGGGGCAACACGCAGCAGGACATTACCGAACCTGAGCACCAGGTGGCGTTGTAGGACTCAGCTTTGCACACAGGCAAGCAAAGGCAAGAAATTTCATGATGAAGTAATACTTTGACATGGCAGGGTAGTAAAACAAAAAATCTGTAATTATTGCAATATAATATTGATCAGAAGTAACAAAATATCAATACAATTCAGTGCAGAGGTCTAACACGTCAGAGATCCACCTGAAATGCCGAAGACAATTTCCTGTTTGCCTTTTATAAAATCAAATAGCTACTAATTTATATCCATCTTTAAACTTAAAGGAAATAATAATTGAATATAAACATAGATATAATTTTTTGCTGTATCTCCCTATGTCATGGTATCTTTTTTTAATGTCTGTATCAACACATTGAAGAATAATGTGTCTTTAGCCTCGTTACAGGTTTGTTTTACCAGCAGCATGTTAAAACAACTAGACTTGGGAGAAAGTACAGTGCGGCCCCGAGCCGGTTCGATGCCCTAAGTGTCACAACGTGACGTAACCAGCTTCTCCAGGTTTCCAATTTTGAGGCGGATCAAATGAAAAATGTAGGCGTAACATGTCAAAGTATAAGACGTGGTACTTCCTGTCAAAGCTAGGGGGCGCTGTGACTATCGTAGTATATAGAACTCTTCAGGGCGGGTTCCTTATCACAAAAATGAGGTTTGACAGTGATTGGAGCGAAAACACGGAAGTTCCAGCTACTTGACGGTTCTTGGCGCCAAATATAATTTTCAGTCCAAAATGGGCGACTTCCTGTTCGGTGTGGCGAAGAGTGTCAAGATTAATTTGTCTGGACATGATACACGTGGCGATTTCCATTACTCTAGGCGAAAGTAAATGAATAGGAAGACCCTCATTGAAAAATTGTAGGGGGCGCTATAGAGCCATTTTAGGAGGCACATTACACAATACATACATTTTCACCAGACCTGACCCACCTGCAGAAATTGGTGGGGTTTTTTTTAAAGGCACCGAAAAGTAATTTAATTTAGCAGAAGAAGAAGAAAAACAAAAACTCCAGCAAAAACTGTAGGACCCAAGCACGACAGCTAGGGGGCGCTATGACTATTATTGAATATTATCACGTGGAGACGTTCAGGGCAGTTTGTAAGAAGTCTTGTAAGAAGTTGCATTCAAGGCGAGTCAAGATGTGGGAATTCAGAGCTTATCAGGTGCACCTGAACGCAGCGCCGGACACAGTGTGTGTTTGTGTGTTTGTGTCTTTGTGTGTGTCTGTGTGTGTCTCACCAATGTCGGTGCCTTTTCCCAAAGTGAACGTGAAGCCGAAGCCCTGGAGGCCACAGTCCGTGTCGATGACAACATAAGCGGCTGAATAGTCCGGGTCAGTGTGCTGCGGTGTGGACAGTGAACACACACAACATGTCACTGTGTGTGTGTGTGTGTGTGTGCGTGCGTGCGTGTGATTGTGTTGGTGCACAACCCTGCTCACCATTGCGTCTGAGCCATGCTGCTCCAGAGACGTCGGGAATCGAACATCCCGGACCGTCACATTCACGATCCTGTGCTTCATGTTGTCTTGTGATTCCTGACCACTGTCCACTTCCTTATATAGGTCGATCCCGCCCACCTCCCCCTGTCATTGGTTTAAACATCACCTACACATGTCACTTAACCACATTCTATGCGCTGGGGGGGGGGGGGCCTTAATGTGTTAAATCAAAGTCTAATTTGTAACAAGCCAAATGTAAAATCAACTTTTTATTGTACAAATTCCCCACATCACTCTCCCTCCCTGATATAATACACAATCTTATTTATTTTGTATTAATATTAATAATCATCACAATAATATAAAATGAGGAGTTTTATAATATACAAAGCCCTTTTGTACAAGCTCAGTTGTCATTAGTCTAACATAATACTGTCCCGATGAGTAAATACAGGAGCAAAATGCAAAGAGAAAATCACTAGATTAAAAAACCCCATCACTGCCGTACAAATTGTTTCTGCAGGATACGTGAAAAGTTCTTCAGCATCACACTGTAGAAAATAAAACGTCTGTTTCCAGCTTATTTGGAGTTTTTTTTTTTGTTTCCATGTTCATCACCTACAAAAACAAAAAGCAGTTCTGTCGTCTGTGGAATCCTCCAACGTGCTCGGCTGCTTTCACATGTGAACGAAAGTCCACGAGTTTCATTACTGTTCAACTGTTATTCTGCCGTAAATCCCCGAACCCGGTGACACATTTTACAGACTGTTCTTATGTAAGCGGGTCCCTGTGGTCGTCACAGCCAGATTATACAACAACAAAAAGTGTTTCTGCACAATGATGATGATGATGATGATGATGATGATGATGATGATGATGGACATTTAAGGGAAAAACTTCAAATGAAGCTATAAAAAACATGTCCACATGATATGATCAACTCTTAAGGGAACAGGACATAAAAAAATGAAAATAGTAAAAGCCCAGAGAGGATAGAAGGAGTCCGTCTTCCTCTGGGCATTGAAATAAAAAATAATAAAAAAAAGGAAATTGCACTGTAATGAATGAAATATAGATAAAGTTCAGCTGTGTGGAATTGGCTTTTTAAATAAATCACTGTCAAATGGTCTGTGATAATGACCATCGACTCCCCGGAGAGCTTCTCATACATATGATCCCCGTCAATAATTAATCGACTTAATGCTTCGTGAACTAATCCACCACAGGGGCTGTAATTTGGAGGAAAATGGAGTAAAAAGCCGCATTACTCTCAATAATATGTTTTTTTTCTGAGGCATTATCACAGCTTATTTCACAGCGACACAAAACTGTATTCATGAGCTGCGTATATATTTAAAACAAAGCCGATGGAGATGTTTGTCCATTTCATACACGATGAATAAATCTGCATGGAAAATCCCAAATTCCCCAAGACCCGAGTACCACGGCTGAAAACAAAACGATATGAAAAATGTTTGGGCGCAGGATTTAAAAAAGAAGGAGAAGGTGGAGCAGTAGAGTAGTGGTTGGTGCGACTGATCATCACGCTTTCCAGTCGACTTCCTATCAGAGTCAGATGTGTCCGCATCCCTGTCTCCTCCCAGGCTATAGGTTCTCCCCCGGCTGATACTGTGGCTCCGTGGCGGTGAAATAATCCTCCAGGAACGACTGCAGGTACTCGAACGTGGGCCTCTCGTCCGGGTCCTTCTTCCAGCAGACCTTCATCAACTCGTGCAGCGACTCGGGGCACCCCTGGGGGCAGGGCATGCGGTAGCCCCGCTCCACCTGCTCCAGCACCTCCCGGTTCACCATACCTGAGGGAGAGAGGGGACAGAGGAATATTCTAAATTGATTGATAGAATATGTTTTCCTGGAGCGCACAATTAAAATCCTCACTCTTGCAAACACAAAGGCCTCAACACAATCCTTTCTGTCGTCTAAACCCAAAGACTTTGACTTTGCAATGATGTGCAAAAAGATTAAATTGGAGATTTCCCTCATTTAAGAGGCTCAAACCAGCAAAGAGCTGTTTTTTGTCTCGCTTAATTGTTATTTGCTATCCTGCTGAGAATTAGATGAGAAGATTAACTCCCATCTCTGAAGACTAAATATGAAGCTATAGACAAGGGGATGTTAGCCTAGCTTAGCATAATGACTGGAAACAGAGGGAAACAGCTAGCCTGGCTCTTTCCAGTGGTGAAACACAAATGTACACAACCACAGACTGGATATAAAGATGGACGACATGTTCCCAAAAGTGAAGCCAAAACTTCTTGATTCTCCCCCCTGCAGTGTAGCTCATAAATCATAAATCCTCCATGTTAACAGATGGGACACGGACCAGCCTTTTCCGGAAAGTTTGATTTAATTTGTTATTTGATGCTGATAAAAACGTCATGATTGACAGCTGAGACTGACTCCATCCCCCGATCACTGCTGCACAGACTCTGGCTCTAAATGTGCGAGATGGCGGCGTTTGCATCTGGGATAGTTTAGCTTCATTTCAGGACAGTGGGAGGAAGCGGAGACGTGTCATCCATCTTTATATACAGTCTGTGTACATGACGTGTTATATCTGTTAAACTGGTTAAACTGTAGTAGTGCAGCATATAAAAACACTGTAAACGCACAAATTGTAGTTTTTACAGTTACGTTTTAATTTGATGAAACAAACTAAACATATTATATAATATAACAAATATAATGTACAAATGAGTGAGCTTTAGAGATGCTAATGGGGCCAGTCGATCTGTTTCCCTCCTTATATCATGTATTAATGCTAATTCTTTATACCATATTCCTTTAATCAATGATAAAAATTGTTGTCATTACTTGCTGCCAGTGGACTAATCTACTAATGGTCTCAGATATGGAGTCGAGCTGTGTGAAAGTAGTGCAGAACACTGCAGGCACGGCTGCCCGGGGCCGAGTCAGTCTGGCAGATGGTTATAAAAAAAGAGTGGTGTTCAATCTCCTGATCGTTCCCCCACCAGATGGTCTCATCTAATCTCAAAGTGTGTGTGTGTGTGTGTGTGTGTGTGTGTGTGTGTGTGTGTGTGTGTAGTGTGTGTGTGTGAGGGTATTAGTGTGTGTGTGATGTCAGTGTGTGACCCTGTCAGATGGCATAAACAACCAGCGCAGACAATGTCAGTGAGCTTTACTTCATCCTCTGACATTAACAAACACGCAAGCTTGACGTCTGCTGACGGACTGAAACCAGATAACGGCGGCTGCGATTCACCGCCATCTGATGCCGTGATTTCCCGGCACGGGGTACTATTTTCGTGTGTGTGTGTGTGTGTGTAAGTGTGTGTTTTTACCTGGGTAGGGAACTCTGCCTTTGGTGACAAGCTCGGTGAGTAAGATGCCAAAGGACCAGACATCTGACTTGATGGTGAAGCGTCCGTACAGCGCAGCCTCAGGGGCCGTCCATTTAATAGGAAATTTGGCTCCTGTGTGTGTGTGGGGGAGAGGAAAGAGGTCAGGTGATCCCCCACTAGAGGGCGCATGTGCTCACTTCTGGTCATTGCGTTTATACACACTTCACAGAAAAGTCTTAATGAATCTAAAGCAACAACTTTTAGATAATTTCTTTTTATATATAGAGAGAGATAATTTAATTAATGAGCAATAAAGCCTGCTTAACTTCAAGAGGTTTTTTTCTGTCACAGCCTTTCCTGTTCTGGTATAAGTAGTAGTTTTATGTTCACCTCTTTATGATTCCAACTTATGTCGCAGGGACATTATTTCTAAAAACAAAAACGTTTAAGTCACATTTTCAAATTCAACTTTTCAAACACCAGAATTGTTTTTCCTGCCACCAGGAAGTCAGTTTCAGCCGAACATTTTGTTGCAATGGAAACCCCATCTGAGTTGTTGGAGTAAATACTGACAGACATTTAATTTACTTTCCCTGCGTCTTTGTTGGGATCATAAATAATCTTTCTGGAGCAGCTGCTGAGTGACTGAGGCGAACACGCCGAGCTAAGATGGAAAACATGTTCAACTTTATATTAATAGTAATATTCAGAATATGACAATATTAAGACTTTGGATATTTCAAATCTGGACTTATTTGTGAGGTTTTTGGACGTGTATACAGTCGATTCAGAAAAACAAGTCTCAATTGATGTTTTTACGCAGCCCTTTAAGCAGCGGACAGTTGTCCAGTGTGTGAAAAGCGCAACTAATGAGAGGAATCAGGAGCATCTGGTTTCCTCCATTAACCTTAATACACCGTGATAGGAGACAACAGGGAATCTTCCTCGCTGTGAGGTCGCCGCTCGGTCCATTTCTACCTTAACACCTCGTTCACCCGTGACTCTGTGGGAGTGTGGGAGTGTGTGAGTACCAACCTTGCCTGGCTGTGTACTCGTTGTCCTCTATCAACCTGGCCAGGCCGAAGTCGGCGATCTTGCACGCCAGGTTGTCGCCCACGAGGATGTTGGCGGCGCGCAGGTCCCTGTGGATGTAGTTCATCCTCTCGATGAAAGCCATGCCGTCAGCGATCTAAGAACAAACAGTTAGACAGCGTTTCAGGACCAAATCATTTTTAGCTTCTCACACTCTGAACATCAAGCCCCCCTTTTCTCTCAGACATTAAAAGAAACGTAAAAGTCAAAGAACGAACACAATCTGGGCCAAATCTGGGAGAGGAACACATGCTCGCCTGAGGCTATTGTTCTTTATTTAAAACCTGAGGCTTAAAATAGAACTCTAAACTTAACAGAGTGAATGAACTCCACACAAATTGTGCACTCGTGAAACCAAACTGTGGTTGTAGGACTCAATCAGTGCAGTTTCAGTCTACCTTATATGAGGTAACCATGACCACTGAAATCTAATCACTTCCTCTTTGAGCTCAAGTGACAACTGGGCAAAATGTGAAGAAATTCCCTGAAGGCGTTCCTGAGTCGTTCCAAAGTGACCTTGACTTTAGGCCAACAAACTCTAATCAGCTCATCTTTGAGTGCAAGTGAACGTTTGTACCAAATTTGAAGAAATCCCCTCGAGGAGTTCCTGAGATATCGTGTTCACAAGGCGAAACATTCGCTTTCTGAGGTCACAGCTACCCTCGTGAAACTCCCCTCAAGGCGTTCTTGAGATATTTTGTCATATCAAGAATCCGATGGACGGATTGATGGACAATGTGTTGCCGGCGTGGAAGCATAAAAATGCATGTGTGGTTTGTTCGTCTCACCTTTGCAGCCATGTCCACCAGCAGGACGAGCTTCAGGAATTTTCCATCACCCTCTTTGAGGAAGTCGAGCAAGCTTCCTGTAAAAACAGTAAAAGAGAGAAGTCATAAATGCGATTGAACCATGACGAGGAGTGAACTGTGAGTGAGCTGCATGACAATATACCTCGATATGAAATGTTAAATATTTCCATATTTCCCTGGATCCTTATCACACCTGCTTAGGGTGTTAAGCAGAATATTAAATTGAGCTTGACTCTGATTCATAGTCAATATTTCAATCAATATTTCTCATTCAGTGTGGAAAATAGTTTTCTGCACAAACAGTGGAAGAAATGTGGGAAACAGAACAGCAGTTGCTCTGTGAGCTCACAACATAGAGTGGATCAACAAACTGCAGGCACTTAGACATGCATTCTCTCTCTCTCACACACACACACACACAGTCATAGAGTTAACATTTACACACACACGTAAATCTAATTACTCATAAAACCCTGAAGAAGAGAAAGGCACGCATTGCAGCTGAAGAAATTCCTCCCACATGAAAACTACTGCTGCAGTTTTCAATTAACCATCGTGGATTCAGGCCTTGAGGAACCACAGGGGACTTTCAGGGACCTTCAATGTGTGCAGCATATTAATTAAAAACGTCCATCAAATTAGCATTTTTTGCCTTTAGGAGACGAGCACGCGCTGTATCTGACATCACTGCTGAAAGTTCCACGGGTTCAGTTGCTTGATGTTGTTATGGCTTTCTTTAAAAATAGACCTCACCAGTTTCATGTAAAGCTGCTTTTCCCGGAGGGGCTGTCATGTGACAACGCAAAATGTCCGAGTCAGTTGCTTCGAACATTCTCCGGGGAACTTTTCCTGTCAGCCTCCTGGTAAAATGTCAGAGTGACCCCATGTGGGAATACAGCGAGAAAGTGTCACAGCGGGCAAGCGGCCGTGTTGGTGACGTTTCTAACATGCGAGAGACGCAAAGCTAAAACAATCGAAATATCCCAAATGTTCATGCTGCTGTGAACGCAACTGACCCAAGAATCTCCTGCTTCGTGTTTTACACATGTGAAACTCCGGAAAATGTGCAGAACCAAACTTTCATTGGTTCACGTTTGAAAACAGCTGAGTTTAGATTTTCTCCAGGAAAAGAGATTCCTAGAAAATAACTAATCAAATAAACCAGTCTTCAGCTCTTTTTTAAATTGGATTTCTTTCAGGCATGTGTGTTCACCTTTGGCCATGTACTCCGTGACGATGTAGATGGGCTCCTTCCGACACCACCGCGTAGAGAGGCACCAGCTTGTCGTGTCTGAGCTTCTTCATGATCTGAGCCTCTTGGAGGAAAGCCTCGGGCGACATGGTTCCCGGCTTCAGCGTCTTTATGGCCACCTTGGTGGTGCCATTCCACGTGCCTGCAGCGGGGAGAGGAAAGAGCCCACAGATCACAGGGGTAATCAGCGTTGTTAATGGTCTGGGAGCGAGACAATATCATCAATTAGCTCTTGTAATTGCACAGACGTGTGCTGTCATGTGCGACCGTCTCGTAAAAAAACATCCCTGGGATGAGTCAGTTCAACGAGGAACAGATAAATTTGGCTGCAGCTGAGACGATGGCTGGAGATAAACAGAGGAAGCCGCTGCAGGAAGTGGACAATTCTCCAGTTTGGACCGAAATAGACAGGATAAATATAAGCTTCAGAGTGTAAATGTTTGTTTGATTCATGCACACGGTGTCTGATTCTGTGTTCCCCCCCCCCATCATCTTAATACCAGTGAATAATAAAAGAAATCTGTGATGTTAGAAAAGCGCTTTGTGAACATGTGTCTCGTTCTTACCCATCCAGACCTCTCCGAAGCAGCCCTGGCCCAGTTTGAGCTCCAGCCGCAGGGACTCCCGGGGAATCTCCCAGGCGTCTTTCGCCAGCCCCTGCGTCTGAGGCTTGACCGTGGGGCAGACCGTGGTCAGCTTGTGGCAGAGCCCGTCGGCGTGCTCTGTGACGAAGTGAGACACGGAGATGAAAACCGTTACATTACACCCAGCGGCGGCACACACACATACACACACCCACGAGCCTCTGAACCAGCATTTCAAAGCCGGTCCCTTTTTCATGCTAGATTCATTCCATTTGATGTTGATGCATTTTGACGCCCTTACACTAACTGTGATGAAAAATAAATGAGATTAAGTTTTTAACACACCCAAACCCTCTCCAGAGCCACTCTGAAATGAAGTGGGATCACAGCGATTTAACCTCAAAGCTCCCCAGGCCAAAGGCGGGAGGTGGGAGGCTGAAAATCGTAAATGCGTCATCAATTGTTATTAAAATGAAAAGCTATTCATCTCCCTTGGTGACACTCTGGGGCGCCATTGTTGGAAGCGCAGCAAACTGCATGGTGTGACTATGGGTAATTTTCAGGACAATTCCTGGAGGTGCGATGAAAGACTGGGATAAATAATGAATGAGAGAAGAGAGGAAATCGAGCGGGAGCGAGAAGCTCTGCACACCACGTACCTGTGTAGTGTTTGACAAGCTTCTGCAGCGTGTCAAACTGTGCCCGTGTGGTGATGTAGTATCCCCCGTTGTCGAGCTTGCGGATCTTGTAGTGTTTTACGTTGTCTCCTTTGGCTTCGTCCCAGTCTCGTATAGAGAGAGAATAAGCGCCTGAGGGAGAGAAGAGAAATGTACTTTATCCTCTAAACACAAGTGTCAGTGATTCAACTGCGCTGCGTTAAACAGTAAATTCCCAAGTTTCTGTTGATAATGTATTTGACTAAGAAACATGGGAGTATCTCGTCTGTCCCAGAGTGGTTGATTGATTGGTTGTTTAGGTTGGTTGCAGCGAAGGTTTATCCATAGCAACGTCAGCTTGTATACGTTGTACACTATGAAGAAGCTGTTAAATAAACAGACTTAACAAAGAAGGAGTCATCACCTTTAGTAGTTTCACTTTCTCGTACCAGGAAAGTTCCTCTGTGGTTCCCTGTGTTCAGCAGCAGCCTCTCGGCGTCTTTGCGTCCCATTTTGCCAAAATACCACCTGTAAAAATACACGAGAAAAAGGCAGCTGTGGACTGAGGAGCTTTCTGTTGAAAATCAGTGACACATTAACTAACTGTCCTGGCGGAGAGCATCGAAATCACATTACGAGGCTTCTCCCAGGTTGTGAAGCTGTTAATGTCGGGGCTGTGTGCTCTGATGCAAGCCATGTGAGATGAGATCATGCCAGTGCCATTTAGTCTCCCGGTGCAGTGGCCGTAAATGGAGTAACAAGGTTATAAGAAGCAGCAACAAGGCCTTACTCTTCAGCCTGGATGGAGTCGGCAGGGGCCACATAATTGCTCGGGATGTAGCCGTTCTTCCCCGTGTTGATGGAGCGAGCCTCCCACCAGTCTCCCTCTCTGCAGGACAACGACAGAGGAGGGATGAACGACTCTACGCGTAACAATCAACCAACGTCTGGTCCTTACATAACAACTTTCATGGTTCATACAGCGGATGAACATCGGTAAACAGTAGATATTTCATGGTTGAGCCATGTGTAAAATGATACGCACTTTATACACCTTTGTGGATTATAGAAGCCGTTTGAACTGTCACTGTGTTATAATTATGACTCAAACTCTCTTCAGCTTTTTTATTCTGCTACGTCGTTCGGATTTGATTAGAAAAACGTTGAACTGTCTTTAAAATTAGTTTCTACAGCCCACCATCGACTTACACTACAATGCTACAACCTCAGGCGACATCCCTGCTCAAGCAAAGGAAACAAGTTGTCATCCAACACATTCATGAAATCACACATGACACAAATTCTGCAAAAAATGTCCACGAGAGAGATTCTTACGTGTTGTTGATGATCTGGAAGCGGTCTCCCTTTTTGAACGTGAGATCATCTGTCGTTCTGGCTTCGTAGTCGTACAAGGCCACAAAGAACGTAACGCCACCTGAGAACCACGAAGACACGGATGATGAAAACAAGTGCACACACGCATTAGCAGACAATGATGCAGGTGCAGCAGCAGGTTTGTTTGCGTGTGTGCCTGTTTAATGACCAATTTAAGGACATAAATCTGTCTCGCCGAGGTCTGAGAGCTGATAGTGTATCGATTTTCTCCAGCGCTTGTTTTATTACATGAGTGCGTCTCCTGCGAGGAAATACGACTCTGACTCAGACTCTGCAGAGACGAGCAATGACAAAGACAAGTCAGGATCATCTCCCTCACTTTCATAATCTACATCCTATCAGGTGAACTTAAGTGTAAAGTGACTTATTTGCACTAAAGCTCAAATCAAACACAACAATACATAATAAATCACAGTGTAAGTCGACTAATCTTTCTGTCCCGGGCCCGTTCTGCCGACTGTGCGGCCACATGCCCCGGACAGATGACATTCATATACCCACCACTGACAACAACGCTGTCAACACTAATCCAATTATCTCCTGCAGAAAGCAAATACCATGGCAGTGCCACCTTCACTCCCCCCTGAGAGCAGATAATCCATCGTGGAGGAGGATTACAGCCTAAATCCCACCTAAACAGGAGGGTTCAATCTGGGTCTCATCAGGATCGCTGTAAACTGCTCAGACACGTAGATCACCGCTGATAGCAGCTCCTGTGTTGAGGCTGACAAAAGCAACGCCGGTGGAAATAACGACGACTGTGGCATTAGCCGCGACGTCCACGTGTCAGATCAGCAAACTGACGTCAGTGTGTTTGCATTTAACTGATTCAACACAAATCGTTTAACTTAATGCTGAATAATGTCTCAGCATATTGAGAAATTCTATTTTTAATGTGAATTTCCTGCCCTTCAGGAGGCCATTGATTTATAACAAGCTGCAGTTTACATCCACGTCCAGATTGTTATCAGTTCATCCTTAAATCCAAGTGGACATTTGTACCGGATGTAATGAAATTCTCTCAAGTTGTTTCTGCATCCCTTTCACAATAATGGCCCGGACGTGAGGTCACAATGACCTTGACCTTTGCCCCCCACAGCCAAATCAGTTCATGTTTGTGCCAAATTGGAAGAAATTCACTGAAGCAGTTCCATTCAAATAAAACACTACTCACTGGAAACACCACCAGAGAAGGAATTGGACACGGGACCAGAGAAGGAAGACGACATCCCCCCGAAGGGAGTGATGGCAGATGAGGATCCACCAAACGGTGTGAGGGTGTGGTTAAAATTCGCCGCCCCGGAGCCGGACGTGGATGTGGGAGGCTGATTCTGCTGCAGCTGGGTGGGATCCGGCCCGTAGTGACCTATGTGAGGCGTGGTGGCAGCGGTGCTGGGGTCCGACACCAGAGAATTGTCCGGCTGATACTTCATCGCGGGTCCTTTGTCCTCTTTGCTTTTAACGCAGCCCATCGTCTTGCCCTTCCTGGACAGAGGGAACACAAAGCCCTGGATTTTAATGCAAGCAGATTGAAGAAGATAAAAACAGCATCCCACTCATCCCTCGCTTTTATGATGCAAAGTGAAGTGACAGGCCAAGGGAGGCGCAGGATTAATGACTGCAACATAAGGCTCTGGCGAATGAGTCATGAAATGAAAATTTAATGATATTATCATGTGAATCACTTTGTTGTTGTTGTTGTGAGCGCTAAGACTGTAAGCCATGTGCTAACTGGGACATATGGGTAAAGGCTAAAGCCGCTTTCAGTCTCTCACCAGTCAAACGTGGCCATGTAGATTAAATTGTGCGCATGTTTTGAGGTATGCTGAAAAAGCTGATTGTCTGTTTATATTGTCACGGTCTATTAAACCATTGTTTTATGAAGAGATTTCTAAATTCTTACATACAAGTAAGGTTAAAACCAATCTGAGGCTATTCTACCGTGACATGGAGAAGAAAAGGAAGTCTCTCCAGTATCAGTGCTGTGGACCACATCTTTTGCCTCATTGTAAATCAAACATCCCTTTTTGGGGCCCCCTACATGGGCCTACTAGGCATAGGTCCAGTGGTTAAAGGGGTCAGGGGGCCCCTGGGCCACAGGCTTTTTAAACTGATCACGCAAAGACTAAACACAACCATAAACACACTAAAAACTGCAAAGTTACTCTACTGAACTGCAGTAATAAATAATACAACTACAAAGAGACACAAAGCAATAACAGAATGTCCAAACAGATGCAAATAACACATAACACATCCAGATCTCAGCTTTTAAGATTTAAAACACTGTGTTGCCTCCGTCCGCGTGGTTTCCGGCATTTCTCTCCTCTAACATGAGTTCGCTGGAGTCGCTGACACATTCCGCTGTGAGGTGTAAGTCTGGAAAATGTGGAGACAATCAGACACGCTCGTGAAGACGTCTGAGCCCAACTAGATCAGAATGGTCTCATTCATTAAAATCAGCCACGACTCCAGGAAGTTGGACTTGGTTAATTGCCGCTGACACATGACAAGACTTGTGTGTTTTTCATTCAGAGGAGAGAAGATGTTGAAACAGGCCAAGACTCCTACTACTACTACTGAGCAGCATCGTGGCACAGCTGGTGGCAGGCGTGACAAAAGGCGGCCGTTACAGGGTTACAATCACACATCGGTTGAAGAATAGATGAGCTGCTGGAGCTGTAATACATCTTTCACTGATTTTGGAACAGCGGCCTTGATGTTGGAGGTGGGAGGAGAGAGAGAGAGGGGCGTAATCGAGGGTTCATCGAGTTCTCCCGCGGAACTGCCAAGGAAATCAAGGGAATGAGGGCAAACCACAGAGGCTTTCCAAAGATTCAGAACACTTTGCTCAAATAAAACGGTACAAGCGGTCGAGCTGCAGGTTGCAGCTCGTGCCGGGCACTGGTCGTATACTCGAAGCCGTTTTATGAGGTGATCCGTCACTGAAGATGTGTCAAAATAAAACAGATTTCTTTAAAAAAAAAATTGCTCCAAAAGGAACTCGCCAGTAAATCCCATGTCAGACGTTAGATGTGGAGCCAATGTTTTTGAGAATGTTGGAAAGAAGGGGGAGAAAAAGACGGCCTCGCTCAGCAGCCTGGTCAACGATGGCTGGCTCGCGTTTCATCATCAGACAGATGAGAGTCTGGCTCGTCGGGTCAGCAGTGAACTTACCACACCATAAAAGCCTGGCCGCTGTCCCAGGAATACTTGCACTTTCAACTGAAGACGATTTTCCCGTCCAAAACTGAGACATCAGGCATTTCTTGAAAGTGACATCACTCTTTTAAAATGATCATAAATGCAAAAACGCTGAGTTGAAATGATGGAGCTTTTTCAGAGAGCTCAAATCTATTGCTGACGAAATAAAGCACAACTTTACGAGCCATTGTATTTATTATAAGCAAGAAGGCTGCCTATTTATAAAGTAAGAATATAAACTACACAATGTTTTACAAATTATAAAAGCGCAGGAGTGCAGGCAAGTGCAAGATCTAGTTAAAGGCTGAAATAAAGAGAAATCCTTAAGTTTTCTTTTAAAAGACGTGTGCACAGTTTTTTATTTAAGATCAAATATGTACAAAAACTATTGACAGTTGTGAGTTGCTGTAATTTCTGTTTAGTGCTAATTAACTTGCTAACACGCAAAACTGAATGGTGAGCACTACAGTATACTGATGTTAGCAATTAGCCCAAACCACCACGGGATTAAAGTGCCTTACAAAGCTGATGGATGGTTATATTTTGTTTTGTGTGTAAGATGTTAAAAAGAGACATTTAATACTTTTGTCATTTACAGTAGTAGACACATGCTGGTGTTCCCTGTCTACCCACAATAAAAATACATATGAAACATGGCCTACCATCTTCACTGAGGGCTGAGCGAAAAAAGAACCACAGCAAAGATTAAATACATTTTCTCTGATTAAATTAAATTATACTTTTTATGCCAATAAATCCAACGTGATAAGTGAAGCACTGCAGAGCAAAAATAATAAATCAGATAAAATCTCCACCAGTGGCACAAAGAAAAAGATTTATATGGACTTCACACAGAGTAAGAAATAAAAAGAGACAGCAGGTTGGTTGAATGAGGGGTGGGGGTGGGGGGTGCTGATGATGAGGCAGACGTGCCAGCTTAAACTACTGGGAGGATTTACAGAATTTAAGAGGATAATAACAGAGAGCAAATAAAAAGGGGCGACCATCAGGACCCGGAGCTGTAACGTCGTCGGCCTCTGACTCCGACTGCGCAGCGTGAAGTGACCTTCATGTGAAAAGCACAAACACTAGATCAGCTGTTGAGGACTCTTGGCGGTGATGAGACACTGATGACTGGCTTTGTCCTGAGCCTCTGAATCAGCTCAGCCAGCCGTCTATCAACACCATGTTGGTTTTAATCAGCCCGACATCCCAAAATGACACCATGGGCGTCGTGTACAGAGCAGATGAGACGCAGAAGTGAGAAAGTAACAACCCGAGAAGACGTGGAAATCACATCAGGCCGTAAAAACCAAATCCAAATGTTTAAGAGTCTCTCTACAAGATCATTCCTGAACAACACACAGCACCAGAAGGAAAATCTGCCGTCGCTCGCTATTTATAGCAACTTATTGTAATGGTTGACAACATCCCATCCACTGCCCCGAGGAAGACGACGTGACCTACAACGGCACGGAAACACCAGAGAGCTCCCAGCTACACGAGCGAGAGCTATGGAGACACAATGAGGGAGGAAGGTGAAGGGTTGAGAGGAGGAAGTTTACAGACACACAAAACACAAACACACACACGTACAGTATACAGAAGCTCCGTCCTGAATCTAATTTGGAAACGACGCGGTGCTGCTGTCTGCAGATATAGAGACGCAATGAGGATAAGGCGACTTGTCAATCACAGCTTTGTAAATTGGTGCAGACTGAAATGATCCACTGAAGGCAAACGTTTCCCATTTTTCAACCAGCTCGACTGTGAAATCTTAAAAACAAAGATGTGCATTCGTTCCTTCTGTGTGTGGGACTTGTTTATTCCCAGCGGAAGGGTTTTATTCATGGAAACTGAAATAAAGACCTTGAAAATCATTTCTATCTCCTTGGTTTTCCGTGCCACAGACTTTATCTCCGTTTAGTATTCCTCTTCCAGTGAGGTCAGACTGCTCTGTATGCTACTGTAGAACTGTTAGCTGGTGGGGGTTCAGGGCCTTGCTCAAGGACACTTCAGCAGGGCAGCTACGTTCTGACACCTGCTTGAAACACGATAACCAGGTCACCTGAAAACAAACATGGAGATTGAGTTTCGATGTTTCTGAGGAGTATACTAGAAAAGGTGTCAAACCCTCAACGTGGGGTTGGGACGTGGTCCTCACACTCAAACATTAAAGCTGCTTTCAGACATGCACTGAATTCCAGAGAACCTCTAGACATTCTCCGGAGGGGCTGTGTGTGAGAACGCCTCCAGACTTTCGACCGACTTTCTCCAGCCGGTCCCCTGGTAAATACTCCGCAGGGAGTCCGGAGGAGCCGATGTGAGAACACAGCAGGAGATCCTCCGCAGGATTCACCGAGTGGAGGGGGGGGGTGATGACGTTTCTAACAAGCGACAGACGCAAAAATGACAAAAACAAAACAAATATCTCAGGATGAAAAAGCGTGTTTGAAAGGAAAACACCAGAGAAGGGCCGGAGCCAATTCCGAGGACATCCTCCGGAGTTCACGTCTGGAAACAGAAATTAATTATTTATGAATTATTAACACTGATGGAATCAAACAGGCAAAACTATATAGAACTATACACTGTCTGGTATCTTGTCCATCATTTCCAATCTGACTGATGTATTTCATATCATCCTTATTTTAGATGTGAGGCTGTAAAGCGTGTTTTAAAAAAAGCATAGCCTGCATTATAAATGAACTGAGCCAATTATTCTAAAATATATATTCGGTCTTTTTAGCATCTTGCTGGATCAAACATCCTCCGCTCCCCTGAGGCTGAGATGATCTAGACTCTAATGAAGTTGACATTTGGCTAAGAGTCAGACAGCCGAGCTGAGGGATACGGCGGCGGCGGAGTCGCTCCATCCGTCAGCCAGCGGTCGAAGCGAAAAAACCCTGGCCAGCGTCTCGTTGGCCAGCTGTTGGACGGGGGAGGGCCTCCGGAGCTTTACTGGGCTTCAGATCTGCAACAGACGCTGCCTGCCACCATCCACCGCATTCCTCTGATGCCAAAGAGTTAAAAAATGGGGTGTGGAGTAACGTCATTCCACGAGATGGATGTGGAGCCTCAACGTGTCAGGAGAAACGTCAATAAATGAGATTTACACAGCTCCGGGTGTAGAGTCCTGCTGCAAGAGCACTCTCATGTAGACCAGGACAAGACGAGACTTGTAAAGTTTGATTTGAGAAATAGTAAACAGAGCCTGGAGGCGTTTTTTGGGAAATGAACGCAGAGACTTGAGAGCTCTTGACTGTTTTCATTGGAGGGAAAGGAGCCTCGTCCCTCAGCTCTCTTTACCAGCGTCAGCCCAGAGGGGAAAAGCTCTGTCGGATTTTCAACTTAATATGATTCCACTCATTTTGACTAAACCTGACAAGATGGTGTGTAGTAAAACCTCTTCACTGAACCTCGGTGAACAGCGTTTGGTTGTGTGTTATTGTGCTGCCAGACTTCACAGGGTTTTCTGGTGCAAGCGACTCTTTTGAGAGCCTGAACACTGGCACCTGAGCGATTGGCTGAACGTGAGCTATTTTGGGAATCGGAGTGTGTCTGCGATCAGCCATTTGTCAACTGGGCCGAGTGTTTGAAGTGTCAACGTGTAACAGAGTGACTGTGTAAAAACACTGTGATGGTTTCTGTGGCAAGAGAAATCGAATTCACCTCAAATATGAGATTATTTGGAGATTCTGCAGCAGTTTGTGAGAGTTGGAGTCAAGTCGATGAAATAGAACCTAGATGGATGAGTAGATAGATAGATAGATAGATAGATAGATAGACAGATAGATAGATAGATAGATAGATAGATGGATAGATGGATAGATAGATAGATGGATAGATAGATGGATAGATAGATAGATAGATAGATGGATAGATAGATAGATGGATAGATAGATAGATAGATGGATAGATAGATAGATAGATAGATTAGTTTTCCTGTGAGTGTCAGTGAGTTGACTGAAGAGCCGCCTTCAAAAACCTGTGTGGGTGATGCAGACTCGTCCCTGGTCCTGCCCTCAAAGTGGAACGACAGTAAAATAATAATAAATCATCACACACACACACAAACCGTGAATCATCAGTTTCATCAGTGAGTTTGAGTTCAGAAAAACTGACAGCATCACAGAGAAGGATCTGAACCTCCTCCTCTTCCCCTTCCTCATCATCATCCTCCTCCTCCTGACACAAATACTGTGTATCAGCATGAGTCAAACACAGACTTAGATATTTGACATGATGCCTCCTCTGCTGTCTGGGCCTCATTTAAGTCCACTGTCCTTTCAAATACAACACAGAATATTTGTAAAGGCAGATAATAACATTTAGATCTATATATATTTGCAGGAATTTCAACTTTTAACATTTTCCTTTCCAACAAACCACCTAATATGAGCAATTAAACATGTTTAATGAATGTAATAGTACCATACTGTGATGTACTTGTGGTATAATGACCTTGTCCTATTTCAAAGTATTTAAATGATATCATGGTCACACTCAGATTCCACAGGGACCCTGAGCACATGCGGTGTTCTCGCTCACGTTTCTATTTAACATTTAGATGCAATGGATTTTGAATGTAAGTGAGGTTTCTGTTACAGTGAGACGGATTCTTCTCTTTGTTGCTGACAGGTCAGACGGGCCCATCCTTATCTGACAAAGACCTGCCTAATAATCTGAGATCTTTTACCTTCACAAGATCCGCGTCCTTCTCTCCTCCTTCCCTCCTCGAGTCAGATCCAGGTGAAATAACGGAGATCGGAGTTATTCCAGCAGGGACGGAGCCGCCTTCATCCCCACTTCGTGCATCCGGCGGCGGAGGAGGAGGAGGAGGTTGCTGTGTGTGCGCTGGGGTTTCGAGCTGAAGTTAAATCAAAGCAGTGTGCGAGGAGGTCGGAGTCACTCATTGTTCCAGGGAGGTGACAGATGAAGAGGAGCAGGAGCAGGAGGAGGAAGAGGAGGCCTGCAGCTGCATCACAGCCACCACACGGGACACTAATAAAAAGAAGAAGGAGAACAGATCCTGCAGTATTCCTCCTCTGTGCAGCCTCCACTTCCTTCTACTAAACTTGCATCCACCCCCCACACAACAACATGGCCGACCCTGCCTGCCTCTGCCTGCTCTCTGCCTGCGGGACTGGAGCCGCACAGCTGGGGATCCGTCCGGTCACAGCTGATCCGGGAACAGCTGGACACACACAGCTGGATGTTAAGACCGCAGAAGATAATAAGAAAAGGAGGGATGGGGGTCAGAGGAGGAGGAGGAGAGCGGAACCAGAGGAGGATGGTCTCATGCAGAAAAATAGGAGGACCCACAATGCATGCTGCAGTCAGAAATGCAGAGCTCTAACGCCCCCTGGTGGCTGTGATCGGGCTACTGCAGCTGTGGGAGCACATCAGGGGGATCACTTAAAGAAACTGGCATCCACTTGGAGGGTTTGGGCAAAGATGATCAAAATAAAACAATTCATAATCAATAATAATAATATAGTAAATGTCACGTTATTGTTTCTGAGTTTGATCGATATGTGTTATACAAATGCAACATATCACAATATGGTACCAGGTAATTGTTATTAAGTTGTGCGTTTTGGGATTTGTGGACGTGTATGAGCCAGAGACACATTTTCAACTATAATGGAATAAAAGTTAATAATAAAGTTAATCTTGCATCTTGGGGTATTGTTGGCAACAGCGCCACACTGTGGTGGAGGTTGATGTAAATATTCAAAACATTTGGTCTCATGTTGCTGCTGAAAACTGCCCCAATATTTACATCCACATTATACAGCAGTGGAATATTTCTTTATTTATAAATAATGTTATATTTTAAAAACAGCGTATAGATAGAAAGATAATAACATTTAAATCTATTTATTTGGCGGAAGTTTTAATCTTTTCCCTGACAAGTAAAACTAAACCACCTGATGTGAACAATTTAATGGATTCAAGATTCAAGCGCTTTCTTGTCATTGTGTAAGCACAACAAATTAACAGAGAACATCCCAAAATCTAGTTGTGCCTGTTATAAAACTTTTCAAAGGAAATATTTAAATAGTAAAATGAGCAACTATATGATGAAGTAAACACAGTATACAATAGCAGTAAAGTGACTACTATAGATAAGTATGATAAACAATATACACAATATGAATATTTAAAGTATATAAAATATTTAATTTAAATTGCCATAGTGGTATTACACTGTCACGTATCAGTGGTATAATTACCTTTTCTTCAAAGTGTTCAAATGACGGTTACAGTCATATTCCAAATGAAATGTACATCAATAAATAATTGTATAAAAAATTTGAAATGAACATGTAAAGGTATAGTACTATAAAATGCACTCATGTGATTCAGTAATGAAACATATCTGTGCGGTTGTCACACTGAGCTGTGGCTGGTGTGTTATCAGTGGAACTCCCAGTGTCAACACTGACAGACTCTCACTGTATATTACTCTGGTGATTACCTCCTCCCCATGTGTGCTCCCTGCAATTACAGTAAACAAGTCCCCTCTTTTACAGACTCGGTTTTATCACTTACTGGCTTTAATGGTTCCGCCTGTATCAGGAATTTCTGCCCAACTTGGCAAACAGCAATTTTCAGCCGAACCTTTTAATGCAATGTTTATTTATTCAATATGAACCCAGTTTTAATTACTCTCATCAATTCCTCCTGCAGGGATGAATAATGTTCCTGTCATCCTCTGAGTTTAATTAAAAAACTGTTGATATGTCACGAAAGCTGTAGCTGGTTATTCATCCGTCAGTTTGCTGTGAAAACTAAATGTATTTCCCTGATTTTGATATTTTAGTGAGAAACAAGAGGATTCAGTTTTCATTATTAGTTGGTTAAGGTTTAAAAATGATTATAAACAAATGAGAACCAAATAACCTGAGTACTGAGGGTGACCAGGCTTTTTCTGTTAGAGGAACCAACTCCATGGAACAAACTCCCAGAGGACATCAGACTTATCCTCATCGTCTTTTAAATCACTTTTAAAAACACATTTTTATGAATGTGCTTTTACTCTTACGCACGCTCTGATGGTCTGATCCTGATTAGATTTCTTACGTCACATTCTAACACATATTTGTATACAATGGCATTCTTGTAACCTCCTTTCTATTTGATCTTATTTGCTTGCTTTACTTATTTTGTATTGTTCTATATTATTACTTTTCTTTTTTTTATTTATCTCCTTTTGATTTGAACACTTAACTGCTTTTATCATTGTATCTTGTAAAACACTGTGTAACTTGAAAAATACACTGAGAATGTATAATATATATTCGTTTTTAGTGAATACTTTACGATAATAAACACAGCTTGTCCCCAAGAGGCAGTCGCATCACAGTGTAAAAACACTTCCAGACATTATGATTCCTCTTCCAGGCAAAAGATATTAAAGGGTTTGGATTTACGGAAGCTGCTGTGTGCGAAACCATCTGAACAAACAGGAGCTTGTTGTCTTTCACTCTACTCACAAATCTCTCACCTCTCATTAACAATCCTGACAATATTACTGAGGAGTTACGGTCAGGACCCAGTTTTAACATTTACTGGTTGTAGGGATTATATTAGATTATGATCAGTTTCAAAGAAAAGGAACAAGCCTTTCATTTAGCTCTATACAAGAGATAAAATGCTTTTATAAGAGAGAAGCATGTTTATTAATATTCCACAATCATTATAAAAGCTTGATGATGAGTCGAGCGACAGGTGATTACTGAATAAACATTCTTATCTGCTTTATATTCTCTCATTAATTAGATTTAGACCAAAACATGATACAACATCAGCGCTTATTTCTTTGAAATGTCATTAAGAGACGAACAAAGACGAATTACTCATCATCATTTTAATTTTCTACAGACGATCATTATTATACGATTATCTTATGTTAATCCTAATTATTTCCCACTTTGCACAATCCAGTGTCTAAGAGAGAAAAATAACAAATCATCATTTGATGTTGTCTCTTAATCCGATGTCAGTTTACATGTGGTGGTTTATGTTATGATGTAAGGTGCATGTGCCTCTGAGTGGATTTTTAATGTTTGGTATTAATTAAATTATACATACGTTAACAGACGAATTAATTAAGTTCTTGCAGCTCAAGTCAACAAGTTATATTAACACAATTGCTAACTTTGATTTAAGAAACACTTCATTAAGTACTTCCAAATTGCAATCCCTTTTCCCCCAGTATAAAAATAATAATAAGAAGAAGAAGAAGAAGAAGAAGAAGAAGAAGAAGAAGAAGAAGAAGAAGAACTTGATTTTCCAGTGACATTTAACCGAACTTTTCCTTTAGATACAGATTTCGATTCTATCTACATGGGCTCCTTGGTATTTGAAAAGCTCGCTGCTACACTACAGTGCACTTCCTTCTCATGACCACATGGAGGCAGTGTTCCCTCAGAACAAGACGAGGACTCTCGTCACAGAGTCTTATTCTTCCTCCTCCCTCAGCATCTTCAGAATTCAGAGGAAAGAGTTTCTTTGCACTAAGCAAACCGCCGCCTGACGTCAGAGCCAGGAAAGGATCGACTGCTCTGAATCACCCACTAAAGATTCAACACATGGTCCTAACGTGTGCAAAGAAGAACCAGTGGACTGTTAATGTCCAGGCATGGGAACCAGTCGGTTTACCAGGTTGGGTTCTACCAGACAATGGTAGAACTACACAATTATGAACAACATGCATTTTACTTCCATTTTACCATATTTTAGAAGGAAGTATTTTACTTTACTGCATTTATCTGAAAGTAGTTACTTGCTAATTCTCCAATTAAGGCTTTATCTAGAAACATAGAGTACGGTGAGCTTAAGATAAAATGCATTGTTATTTGAATATCACTCAGTAGAAACAGTCTCTTTAAATTAAAAAAAGCTGCACCAGATTGTAAAGACTCATATATCAGTCAGAATGTGATAAAACAAAAAAGTGTTGATCCGCCCCAAGAATGTCTCTCTTGACCAAGTCCCATCCTTCCACCAAGTTTCATGGAAATCTGATCAGTAGTTTTTTGCACAATGAAATGAAT
The DNA here is from genome assembly GCA_026259375.1 of Verasper variegatus. Taxonomy (NCBI): domain Eukaryota; kingdom Metazoa; phylum Chordata; class Actinopteri; order Pleuronectiformes; family Pleuronectidae; genus Verasper; species Verasper variegatus. The sequence goes on from CM048056.1 coordinate 14,173,104, forward strand.
GAAAACAGCAGCTTCATTGGCGGAGGTGAAGATTTCCCTGCTGGTCTCCAACGTTTTTTGGCTTGTGACCCCAAACACAAAGGATCTCACAGTTGGGACACTTACATTCCAGATGTCTGTGAGTTGTAAGCAGTTCCAGAGACTGAGCGATTAAAAACAGGCAAATGTTTGGAGCATTTGACCAAATAATACTTAAACTTAAATAGAAATGACTTTAATGGAGTAATTCTACATTGTTGTATTGTTGGTTTATTCAATTCAATTATATTTGCGTAGCGCCGAGGCACAACAAGATCTGAAAGCACTTACATAGTAAGATCGAGACCTATGAATATTATAGTGAAACACTTCCACAATGAGCAAACACTTTGGTGACTGTGGAGAGAGAGAGAAAAATAATCACGCTTTTAACGGGAGAAACCTGCAACGGAGCCAGATGCAGTGTGGGCGAGCAGAGACAAATGGGGGAGAGAGGAGAGGCGGGTGGGAAAGAGGGGAGAGAAAAGAGAGAGAGACCAGAAACAGATTAAGCTCTGTCAGACTGATTGTTATAATTGAAGTAATTATAGTGATTTTCATGGATGTAATTATGTTTTTAATAGTAGCCGCACCAGTTAGTAGTAGTAGTAGTAGTAATGATGATGATGATAATAATATGATAATATATTTAATGCTTTTCCACCAGGGAGTTTACTGATGGGTTGAATTACATGTGTCACACAGCACTTCAACCTCAGCAACAGGGGAGAGCCCCCACCTTCCACCAGGTGAGTCAGGTTCAAGCTGTGTAAATGGCTTTAGCACCTGGTTCTGTGACTGAGTCTGACCTCTGGGACGCTGTGTGTGGACAGGAAGGACGTGTTGACTGAACTTAGTCTGATGTGTGAAGCCACATGCATCAAAGAGAGAGAACTTTTCTATCTGAGAAGTCACATTTCAGCACTGGACAGCTCCACCTGACGAACATATCCGGTTTCAGCACTTTCCAATAAAACCCTTGTGTCTGTGTGCGATCAGATCAATAGCTGAGGACATTTCTTCTTCAGCTGTAATAAAGCGATGGATTACTCAGCGTTATGACAAAGACCTGCGGTTTTCCACAGAACACAGGTGGTTTAGTACTTGGACGACGGCAGGACGTCAATTCAGGGAAAAGAGGATCAAAACATCCGCATCTGAATGTTCATGAATCCAAATTATTCAGGGAGATGACTCAGGTTCAGGTTGTGCAGCGGAGTGTGACCTCTGACCTGGAGTGGACCGGTGGGGGTGCCTCCACAACACAATTACCTAGTGTCTTGTGTGTGTGTGTGTGTGTGTGTGTGGTCCGGGTATTACTCGTGTTGTGGGGACCAATATCTGTTACACAGTCACAGTATAGAGATAAAAAACAAGTCCCTTTAACATTAATCACAACAATTTAAGTTTAGGTTACATTTCGGTTGAAGGTTAGATATTGGATAGGGTTATGTTTAGGTTAAGGCTTGGGTTTCAGTTAAGGTTTCGTTTAGGATTTCAGTCGGGTTTAGGCTTAGGGTTAGTTTTTAGGGTTAGGTTAGGGTCAGGTTTAGGTTAGTCTAGGTTTAAGTTAATGGTTGGGTTAGGTTTAGGTTAAGGCTTGGCTTTCAGTTAAGTATAGGTTGAGGATTTCAGTCGGGTTTAGTGTAAGGTTAGGTTTGGACAAAGTAGTAACTATGGTTAAAGTTAGAGTAAGAACTCAATGTAAGTCCTCTGAAGTCATGGAGACAGGACTTTGTGTGAAGTGTGCATGTGTGTGTGTGTGTGTGTGTGTGTGTGTGTGGGGGGGGGGGTCCTCCCTCCCATCCCATCAGGCCACGTGATCCTATCTATGGCGTGACGTCAGACCTCATCAATTCACTGTATAATTAATCATAATGTTTGAATCCCCAACACCCACTCTCTTTTTTTAAGACTTGTCTCGGGGTCTTTCATTGACGCGGAGAGAGGATGCTCTCCAATGGGTGCGGAGGGGGGAGGGGGGGGGTTGTTGATGGGTGGGTGTGTGTGTGTTTGTGTGTGTGGGGGGGGGGGGGGCGATGACGCAGCCGCCCCCTTCCCCTCTCCACCCCACCTCCCACCCTCCCCTTACCTACGTGACGAGTGAAAAAGGGATGCCTGCTCGGATTCATGAATAAAAAACCAAGGGGGAGTTAAGTTCACAGGACGCAGGGAAGTTCTCCGCAGACAAATGTTCGGCGGCGCTGATCTCCATCACAGAGAAGCTGCGCGTAAAACCCCCCGAGAAGTCAGCTGCGGGCGCACGGAGCGCTGCTGCACTCTCCGCTAACAAGAGACCGGACAGGCGCTTCATCGAGGGAACAGAGGAAGAGGAGGGGAAGAGGAGATAGACAGAGAGAGAGAGAGAGAGAGAGAGAGAGAGGCTGAGATAGAGATCCTATCTCACTCTCCCCAGTTGAGGTCTTCAGCGGATCGTTCAGCGGATCGCAACTGGTAAGAGGAGGCACTTTTTACGCTGCGTAAAAGCGCGGAGCGTGTGAGGGGAAACTCAGGTGTGGCTGTTTTTCTTCCCTTAGAAACTCACAGGTGTGATGTTAAAGTTATTGAATATCACCTCATGATTTTTCTTATGGACGTTTTTTACTATACACTCACTTACTGTATCTTTCTCTTACAGCAGGACAATGTCTAGCAAAGCGACTTTAGCCTTACTCATCTATGGAATCATAATGCACTACAGCGTCAACTGCTCACCTGTGGGGCTTAGCTTCCCCACTGTTAGGTATGTACTCCATCACTTCATCACTAAGGTCTTCATGTGTTGATTCCTCTGTTCTTGTTGTTGCATGCATAGGGAGGGCACTGGAGGATTGGACACTGCAGCAGTTGCAGGGGGGCACAGGGCAAAGACAGTATCTGACTCACAGTTAGTGATGTCTGCCGCCACAAAAGCCTTTATTGGATTACTGGATAAGAGCGTATGACAGCCAATCCATAGGGCTGCTCACACAGAAATAATTGCGAAGAAACATCCACCAGGGAGCGGCTCTAATGTCATTTAGGGGAATTAGGCAGTGAAGTACAGTGGCTCAATCTGTCCTGGAGCCATTGAACCAATTTATGTGATTAGGTAATTAATAGGAAACGTTTTGTTGAGGAAAAGTTGAGTTGAGTTTTATTTTCAAGAAAATCTATTTTCTAAAGGATTTTGCCTTTAAACTGTGGTGACAAGTAGCTTAAAATGAAGTATAGAGAATACGTGTAAAGATTTCAGAGGACTTAGCTGTATTGTACGTGTCTATTTTAAAGCTTTGTTATTTTTTTATCTAGACTTGACAGTGAGGTTTATGATGAGGATGGAAATTCCTTACCGTCCCTGGATTACGACAGAGACCAAATGGATGTGAGAAACCCTCCGCCTGTCGATGGCGACGTCTACACTTTGTATTACCCTCCAGACAAAAGGTGAATATATATATATATCATCCCTCTGTTTGTTTTTTTAAAACCCCAAACCTTGTTTTGCGTTGGAAACCTTCCATGTTTGAACATCTCATTGCTGTAGTCCTATTTCTGTCCATGTTGTGTGTTCGTGTGTGAGTCCGTGTCTAATTCTGAAGTTTTTTTATTTTAAACTGACCTGAGGACAAACATACTTTATTTAAAAAGTATAAAAAGAACCTAATGGACATTTCCAAATTGCAAAAAAATAGCCAATTGGAAATCCTGCCTTAAGTAGTGGATTCAGCAGATTAAAAAAAAGGTAGAAAGAAGCAAATATAATCATCTAAATACTTCTTCTAAATTTTGAATCTGTCTTTCATTGAAAAAAGTGCAGTTTAAGACCAGATATTACAATTGACATGTTGAGATATAGACATATTTGTTTCTGCAGTGCAGCTACTTGACATTGTTGCCTCTATATATGCCCTGGGTGTGTGGTGATTTCACTGTGTGGCTATATCTATTATCCCAGAACGGAAAGGCACGCAGACGGCATGTTTAATAAAGCCTACAGGAAAGCGCTGGGTCAGATATCAGCAAGGAAATATCTGCAATCTCAGATGGCAAAACGTGTAGGGTAAGAGCATCTTCTTGGTTGTCACCTCTTCTTTTCTATGTGATGTGTTCCTGTCCTGTTTGTGTGTGTGTGTGTGTGTGTTCTTTGTCTCCTTTGACGGATCCTTTAAATGCCCTCAATCCACGCTGTTATACGTGTACCGTGTACATGTCTGTGATCCCATTTTCTCCCTCGCGTGCCGCCAAAAAAACTGCCTCTGGATCAGCTATAATAAAGGCGGATGGGTGCAAATGGGCACTTGATTGATTTGGAAGTGTCACTATCTGAGCTGTGTCATTAAGGCGCAGGGGGGGGGGGGGGGGGGATTAACCCGCACATGCAGGCTTGAATTTATTTCCATATGAATAATTTATTGCTTTGAGTCCCAGTGGTTGCTGATTGAAGGGGAGGCATGCACTTCCTCCAGTTTTATGAGCAGGCCTTATCGGATATTATTGGAGAGATGTGCCAAATTGCCCTGGGATGGGCTAGAAGTTAAACAAACGGAGGATGTGACACCAAAATAAAGGAAAACGGATTTGCAGACACATCACTCCTGCAGGATAAATCTCATTATCTCATTACCCCCCCCCCCCCTTTAAGATCCTAATTCCAGCATCCAGACTCCTCAGCCCCACAAGCAGAGGTCACTTGGTGAATGCGCAGACGCATGTGTGTGTGTGAGTGTGTGTGTGTGTGTGTGTGGTGTGTGTGTGTGTGTGTGTGTGAGATGCTGAAAAACCTCCCTCTTGTCTCTGGCAGCGGGGGGAAAGCGTTGGAGGACAGCTCAGAGCCCCTGTCCAAGCGACACTCAGACGGGATCTTCACAGACAGCTACAGCCGCTACCGAAAGCAAATGGCAGTGAAGAAGTACCTGGCGGCCGTCCTGGGGAAAAGGTATAGACAGAAAATTAGAAACAAAGGACGCCGGCTGGCATATTTGTAGCATCCTCCCCTCCTGACTTATACCAGAAAAAAACCCTAAGTGTGTGCAGCCCCAGATGAAGTCATTCTGACATCTGAACAATCAGTGGATCGCTTTATGTTCTTAAACATGTATTTATGTATGAAGTAAGCCATTAAAATGAATATTTTGATAATAATATTGTTTTTATTTTGTACTTAAAGCACTTGAGGACACATATATCGACTTTGTGGACTAATTTTTGTTCGTTATGAGAAAAAAAAATAGCCTCTATTTATGTATTCATTGATTTATTTTTCTTAGACCTATTGATTGAGGGGAGACAGTTGTTCTCGTGACGATTCGCTCCAACAGCCCTGTCTTTTAAACATTTCAGTGCTAAGATAACAGATTGTGAGGAAAATAAATTGTTTAAAAGACAATCAATGTATTGAATGCTGCTTTTTGTAAAGTGACATTAAGAGTTTAGTTGTCTTTATTCACAACAGCCTTGAAGACATAGGTTTTCACCATATCCTACAAGACATAGACTTTGACGCCCTCCCGGACGGGGATGAGTTTGAGGCTTTTTTGGAGGACTGGCTGAAACAGTTCTCCCCCGAATTTCCGGTGAGTGTCAGGCTCTTTCCCGAGGCCGTGTCCTTGCAGGGGGGCGTCTCTCACGTCCCTCCCTTTTTTTTCTCTCATCCTTAACTCTGAACCTTGTGATCTTGCTCCAAACACTCAAATCCAACTCTTCTTCCACCTCATTTGTGCTCCTGTCTCTCTCGAGTCTGGCAGATTTCACCTTTAATCCCGCCTGTATAGCCACCGCAGCGTACAGGCTGAACGTGGAGAGGCTTTGACTGATATGTTATACATATCACCGCTGATTGATATGAAAGGCAGAGATCTGTCCGCATCCTGTCCCTGGATGGAAGGATGATTAACGATAACTATTTTATCAGATCTGGTTTAAACCAGACGTGAGCCCTGCTGGCTTTCAAAGTGCCAGTTTTATAAGTCAAGATAGGAAAAAACGAAAAGAAAAAAAAATCTGAGATGAGGACCAGAGTACTTTTGAGGTTTTTCTTGTCCTTTTCTTCCGCAGTGTTTACAGAGTGAACTTTCACCTTTGACTCGTGTAAAGTGCCAATCTTGTGTTTCTCTCAACTGTGTGTTTGGAAACCTCTTACTCTGCTGAAGGTTTCCTCATGTCTCTCTCCATATAATAAGTATCACTGCATTTAAAGCACCACCAGGCAAATTAAAAAAAAGGTATAAAAAAAACCCCCAAACAACACACAATGAAATGATACTTGTTACATGGCGACTAAACCATCGATTTGTTTCTTTGTGAGAGACACATGAGGCAGTTTGGACTTTTGTGTTTGAACCTTCTGGGTCTATTGTGCTTCCCTTTTCTGTCATGTGAACCAATGTAAAAAACTACAGTAGAATGCATGATTAAAGTAATTGCACTAGCCACTGCATCTCTGCAGACGACTCCAACTAGATGGTTTTGCTTTCTGACTACTGCAAACATATATATATACATTATTTACCTGTCATCTCTCTCGATGTTGTTTCGTGTTCTGTTCTCCTCTCTGACGCTTGTCGTCAGTTGAAGAATTACCCTGAATGTCCATATCCTCTGTTACTGAACCATCTGGAGATTTTTGGTAGCCCCACTGTTAAATTGTACATGAAGAAAAACAATTAAAGTAGTTTACCCATCGTCGTAATTATCACGATTGAAATGACAATTGAATTGAAAGAATTGAAAGTACAAGCTGCAAGTAGAGAGGAATAAAACACAGTTAGAGAGACATTGAGAGAAAAACAATAAAGGAACAAGAACATGAGGCAAGGCTCATAAATGACTGACACTCACGAGCAGTATTCACACTTCTTCCCAGTTCCTACATACATCAGGTAACATTTTGCATAAAAAAACAATCAAAAGTTGATCTTTAGTTTTCAAAGAGCAGGGTAAAAAGTTATTTGATTTGTGTTTATTGTATAAATCTTTCTTTGATTTTGCATTCTCCTCTAGGCTTTGTGACGCAGGAAGCAGTTTGCGGCTGTGGTGCCTTGCATCGACTTTAAAAATCGCCATGAATCACAGGTGGCTATTTAGTGGCCCTACAATGCTGCACATCATCAGCTTACATTTCACCCTTTCTGTTGTTGTTTTTGTGTTGCACAGACGTTGGCTCGGCTCCTTTAGCGTCATCCAGCTTAGACGTCAAGCGTTCTTGCTTGCACTGCTTTCTTTGGCTCTTTGTTTTTAGAGCACTTGATTGGATTTTTTGTGAAAACAGAGGAAAGGATCAGTTCCCCCCTCTCCATAAAACATACATGTATGATAATGAAAGCGCCAACAGCCTTACTAAAATGAAATAATCTTCAAAGATATATATATATATATATATTTATTGTGTAGAAAGTGAATATTAGATTACTACTTCAAATGGCGATCTGCAAAGGTCAAGTCAATAAATGTTTAAAAAAAGTGTTGTAAGATTTGTATGAATAAATTTTGTAAACAACAAATATTTCGTCTAATCTTTGAAGCCGATATCACAATAAGCCTTTGACACGACGACACATTTAAGAGGATGAAAATGAGAAGAGGCAAAAAGCTGAGTCAGTGCATCTCCATCATCGACAGTTTGAACGAGATGATACACAGGAAACGGGAAGTGGACATCAGAGAGGGAATTCATGCAGACCACACACAACCAGAGAGGGCAAACCACCAGGCTGCAAATCAGTTTCAAAGCACAGACACTACGGAGCACACATAGTAGCCTGAAAGAAATATTCAATTCACTTTGAATTTAAAAAAAGCTGTATTAATGAATGTGTTGTAGATGAGGGCAACTACAAGATGTTGCAAGATAAACCAGAGATACAAAGGACGAGCTGCTGAAAAGGAGACAGAGCCACTGTCTCGGGCTCTTTTTTCGTACTGACTCAGTGAGTTTTGGCGAAGGAGCGGTGACACCAGTTGGCCGGGTGGCTACCTCCCCTAGAGGACAGCATGAGTAAAGAGACGTGGGAGGGATCACCCAGCACCACCACACAGCCACACACTGCCTCGCTGCACTTTACACCTCTCCAGGACTTCAGCCGTCACCGCCACCGCCACAGGCCTGAAGCACGGGAGGAACAGTTGGCCGGTCTCAACACTGGTGCGTTCACTTTGTGCCAAAAGTGATGTCGAGGCACGGAGAGGAAGAGCTGAGGCAGGCTGGTTTCAAACCAACCATTTTATGTCCCTTCATATATATAAAGTAACGACAATACAACCCAGTGCAGTTCAATGTCGTGACTAAGCACAATAAAGTTCATCTTTTTGATATAAAAATGAGGGATAGTGGATCATTTTGTATTTGTACAATTGTAATTGCCTCCTACTTCATTCTCTGCATTATAGCGAGTTCTCATTCATTTTTAATAAAACCCTAAAGGACCAACAGAAACTACACTTTAGCATATTTGCTATATTTTACCTGCTAGCTCTTAGAAATTGATCCAGGAAACAGTCAATAGATCTTTATTGATAGTTTCCATTTGAATTGACTTAACTAAACAATCAATTCTTAATATTTTCTGTTGGGTCAATAATGCCTCTCACAGGTCTATATAACTGGTTCTAGCTGCTATAATACACAATATACTGTGTAACCCTACGAGTTGAAGGACTCAGTGGTTTTAAGGAAACTTGCATCTTGCTGATTTAAACATTAAAGCATCAGATTGAGACTTTTTAGACTATTTAACATGTTGTATCAAAAAGCACAGGTGTGATTTACATCAATACCTGTTTTCCAAAGTGTTATCCTTCAGAGCCCATTAAAAGTTTTATTAACTTCCCTACTTAAGTTGTATTATTAAAAGTGGGATAATGCCCTAATCACTGTTATATAATGACAAGAAAGGGAGAGTGGTGTGAGGCTTGATTGGGCTCCTGTTGAGACCCCAGGGACTCCCACACTGTGGGTGCAGCAGGCGGCATTTGGAATACCACCACTACACACTCTATCGCCCTCAACCCTGTTCTATTTCCACACAACTTAGCCAGAACTACAGGTGAAGGCTCTAAATACATCCTCATATCTCACACATGTGATAATAAATCACAGCTGGAGCTGTTCTTGAACAGTGACAGCTTGTTCTGCTCTCCAGACCTGCCGTAGTGCCTCCAGGCTCTTTTAAGGTTTCAGCTACTCTCACATCACTTGTGAGTAGCTGCAGTATCACACTGTGATGTGTGGTATGGGATGTCAGAGCGAGCAACCACACAAAGCCTGCCGTGTCTCTGTCTGCTCCCCTGTGTGCGTAATAACCCCCCCTCTCAGACACGATGGCAGGGCTTTGATTCTGCGGCCGCAGCCCCGGCTCTCAGAGGAGCACGCACAGAAGATGATCAATGGGAGTGATCTGATTCCTCCGGCCCGTGCCAGACCCTTTCTTAACCTTACTAACCCGATCAGCCGGTGTTGCCCGGCAACCGGTCCCAGGAGGATGCAATCGGTGTGGGCGTGGCGACGGTGGCCTTCCTGGGCACCAAAAGATCACGCTGGATATATTTCACTCAGATGGCTTCAGTGTCAGCTGTGTTGTGTTCTAGTGGCTGCGATGGCGGAGGATGCGGGGAGGGGCTGATGAATAGGCTCTCACTGATGGAGACACAGGTTGAGTAATGCACGGTGATTCATAATATCGCACAGACATAAAGAAAGACAAAGACGGACACACACAGTATAACTAATGCTTTTAGAAATGAATCACACGAAGACGCTTTTGGAACAGACTAATAAGTCATTGAAGTACAGATCTACAAATCCGAATATTGTGAGTTTAAAGATAAAACGTGCTTGAAAAAGTCGTCGAAAAAATATAACAACAAAAATGTAAATGGTAGGAAGATACAGGAAACTCAGGAGGGTTATTACAATGCCAAATACTATTTTGATTCAAACTGAGAGACTGTTTACTTGATGCAAAAGTCCACTTTGTTTACATTTAACTACAGAAAAATGAAATTCTTTCACACCATATCAACACGTTATGTCAAATCAAACTGAAGTTAAGACGAGATGAATCAAAGTAACTGTAAAATTCAAACGTGCTGCCATTCCTCAACATAGTTTCTATTCCGGTCAAATAAAACTTGCTGTTGTCAAACTGCAGCCGAAAAACCCTCCGATTTTCTCCCTCACGTGTTCAAATCGTGCTCCAAACTCCGAGCTTCAACCCAGGATCCCCCCCTGCTCTTCTGGGGCCTGTGTGAGTGACAGCTTTCTAGAGGGGGAATCCACATGCAGCCCTTTCATCACGACCGCCCCCTGGGCCCCTTCTTGACTGACTGCCGAGCGGTGCAAAAGTTCAGCCATTACGGAACACTGTACTGCCGTATTCACCACGGTGAGATGCGTCACTTTCTGAATGTCCGACATGTACGAGAGAGACTTTTGTTATGTGAGCGGACTTCATCCCTCAGTCCATCATCCACCTTCAGAGGGAGGAGACATGTTTTTTCTTTGGTTTTGAATTTTTTTCGCAAAGTTAGATACATTTACGGAAACTAGCAGAGCCTCCTCGTCTTCTGAAAACTTACGGATACAGACAAAACAGACAAACTGGAGCAGTACTACCACTAATCATGAGGGGGCAGTGTAGCTCATAGTTCAAGGTGGCTAATAAGTCATAGGACGCAAGAAATGAATTTCAACAATGGCAGAACTTCTTAAGCAGAGCCTTTGCGAGTTGGTAAGAGAATACAGGCATCTATAAAAAACACTGCCTCTTTCTTACGAGGTACATTATCACAACTTCCTCCACTGTCCCTTGACTCTGCACTGCCCTCTAGTGGTTGTGTTGCTTACGGCTACATCGTATGAAACGGACATATCTCTAAGGCAGCATCAAGTAGCCTTAATATACAACATTAAAAAAGTTGGACTATTTTTTAAAGCCACTTATATTGCTCACAGTTTTAGTATTGATTTGTACTGCTTGTAACAATATGAGATCTCTTGAGATCGAACTAAACATCTGATTCATGTCAGGGTGAGAAAGTCTCTGAAGCAGCTTTTAGGACATTCTTGAAATATAGAAATCTCTATTCCTGATCAAATACTTTAAAATCAACCTACATAACTTTTAAAAAAGGAACATCCGCAGTGACACATGCTTAATTTGATGTGGTCTGGTTTGACCGGTTTGACCAGCAGCTTATTGAAGCTAATCTTGGAAAACTTGAGGTGGACACTGCTGTTTGTTAACTTTTGACTTCTCTGGACTTCTGCTGTTGTTATTATATATTATTAATCCCATCCCCGCCAAGAAAAAAAGATCAAACTCTGCAGCTGGATAATGTTTTTCATGTCCAAAGCCTTTTGAAAATAATTTATTTCTACACTCTCTGCTCAGACAAGGGAAAGATCATGGTTGTGACGAGAAGGTATATGCTTAAAATTGGGGGGAAATATAGTATATAGAGTATTGATGCTATGAATCTTAAAAAACGTCTTTAAATTTTCTATTAAATTTAATCCACATTCATGGAAGAAAAGCACAGGTTTCTCCTCAAGGTGAGACTATTTCATTTCTGCTAAAACACTGAATCCTAAACAACAAAAGGAAACCTTGCTCCATTCGGTCTTGCAGCTAAAGCCTCACAGGCATATTGTTGTGTGACTGACATCACAAAACCAGTCTGCTGACTTGAGCCACTGTGAAGTGCGACACACACTGCGTCACACCCCCCCCCCCCCCACATTCAAAACATATGTAAGATGCAGCTGCATTCACAGGGAGTTGTTAGCACGTTGATGGAATGTGATAAAACCGCTTTTTTACTGTAGAGGTGACGTACATCACACTGGGAAGCATCTCAAAGGATGAAACATAGAAAACTGTAGGTCCACATGTTATCTGCAGGGAGCGTTTTGCATTTTATTATTTAGTTATCGTCGACATACATAGATACACTGTTAGGCCTAGAGACCCGTACCACGTATTAATCTGATTGATTTACAAAAGCATTAAAGATATAATATTTAACAATTATACGATAAAACGTAAAAAAAACCGAGTAGATCGTTGTTATATATTTTGTTGAATTGTGTAATTATGTTATCCAAAATATTTCCAACAACATTCACACCCAGAGAAAACAGATTGAGAGACCCCTAGTGGTCAAAGTTGCATATTGTGCCTTTAAAGAAATTGATAAAAATTAGTTTGCAGCTTAAACAGATTTGTATTATTATTTATTATAATTGATAACGGCTTTTGATAAAGGCCAAAAAGCTGGTAAATGTTTGAAATACTGTGAGCTACTGTGTGAGTCTGTCTATGTGTGTGTGTGTGTGTGTGTGTGTGTGTGTGTTTGTCTCTCTCAGCCTGTTGTTTGGGGAATAGAAAGAGCTGACAGCACCTTGTTAGGAGGCTGGAAGATCTGCTTCTCATCCCGCCTCCCTCAGTGACGCTTTAAACGCTGAAGGCACGTTATGTTGTTCGAGCCTGGATCACGAATTCACAATACTCTATTTCCGTATTTTTTTCAAACCTGCACGTCTCCCAGTTCTCAAGTTTCTCGTCCCACCTCCCTCCCCTCCCTCCCTCCCTCCCTCTCTGCGGACACCGTACAGTACATCAGAGCCCAATTAGCATCCTCCTGGCTCCGACGTCATGGCAGTCTGGGTTCAAAGGCCGGAGGTAGAGGAGCATGTTCCTGGATGTGGACTGAATGCTGTACTCATTATTGGGCTGTCAGCTGACCCCTGATGTCATCTTCCCCACATCATTAGAAGTGGTGTAGGTCTCGAGGCTCAACTAGGCACAGACACACACACACACACACACACAGGCCACAGCGCCATTAATATGCATCTACTGACGTCACGGTATCGATCTATCCATTAGCACACTGTACCACCTCATGAAATCATCACTGCACTCTGTAGCTTTGCGAGGATGAGGAAGGTCACAGACACGCCGGGAGATCGGGGGAAGATATGTACACAGTTAAATCACTTCCCTGCACATTTGCGGCGCGCTCTTGCCCACTGTGTTGGGAGGTCATAAAAAAAAGAGAAGAAGAAAGAAAAACAAGACCATAAAGTGTCTTGTTGTGGTGGTTTTCGTATCCAGACGTCCATCATTCATCTGACACCGATGAGATGGCCGTAATAAATCAGTTCACTTGCCTGTTTTAAATCCTGCAAAAGGTGGAGGTAGAGTGGATTTATCTGGTTTGTGCTGACGTGGATATACCTGTCTGCTCTTGTAGGAGGCAACACTGCGAGCAGAGATAAATCAAACACTAACAGAGTAGAGCATTCAGTCATCTCCTGAAAGGGGAGTATCAGTTACTTTTTTACACCAGCGGGATAATTTAAAATTTAAATTAAGATAATACTTTTTGTGGGTATAGCTTTAGTTGTGTATGTAAATGAGCTGTAGTCAGGCTGAAATTTATTTTGTTAAGTATCACTTATAGACCGTACATAAAGATGGACGAAATGACCCCGTGGTGGCTGGTATAGGTTGTAAACCCACACCTCCTCCATGTTAGTGGATGGAACATGGATCAACCAGCATCACCACGGGCCAAGACCATTCCAGACAGGCATGTTTACAACGAGCACTGCTCAAGTGAATCTGTCTAAAATCATATTATACTTCATGAATCTGCTCTGATCCAAAAAAGACGAGATAGTCGTCATTCTTTCGTCGCTTCACAGCACAGACCTCCTGCTGTTCGTCTTCATCGAAGACTTCGTCCATCAGTCTCGCTGTTTGTCAAAGTTAGCAGCAGTCTGATGCATTTTAATGACTTCTTATAAAATCCCTTTTAGTGACCGCTTTAGTCATGCCACATAAACAAACAGGTGATGAATAAGCAAGGTAATTAGATTTGACTGAAGCCGAAACATATTTCTATATGTATTAGCCGAGCGATGGCTGCATGACCATTAGAGTCAGCTTTGTAGGAGAAATTAATTTCCTGTCATACATGATTAGACAGCTTGTTAGGACTATTATCCTGTTGGGGGTGAAGTAAATGAGTCGGTCATTACTCTTTGGATTCTACATATCGTTTATTAACACTTGTTTTTATCTGGGCCGTTGTTTTACATTTCCTTGATACAGATTATTAGAGTACAGTCTGGAGACCCTCAAATACTGAGTTTAACGGATTTATTCAATGATTCAGACGCAGGTTTGTTTTTCAGACGATGGGCTAATTTGCAGATTAAACACCAATCAGCAATTAACTAACCTTTGTCTGTTAAACATCCATAATTACACTGGGGGGGGGGGGCACTGACTGGAGATAACCTTTGTAGTCGGCTGCGATCTGAATGAGTATCCTATCATTCATCCTCTCCTCTCTTTCATATGTATCTTTAATATCTCCCGTTACCAAAATAGAGCCTCTATCTTTAGCTCTTCACAGTTCATCTTAGCAGACACTGACTGCTCCTGCAAAAAAATGATGAAGAAAAAGAAAGGGTCTCTTGTCTCCTCTCAGATTCCTCCCGAGGTAATGCTGCAGGGCTGCAAGTGTTGATGAAGCAGCGGGGAGCGGAATGAAAAAAAAAAAACCAGGCCACTTTCAGCCACTGAAAAAAGTGTTGACATTATCATTTTGCAGCTGATAAATAATGCCGAAATAAGACATCCTGAAGACGGGCAAGACACGAAACAACTCCGGCAGCGGGAGGCTTTGAGGACGTGTTATTTCATGATGGAGGAGAAAGTTGTGCGCCTTTCATAAAACCTACAGTTTCCTTGAAGCGTGGCGTCCTGAAAAATGCACGATGCTGGTTTATTTGTCCCCATGCGCGCGCCGCAAACTCACTGCAGAGCAACAAACAAGCCTTTATGTCAGAATCAGCACCATTACTGTCTCAGCGAGCCGTACTGTTAAGCTCCGAGCTTATTAAAAAAGACTGAGCACGCCATATCGGCCGACAGCCCTGAATCATTCAGCGGAGCCTTTTTCTTAATGTGGAGGGGCAACACTCTCGGGTGTCATCCAATGTACTTTCTGTCCTTACTTATGTCCCGGTGCTCTGTTTGAACCACTCTAAGTACGTCTTATATATTTGTGCAATGGAGATTTAGAGAGACCCACAAAAGAGCCGTTCTCACATCGTAAAAAGGACAGAAAGTCAAAGATGTGGTGCGAAGAGAAAGTTCTACGGGCTCCGGCTTTTGTCTCCATCTTCTAAGAACAGAATAAAACAGTCTCATCAGGTAGAATTAGTTTCTACTGTCACTTGTTTTCTCTTGTTTGAGTTTATAGACCAAAGAAAGTAATTATGAGACCGATCCTTGGGTTCAGATGTCAGGATGTGGTGAACATTGGCTGCGGCCGTTTTAGGAAGTAGTAAAAGTGAATATTGTATCGGATGCCTTTGTTTCTCGGGGATTGAAAACACATTTGATGAAGAGCTGTGACATAATCGGTCTTCAGGATGTGGCCTCTGAACTGAGACACTGCTTCTGGCACACATGATGTTAAAATGAAAGATGGTGGCTCCTGTGTCTGCAATGTTTGAGCTCCATTTTTGTACAACCGGAGGAAGTGGACACATGTTGTTTCTTCACATCTTTATTTACAGTCCATGGCCCGGGACACAGGAAATTATCACATTTCCTCCAATTTATGAACATGACTGGTTCCTCGAACACACACTGGATATTTTACTAATTGAGAAATATACAATTTGTACAAATTTAGTGACTTAACTTTGAATTCAAACTTTCCAATTTCCTCTCATATCATCTCGATACCAGGAATTAATATTACTAACAAGCCTCAGAGCTGCGAAAACATGTTTACAACCCACCACTACTTTATGGATTCATCTGGAATTCACACAAGCATGAATCACAATTCAGATGTTATTCACAGTGTGGGGCTGGAATGCAGCTGAAGACCCTCGACGCTCGGTCCTCTGCCGCCCCTCTCAACCTGAACATACCGTCATATAATCTCTTTTCATATTTCATATTGTTTATTAATAACGTTTCATATGCAGAGGCTGCAAATCAAACTCAATCCTCTCCATGCACACTCTGCATGTTTGTTGGTTATCGAACAGACTTTCCTCAGCTGCCCTCCACCCTCACATAATTAAAAGCCTTCACACTAATACTGAAATAACAACACACAGAAATTTCCATTTTGTTCAAGATCTCATAGAAGAGGTAAATAAAGTGCAGCTGAACTGCATGTGATTACAGTTCAATCTAAATCTCCTCCTCGGGAAGCGTGAAGAATGTTCAATGTAAATCTACTCCGCTTTATTAAAGACAGGTTTATGAGACGAGGTTGAGTGACAGCTCACGTCACTTTACACGGAGCCGCTGAGGAAGTAGAGCTTCCACACCACGATGTGAACTCCAATAATTCAAAAGGTGGATATGTGAGAAGAGAGCAGGAAAATGACCGCAAAATCCACAGCGAGCGAATGACGCTTCAAATGTGCACATGGAGGCAAAACTGGAAGAAAACAAATGTCTGGGGACAAAAAAGAGGAGCCATTCATGTAGAAGACAACTTAAGACAACGAGATTTAAAAGCTTTCGGTGTTCATACGTCAAGTCCTGTCTTTGGCAGATGGGACATGCTGTAGTATTTATCGTATCATATATATTTATCATAGTATTGGCTGGGAAGACGTCACGTAGGAAAAGATTCACTTCACTCTTTCACTTCGCCCTGAATCAGCTCAAACACCCCGAGGGTATCGGTTCAAACAAACATCCACCTGGAGGAGAGAAGGCTCCACCAGCCGGCAGTCATTTTGACCAGTGGCGCAAATTACACCGTATTATAACGCCTCACAAAGGAATAATGGAAAAATACCATTGAAAGCCTGTAATAAAAGTAGTGAGCTGAGTGTAATTATGTCAGAAACCTTTCTTCATACAGCTTTTAATTGAGAGGATGCATCACTGGGATGAGTGTGTTCCTCTTCTCTACTCTCCCTCTGTTTTCTAGCAACGAGGACTTGCTCATTATTGGTCAATTCAATGCAAGGGTGTCGTGGTGTCAAATGAGATTTGTCTCACCATTACAAGAAGTAATTGGTCGAGGCTCTCCCCGCAATTTACTCTCAGCCGGCGCTACAATAGCTTTATGGTGAATAATTGCTGCTGTCTGGCTCAGCACTGTTATGGGCAACAAGAGTGTGGAGCCCCTGCAGCTGAGGGGCCCGACGGTCCACGGTGGAGAGGACGGAAAACTCTCATCTGGTCTATTAGATGGACATGTTCAGAGCGAAAATATCTGGTTTAGGAAAACTCAGAAATACAGTTATTACGAGTGAGTATAATAGATAAGGTCAAATAAGAGATGAGACAACAGATGAGACGAGACGACGCAAGAATTATATCTGAAACTCAATAATAAATTCTCATCATACCTCCTGATGTTTGCAAAAATATTGTTTCCTCACGTGTTTCATTGTGGGTAATTTAATATATTTGGCTTTTCTTTTGTCTGGTCAGTGAAATGGGGATTCTTAGTTTTTCATATTCCGTTATAATTTTAAATTGAAGTGACATTACACTTCTAAAATGTCCCCAGGCTCTGGTGCTGAAAACCCTTTTAATAAAAAACAAGTTTTCCAGTCGAGAGGCCGAGATCCTTTTTAGTTATTTGTGCTGCAGACAATTATTCGGGAAAAAACCCAAACAGACAGATCCCATTATTACTGTGCACTTAAAGAGGAATTATCACAAAACAAGATGGAATTTAAAACACTGCACTAGTATATGTCAGCGGTTAACATCACAGGATGCATTTGAGTTTATAGGGGCCAGCATTTCTTCAGGGAAAGACTCAAGACAGAAGACAGCTGAAGTCTGTCGTCTACTCGCACAACTGTGGATTCAAATAAAAACTTTCAAAGAAAGGGAAAAAGTCAAACACAGCGTCCCGACACCGAGCCTCATATCACTGATTTGTTGAATTTTTATTACGTATGTATTAAAGCCTGAGTTTCTGTCTAAATCTGTATTCTCAGCTGGCTGCCGAGGAAACAGGCCCTCATGGTGTATTGATGGCCTCGGCTCAGAATGAAGTCCTTCACTGTCTGCTAGCGATGTCCTGGTTATGCATGCCTCACAAATTTTTAGCACAGGGGGTAGGATTTGAATAAAAGTGTCAGGATGATTTAGCGATAAAACCGCTGGCGTCCTCATGACGAGCGCCCTCTCTCAGTGTGAAAATCCTTTGGCAGGCTCTTCCCACCGAGCGTCACCCGCCTCGTGCCCTTGCTGCATCCGAGCAAAGCTTCGTTAGGGGGCAGAGGCTCGGAGACGTGACATTTGGGAGTTTCTTGTTTGTGTTTATTTTTCCGTGACACACAAACCCGCCACTATAGGAACGAGAGGAAAACGGAGACGATAACAAGGGAACTACAGGAACTATATTCATGACTTCTCCTCTCCCGTTAGTTTTAAGGCTCCGGATGAACAAACCAGAAGGTTAAATGCAAAGGCCACAAACTGTTTACAACCTCGTTTCTGTGCTGTGATTGGCAGCTTTGCCGGGCGGCTCCTCAGTGCTGGGAAATGGAATCTTTTTTGCAATTCTAACCCGTGGGCAGCGGGGACACGTCTGAGATGTGGCATTCAAGACCGACACTGCAGCTCCGCTCATTAGTCTGGTTATCACTGTTAAATGTCTCAAAAATCAGCAGAGGTCAAAGAATTTTGCAAATAGACGTTTAAATAATTGTCTGAATGTGACTTCAGATTATGCAGCAGTCTGGTTCTCGGGGCTAAATTACATTAATAGGAGTCTTCCTCTGAGTTTCAAGATATTTAATTACAGATGCAGCCAACTGGGCTAAGATCTTATTAATATTATCTCCTTATTAACTCGGAGTGAATGAGGATTGTATCCATTCCCATTGCAGACAAAAGCCGGATGTTAGTGGTCTTTTACCAGTTGTAACCTTTTGACCAGTGGAAAAGGAGCAGAAGAGAATTGGGTAACTTTTGTGCTATCGTCATTAAAGTTGAAGAAGTCGGTAAATTGAGATAAACTACTTGGATCCAGCAGTTTTGTGAGGCTGTGACACATCTCCACTAAATACAAAAGTCATTTGACAAAATAAATAATGCAAGACTCGTGTGTTGTAGTGTTTAAGATGTGCCAGAGCTTTCCGTCTTCCTGTGTCTCTCTATCTCTGTGACACCTTGACACTTATACGAGCAACATATCAGTTTGTCGATGGCGTCCCCCCACGGCGACGCCTAACTCATGGATCAGGTGCCGGGCGGAGGTGGGTGAGGTGCGCAGCGTTTTCCCTGAAGGAGATGGAGATGAAGGAGGGAGCGAGGGAGGGGAGTGCGAGAGACGAGGGCCATGACAGTGAGAGGGGGCCGGGTAATTTGCTCATGTCCATTCATTACCTTCATTAAAGTCTGAGAAGCAGACACATGCTCACTGTCTGATTTATTCTGTCAATCATGGCAATGATAGGCCAGTCTATTACTCTCCCTCCGCCAATCGGGTTGTAGTTCGCGGCTTCATTACGCAGTGAGTGTGAACATGGAGATTTTCAGCGGAGATGAATGACACGCCGCAGGACGCGTACATGACTCAGAGAAATTAATGACTAACCTGGGTTACAACTTTAACTTGTTAAATGATGATGGCAGCCACAAAGAAAGCTGGTGAGAAAATAATAATCTGTATTACACCATAAATCCCAAAGCTCTCTCTCTCTCTCTCTCTTATATTCAGTATAGTCATAACCTATAAAAACGATTTCTTTTTGTCACACGTGATGTATGTTCAAGTATTCATTTTTAAGATGTGTTTGGTTATGATTAGTTATTTGAAGCGACCTCAATACACCACGATCACTACTGCGCAGACTCTGGCCCCAGATGACTTCTCTTCGGTGCAAGATGGTGGTGGAGGAGGAAATAGAGACGTGTTGTCCATCTTAACGTACAACCTATGCTCTCAGAAACACGACAGACACAGAAAATGGTGGAAAGTATTAAAAATGAAGCTATAAAAACAACACCTCAAACTGTAGTTGTTTGATTATTCATGAAAGCCTTCCAGTTTAGTGTCGGACTGGAAGCAGCTAATTAGAGGCTGCAGTGCGACCTCAGTCGTGATCACACTAAAGACCAGGAGGGATCAGGGACCCGTTTTTGGTGATTTAATGCAGCGCCGTGTCCCTTTAGTGCAGCTGATGTGTGGAGGCCGGGTGGCTGAGCTGGATGTCAGGCTGCGGAGGGCAGAGCTTGATTGGAATCAAGGCTCTGTTGGTGGAAGACCCAGCGGTGACGGCCACAGGAGGCTAATTGGTCTTTGGCATTTAGCACATTGTAGAAGGGGCGAACGGGCACATTTCCCCCCGTGCTTCGACTTCCAGGTTTGCATAAAAGAGCAGCAAACAGCGTGAGAGGAAGCGATGCATCCCTATTAGTGGAATTAGATGACACCGGACATGTATAGAACAGTGCACTTGATCTTATTAAGCAGCTTTTGTTTTCGGTCACAATTAGCTCCAACAACTGGTCGGACTGTCTGAATGTCAAAGTTCTTAAAATGCTAAATAGTTTTAAACAAATGTCAAACAGGACTAAGATGGACTGTGTGTGTGTAAACTGGCTCAGATAACCTGCAGAATAAACTGTAGTTGGTGCAGATCCAAATAAAAATCTGGATCTCTGGTCATTATTATAATTGTTCTGTCTTTATTGATCAGCTAGTTTATTTACTTCCTAATTTACTCTTGTAAGTGGAGCTTCGCAGCAAAACGTTTTCACACGATAGCACTTGTAAAACTGCTGTGACAAGAAACATCTTGAAACTTGAATCTCGCGGCTCATAGTTATATTTCCACTCTCTGACGCAGAGGGAGCAGCTCACATTTCACAACAGTTCTTGTTGACGGTTTGTCGCTGAGATGAACTTCAGTGGTGAAATCCATGTGGTCCAGTGTGGAGCTGCAGGCCCGTGTTCGTCTTCAAACCGGCAAACAGCCTGTGTGTGCTGCACATTCCTCCACAAACCACACGCGGGATCTCAGAGCTGTTCGGCTTTGACCCGTTGGCATTTCTGGAGGCAGTGCAGAACACATCAACTCCCCCTGCAGCCTCCCTGCTGGGCAACAAGGATCTCACTGAGTCATGTGTGTGTGTGTGTGTGTGTTTGTACTGTAGTTCCCCCCCACTGTCACCACAGAGCCCGTCAGCCTCAATCAGCTCACTGCAGCAGCGACCATTACATGCACGGTAACGGCAATCTGCTCGCAGCATAAGAGATCAGGTAGAAATTTCAAATAATGTGCGAGAACCTGTCTGTGTACTGTACATGTCAGAGTGCAGAGAAGAAGAAATCTGATTCAATAATGCAGAGCCTCTGGTGATGTGTTGCCTCAAACCTCCTCGGTGCCGTGCAGCTGTGGATACAATAAATAACGTGTTATATTCTCATGCTGTGCTTGACACTGCAGGCACACGACCGCGGATCACGGGTCTGACATCATGTATGCACTGTGACATTGTAAGGATATCATGGTGTTATGTTTTTAATACAGTCATTTATAAGTTTTTACCTTGATGGAATACACTTGCTTTTCTTGTTTAAACCACTAACACAGTAATCAAGCTACCGATTCATGAATTTTAACAGCACCCTCCATCCCTCACACACTGTTTCATCCACTGTTGCTTTCTTTCATCACAGAAAATGTCAATAAATCTGGTGAGGCTAAAAACTCGCTTCTCATCTTTTCCTCATTTACTCCAAAATCTCATCAAACATTCAGTCCCCGTGAGACAGGGTTTCTGATTTAGAATGTACACTGTGCATAAGTCAAAATAATGTGCATAGGAAGGACGCCATGTTGCACAGTAGCGATTTGGAGATGAAGCCGAGGTGATGAGATGACACCAGTACACATACGCGACCATTCATGAGTCAGTCCCAGTTGTCAATCATGACGTTTCACTCTGTTTTTATTGCATCAGATAAATAATTAAAAACAAAGTTACTGGAAATATTCATACTTTGAAGTACATATTTCATTTTAGTACATTAAAAAGGAATCCATCACAAAATAGTAATTAGTAATAGTACAAAAAATCATATTGATATTTTATGGGCTACAAAACATTTAGCATGTGATGCTGATTTCTAAAAATAATCTGTTGCTGAAAAACCAAAACACACACACACACAGCTTAACTTACCTAATAGATAAGTTAGGCTGGACGTCAGCCTGTTCTCTCAGAGACAAAAGTTCAAACGTCATTATGTTTAATTAATGCATCATATTTTCTTGGACGGCAGCGATTCAGCCTGGAGATAAATGCTCATGTACAAAAATTAAAATTGGCTACTGAAAATGCCTCCTGTAACTCATTTCTCTTATTCTTTAAATTGAAACTTGGGAAATTATAGAACATCGTTTTAGTTTCAGAAAAGCTTGGCCAATTAATCGGGCCCCCCCCCCCCCCCCCCCCCGTTAAAGCGAGTTGACCTTTGCTGGAAGAGTAGCAAGAGTGAATCCCTTCTAAAGACATTTTCTTTCACTTGGATAAACTAAAACCAAAGAATCCAAACTGATACAAACGCATCTTTTCCTACATTTCAATCCTATTAAAATGGACCAAAAACCAGTTCTCTTGTGATCACTAACGTTTTCCTTGGTCAAGTATTTTGTTTCATTAAGCCGAGCCCAGCTGCCACATTTTCCAGCTCATTAGCGACTCACTTCCTCGAAATGCTACTTAGGCTTGCAGCGACCGACGCACAATGGCCTCACGGGAGAATAGGTGACCAGCCCGTTTCTGCAACGGAGGTGTTGTTGCTCGCACATGAATACCAATTAGTATATAGGTGCATCCTTCCCATGTGCAAAGCCCAAAAAACAATGCTGCTCAATAATTCAGGCGTCTTTAGGAGATCAATATCAATATTTTGCGGTAAAGAACAAAGAGTTTGGGGAGCGTATACATTTTTAATATCCGTCATTACAATTCCTGCCCACTTCCATGCTACGCCTAACCTCTTACTCAGTGTCAGGCGTGGCATTGAGATTCAGCGTTTTACTGAATCTATCGAAGAAGACATTAGCAGCAACCAATTAGCAGCAAAGTAGATGGCGATGATTTCCATCAAGACCAGGCTATAGAGGAGGAGAAGACGCAGCACAGTCAATTAACATGCATTTACTGATCCACCGACAGCATCATCCCACCGAACCCACGCACACTCATCAATCCAGCCAAGGCTCAACACTTTCTATTGATTCGACTGCTTAAAGAATGTTGTGCACTATGCTGCGCTCTCGCTATTATTTGTCCCACCTGTGTGAATGCATCGTAGAAACAAACTATAGAAAATTAAGTGAATAGACGTGTGTGGGAGGTGATGCCGAGGTCTCTCTGTGTCTGTGTGGCATTGGATTAAGTTGTAGAAAGAGAGCGTGTAGTTAAAACACGGTGACTGATGAATCTGCCTTTCTGTTCGTTTTATAATCTTAAAATGTTATCAAGCCATAGAAGTGTGGGATTTCTTTTTTTTAAAAGCAGGTAAGAGCAGGTAGTACCAGAATGGGGCATCAAAACTTTCTCATCGTGTCCAACTGCAGCTCTGTTGCTAGGTGACAGCGGTGACGCAAATCATGGAAGTCCATCTCATTCGTCAAGGAATTGGGACACAACCCGTAATACTCTTTATGTTCCTCTGTTCTCACACTTGCTATTTGAGTTGCAACATCCACGACACTATGAGGACCCGGATTGTGTTGTGGACACTTCTCACCCGCAGAGGTCGGCCCTTTGGCGGCCCAGCGGAAGAGGAGGGGCCAACAAGGTTTTTACAAACCGAACAGAACAAATGTGGACGGACAGAATGAAATGCACAGGATGAGGATTTGAGAGGAGAGTTTGGAGTAGAAGTGATGAAGGAGAGCAGGAGGGAGTGAATATTAACAAAGCTGTGTTTTTGGTCCTTTAGTTTAAAATAGACGATAAGTGAGACGGAGCTCAGGTGTATTTAGTGAAGATTAAAAAGAAGCAGCTGAGCTCCCTGATCCAGGTCTGAGCTGCAGTGAATTCCCGCGCTGTCCTGAAATCCCATCAGCAGAGAGCAACACAGAGACCATCTACCTGTCCTGAGGAACCACAGTTGCCGACAACATCTTGCCATATTTGGAAAAGTTTAAACTACTGGTTTGTATGAAAGTGAAAATCCATCATCCTGATAATAAAAACCCTGATTTGAATACCAACCGTTGACTCTGGAAGAAGGCAGCGAGCAGAAGTGAATGGGAATCACATAAAGCTGGCCGAACACGATTCAGTACAAATCAACAGAAGCTCAAGGTCGGGCCTTTTGTTGGCTGTTGTTGTAAATGAAGAACGTCAATGTGCATGTAGAGTATATACAGTGGTGTTCAGAAACAAGGTGCCCAGCACATTGAATTACATCAGCAGATCAAACTCAGCAGGATGACGTTACAGGGGCTAAGGCCTCAAACCTTAAGCTGTGTATTCCAGAAAGGGGAAGCTTCTTCGAGAAATAGGAAGTTTGGGACCTGAATCTGCTGAGGAAGATTATGTGATACGACAGAAAGCTCAGTTAGTGAATGGAGCTTGTGTTGAGATTATTTTGACAACTGTGAGTGTGATGTCATTCGTGGTTTTATGCAGTTTGTGAATAGCAGTGGTGTGAACATGGGGTGCAGCGGGCTGTGTGAGAATTATGGGCCTTTTGTGACAGTCAAGCAAATCTTGAGAAACCTTGACGTGATTCAAGGACAGTAAAAGCGTCAATTTCATCAAATTATCCAAAACGTGTTTGAGGGAACTTGGTCCTCTGAGGTTTTCCAGCCTAATGGCGTCATCTCACCAGGATTTAAGATGTTCTGTTGTGAAATCAACTCATTTCAGTTAGTGGAACTGCTCATGGAGGCAAATTTAATCCCCTAGAATTAAAGTAAAATCTGGAAAATGTAGGGGCTTCTTCCTCGGATCAGGCCCCACCCCTCCACAACATTTCCCAGAATTCGTTTTTTTTGGAGTCTTGAGTAATCCTGCTGAGAGACAGAAAAACAAACGTCGATGAAAACATGACCTACTCGGAGGAGGAAACAAAATGCCAAATACAACAGTGGAGGTAAAAATAGAGAGAAGCTTCAGGAGCTATTATGACCGACTTGTGCCATAAATCCAATAAACCGTCCGTCAGCTGAAGCACCGTTGAAGTCACAGTGTTTCAGGGGAGTAAAGTCTTTAATGGCAGGTTTACTTTGAGAAAACTGTGTTTTCTGGCTCAAAGAAAATAAACTGGGACACTTGCCCCCCCCCATACCCAAAATGATTGATAATTCAGCCACATTTCATAGTCAGGCTCTTTAATTAGAATTAGGTGTTGATGAAGAAGCTGCTTGTTAGTGCCTGCCACCATGTCACAGTGAACCTGTTGGACTGAGAGGTATGTCTCTAACAAACACACTAACCTCCCTCAGATTCACGGAAATATTGACGTGTTTCCATAGCTACTCTGAGTCCCTTTCTGCAGAGATGAAAAAATGGAACAGATGCAGAAGCATTAACGGATCCTCACAGACACAAAGGGAAGTTATGATGCTCACTGATGCTCAAGGACTGTTCTCCTTGTGTGTGTGTGTGTGTGTGTGTGTGTGTGTGTGTGTGTGTGTGTGTGTGTGTGTGTGTGTGTGTGTGTGTGTGTGTGTGTGTGTGACGGTGGAGGAGATAAAATGTAAATTCATACACTTCGGTCAACATCATCACAGCTGGGATCAACACGCTCCATCATGGTTAAAGTGGGGCTGTCAGATTTAATACTTTATCACATGCTACTAAAAATCATAACGCTTTTTGAGTCAACTCAATTCCGTTTACTTTTTATGTTGCTGAGCACCTCAGTTATCTTTCATGGAGGCCGTTGTTTCAGCAAGTGCCACAAAACATTAACCACGTCTTTAATAATCTAGTCAGGGCGACAAAGGTCCTTTAACCTGAAAGAAGCATTTAACCCCAAACTGGGATCTTTCCCTAAACTTAATCAGGTTATTTAAAACAAATGACGTCGTTGTAGAGGGCGGTTACAGGCGCATCACACTGTATGCAAACAGCTGTTCTCAGTGAAGCTCTATTGCAGCTCTGGAAATATGTCTGTGCCCTAGTGGGTCTCATTATCTTCACAGACCCTTGATGCATGTTTCCTCACACACATCTCCAGCCTGGATAAGTGCCTCGACGGAGTCAGTGGGGCCGACGTTCAGCCGTAAATCTGAAGATTCAGAGCTGCTGATTGTGCCGAAATCAAACTGCGGATGACATCAGGCCCTGCAGTTGTGGAAATAGTCTGCTGTCCTTATTGTACACTGTGTGATGCTCACCGGGTTTCTATTTGTTTTTCAAAAATAATAAGAAAGAAGAAACATGTCTTTATTATCTCCGTCTAGAAGGTGATGTTTTTATTTGCGTTTGTTTTCTTTTTCTGTTAGTTTGGAGGATAACACAAAAACTTTTGGATGGATTTCCACAAAACTTAGTGAAAGGACGAGGTGTGGGTCAGGAAAGAATCCATTAAACTTTTTGTAGATCTGTTGCAACTTTTTCGTTGATTTCTCAGAAAATAATGAATGTATTGATGGAGATATTGATGTTGTATTCACATGAATCAGTCTTGTTTGGTGCAGACCCAAAAATTCCGGATCTAGTTAATTTCAAATGTGGTCTCATCAGGGGACTGTTGTTGCCATGGCAGAGGAAATGCTCTCTCTAAATGCTCTTCTGGTTTAACATGTTTCAGTTTCTTGTGTCGTCTGGTAGCCACAGCACATTCATCTCTATCATGTAAATATTGATGCCGCTGTACCAGTTCCTTCTCTGGTTCCCTGTTCATACCCGTGACCAAAGGCCAATAATCTGACCTCCACCTGAATATTTTATACCTGTTTGTGCTTCCTCTTCGAGGGCTTTGAAGAGGTTTGTCCGGGGAACGCCCCTCATGCATTATGCACGAGGCGCACTCCCCATTGATTTAGCTGCTGTTTAATCTCAGCGGTGTCACGATATTTTCCCACGTCAAAGTCACCGTCATTACTCCCCCAGCTTCAGCTGTCACACGGAATTACCCGCTTCGCCCCTGCGCCAGCTGAGGTGAGTTCAGGGGTACGGTGGAAACAAGCACCAACGAGTAGGACTTTAAGGGCCTGGACACTTGAGCATCTCACGGTAACAGTTGGAGGAGGACATTAATACTTCTTCTCCTAAATGTATATTTCATTGTGAGGGCAAAGGTCACCATACATCGTCTCCATCTGGGAAATACAGAATATGACTAAATGTGTATGTCTAGACACTGACAGCAGCTGGCAGTCGGCCATGACAGTATGGTGGTCACATCCCGACACAGTGAACGCAGTCATAACAGCATCATCGACCGCCCACAGCTCGGCTAATTGGCTCCTTGAATATTTGATATCAGACATTAGTTATAAGATCAAAATGAGCCTATTTGCCCATAATGACCCCCAATAAGGTAGAAGAACGTCTGACTACCGGGGCACTCTCGGAGCAGCGAGGGAGTGCTCGCACCGCTAATGACACTCACATGTCCATCAGCAGCGGCCGGGTGCGGCGGTCACCGTCAAACCGCGACGGTCAGAAGAAACTCTAAAGAGGAAGCTGCGATTGATTTTTCTTTCTTTTTAGACTAAATCCGGCAAGTGAGTGAAACGCGTTCTCTGTAATTCATCATATTTAAGATTCAGTCACCACATTATTCGCGCAGCTGGATGACGGTCAGCAGTGAAGGAAGAACTTAGGTAGAAGGGTCACTCACTACATATACGCTTATTCCATCTATATAATACGAAAATATTGATCAGAGCAGCTTTAATTATGCCGCATGAATACATGTGTTTATTCTCCTCATCTCATCCAGGTGATCAGATAAACAAACATCTCCTTGTTAGTCATTTGAGTTTTCATTGACTCTCAAACAAGCCACACACGTTCATACTGTTGTTTTATTACAAACAGGAAATTTGAAAGTGTCCCATGTTTGCTTATATTAATATGACAGTGTCTAGTGGTTGTAATATAAGTGTAATTACTTCTATACCTCACAATAAGACCAGTGTTTGTGCTAAAACCGCCTCAGCGACTGCACGAGGTCGCAGGTGGATTATTTCTCTTTAAAAAGCAAACTCATCCTCACGTCTCTTCTTTTTGAAATCACACGCCTGCTATGATGCACAAGTGCAAGACAAGTCCAAACCTTTAGATGCGTCATTCTCGTCCAAATATAGTTTACACATACTCAGATATAAAAAAATTAAATAAAAAACTGTCAGTCTTGCCTCTGGCGTTTCAAAGGAGATGAAAGTGCAGCGTGGCAGAAATGTCAATGTTTACTAAATATTTCATCTACTTGATGTGACCACTGAATAGTCATGGAGCGGGTATTACATCTCAGGAGTACAACGTACGACCAAATTAGCAGTTTGTATTTCCATATCAAAAGCCGTCGTAGCTGCGCGGCTCAGGACTTTGTGTGGGTTTGGAGACAGTGGAAGACATAGTGGAGGCAATCAGGGAAAATGTACGTGTGTGTGTGTGTGTGTGTGTGTGTGTGTGTGTGTGTGTGTGTGTGTGTGATCTCTGAGTGATTGATATGCAGTGTGACATGAATTGAAACACCGTTGTCATCCCCTCACCTCCAACATGTGACATCACATTGTGAATGAAACAGGTTTTATATTAAAATGAATGCATCAGGGATCACACCTGTCTCTTGCTCTGCATATATGCCAATCTATTCCTTTAGGTGTGTGTTATTTGGGGTTTATTATTTATCTCTATATTTACCTGAGCCAAGAAGACTATGTTTTTGTTTGTCAAATTTCCATGAAACTTGGTGGAAGGATGGAACATGGGCCAAGAATGAAGCCACGGTTCCAGACAAGAGGTTTTACCACTAGCTCTCAAAACTGAAGCTTTTCATATGGTGGCATTTTACTTGTGGGACTTTGCTGATTTAAGTTAGCTCTGGCTAATGCTACACTCCTGGGAATCACATACTTGTAGCAGCTTTAAAAACAGAACTTGCCAGGGGCAGTGAAGCGCAACTGCTGTTTATGAGCGGCAAAGACAAAGTAATTTCCGGGTAAAGAAAACTGCAGTTATATCTGTGTCAAACAAATTTAAAGACAAGGTATCCGATCGGTACATAGATTTGCGTACTTGCCGATGACCAACTTGGCATTTCGGCCAGTATCAGGGGCATTTCCAATGCTTGCATCAGTATAGGAACATCTCTACCCATTTCTCTAAATTAGCCGTAATAAAAGTATGTGCCCTCTTTCTAGTTTAGTTGTGTGAGTCAGTGCGAGTAACACGATAAATGCATTTCCTTCTACATGCATGTCCACAGACTAACACCCTTCTTCCTCCCTGCACACGTTGCTTTGCTCTGAGCTGACAATGATCTGTATGAGCTAGTTCGACGTCACAACTGTTGAGTCACTGCAACATAAAACTGGAAACTTTGGACTTCTGTTCGATAGAGAGTTTAATATCTGTCACTGAAAATGTCGTCGGCCGAGCTTGGCTCCATTTAATGGCGTGCGGTCACTTCGTGAAAGCTTTATAAATACTTAATAAGTGGGGTTAAGTGACCTATTTATCATATATCGTGAAGCATTACCGCCACAGTATTGATTTCTAATGGTCTTGTTGGCTGAGTGATGCTCAGACGTTGTCAAAGCAGTAATTGTTTTTCAACAATTCTCGCAAATAGTAACTGGGAATTCAAGGTATTGATTTTCTATTTAACTGTATAATAAGTTGTATCACAGAGAGCGGGCACTAACTTACACGGTGTCAGTATATGAAAACACAGTTTTTGGTTTCTCACAGATTACGTTAGCAACTCTCCCTCTGCAAAGCATTTATTGGACTTTCTTGTCTCTGATTTATAATGAAGTACTTTAAACTTTTTACAAACAAAAAATAACGTAATTTACTGATACAAAAATCCAGGACAGTTTGCATCTGAATCTAAATCACTGCCGCTCCTTTGCTTTCTTGTTTCTCAGACTCTGCTATTTTTACTGCCTGTGGTCGGCTCTGATTTTGTTCTCTTCTTTGCTGCTTTTATATTTTGGAGTTTTGATGTTTTATGTTCCCGTGAAGATCTTTGAGCTACACTCGTGCTCAAAGATCAAATAAATCAACCAACCACTCCAAGAGCAACTAGCCTGGATATGACACTTCACATTTCACACTGTCATGTGATCCATTAAAGATATACATCAGTTGATTTAAATATGTCTTTATCAATGGCCACTTGTGTGCATGGACATAGAGGTAGGTACACTACTGTATCTACAGGAACTGACACGTTTTATTAGATAGGCAACACTACTGCGATATCATTTATCACTTCCCACCGAAACACATCATAATTATTTCACAGATATTTAGAATATTGCCGTACGAGTTTTGCAACCAGGGAGACAGATTCCCATTCTCCTTGCAAAGCAGCAGCCATAATGAATGTGTCAGTGTGTGTATGTGTAGCATATCAGAGCTGTCACTGATTGCTGACACGTTGTGCAAACAGAGGGCAGAGTCGGTCCAAAGGAGACGGAGCTGAGGTCTGGTGCGAGCTCGGGCTGTCAGCGAGAAGATGTGACCTCACAGCGGAGAAACCTGCAGAAACAGAGGAGCTGCCTCTGCAGAGCTTCGCTGCAGAACGTGATCGTCGCTGGGAGAGCTTGTTTTTGTTTGTATTTTTCACGCCAGGAACCACCCGGGGGGGATACAACTCAGCCTGGCGGTTTTTAATTGCGCCCGCCACCATAGTTAAGCTTTAATTGTGAAACTCATTGTGCTGGTTTGTTGCTTCATCTTTTAGCAAGAGGTGTTGGATTCAAAGATATGCTAATGCCATCATGGGGTTTGAAATAAAAACTGGGTAATGACTCTGCAGCCTCGTGAATAAAAATGCTCACTAAATGGCCCAGTTATCCAACAGACGTGGGACAATAGTGATGCATTTTTATTGCAACATGGCGGGGGCCTGAGCTATGTAATAAAAATAGTTGAACCGCTTACAGGCAACATAAACGTCACCAAATATCTCAAGTTAACATTACACTTAACTCTGGTGGAAACACACTCACATCGCTCTGCGAGCACGTGTTGTTAGCCTACAGTTAGCTCGTAGCTACCTCAAACCAGAGTGGACACAACAACAAAATGCCTAAAGATAATCATTTGAAAGTGGTGCATCGTGTTTGATTGCTTGCATGACCCCATGTCGGGCAAATCTGACATCGGTGTTTAGTTTGATTCAGCCACAATATCGGCAAAACCCCAAATGATACCCAACCCTAGTGGGGAAGCGGGATAAATCTTTACGACTTTCTTGAATTGAGTCAGCCCTCGACTACGACTCGCATACATTTACACACAGCGACATATGTGGAGTGACCCTCTTAGCAAACCTCTCGACTGTGATCTCCGGAGACGGACCATCTCAAATTTGATAATCCCACTGTTTGCATGTATGAGCATGACCATGGCCGAGCGTGAGCGAGAGCCCGGCGCTCGCCACGTCTCAATGATTGTCCACGAGTCTCAAAGAAAAAAGCAATTTAGTTCTTTGATAGTCTGGAACATAATGAATTAAGTGTGTTGGGAAATTTGAAGTTTTGATTAAAAGATATGGAATTCATGATTGTGTGAGTATAAAGATAGATCGGGGGCCAGTTCAATGAGATTCTTCGAGACTTTTGATACTGACCTGGCTTCACTTTCTGTTCTTTGTCCTCTGTGACGACTTCATTATCAGGGAAGCTCTTCCTTTAGACAAGCACCTCGGTCTCATGCAAGTGTGAGTGTGCACATGTATTTGGTCGCCTGGAGGATTTATAGAGCTTTAAAGATTTAATGCAGCTGAAATCCATAACTTGTTTCAGGCTGTTACACCACAGATACTGAAGGCTTCGCTAATATAATTCAAACATACACAAAACTAAAAACCAAGAGAAATCAATGATGTACAACATCAAGGACAGAGACAGAGGATCTGACGACATCAGTACAGAATGAGAGGAATTCTTGTGGTCGCACCACTGTAGCTTTCGCAGCTGCTATTTTTGTCTGAACAAGGTAGGAGTACAAAGCACCTTAACGCTTAATCAACCCTCAACCACGATGGTAGCAGATCACAAATGACTCAAACTGGTTCTTAACATTTGTTTCCCTCTCATCCTGCTGGTTGTGGAGAAGCCAGTCAACACTTTGTTTCTGTCGTGTTGGTTTAACTTGGCTTTAATTGCTGATATCGCTTTCCCACTCCTGCTAGCATTTGTTTGCTTTCTCTCCATGTGGTAGTGTGTAGGTGGGAAACGCAAATGTCACCAGTGACACAGTGTAGCTCAGATAGCACTAAACACACACACACACAGGCTTATACTGTACATATGCTGTGATATAACTCCAACTGAACAGTGTACGACAGCAGCGATGCGAGAGGAGACGTAGTATTTCTATATTTCTACAGTGTCTGCTCACCAGTCATCCCAGCATTTACCATACACCCTTGACACAGTGTTCTTTGTCTTGTGTTACTGATTTGTGGTCTGAGCAGCTTTAAAGCACCATTCACCTGCCAATTTATCTTCTGGTTGGGCTGTGAAAATGCACAGGGAGGAACCTGGGGGACGGAGAGGAGATGGGATTACTGAAGCTTTGAGCTGAAGCTTGAGATTCTGAACATGTGAAATGAAAAACCACCTGATGGACAGTCAGATCAGAAAGCAGGGGAAAATGTGTAGTTTCTCAAAGGCAGTTGAAATTTGTGTGAATTGTCTTTATTACATCCGCTAAGAAGGTGTCTGTTAGCAGGATTACACAGAAACTACCCAAACTATTTTCTTGAAAAGTCAGATGTAGAGAGCTAATAACTAGCAGATACAATTTGGTGCAGATATATATGTATCCATGTAGGTATATGTGTTTTGAGAGCAGTGGTGGGAAACTGAGCCAGAAGGCTACAACCTGCAGCCACTTCAACACTCAATTATTTAACATATTAGATCATTTTTTATTTAATCCACATGAAAGCATAAAAGATTGTAATGAAAAGACGTCTTGTGGTTTTCCAGGATCATAAGTGGAGATATTTTGGGTTTGACATATTACTGTAATTATTTATTATTTTAGTTAAGTGGGAGGTTATGCTTGTTTAGTTGTTAGCCTGCATAAACAGAATATCTCTCATAAAAATGATTACTTTGGGTATTCAGGTTCATACTGACGGACTATGACCCTCTCTCTGAACATGCTCTCAGAGAAAACATGTTATTATCATTATCATGTGTATCAGATTGTACTTCACACATGTACTTCACCTCCTTATGAAACTGCTGCTCTCCTCCACATCTACACCTCTCTTTGCAGTGGCACGGTCATCCCCTCCTCAACCTCCAGATGCCACAACAAAGACGGAAACATCTATTCTCGTGTGTCGAAAACAAACCCAATGTGCTGTGAATCAACACAGAACACAACACAACATCCCAGTACCAGTGTTTTTGGTGACATAATTGTTCAGGCACACTTCTTTTCCTTTTTGTGTTCACTGATGGGTCACTCACATCATCAATGCACTCATAACGTTGCTGACAACTGCATTGTGTGAGCGGAAAGGCTAAATATAGAGTGTTAATTAACCAAGCTCTCACTCCTGCACTAGTTGTTCCTGCAGTTTGATTTGTTTGTGACGCCTCCCTCTTTGTCTGCCGGCGATCTCATTGTGCATTTAAGTGTGTGAGTGCAATAAAAATCTAAATGTATTAAGGTCAAAATAGATCTGTCACAAAGTCTGATGTCTATCAAGGACTCGTTTTGCTTTTATCCTCGGTGACGCATAATGAAAGAATTATCATTCTGTTTTAGTTTTTTTCACCTTGGTACGATGATGTGTTGATTAATTGTTACCAAGCAACACTGTGTCCTAGCCATCTGGTGGCTAACGGCTTTGTCACTTTGCTATGTCCCATTAAAGCCTGGACAACGTAAATTAACATACGACCAAATACTCCATGTTAATATCAGGTTCACAGTCTGACATTCACTGTATGTGTGTGTGAATATTTGTGTCATTGGTAAAATCTGGGTCTGTAGCATAGGCTGTAAATAAAGATGGATGACATGACGGCTCCCCAAAAGTGAAGCCAGAGTGGCTGGCTGCAGTTTAGGTCATAAATCACGCCTACTCCCTGTTAGTGGATGAGATGTGGACCAAACTAAAAAGGCAAAGTTCACGTTAAATAATTTCCTCTCAAAGATGGTTCCTGTATTTTGTGCTCTTTCTTATCTCACTGATGTTTGTCGTATGGTTAGTTTATTTTAAATATATTGATTACATTCTTAAGTTAAACAGATTTTTTAAATATATTTTTATCAGGGTTCTTTTCACTTGACTATATTATCTCAGTGTAGAAATGAAGTTGAAACCTTGCCTGACAAAGACTTGTGTGGGATTAGAAGTTGAGATCCATGTTAATTGTTTAAAACCTTTGCACGGCTCATCTCACCTCCTCTATTCCTTGCTGAGTGACTCTACGCTCCATGCTGTGCTGTCACACGAGCGTCAGAACTGTACCAGTCAAGGGGTAATTTGTCTTAAAAACTGCAAAAGAAAGTCTTAGCTGCAGTTGATGTTCAGTATTATTACTTATTCACAGGCTGTCACACTGCTAATTCACACCTCAAGGAAGTGGGAACGTCAGGTTTACGGCCGGTACAGTTGTTGCAGTGGATAGATGCTGTTTATGCCTCGCAGCTTCTACTCGCCTGCAATTAAATGAATTCTGTCAAACCCTTGTCTTGTGCACTTTGGTCCTTTTTTCAGCCAAAACCCTTTCGACAGTGGATCCGTCCCTCTGATTGCACAACAGTGAGTTGCTACTTGATCCCCTCTTCCTCCCAGGAGATACAGAGCAGATAGAGCAATGTCTGCCTCCATCTGTTTTCTTCTCCGCTGCTTTATTGGTTGATGAATAAACAAACAATCACCGGATTCGTCTAGGCTGTGTAATATCAGTGACAAATCCCCCGAAGCTCGAGACGCTTGTTCTCATCTGTCAACAGTGAAATGTTATGAGTATCAGACTGCCGCTGCCTGTCCATGAACCTTTGAGCAGCTACTTTACTGCAATGTCACCACGGTATTTATAAAACACGACATCCCCCCCCCGATGAAAACAGGAGATACAGTGAAGTTTATTGGAGCTAAACTCAGAACATTTATGAATATCACCATTATGTTTGGTTATTGTATCTCCCTCATGACTTGTACTCAACACATGTGGCCTCTGGGGTTTTAGAACGTTAGTAAAGGTTCAACCCATCTTCGCAGACTGTGCAGAGATTCCACAGGAAATTAATCCGCTCTGTTGCAGCTGCTGATATCGGGAAGTCTATCATTTTTTATTTATCTCCTAGTTAAGAACTGATGTCGGAAAAATGTTGTTTCAAGACCGAAACTGATTGTTTCTTATTTTGATAAATGATCCCAAAACGTATTGGAAATTCTTTTAAACATTCATTTTAATGACTCGTTTTTTACTGTGTACAGTGTCAGTTTGCAAACAAGTGTCGAATGACTGTTACTGTGGCCCCTATAATCCCCCTCCAGCCTCTACGCACACACTCATTAGTGAGGTGTTATTTAGAGACTAAGCGTATATGCTTTCACTCACCTCTCCGTCTTCCGCTGAATCCTCCTGAGACCGAGGGGGGGGTTTCACTGTTCTGGCAGTTTTGTCCTGTCAATAGATCCAATTGTAATGTTTTGATGTGTTTTGGTTATTTTCTGCAACTAACGAGCACAATTAAAATGTATTCAGTGATTCAATACCATTGTCTCTGTGGACCTTTAAAGCATTTTGGCCAAAAACACTAATTAGTGTCAGATTTCCACTGTAGATTAATTTACTCCTCTTCCTTTTTCCACACGCACAGACAGGCTCTGGTCTCTCTAATGAGGCCTGTCTAGGTTTGCAGGAGGAGAAAGGAGAGGAAGTACAGGTGGCAGCTCTCTAATTATGTCCCCAGTGGATGACTACATTACCCAGGTACCCCAGTCCTCTGACAGGTGGGTGGGTGGATTGGAGATAGACCATCACT
This sequence comes from Verasper variegatus, assembly GCA_026259375.1. Taxonomy (NCBI): domain Eukaryota; kingdom Metazoa; phylum Chordata; class Actinopteri; order Pleuronectiformes; family Pleuronectidae; genus Verasper; species Verasper variegatus. The sequence goes on from CM048056.1 coordinate 14,209,304, forward strand.
GGGATAAGTGACAATCTTAATAAATCATTTCCTCAGTCATTCCATTAGAGAAGTGAGTGGGAGTAAGTTTCATCTAGAGGCTGCACTTTCGTGGTCTCTTCACAGTGTAATTATTTTATATGTCTTAGGAGGCGGATAGGGGTGATATTACCTGCTACCCCCAACTGTGATATTACCATAGCTATTCTACCCAGACTGCAGCGCGACATAGAGCGGATGTAGATGAGTCATATTGGATTAAGTAGGTTCTGTGTAGTGCCAACACATTGCCTACATCGGGATTCTGTAGCTGTTCCTACCCTGCCTATATGCTACGTAAGGAAATGGGACGCAATGTCATGATGATCAACTGGTCATTCAAAGAAAGAGTGCAAACAAAAGCTAATGCTTCCTTAATTTAATAATGTGGGACGGACACTTGCAGCATCATCTTACAAAGCTGCCCAATGACTCAGCAGTTGTTGAAAATAACTATATACTATAACTAATTTCCTAAGTTTCCTGTACAATGGGAATCAATGAGCGCCAATGTGTCTCCAGATTTTAGGTAAATTAGAAATTGCACACTACCAGGTATGCTAGATATCGTAGCATATTGGTTCTAGCGGGTATGTATAAGATGTGCTCTGCTATCCTGACAGGATATTGAATCATCATCTATTGCCTTAGACTCTTAGGTGTGGTTTCTAAAAATATATCCAAAAAAAGCTTTATCCTATTTTTATAAGTCAATTAAAACTGTACCAAATTAAAATTTAAGTTTGACCATAAAATGGAACTAAAATCCACAAGTATTTCTCCACCACTGGATTGGATTGTCTCCACATTGCCTTCATCCCCTGGCCTCTCCCATTGTTTGAGTAAACAGTAGTTGTCAATTTGCACCGGTCATGGGAGCAGGCTGAAGCCTCCTTGGCAGTGATTTGTGTGGAGGGAGACAGTCCCATCTGTTCCCTGTCCACAGGGGATGTTGGGTTAGCCAGGCAGTCTCCACCACCACATTCCCCTCTCTACTCCTCCTTAACACCCAGAGAGAGGATAATGAGAACGGGGAGAAGGTGCGCCACACATCACCGGGCAACATTTGTGTCTGAGATCCCGTCTCGTCCTCTGTCCTATCGACACTGGGCCACAGCTGGTCACGTGTAATCTGGGCAACCTGGAACAATTCCCCAAATGCAGATGAGCAGCTTGACACATGTCTCAGTGACTGAGATGCTGATGGCAATGCTCATACCTTTTGGAATTTGGGTGAGCCAGCCCTTAAATCAAATAGGATAAAAAAAAACAACAAGATAATCCATCTGTTGCATACGTCTGCTGCAAATTAGACCCTTATAAATAAAGATGTCCATAAAGTTATTTACAGTGTGATAGCAAAAATGTTGCAGCTCTCTTGTAGTACCGTCTGTATTTTGGATCGCTTCCTTCTTTCACAAGCGGTACAAATGCAGGCAGGCCAAAACACAGCTTGAAATATTTAATTAAACATATTTAATCAAAAGAGGAATCTGGAAGAGGACTTGTTGTTTTGTTATTTCTACCCACTTCTCTAGAGCCAGTTAATCAGAGCAGAGATGTCAAACTCACTTCTCTGTCGAGAGTCAATCATTTCTCCTCTGAGAGCAGCTTGGAGGAGCTGTAAACAATTCCTAAATTGAGACTAAAGGAGGCCGTGGTGATTTGTGTTTCACCCCAACTGGATGACGTCTTTCATTGCATCCCCGCCTGCACCTCTTGACCCGCTGAGAGGGGACAAATGTTAATACTTCATTCAGAGTTCGACTCAGCATTAGCTCATTTATATCATCCTGTAACAACAAACACTTTGTGACAGTTTTCATTGTCTGGCACGGATGTCGCCCGCAGCGATCTGGCCAGGGACCGGAGGCTTAAAAAAATGTCACAACTTAAACGGCATGACCAGATGTTCCGGTGACCGTCTCGTATTTTTAGTGTAACAGATGAGATCTGGCATCGCACAGAGGATGCTGAGACGTAGTCAGGGACACACCCACACACGAGGCAGAGGAAAACTCTCGCTGTCTGAAAATGAGATTCCCCTCATTCTGCCCGCAGAACACAATGTGCTGAGATTTGCACGTTTGAATGAAAGTGTTTTCCCCTCGTACGCCTCAGTTATATTATATTCTCATTCCTTTAACACCCTGCAATATTAGTTTTGCACAAAAAACGTCATACATTGGTCTAACTTTTCAATATCTCACTCTGTTCTGCTAAACATTCATGTTTGCAGAGTTTGGTTGATTGCTTTCCCGCCCATAATCACATTAAACAAAAGGCAAAGCAGCCAGGATACACCCCAGCTCGTTCCTCGAGGGCAGACTGAAATTACAATATGTAGCAGGTCAACGTGGTCCTTTGGGACCCGGGTCAGACTGTTATTAGAATATTGATTCAGACAGAAAAGGGACTCAGGTAAGCCTGGCACCGAGATTCTTCGGCGGATATTATTTCACAAAAGAAAAACAGCCTGAGCGAGTTCATAGCAGGATTTCAGTTTTAATTTGCACATCGGAAATAGTGTAGCTCACACGTTCAGAAACCAAAGGAGAAGGGAAAAATCTGGCAATACCTGGTAAACCAACACAGCTGTATAGTCATTCATATCCAGTACATGATACATTAACACTAAATTCCTGACTAACATTGTGGGGAATATTTTTGTTTCTCTCAGATTGAACATTTTAGTTGAGGAAGAAATCGATTGACATTTTCAAAGATGAATAAAATAGAAACGCAGAAAGCGTGCAGAAGGATTTTCTCAAGCTGTCATTTCTTTAAACTACTAGGCCACTTCCACTACAATCATACACACAACCAAGTGCAACACTATGATAGAATTAGTTTGTTCATAACATTCATAGTCCACTGAAAGTTTCTACCACACGTTCTCTTTTGACTTTGTATTGCCTGAAAGCTCAGAAACAAGCGGCGTATTGCTGTTTTTTAAAAGAGATTCCCTTCATCGTGTAACAATAAAATCTGTCCTTTACAGTGTTTAATAAGACACGTAAAAGCCTCCTGTTCACATTTTAATTGTGCTCCATGAATCTCGCCTGTAAAATTATGTAAGTTATGAGTTATGTAAATTGAAGCATTAAAAGCTCTCTCTCTTTGTGCCTTTCTTATATGTGAGAAGTTCATGAATAAATGCAGCCAGGTGAGTGTGAAAGAGGTGCAAATTTGTTTTTTCTGCGAGTGTGAGAGCGGCTCAGGGTTAATTCATTTACACGCATTAATTTTTTCACCACCAACTCCCCGTGGTTGTCACACACACACACCTGCATCTGCCTATGTGCATACTCACCAACACACACACACATGATTTCAGAGGACATTACATTGACTTATATCACAAACTCTGACCATAACCAAAACCTACTACATCCCTAACCCTAAGTTTATCCTAGAACCTTGAAACATGTCTTCACGTGACTAACATAAGAAAGACATGTCCTTGCAATGCAAGTTTGTAGCCGGTGTCCCCACAACGTGAATAATACCAGAGGTCAGAGGGGCAGTGAAGACACAGGAGAAGTGAAGCTTTGAGTCACTCTCCACCTCCAGTCTCTCAGTTTCCTGCTGATCCTTCGTACCTGATGGCGACGCCTGACTGTTTGATGTGTGTGACAGCGGTACAGAGAACACCACACCCTGCAGTTCCGATCTGGTCTAATCATGGACCCACCGCCGCGCACTCCTGCCGATCCGCATCCTGTCACCTGCAGGGGAAAAGGTCAATCCAGGTAACATCACAACTCACAAGGCAGGTAACTCACGATGATTTGTCCCAAACAAACATGGCTGCAGCGACACTCCACCCTACTTTCATCTCTCTGTGGGTTTTCCAAAAACCACGCCCTCACACGGAGCTGGATCGTAGCCACCATGAGGGCAGAGGTGTCGTCACAAACAGTTCCTCTAATGGTGCTGGGAAGCTCATCTGTGGTTCCTATATTCACAAATAACTATTTCAATATAATATTTAATTATCACAAACTATGAAATTCTCCAAAACAAGATGCAACTTTTAAATATAGTATAAAAATCAACCATATACATAATGAAGCACAAAGAAACAAAAAAAACCATAAATAAATTGTACTCCAGTGTTCTGTAATTATTTTACATTACTTTTATCCAGTTCAGTGAGCCAACTCTTTCCCAGGACTTATGTCTTAAGGTCTCACAATGTTCAGGTGCTTCTGAATATAAACCATATTAACATTCACCATCATACGTGAACATCATCCTGAGCTACAAATCAACTCACACTGTGTTTCTACTCTTTAATCATTTGCTATTCTACCCCATTGACATCTGGAGTCGTCATAAAGGACCATAATTAGAGTTAATACCACAATTGTTACTCTGATCAAGGAGGGGAAGGTGTTTTCAATCAGCTCTGTGACGGAGGTCTTATTGTTAAATTCATGATTTAAAGTGTCTTTCTTCATTTTGGCCTCATTTATGACAAAAGACATTTCAGTCAAGCGTTCCAGCGATCCAGAGGACAAATGGAAATGTTTGGTCGCTCCAAAAGCATCTTTCATCTCTGTGTTTAAACGGAGAGAGTTTTAAAGAAAACTCTGGATATTAAGATGCTACTTTTGAGAGTTTATTCAACCCTAATGCAAAGAGAAACACAAAAAGAACACAAGGTTTAATCAAACACCTGAGGTTACTAATCTTTGCACTGCTAAACTAATATGAAAGCATACATATGAAAGCATACATTTCTCCGACTAGGTGCATACTGGGAAACCCTCATGTGAGAACAAAACAATATAACATTATGAAAGCGTAATTTGCACACGTGTCTGTGCGCAGTAGGAATTAAAAAAGGAACAGGGTATTTTTAATGCTCAATGAACAATCTTGGTTTATTCCCTGGGGTCTCTGAGAGGGGTATGAAGGCATCTAGATTGAGACTGAGGTGGTAAAATGTTCATCAAATAGAGGGAGCAGCCTGGGTGACAGCAGAGATTAGATTAGCGTGATCGAGGCTATTGATATCGCTGCGGTTGTCCCCGGGGAAATGGTACGAGAGGTTTAATTCACAGTCTTCTCATGATCAAGAGAGGTAGGAGCTGTAGGAGCAGGAGAAAATGAGACACCTAAAATGAAATGTGAAGTTTCCTGCACTCACAGGTTATAGTTTGAGTTGAGATATGGAGCTATCTGACCTGGTTTGTCTACGTGAAGAGACATTGTTCCACCAACTATAAATTCCACATTGCTGGAGTTTGAGCTTGTTTAATTACTAGCGGCCCACAAAACTCTGTACCCGATCCTTTATCCGCAATTGTCTCCAAGTCAAATCCCCGATTTATTTCTCTGCAGTGTTTCTTTAGAAATTAACAAAACCTTTAGAAAAACGTCCTAAATCACTAAAACATAGATTTTTACAAACACCTTTCAAAGTGCAGATTTTCAAAAACCCTGGTCTCTGTACATCCATGAGTAGCCTACATGTAAAGGGGAAGCATTTGTGAAATGATAGCGTCACAGCCTACTGTTGCTGTGTGTATATCAACACTCTACACCCCAACCTTACAGGTTTTAAGAAAATCTGTTCAGTAGTTCTTCTCCCTTATAAAAAAAAAACCTATAGTGTCTGCAGCCTAGCAGCTAGTGCAAACGACACCAATCACTAAAGTCTGTTGTTAGATGTATTTATAATGAAGCCAAAATGTGAGCAAACATATTTGCTGTATAATAAAGTCGTACACTGTGGTTTATTGCCATCAAAGAGCCGGGCTTATCGATGTCTGCTTGTTGATCTCCACTGAGGTCTGTTTAATGATCTCCGTTGCTCTCCTCCTGCTATAAGCTGTCTGTCAAAATTCAATTAATTTGTCAGAGGTTATTGGCCTGCCAGTGCACTGCATTTTAATAAAGCTGAAGTGCTTTGATAAGACCTCGCTGTAATTGACACCGAGGAAGCGATAAAGCCGCCTTTATTTATTTCCTCTTTTTTTATTTTGCCTCCCGCAGTCGATGATTCTCCAGTGCAGCTTGATCGGCGCATAGAGGACGCATCCTTCAAGCCCTCTTGAAACTCGATCAAGAGTTTTCAGCGAGTGGTTTCATTTGAACTCCAGTCTGGGTTTGTGAAAAAAAAGGGCAGTGACTTCCCCAACGGTGAGACTGCTCTCTCCTTGTATGTGTCTTCTCTGTCAAGGCTGGTATACTGAGCTGACACGTCTCTTTTCCATCAAAGTGGCACATCTGGGCCTCCTGGAGCTGTAGTCAAATGTCACCCGGAGCCCCCCACAGAGTGATGCCAGCCCTGTGTGGGGTTACACCGCCAGAATTCCAGTGTCATTCTTGTGTCGCTGCCCACTATGACACCCATGGGTTACTCTCCCATTGTCCGTTTTAAGTGAATTGTAATAGAAAGTTTTAAATATTTGATTAGCAATCGTAAGATAAAGGTAATTTTTCTGGCGTGATCATCTTCTGTTTTGTCAATAATGACATCTTTACCTGGAGATTATGTGTTTTGTCTTATTTTCATTTGCTTTCTCATCACTTTAATTATGAATCACTAGACTAGTGTCTGTGAACGGTGCTACTTAAATATACTTTTGTTGCCTACTTATTTTACTTGTCTTAATCATTTATCGTGCAACATCACGCACATACAGTACATGTCAACCACCACCTTCTGCTTTCTTGTTGAGAAGTTTGTCTTCATCCTGTAACGTTTCACTGAAGACCAACTGAACGCTAACGTGACTCAATATCTTAAAGTACTATTAGTACAAGAAAGAAGAAAGAATGGAATGAAATAGTGTAATAGTTGGGTTGTTTGCCTCATCTGACGTCCTAGAAAGTATTGAAATGACAACTATTAAAGGTTTGTGGGGGAAATCTAAATTGTTCCTCAGATAGCGCACAACTAATCGAATGTTATATATAGTTAAAGTATTTAACGGACCATCTGCAGCCCAAGAGTTGTGACCATTTGCTGGCGAACGTAGGTAAACTGGTCTGCTACCCTCAACAGAAGTGTCCACTCTCACCGTCCTAATGGACAATGTCTATGCAACCTGTCGCTAGCAGACACTGCCTGGTATTAAAGGAGAGCTCCATCAATTTTACAACCACACAGAGATTAGTGTACTATCATGAGTACTTCTCAGCCTGAACAGCGGTATAATGTCCACAGTGATTACACTGCTTCCCATTTGAAAGGATTCAGAAGATTCAGAGTAGGCTTGATATAGATACTTGGGACTAAAGGTCAGGACATTTCTGCCTCTGCTGCTTCGTGTTTGACCGTTTTCTCAAGATTTTTGTGGAAACGTATGACTAACCTGGAGTTTTCCTCTGACTACACGTTAACAACAGAAGACAACTTTTATTTCACGAAAACTTTTAAATCCAATATCATAATTATCTAAAACTGCATTTAATCCATTCAGCTAGAACCATTCTTTACTCTCAGTGTTTGTTTTCCAAACTTACACTTTTCTAACTTGATATTAGAAAAAAGAGGAAGTAATGAGGTCTATTACACTCCATACACTTCTCATTAGAGTTGCAGGCTTAAGTTACAGCTTTACAGGTATTATTGCTATCTAAGGGATACCCTCTGAACATCATAAACAGTTTCCATAAATAACCACTTAGCAACCAGGCACAAACATCACCCACATACACCTTCCCCAGCGGGCGCAGCTATTCTGAGAAACCTTCCGTTCCTTCTTTTCTTCTGTCTCACAACCTTCAGCCTCAACAGAAGTGGATTGAGTATTGGATTTATTTGTCATTTCTCAGGTAGCTCATTTTTGCAAAGCTCCAAAGAAACGGTCAGCGCGAGGAGCCGGATGGATGCTGAGCTACGTGATCTTGAGCGAGATTTGGTAAATGCCTTAGGATAAAAATATACACAAGCCCTTTGACCACCTCAGTGTTTTATTCACCTCTGCTCTCCGTCTCTGTTTTGTCTTTCACACCCATGCAGACTTGATTGAGTAGATCTCAGACTGGCCTTGACAGGTTAAGTAGGACACAAGACACGACTCTCTGCAGGTCCTGGCCTGCTGCTCACTCACATTACCAGATACATCTGTTTGAGGTCTTTCCCTTAAAGGCCGATAAGTCATGTTATCACGGGTCTTGTTTTCTACACAGAAGATCGCGGAGGACAGCGGACTCGGCCGGAAGGCGTCTGAAAACGGGGTTTTGAGCTAAACAGCTTGTTTTCCCTCGGACAAATTGATTTTGGCGTGTTCGCTTGTTGAATGCCACGTTTTCTGATTCATGATAACTCAACATGTTATGAAATCCCACGCAGGGCTGTGGAGTTTCCTCTGGGCAGATCATCTCATCATTTGATGCAGGAGGCCCTGGTCTCGTTCGGACATCTATTGGATAAGAGGAAATGTGATGTGCTATAATTTGGTGGCATCAAAGCACATACAGTAATTCTGCATAAATAGTTTATGTAAGAAAGATTTAGGTTTTCTTACATAAGCAATTCATCTTATATTTATGTACTGGTTTCACTAAAGACACCATTTCAGGCATGTGCAGTGTAAAGATATCAAGTAGGAAGCTCAGCCAACACGACCAAACCAACATCTTTGTCCGAACACGGCCCAACTCACCAGGCCCGACAGATCCCAACGAAAGTCGATGGGTCCTAACAGGTCACGACACATCCCGACAGTCTCAGGTCAGGTAGCCACACTCTGAGAATTAGAAATTTGGATTCAATAATTACATTATAGTTAACGTTCTACTACATTGACAGGGGGTCAGCTGGTGCCTCAGTCATTTTTATAAAGTAACACTGAGAATAATATTTTTAGTGAAGGGTGTATGTTATGTACATATTCTGTTGACTTCTACTTTATTCCCTTGCCTACCTCATTCTGATTTGCCTGCTGCTGTAACAAGGGAACTTCCCCGGTGTGGGATCAATAAAGTCTTATCTCATGTTATCTTAATGTAATTTTCACCAACACAAAATGTACAAAAAGCATTTATCAGTGCAGATTCCAGAATGAAAAAAACTCTGCACGTGTGGGAGCTCAGAACCAGAACACATTTCTGTAAATATGTTTGGAAATGAAAACATAATATGCACAATTGATTTAAAAAAAAAAAAGAATGAGTCTGAAGGTCATTAATGAAGTGCCGGCCGCAGCCACGGTGGTAATTATAACCAGCTCAGGGTCTCGGCCGACCAGCACATAGTCACAGACGAGTGGAGGAATTAGTTTAGCATTAATGCAGGGACACTACACCCAGATCCCTCACTGGTCTGAGGGGAGATGAAGAGCTTCATCCCATCAGCTTGCATAATCGGGGAAAAGTGGGTTTACTGGACCTGGCTGTCTGGAGCATAAAAAAAGAGAAAGGTGTGTGTGCACGTGTGTGGTTGTTCCTGCTGGACGGGAATAAATGTCAAAATTCAGCCATAAGGTGCCTAATTAAGCTGTTCGTTGGCTGTGAAGCATTATATCTTTGCCTTTCACTTTGTGTCCTCCTTGGCGAGAGAACAGGCCCGTAATCATTAATGAAATGGTATGGATGAGTCCTTGAGGAAATCCTCTGCCATGCTTGCATGAGCATCAATCACGTATTGACTGAGTGTGTCCGAAGAGGGAGGGGGGGGGGGCTCCAGAGTGTGAGCGGAATATCTGTGAAGTTTTGGGCTGGACTGGCTGCCCCCGTCTCAACTTTATAACAAGCTGTCAGGAGTGACTGTGTTATTAAAGTCCGACGTCGTACCTGTCTCTTTCCTTTCTCTATCAAACTGAAACAACGACTTTCCTAAAAGGGGGAGCACTGAGCTGTTCCTATTTGTAAAAGCAGATGTGCCTTTAATGCGGCGCCCTCCACCTGAAGCTCCTGCTCTAGCTGTTTGTGGGATGTCAAGGGATCTGTCTCCCTCTAGCTTTAAGGGGCGTGGATGTGCAGCTCATTCGTATGTGCGTAGGTTGAGCAGGTTGAGTCACTTGTTTCTCACTTATTCCTCCTTTGTTGAATCTTTAGCTCAATGAAACACAAGAGGACAAATGAATGTCTCACTCAGTGGATTGTTGGGAGACGAGAAAATGGTTGCGTGGTTGTGTTTTTACCTCCGTTTCCCTGCTTTTTTTAGTAAAAGAAACTTTAGAAGGAAATTACAGTGATTATTTTCTCGAGTTAATATGTTCTCCAGGGTGTCAGGCAAAAATGTATTTTAGCACCATATTTGTGGAGTTTCTAGTGGCCACATGAATCATCACATCAAAGAAAATACAATGAGCTCTTAGAAATAATAGGAGCTGAATAATGAAACGCTGTTCTTGTGTTTCCCAAATCAACAGTTGATCCAGATGTCTACAATACCATCTTCTGTATGTGAGTAAATGGCAGGGTATTACACAGCAGTAGTTCATTTAGTTGGTTTGAATCCGTTTATGCTCAAAAACAACTCGTCATGTTGTAGGTTAAAATTACAAGTTAATAATAACCTTGGGGATAAGGAAAGTTTACCGTCATGATTAAAAGTAACTACTGTTGTCGGTGGGAAGCTCCTGCTTTATCCCTTCATACACTTTGTGGCTCTGTAAGAACATCACATCGCTCCCCCTTTGCTCTCAAAGGACAGGAGTCATAATTACTATGGCAGCTCTGGCTTTGACCCCTTCGACGTAAGCATATGACGTTTTTTGGAGGAATGAAGGACTGAGTTTCTTTTCTCAGAGGGAAAGTCTCCTGTTTGTCCATGATGACGCAATTCGGCTTTTTTTCATTGCACATCATAGTTTTTTCTGAAGCTCGTAGACAACAACAAAAAAAGGAGGGTTGGTATTTTTCGTTATCCTTTTGCCCTCCTTTGTCCCTCTCAGACTTGGTCTTGCTCTTGCACTCGGTTCCTCCACATATGTCCCTCCTCGCTAAAATAGAGCTGCAGAGCCCTGGAGAGCAGAAGCTGAAGTGACGGCATGTCATCGCTGTCCCATATCAGTGACTCACTGAGGCCTGTGTGCCCCGGCCTGTCACCAGCCTGTCGCTCTCTCTTGCTTGGGCTGGTCGGTAGCACGATGTCTCATCACCTTGGCGCTGTTAACACCAGCCTCAGAAATCCCCTCCTCGCCCAATGTAAAGTTTCACAAGAGTTTTCCCGAGAGGAAGAAGCCTCTAAACTACCCGTCTCTCTCCCGGCAAACCTTAAACTTTAGGATAAAACAAGAGAGCGTTCTGGGAGACCTGAATGATTTCCACTGCTGGTCAATTTGGTTCACAGCCACAGTCTTCCCTTGTGCCAGAGGGAAGAATAATTACCATCGACTATTGGAAATGCTGTGTTATGTCATTAGAGGAAACACATATAGCACCAGATTTGCGAGCTGTCAGGAAGAAGGAGAATAAAGAGGGAAGTGTTATATCGTGGACTTGAAAATGTGACAAATAAAGTTATCACAAATAAATAAAGGCTTAATGTGGTTTGGCAGGTGCTGCGTAGCATCCGGGCCCTAATATCCGAGCAAAATATTCAAAATTGTAATTTGTGGGTTGATAAAAGCCATAACTGAGGGCGTGGGTGGCTGCTTGTCTGTGACGCTGATGTGCAGTAATAGAAATCTTCAAGCCACAGATAGATAATATATTATACAGCCGGGCATGTTTGAAGAAAAAGGAAATTTAATTAATCTTTCGAGTGATTTTTTTCTCCAGTATAGCTAAACTCCGAGATCTTTATCTGCTTGGGTAAGTGTCATTTAAACTGTGAAATCCTTATTTGATTTAGTTTTCCAGGTAGAAGAGTCTCTTACATACGGTTTAAAGTGTATTAAGTACTTTTCATTGACTATTATCGAAGGCAAAGCGAAATCACGAAGCCAAAACGGGGCTTAAATGACAAAGATATAAAAAGTCTTGTTGTGATCAAGAAGAAATTAACATGAAGAAGAAAAATACATGTGACCCCTTGGTGTGCCTCTGCAGGGCGCTGTTATTTGACGTGAGATTCATTATACTTAGGTCAGTTTCCATCACAACCACTCAGCATTAAAGGTGAAACTCATTAATCTTTAGTGAGAACCTCTGCACCTTGTTGAAGAAGGTCCTTGGACAGGACAGATCACAAGATGTGATAAATATAGAACCTGTCGAGAAAAAGGGTAAAACTTGCCTTCGGTGACATTCAAAGGAATAAAAGCGGATAGGATATCGAGGCTCAGTAAATATAGAAGTTACATTTAAACATGACCATTTTTTAAGTAATATAATATCTAGGTTTTCACCAAAACAAAATGAATCATGATTCAATGAGGTATGCAAGGATTATTATGAACTTATTTATGAACTTTCAGCTTTCAGATTTTTGTAAAATATGTAAAATTCCTTCCAATGTAACTGACATGTGTGCTGCATAAGTTAATGCAATCAAATAAAGCACAAATACAGTGTTTAAAACCAATTTTCTTGTTATTGAGTCCAGAAAAAGTCCAGAAAAGTAATCGAAAGGCGAGTTGGGTTTGGTTCCTCTCACTGTCAGAGAAATGAAAACTAAAACACGACCATGAGCCGCTTATAAATACTTTGTAAGAGTGGGTAAAGGTTCCCTTTGCTTTTGTTACAAAGCCTCTTCTGAGATAAGATATGCATTTGTATATTTTAATATTTGTCATCTTTGTGAAAATTACCTTCATGCCATTTATCCTGTTTCCCTGTGTCCTTAAAGGTCAAGTAAGGAAAAATAGAGGTTGTTGCAGTGCGGAGGTGGGGGTTCAGACAGGTGTGGACAAACCACTGAGAGTGTGATTGATGGAAAAACCCTCTGAAGGACTCGGTAGAGCTGGCGTCTCTTACCGGCAGCAACCTGCCACAAACACAAGCCCACATCCCACACTCAAGGATCGACTCTCCTCCTCTGGCTCCACAGCGACGGCTACGCTCATTTCTCTGATTTCCTGTTAATACTTCATGGCTGTAACTAATTCTTCACTCATTTGCAGTTCATCTAACATCCGCTCTATTTTTAACCCACTGGGAGAAAGAAACCAGGTGTGGTCTCATCTGGCGTTTCCTCCGCTGGTATGTAAGGGCATCGGTCGGCTGCAGGATGTCAACACAGTGGGCGGGGCCGACAGCGCTCAATGTCACGGTACACCTGGAATTAACCTGCATCTGGGTGATCTGGAGCAGACAGTCTGTACAGAAGTGTGACTTAGAACGATAATAATTATCGCTATAGAATTTTCATCAATAGCAACATAACAAAAGTTCGATATATACATAGATATGGTATGTGCCTTGTGCAAGCACGGTACCCATAATGTGTTTTAATATTCTCCCTCATATTTGTGACATGATTTGCTGTTTGGCAAGACTCAGGAGCAACAATCAGTCTGTAAACTTGGAAGAAATATTTTAATTATCAAGATTAATATCGATATCGACTGATATTTTTTAATCTTAATAAAAGTTTTGGCCATACTGCCCACTCCTATATCTGCTGTAATATTCAGTAACCACTTTATTTGGTACATCCAGAGAATCTATTGCAATCCAATACAACTTAGCCATAAATTCTACCCGTACAACGATAATATGCCCAGTTTTAAGTATTTCGTTAATATTATTCAGGTGGTCAATAGTTTGCATTATATTAGGAAGTATTTAAATTTTATTGTGTTTTTAAATGCCTTATGCAAACCAAGGGAAATGTCACGGTGTATAAAACTGACCAAACAAATAAGCGTTGACTTGCCTCATGAAAAATTGAACGTTTTTTTAATGGCTGCCCACAACATCACAAAATGGAAATATTCTAAATGTCCTCTGCATCATGTCATCCACACATTTAACGAAGATTCTGCCTGACGTAGATGGTATTTTTAGAAACATCAGTTTGTAGATTCACTATACAATAAAGTGTCTCCCCTAAACATACTCTTATCTAAAGTATCATGATCAACATTTTCTCTAGAGCAAGAAAAAACCACCTCAGACTCATCACATCAAAACCTATTGTATATATCGTCAAGCCTATTGTGTGAAGTCCTCACCTGGAGAAGTTCAACGTCACTGTTCAATGTTATATAAGCGCTGACAGACGATGGATCAATCAAAGATAATCTTAGCAACCACCCAAATGCCACATCACTCAGGGATTCTTGGCTGTAATCTATATTTAACAGTAGCCTTTGGCACATTTTTCATTTGCATTGATATATTCCCCCCCCCCCCCCGCAGAATGGAAAACTTCCACGACTTTGTTTACTTCTCTCACAGTGGAATACAGCCTGCAGCGATGCATATCCACTGTGATGCAACATGACCCGTCACTGACACAGAAACAATATTTAGGAAGAGCTTCCCGAGCGAAATAATGAGGTGTCCTTTGACGCTAAGCCGACACGAGGAAGTAGCTTTTGAGTTTTACCTTTTAAAAGGAATCGTCCTGCTCTAAAAACTGAAAGACCCAAAATAACTTGTTCACTATAACTACTCACTATTGCCAATATTCTTCAGCACCTTATCGTGAGTGTAGAAATGCATTAATCAGACCAAGAGCAGCAAGCAGAGTCAGGACACACATGGAAACAGAGCTGTCATGACTCTTTTCTATTCAGCGAAGCCAAAAGATTTGTAAATCCAGCACAGAGTGATTTCCTGCCTGCTGCCATCCACCTGTCAGCCATTTTGACACCCAAGCTGCTAATATCCCTCAATTTATCTCCGTCGGTGACTATTTTGGACTGGCTGCTCATGTCTGGATGTTCAAACACCCCTTTCTTTTTGTTTTTTACCCTCTCTGACACCTTTTCATGGACTCACACTGACACGTGCCGCTCGACCGACAGACAGATCCTTACATGAGAGACATGAGGTATCCCGTGAATGAATATGGATGGAGCTGTCCATCTGCCACGTTAGGCAGATGGACTGACTGAATGGTGATGGGGGCCCAGCGAGAGGCTGAGACGGCAGAACAACGCTCAATTTGAACGAGGCTCTAATATTTTTCCAGCGAGCCAGGGGGTGGGGGGGATATTTTCAGTTGCGTTTTTATACCCCCTCGTAAAACAGAGTGAGGAGGCGTGACGTTTGAACTATTAGCTTTGAGCGAGCAGGGAACATGAGGAGAGCGACTGTCAGAATTAGCAGAGGCAGAGAAAGAGGTTTGGGTTTGCTTGTCTAGGAAGAGACACGGATCTAAGCATGTTTGCATACATGTATTTCTATGCACGATGGCACCCTGGAATCAAACGTGCTAAAGCTCGCATTCAGACCAGTGGCCAATTAGGAGTCTCCATTCCACCTGACGAGCTCGTCTCTGGATAGGTGACGGGGCGCAGCCGCATGAAGCGAAACCCACACATTGACAGGGAGGACTAATTAATGTAAATCAAAGTAAAACTGACGACACGAGATGTAATCTAAATAAATAATTAGAATGAAGCATCTGGGATCAGTGGGAATATAATGACGGCAAATAAAAGCGCTGAGTGTCTGGTTGTTTCTCGGCCCCCTTGACGTGGTGGTGTGTGCTTGTTAGCTTTTGGTGGTCAGCGGTGTGCGGCGGGGACTTCCTGTTTGTCGGCAGCACTGTCGCCATGACTGGAATCCAATGCGATGAGAGTGGACCAAAAGTGTGTGGTACTCATGCCCATTGAGTACATCCTACTCCTAACGAGATAAAACACAATGACCTGTCGTCTGTAAATTGGTGTTAAGAGCATCATAAAACTTGGATTAAATTAGCAGTTAAGTGTAATTAAACTTTGATCTAAGTGTTATTCCACTACTTAAC
The DNA here is from genome assembly GCA_026259375.1 of Verasper variegatus. Classification (NCBI taxonomy): domain Eukaryota; kingdom Metazoa; phylum Chordata; class Actinopteri; order Pleuronectiformes; family Pleuronectidae; genus Verasper; species Verasper variegatus. Next base: position 14,225,094 of record CM048056.1, read on the forward strand.
CATCCATTCACTTCAACTGCAAACAGTGTTCATGTTCCTCTCGTGTATCTGTTACACATAAGTCCGGATAATGTGGCTGTTCAGCACCAAAGGATGAAAGTGTGAGATGTGGGAGCTGCAGCGTCTCAATTTAGCTCCTTAAAACTCTCGTCTCTCTTCCTCTTCTCTCTCCGTTTGTATATTTAATGGCAGCCAGATATATCTTGTCCCTTGGGTGACTTTGAAACATTTCATAAAAATACATGGCACTACGTTAAATCAGATTATATTACCAGAGTCTACATCCTCATAAATACATTTAGGATAAGATATTCAGCGGAGCGCTTGCTTTGATTCCTCTCATCTCAAATTTAGAGGTAAATGAATCCTTTGAGAAGAAGAAATTATAATGTGAATGTGTATCAGACAGGAAATCAAAGCTCACCATATTGCCAGTATGAAGACCTGAGTTTAAAAAAACCCACTTACATTAAATATTAAGGTTTCTGCTGATGAATAAAGGAATCAGAGTCAGAGAGCATGAAGCCAGTGACTGTGACAAACCAAAAAAACAATAAGAAATTATGAAGAAATTTGTATTTTAATCTTTTTAATGGCCGCTTTATTTTCCTATAAAGGAACAAAAATAAGAATCCACTTAGTTAAAAATATCTAGGGGTGTTTTTTCTTCCTTTCAGAATCGAAGCAACGTACTGAAGCTGTTACCATAAACATAAGAGTTTGTGGTAATACATTTATACCTTGGGAGTTGTTCCTACGTCTGCTCGCTCAACTTCAGATTTCACATTCTCTCTGATGATGCTGACTGACGAAACTGCTGATGTGCTGCTGCTCGTTCATTGTGGTTCCCACTTTTTCAGAAGTTTAGAGTGTGCGCCGAGCGAAGGCAGCGCCGGAGACGGGGCCTTGGGATTGAGACAGATGAGGAGACTCAGCTCCTCGTAGGAAATAGTCATCTTCCCTCTCTCCCCCGCGTCCTGTGGGAGATCTGGCTGTGATGAGAGCCAGTTTGCTGCACGGCTGTCTCCAAACCAAAGGCTTTGTTTTGCCCCTCTGCGAGCCGAGTTGTTGACAAAGCTTCTGACTATTTACAGCAACATTTTCTCAGACTCTCTCTCATACCCAGAATTACATGGGAAATATGTCTGCCGGTTTACCACGGGCAATATTGGAAATTCTCTTGTGATAGTTTACACAGTGGAGGAACTGCACAAAGCCCCTCCTTGCCGCACTTAAGCATGACTAGCAAAGCGTTTGATCTGATCAAAGGGTGTCGGAGCAACTTCGGAAGAAGTGACTCACTGAAATCTTAGTGCACTCCTGCAAAATGAGGGGTGGGCATGGATTTGAAAGAGCCACTTAGCCAGTTGTTACTTGTCAAAGTTGATTTATTAGTCTGGTGTCTGATGCTACATTTCCAGGATGTACGTATTCATTTGAAAACACATCAACTCTGCTGTGGATCTACCGGGCGTCTACACATAAAACAGCAAAACAGAGAAGTTTGGAAAGTTTGAAAACTCGGGCACTGCTTTTCACTCCGGACGGGCAGAAACCGAGACACGGACACTCCCAACCGCTTGCTGACGACGTAAGCCTTCGCTAATCCATCAGGCTCCTATCACATGACCAATTTCACTTTGCAATCGGTTTCCTCTGCAGAAAATGTTCCCTCTTACTTCTTACCACTTAGAATTAAGGTAGAAACACCAACATTTTATAAAAAACAATGAAAAAAGTCACTCACCCCCGCAGATGAAGCTTGGTAGTGTTGACCAGTCGGCTTGAAGGATGATGAATTAGCGTTGAAAGAGCAGAATACTGGAGGACATCAATGAAAAGCCACTGGCAATTCACAGATGAGTGAACATTTCGCTGAGTCAACTTTTCATATCTGTGGGAACACAAACACTGATGTGAAGTCCTTAGCCCACCTGATTGTATAGTTGAGTACATCTCCACCTCCACCTCGCTTATGACGCATTATCCTTTTATTATCAGTTAAATTACGTCATAATTACATTAAGAGTAACCTTTAACCACGTGTATTATGCACCTACAAGATCCTTTAGAACATTAATAAGAACAGTTTTCTTCATTGTGATTGCACGTCCATGAAAACAGCAAACATGAGCTGCTAATGGGTTTTGCATCCTTTTAGTGATACTAATTTATATCTCACGAAAAGGACAAATGAAAAAAAGTCTGTCTTTCCTCGTTACTGTCATCTACTGTAATTAATTGAATCCATGGCAACATTATCCTTCCTGTTTCTTCTTTACCACTGTGGGACCCGACGTCATGAAGTCAAAAGTCTCAATCATCGTGTGAACTTTTTGATGTTGCACAGGTGGTGGGAGGTGAGAAAAGAGAAATCAAATGAATATTCGGATCAATCTTTACTGAAACATTCCTCAACAAAGTACTTTTCTGGTTTTCATCATTAGCTCACGTCAGGCTCGATAAGGAGAAATGGAAGCTGCTGCATTGTGTGTGTTTTAGAGAGAGAGAGAGAGAGCATGACAGGGTAATGTGTAAAAGATCCTGCTGGACTCACACTCTGTCTTCATTAGCTGTGATGTATACTGTGCTGCAGTGGCCGTAACTCATCCTCATCTGCCTTTAAGACAGCGCTATTCATCCCCACACGCTGCCACACCTCCGCTCCATCCTCTGGATACCACAGACTCATTAGGGAGGCCCTGCCTTGTCGGAGAAGGCAGGCTGTGGCCTTTGCTGACAGAGAAGATGGCATCTTCAGAGGAAACAAGGAAAATTTAACTAAGTGTCCTTGAGAGAATTGTTCAAGAAAAAAAACAAAAAAAAACATCTTTAAGCGATTCTGTATAATACTGAGAAACATTTTCAGAATCAGTTCAAACACCATGAAATGTAAGAAAATAAAAAAAATACTTTGATCATCCTTAAGACACATATTGTGCCAAAGATTCCTCAAAAGGCAAATATTAAAAGAAAAAATTGTTTATCTGATTGCAATTTGGGAAGTAAGGTTCAAAACACAGCGAAAACAGAAATGCACTTTCATCTCTCCAAAGGCAGCCCCGTGGTTAACTACATAAAAAATGTACCCCAACCCAAAAAGAAATCAAAGGTCCCGCATGCATGAGGAGAAGTGCAGATCAAAAGGAAACTGGTATAGAAGCATTTTGGTGTTGAAACTTTATTAAAAACAGAGAAATACTGATGTGACAAGGGTTTAAAATCAGTCATTAGTCCACAGTGGTGGGCCAGGGATGAAGAGGAGAGGAGGAGGAGGAGGAGAGGGTTCACCAGGGGAGTTGGTCTCTACAGTGGGACTGTGGGTTTGTCCTCATCTTTAGAAATGTCTGCCGGATCGTCTGCGGGTGTCAGAGTGAAATAGCTCGTGTGCTGAAACTTGAGCACCTCGTTGCCCCAGCTGGTCCATCCGGGCTGCAGGCTTCGAGCAAACAGCTCCAAGCACGAGGCGTCCGCTCCGACGTACCGCTTCAACACCTCTGTGGGGAAGAAGAAACAAGGAAGATTAATGATCATGAGTAGATTAAGTCACTGTAGCGTTTTAATTCAGTAAATGACAAGTATCAACCAACGGGTGCACAAAACACAAACATGTTCAAATGGTATTTTCTGTATCACATGAAAAATGTGTGCACGCACTGCTCTTTATCTTCTGTGTCACATTCAGTACGTACATGCATTGTGTCCCGTGAATATGCCGGTAACAATAAAAGCTATTTCAAGCGATTCTCAAGTACATACATTACATGGATGTTGCAGAAATAATCACATCCATGAAATACTTTCTTTTAACCACTAGTCGAAGTAGGGAGCAGCGTTCTTATGAATGGGTCCCTGCTTTGACTATTTTCATACAAATGCAAGAGGCAACTTGTCTCGTAGAAATTACATTTATATACAACTAAACTCCATCTGGTTTTTAGCACTGCCACCTCACAAATTACACTTTTAATGGTTTTGTTAAAGCACCCATGTTTGTTGTCATGGTTACAATAATAAAAATGTGGTTAAGGTTGCAGTTATGAATAAAAGAAACAACCAAGACTATCGTCCGACTTCATCCTTTATTCCTGTCATAATTACTACAGCTGCTCGAGGTTCCCTCACAATAAAGCACAACTATGCGTCGTAACAAGCTGCTGCACAAGGGACCTATGAGGTCGGTTTTTTTTTTTTACAAGAGGACAGAAAAGTGGCTTTGCAATTTATTTTTATGAGTAAGGACATGCATTCAGCAAGAATGCGCACAATGCGGTGACCCTGATGCGTTCAGGTGCCACGGTAAGAGGGAACTTGCCCTTTTTGCCCACTTGGTAATCGAGCCTTGAACAGGACAAAAGAGGTAAAACATCCGATTGAAAATTTGAATAAATTGAAAGTTTTCTTGTCACTCTGTAATAGAACAGCACTAGCGACGCTCCAGCTCCATCACACCATTGAATAGGTTTTTTCTCTCTGGACTGGAAGTGACCTTGAGTTTTTAAGTGATGATATTCCAGCAGCACACCTGACAGATACGTTTCCCTTCCTCTGCCCTGGTGCTACTCTTCCTGCTCTTGTGCATGCTCAAACCCGCCCTGACACTCGACTCAGCCAACACTCAGGGAGTTAATGAGCTCAAAAGCCTCGTCCCCTAAACCCATCCAACCTGCACAATGTGGTGTCCTGCCTCCAGCTTTCTCATCCGATGTATGTCAGGGAGACAGAGTCACCGAATGGAAAGGCCAAACATGCAGCTCTCCGACTAATTCGTCCCGAAGCGGTGACTCAGCTCTCAAAGTTGAACAGAGAATAAAAAGGTCTAATTATCCTCTTAACTCTGAAATGGGACATCGAGTGAAACTTCTGCCAAGAGAAGGCTTGTGGCAGAGGAGGGTGTTACTCAACTGTTCTCTGGACGAGTAACATAACAAGTCCTAAGTTGTCTTTTAATTGTGAAATCCAGAACTGTTGTAAAACAGTTTATACAATACAGTAGAATTACAGTATTAACTTCATGTTATATATATATCATACTTTTCCTTTATATACACTCACATTTAATTTGTGAAGTTTGTTTACTTGGTGCAATTACTCTTAAAAGCCGCTCTAATCAATATTTTTATATCAACAATGAATGAAATGACGGTTTACAATCTGAAGACAGTTAGTTGTGGTGTCAAACCTATTGAGAATCGCCACTAAACTCGAGCCTGGAACTGTTTGCAATGGACAAGCACTGAAAACTGACGTGGTGGAGCATTTTGCGCATTAAAAAGTCAGATATTTCCCTGAGGATTGGTTGAGAGCAGAAAAGAAGAGAGAATGTTGGTCTTAAATTTGCTAGATCAACTGTATGAGGTGATGATACTTCAAAGCTTGTTCTGCTGCCCCCATGTGGCCAAGGGAGTCTGGGTTATTTCAGAAAGAAAAGAAGAAGCATATGAAGCATATTTCACGGATCAAATTTACAACAAAGAGGCGACTGAATCAATTACTTCTTCCTCAGATGATCCCAAAAATGTGGATCAATATTGGGAAGTCAAACGCTCTACAAGCAACCCCTGGTGGCGAAGCTGCTCCCTACACCCAAAAGAGCCAGAGTGATTTTGAACCATCTGACACGTTACAGTGTCACAGTCTCACACGTGTAGGAAACAAAAGACAATCGGACCATTGGAATCAGGGTTTCAAGACAAGGGGTGAAGTGAAAAAGCTTAATGCTGCAGCTGCCAATGAAACATACTGGTGCATAGATTACAGTGATTACAGGCGCAGTCCGTTTCCCAATCAACCCACAAACCCTGGCAGTGTGATGGAGTCGTTGAAACACTAATTAAAATACCATTTTTCACAATTTCTAAAGTTGCGGAAGGGGGGGCATCAAAGTGCAATCCCCCCCGTGCTCTCTTTTTGCAGCTTGACCATCTGGCAAGGATGTGTTGTGTCTGTAGCGGAGTAATGGTGTCCCCTATCTCTCCATGGCAACCGAGGATGTCAGTGACAGTAGCGGGACAGAAGTGGGTCAGGGTTTCTCGAGGCGGCGGGCACGAGGGCAGTGGCGTCACACCGACCGGGCTGCCCGCCGGCTCGAAGCAGACCCAACGAGCTAGACTCGAACACAAAGTGCGGCCCGGTTTTAAAGGACGATAGCTGGAGATGAGGATAAGAGAGTTCAGGGAGCTAAATGTTTAAGAGGTCGAGAGACTTTTAAATTCGATTTCTGGAATTTCTAGCAGTTTTCTAATCGATTGCAGGAGCGAACAGAAGAGAAAAATCACCCCTCAAGTGACTAGGTGTTCATTTTCATCTTAGATATTAGATTTTTATTGGCAGATCTGGGTCAAGCTCTTCTAATATTTGCCTCAGTGCAATTATCAACTACTACACTCGCAGATTTGAGCCGCACCCACTGCCGTCAGAGCTTTCTTGCCTCTCGCAGAACAACAGAAGAGGCATAGTAGCTGGAGATGAAACCCAATTATAGAGGCTACTCATTCAAGCCGTTTTTGGTAGTGCAGACACAAATAAACATTTAATCACTAGTGTAGCCGAGTGCACCTAAATAAAAATGTTGCTCGGAGGAAACCTGAGAGGCTTTGCACTGAGCAAAGAATCACATATGGAGACCGCACACACATCTGTTTACTAATCCACTTACTCTCTACGGTATCACAGCTCCACAACAGCATCTTTATGTTGCAAATCAATGCATTTCAACAATAACCAGCCACGAGTGTTCGCCGAAGGCTTTTCTGTGCTTCTGAAAGGGCATTGGCCGACACTGGCTGTGTTTTCGCTCTCCGTACTGCACAATAAATTGCATTCCCCTGAGAGGGAGGGAAATGACGTCAAGCCTTGCTTGTTCACAGTCCCTGAATATTCATCGCCAAGGTCTTACGTTGATTCCAAGTAGCAGAGTCCGCTTTGGAATCTAGTCTTGCCACAACACCACAATAATGGCAAACAGGAGGAATTGGACACATCTGAGCAGCAGGAGTTCAAGCTTTGACAAATCCAACCTGTCACGGGTTGAGGATTCAAGCCCTGCAGTTATTATGGATACAGTAGAGATCCTGTGTGCCGTGCCTGAGCAGTGATTCTCAAAAGAAAATTCTAACTTTCTGCAGAAAGCACATCAGATATTTCCACTTATATAATGAGATAAATCAATACTTTTTACTTGAGCATGTTCATTCCTCATACAAAAGCATATTGCCTTCATAATTTTGACCATTTTAAATTTTAAACTGGAAGACAATCAAGATGGAGCAATTTAAAAACCTGAGCTCGGTCTTAAAACCACTGATTTGCATGTGTGGTAGCAGGCTGTCGTAGGATTTAGAGCTCTTCACTGAAGCTGCACAGCGAGATAACAATCAGTGATGTTGCAGCATTGCCCTCTGGTGGCACAGTAAAACACAACTGTACTGGTAGATGGAAGATATGCACCTGAGAGTGAGGGCTTCTGGGAGTGGAGAGCTGATGGGACGCTGACAATCAAACGCGAGTCTTCTACAGGAACCTCTGACGTCTCTGAGGAGCTGAAAGTGGTCAAACAAATAGGATTAAGAGACATTAAGGGTTATCCTGCAATAAATGTTAATAAAACTGACACACGGAAGTCACCTCGTGGAGTGACCGGCAGAGGGACGGTATCGGCCCAGAACCAGCACTTCATACGGCTTCTTGTGCGGTGAATCCAGTGGAAACACAAACTGTCCAGATGTGGTCACCTGAAGGAAAAGAGCGACCCCTTTAAAACATCTGGAATCCCACCAACAGGTTGAAAGCTGTATCTGTTCATCTATCCGTACCTTGACCCAGAGCCATTGGGCTACGACCTCTAACCCCCAGTGTGGATACAGCTCCTCACGGACAAAGCACAGGTGGCTGGGCCGGTTTGTGACCCAGGTGACCACCAAACAGTTCGTAGATGCCAGTAGAGGTATAGGGAGACGTTTCAGCTGGGATGAGGGGAGAGAGCTGTATCTGCAGCGGGAAAAACAATGATTACATAAGATAAGATAGTAAATGCGATCATCATAACCTTCACCACTTCAACATGACGCTTAACAAGTCTCTATTTAATGAATTACTGATCTATTGGACTAATTTAAAGGCCATAGTGAGCAGCGGTTCGGTCTTGGTGCCTCCATGTTTCCAAAGATAAATCTGACAGATCTCAAGGTGATAAAGGAAAGAAATGAAGAGGGAAGAAAAACTTTTGGGATTGTTAAGTTTTACTGTTTTCTATGCTTTTAGCCATGAATGCTACTTTAACTGCTCTGCCTCTCGAGCCACCCTTGAGTTTGACATTTGCAGCTCACACTGAATTATTATGTAGAATTTCTTCTTTGGCCCAGAAAACAATGGTCCCAAACAAATAGATTCAAATGTTTCTGGTGATTCTTTGAGTTTCCCTTTAGTACCACCGGCAGATTAAAATGTGCACAAGTTCAGTGAAATGGCTCAATATCTTGGGTGGATTAGCGCAAAATCTAGCAAATAATCATGGTGCTTCGGTGAGACTTTAGTGATCCCCTAACATTTGGTCTTGCTGTTAAAATTTGTCATTTTCAAATGTATGGAATTTTATAATTGTCAGATGGAGTGCCATGAAATTTGCTGCACATTCATCAGCTCAAATATGTGCCTGCTGCTTTGTTTCATGAGAAACTCTGCAAAACATTCCCATCAACATCGGCCGTACTTAATGTTAATACACAAATGTTGGCTTGTTAACACACCAAGCTAACAGATAATATAATATCATATGTCGGCACAGCTGTAATGTTCTGTAATATAACGTAGTATTCTGTTGTATTGAATTGAACTTTTGTAACAGTTCCTTTATCTGTTTCCTCCTCCATCATTTTCAGGCCTGATTCTTTCGCTGAACATGTGAATTGGATTCCTGGAGACAAATCAGGGGTTTTTATCTGATCTTCCTTTCTGCTTTACTCGTTCAGACAAATTACCTGCGACTCCTTTTCACAGACTTGTTTTCCCACGGTGGATCCATGACGATTAAGTCAAACTTTCTTCCATCTGTGTGAGAAACAAGCAGCTTTTTAAAAGAAAATAAAGAGAACAACAGAATATGGTTTCACTTGTGATGAAGGGAATCACAGAGTGACACTTGTATTGAATTGAGGGAGGGGTGGACATGTTTGTGCCACACTGGCTTTTCCCCTCTCATTTAAATGATGTTACCACAAGCATGCAGTGACTTCAGCTGGAAGGCATTTTGTGTTTTTCTCGTCGTACTCACAGTGGACTAGCGGTTGTATTCGTGTGAAATCAGACAGCAGGAAGGATGCGTGCTGCGGTATCACATACTCCTCTCCCATCAGTCTAACCACTGTGGCCCGGTCCGCCCTGTTCTCCGTCACCCGAGAGAACAAGTCCACATGTGACGTGCAGCCACCCTCAGTGACAAGTGACTGGACATGTTCCTGCTCCTCGTCGTCCACCAGAGGTAGCTCTTTAGCCATTTCACAAAGAGCGGCCAGGCTGCACTCCTGGACATGAAGGGGCTCTTTAACGGTGTCCGTCGCTCCGTTCAGATAACCCAGGGATCGGGAAGAATCCAGCAAGGACTTGGTTCCCTCGGCGACGACAGACCTGATCTGCATCAGAACACAATGCAGAGATGATTCAGTTTGGGTGGTGAGATAAACTGAAAATACAGTAAATATTATATATATCAAGATTTCAAGATTTTGCAAGGGGGTGTTTGAAAATCCTGGAAATAAACTCAGAGTCTTGTGCTTATATGCAGGCCTTGCATTTGATTAATTTGGTTTACTTTATACTTCTACTATGCAACATCTAAGGGCAAATATTGCACAATATTGCAAATATTGCAGCGTTCATGAAACAGATGCTGCATTCAATAAACTGAAACACATTGAGAACCTTATAAACTGTTGCACAATGGACCTGGCTGCCTACATTACCCACAGTGCAACTGCTCACAGCTCAGCTGGAGATTTACATGGAAACATAACTGGAGCTGAAAAGTTGGATTTTCTCGAGGAAAGTTGTTCTTCGTGTGGCTGATTCATTTCAGGAGAGGAGACGTGCAGCTCGGACCTAAATTTACAGAACGAGGATCGACCTACTTTCTCGTGGAAGATTTGTGAATCAATTTCCCCCTGGTTGAGTTCGCTGTGTTTTCTTTTTCTTTTCTGGAAATAAAAATGTGTTTACACAGATGAATGGGAAGAACAAGAAAAGTAATCCAATAACACAATACTGCAATATGCAAATCATCCAAATGCTACAGTATGAGTATAAATCACTGCACCTTAGTACAGCACGTCCCCAATAACTGATTGTTCTTTCTACTGTATGTGAAAATATACTTGTTCTAAAGTTCTAATTTTACCTTCTGTGGTTTGTTTGCTTTCTGCATTTCCACGTGTCCCGCACCAGCAGCTGCGACCTCTTGGCCCTTTAACATCTGGAACCACTGGCGCTTAAAGCGACACTGCACGTGAGTGCGTTCGCCATCTGTCCAGCGGAGGCAGCGTGTGAACGCCTGGTCGATGAGGGAGCGTGAATCCAACACGCAGCCGTGTTCGCTCTGCGCCAGCACGGACATGGAGCAGCTGCTCGGTTCCACTACCAACGCCCAGATGTCTCATGCAGCTGGAATCTGCCCCACCTCAACCTGCACTGTCCCGGTTTCATAGCAACAGAAATGTCCCCAAACGAACCGAGTTCTCTTGAATCGATACCGAAAGTCAACTACCTCTCGCGCGTGTTTGCGGAAAGAGAGATTTGTGATGTTTGTCCCTAACGGACTTCCGTAAAAAGCCTGCTGCGTTCACGCACACTTTGTAAATCTGATTATCGGCTTGAGTAGCAATCCAATTTGGGAGTTTTAACGCGTTTCTCTGTCAGATTTTATTTTTGTATATTTATAATTAACGTTTTATTTTGTAATTCCCAGCTGCACTGTATTTTTAGAGTTCGGGAAATGTACGTGTTTTTTTTACGTGTGTGCGGACGTGAACGCAGCAAGGAAGTATACTAGGGAGTGTCAACAAATGCTTCAGTTTGCGGCTAGTATACATAGACACAACTTCGTTGGCGTCGCGCTGAAACTTTCTAACGACACATGGACTTCAACATGTTGTTGGTTCCGGCGCCGAAGAGCCGGATCGTCCAGAGACGGATCCGTGTCTGCGACTGTCGCTTCCAAACCTCGGCGGACTCCTCCGGCCAGGAGCTGGAAACCTCCGGGATGAACTTCAATGGCTTTAAGGGACTCCTGTCCAAAGTAACGGTTCTTTACTTTACTCTACTCACTGGCTGTTTGGAAAGATAATGTCACTTTCATAAATATCAGGCTGTTATTATAAAACCTAACTATATATTTACACTAGATAGATGGATAGATGGATAGATAGATGGATAGATGGATAGATGGATAGAGGGATAGATGGATAAAGGGATGAATGGATGAATGAATGGATGGATAGATAGATAGATAGAGGGATGAATGGATGGATATATAGATAGATGGATAGATAGATAGATAGATGGATAGAGGGATAGATAGATGGATAGAGGGATAGATGGATAGATGGATAAAGGGATGAATGGATGAATGAATGGATGGATAGATAGATGGATGGATGGATAGATATATAGATAGAGGGATGAATGGATGGATATATAGATAGATGGATAGACAGACAAATCCTCTCGTTGAGACTAAGTGCTGCTGTCTGTTGTGTTTGGGGAAGTGCGGGAGCCGTCGCCAAGGTCGGGGGGAACAGGGCGGCTTCACTCCCTAGACACCACAAACAGTGGAGTCAGGTAGTGATGTCTCCAGAACTAGAAAACACATGATCTGTAGAAGTTTGAAGTGTGACCGCAGGACTTCAGAATATGAGAGGACATCACACACAGTCAGAGTTGAATTGATCGACTCTGAATTCCTCTCATGGTTCTCCTGAACACTTCCTTCACTGATGAGCTGACCTTTGATCAGCAGATTTTCAGACACAGATTGTAATGGCATTCTTAATGCTGATTTGGTTGTGTGAGGAACCAATGGAGCCGTGGCAAATGAAAAAAGCTTAAACTTGAGTAAAGACGTCTTTGATTCATGTTAAAAAATGTCTGAGACATTTGAAGGTTTTTGTCTCCAGCAAGCGTCTGTTTTTTTTTTCAAATGTGTGTTAAACTAACTCATTTCCCTGCTCTTATCATCTCCCTTTACTTCAATATTATCGAGCAACCTTTTTCATTGTCTATTTTTTCATACAGAAATTTCCAATCCGTTCAGATGAAATATTTGTGGTGGCTACTACAGATAGAACGGCTCTGGATTCTGACAAATTTGGTGAGTAAATCGGCCTTCATGGGTTTCCACAAATTATAGACGAGAAAATGAAACAAATGCATTTTAAACTTTAGTAATCTGGTCCTCGTCGTTATCCCGGGTTTGACGGACTCTGTTCTGAACTTGCTGTGATTATTTATGTTCCTTGTAGAGGAGGTTCAGGATGGCTGTACCCTCTACTTGCTTCATAAGCTGGACCAAGATCTCCCCTCGGTGATGGAGGAGCAGATCACGTTTGTACCACATTATGACACGTTGATCCAGAGCGGCCTTCATGAGTACTACGATAGTGAGGGCAAGACGTCATTGTGTAAGCACTTACCTGGTTTAAACAGTCATTGGCTGTTCTAGTAAGCATGCTGGAGATGGACAGAGAGCTTAAGCTGCACTGCATCTTTCCTCACTTGATTCCTCTGTTCATTTTTCTAGCAGTACACACTTGCTGAGCTGATCGACAACTCTCTGTGGGCCACATCTAAAAACACAGAAATGAGGACAATAGAGATACGAATGGTTGGTTGTGGAGTTGCATGTAACTTTTTATCTTAAAGGAGACATATGATGCTTTTTCACTCCTTCTGTCCTTGTTAGAACCTAGAACCTGTCTAGGCGGAAAGGTGAGTAATACAGTGCTGAGGGCGTCTTGGCAACGCAGCCTGTTATTGTAACAGTGATTTGCAAGAACAACATTGAACAAAAGTGCTACACAAACAGTCCCAGAGTAAGTTCTATTGGTCTTGTCAACACGACATGCCCAGTTCTCATTGGTTGAGGGGCGGGACTTAAATGACCACCCAGGTGCTGGGTTTGATAGCGTGGCAGCTTTTGATTGGTTTGGGGCATGATAAATAATGTCCCTCTATAATCTCTTAATTATTAACCTAGATATGAGCATTATATGTCTCCTTTAACTGTTTTTATTTTAATGTCATTACAGTTGAATGAAATCTCGGAGGCAAAATTATATCTTCTCTTTATTTTCCAGCTTTTTGATGAAAGTGTGGGGAAAGCCGCCATCATTGCCTTAGATAACGGATGTGGGATGACCTCGCAGAAGCTCAAAGAATGGGCAGTATACAGATGCTCTAAATTCAACAGGGCGAGTGAAAAGTACGTTCGGCCTGATCCCGCCCCTCGGAGTCTCAACAGTGATATATCCTACTTTGGAGTTGGAGGAAAAATGGCAATTTTCTACATCGGAGACTCGGTCAGGGTAAGTCTTTCGTGATAATAGTTAAGAAGGCAGCATTACTACATTTGTGAAGCTAGTTACAAAAGAAAAGCACGTGGTCATTGCAGCGGAATTTATATGTTGCGTTCTTCCTGTCTTTCACCAGATGATCACCAAACCAGTCGGCTGCCCAGATGTCCATGAGCTGATTTTGTCAAAAGAAGATTTTAAGAGAAAAGAACAGAACAAGGAAGATATTTACAAAAGCTTCATCAGAAACAGGAAGGTAAACATTCTTTTTTGTTTTTTTTAAGCGTTTCGTACTTTGATTGAAAATGAAGATGATCATGACTTGCAGTTCTCTGTGGTAACATCTGTGTTTCCTCCTGCAGCCCGGCGACCCGTCACACGTGATTAAAGACGAGGAGCGATTCCTCCATTCCTTAATCGCTGAGGAACCGGGGAAGGAAAGCTTCACAGCCGTGGTCATCACAGGGATCAGGCCGGAGCATATCAAATTTCTGGAAGAACATTTCGAGGTGTTGACCAGACAGCTAGCGTGAGTTATTTCACCCACATCCTCCACAATGATAATCCAACTTCTCTGATTTTCATTATTTCATGTTAAAACGTTTTTTCCCTTTGTTTCAGTCACACGTATCACTATTACATACATGGAGTCAATGGAAATGACCCAAGCAACAGCTTCACAAACTCCGATCATTCCAAAATTGACATTCAGGTAAGGCTGTTGGTCTTAAACAGTTTAAACAGCCTGTTTAGGGGAATTCTTACCATTCGCCTGTTGTCTTTGAATCAGGTCACCTTTCGTGAAAAGCCACCCAAATTACCCCGTGTGGTGAATCTCCAGGAAATCGATGACGACATGCAGAGTCTGTACATAAAAGCGGCTGCAGACACGTTTGAGTTTAAGGCCGCCACCGGAGTCGACACCGGCAGAGTGGAGGGAATCATTCGCTATCATCCCTTCCTTTACGACAAGGAGACATACCCACAAGGCCCGGAGGTGGCGGAAGGTATTAAAACGTTGTTAAATAGTCAACATACTTTGATGGATGACAGCTTTGGATCAAATTGTAGATTTTATCCTTTGTTTCTTCAGCAGATGAAGAAGATTGCGATGGTGAGTTTGGGGTCCAGCATCAGGCAAGAGGCAAGAGGCCGATCTTTGAGTGTTTCTGGAATGGACGCCTCATACCCTACACCACAGTACAGGAGTAAATACTTTCATTGTTGTCTTTCATTACTTTTTTTAACCATTCTATCTGCGAAACAAATGGAGCTCAACATGGATTTTCCGGGGCTGATGGCAATACAGGGATGTGGAATCTTTATCTCTTGTGGCCTCATAATCTTAATTTAATTTAATTAATTAAAGAAAACCTCCTCAACCCATGAGCTGTACCTTGTGGTTTTGTGCTGATTATATCCGTTTCTCCCACTGCTGCCCCTCGCTGCTTTGTGTATATGTTTACTGGTTTTTGTCATGTGTCGTTGTTGCAGGTTTGACTGGTGTGCGTGGAAAGTCAAAGGAGCAAAGGTGCCCGAAGATTGTTACAGTCGCTTTTCAGGAGTGCTCTTCACTGACGACAAATTCCAGGTCACGACGAACAAGCTCACCTTCATCGACATGGAGCAGAAAGTGAAGGGCAGGGAAACTATCTTCACGCGGGTTGTTAACGGACAGGTGATCATACACACGTATTTTCTTTTTCAATCGCAAAGACAATGAGTTTGTGGTCAAAGATCTCTTGGTGCAGCTTCTTTGAGATAAAGTGGTGAAACCTTCCACAGGAACAAAGAACTAACATACAGGCACAGTTCACGCAGTGGCTAAAAAACTGTCACGAGAATTTGGACAAGCAGGTGAAGTTCCTCAGCTTCGGGAAGATCATAACTCGACCAGAAATGGGCTCGAAGAAAATGCAGCATCCCTGGGCCACGTTCTCCGCCATCGAATGGGACGGCAAAATATACAAAACAGGCCAACTGGTGAGCCTGTTTTTCTCTACATACTGAAAGTGTATTCTGATTGTTCTGCACTCTACCTTGTATCAATGCTTACTCACATTTTCACACAGGTGAAGTCTCAGAAAACGCAGCCGATCATCCATGGCACCGTGGTCCAGTTTTTGCTGTATGGAAATCATGACAGAGACATCTTTGCCACAGGAGGACAGGTTGAAGTTCGTCTGGTAAGGAAGGAAAATGTCTGCAACGTATTACTGCCTCGGGAGGTTTTCTTCCCGGTCTACACTACTGCATATATTATTTTAAAGTTGTTTTTTTTTAATAAAATCTCCACACGACGTTGTTTTACAAAATATTTCCACCCAAACGGGAACACGCCTGGAGGTGGAAATTAAGTCTTCATTAGAAGACCCATAAAATACCTGAGAAGAACATTGTGGTCCAAGTAACATTGGGCGAGGCTCCTTTAATCCCCATGGATTTGGTGCAGTTATGAGTCCCAGCAGGTATAAATGCGGAAAAACCAGTATTTTGTTGTTGTCCTTCTTTCTGGTGCATACACACAAAGCAACAGTGGGAATTTGCTCAGTGAGCTGCGACGTCATTGTTTCCCAAACTTATTACACACGGATGCACAGAAACCAGAGTTTTTGAAAAATCTCCATTTTTGGAAGGTGTTTTTAAAAAGTCTTTGTTTTCATTTTGACTCTTATTTGAGTTTTACTATTTAAAAATGAGACTAACGAACAAATTCTGCTTCCTAGGAACCCAAATCACTTTACAACAAGAACAAGATCGTGCCCATTTTCAAGATCGACAAGAACGCCACGGACGAAGGCATCAAGAAAAACATTGAAAATGACCTCTGCAGGTGAGTGAGCAGCGAGAGGAAGAGTTCCGCAGCGCTGCACTGACACCGACATGTTCATGAAAAGCTCACATCGATAGATTTTATTCAGGCCAATCAATAATTCGGTCTTGCTCTAGTTACCGTTTCTGTTTCATTGCCTTCATGTTGTATTTTATGCCGGATTGCACCTAATCAGCTCAAGTACATGATTGCTTGGTTCCAGGCTTCCACACAAGCTGAAAGTGATCTGGCAGGAATCTAACGAATGGCCACAGAATGTTTCTTGTCCAGCTGGGACTCCGTTAGGTAAAATATTGTGTCGCCTCCTCATCTCGCCTCTTCCCACGCACACCCCAGTCATCAGTTATAACACCGAAAAGTTTGTTTTGTGTTTTGCTTCAATATATCAGGGCCACTCAGTGTTGAGATCATGAACAAAAAGGGAGAGGTGATGTCGAGGATGCCAGCAACAAGCCAGGGGACGGTGATCAAACTGAGCGTCAAGCTAACAGTGGTCAAGAACGGTAAGATCGACCATGTTGCGAAAGAGAGAAATGTTCCATCGCGCCTGATGAGTTGAGATCCTCCATCACACGGATCCCAAACGAACACAAAGCGTCAAACATCAAACTCTTAATCGTTTCAATTCAAAAGAGCTGCACGGAATTACACTCACTTTTTTCATCTTGATTTATTCCCTGGAAAATCTGTGAAAATGTAAAAAAAACCACTTATTTAACATTGGTTATAAATTAGCCCTAAAGTGGGAATGTCTTATTTTGAATATTATTATTGGGGTTAATGCTCTAATTGTCCAATCAGGTTTAATATTGAATTATTGGGGTTCATGTAGATATCTGTACTGGAAATAAACATGTAAATATAAAATTCTGTAACTTAGAGTCACCTTCATTACTCTTAAATAGCTCCTCTTCTTCTTCTTCTTCTTCTTATGACTCTTCGTCGTTCAGCCTCTTCGTGTGGAGATTGTAACCATGTTTCCTCTTTCCCACGTAGGTCCTAAAAAGCCCGAAGAGGTTCTCAGTTTATTCGCCCAGTACTCGGCCAAGTGGAGTTTCTGGTTCAAAAAAATTGGTACGTTTCTTTGTGTGCGTCGTTATAAAACGAATAGAAAGATGAAATGAAAGTATCATTTGTCGTTGTTGCAAACATTTCACCTTTGGCAGAGAGATTAAATGACCCGGGGAGTTACACGCTGTCCCTCAACACCCTGATACATGACACCAGTGCCACAGTCTTCGGAGGCCGAGACCTTCCAAGCTCCAAAATCAGTTTCACCATCACGGGTAAGGAGCGCAGAGCGTTTACTGTCCTGTTTGTCATCCTGAGTGAGAGCCCTGATCTCACACACCTCCGCTGCTTGTCTCCTTCTCAGCGGGGACAGCTGAGGCGTTTGTTTTGGGCGAGGTGAGCTCCACTCTTCATGTCGGCGTGCCATTTGACATTCCCCTGCAGATAACAGATGGTTATGGCAACTTCACAAAGCCTCTTCCCAGTCTCCTGCCTGAACTCGAATGCAGGTGGGTCATTATATCCCCGAGGGTGGGGCAGTGATCAGTATGTTTGTCAGTCTGTGGTTTTGTCTGTAGTACATTTTGTTTTTTTTCTGGAACAGATTACGTGCACATGAATCTTTTATGATAAACTTGACATGGTTTATTAATAATCTCATTATGTGGCCGTTGCTGTGACATTATCATTGCTATCATTCAGGGAGCTGGAGGTGAGTTTTGCGGCAGTGGACTACAGTGGGAGCAAGTTCATCATCAAAGGTGTCAAAGCAAGAGGAAAGGTCCTGAATAACCAACCAGTCAAGGTGAGAAACCCCCCCCCCCCACCACCTGCTCTCTGTTTAGAAGACCACACTGATAGAAAAGAGAACCTCCATTTTGCTCATGCAGTCAAATCACAGCTCATATTACAACACAAATAAAACATCACTTCTCAAGCCCGGGTCGTCTCCTGTTGACTTTCTCCATCCTGCGTCTTATTTCGCAGAAATACGACCTGAGAGTGACCCTGACCGGCCTGAAAAAACCCACACAGACCATCAAGATCAGTCTGCTCCCCGGTACGAATGCATTTATCAATTCAGTTAGATTTGAAGTCAGCAGGTCATTATAAGAACCCGTGTGCAGGAATCATTTTGATGCTAGAGATGGTAACTTTTTCTATGATGTCATAATGTTGCAATCCATGTTGATTTGTTAATGAACATGATTTTCTTTTTTAATCTACACATTTATTTTATCTTGTAACACTTGTAAAACTGCATCTTGTCAAACTAAACTGAGAGCTTTGGAAATACAGTTTTTTACTGTTTGGACGACACCAGTCACAGCTATTTATCTACAAACATTTGCACTATACTTTATACAAACAACTTTCTTGAGATGCCTTATAATGTTTTCCAGGTACTCCGCATACTCTCCATGTGAAGACAGACGACAATCCAATCGTGGTACAGAATGGAACCACTGCCAGGTTTCACGTGGAAGTTCACGACGAGGCTGGAAACGTCACCACTCACCCCAGGCAGATAGTTCACTGCCAGGTGTGTGTGTGTGTGTGTGTGTGTGTGTGTGTGTGTGTGTGTGTGTGTGTGTGTGTGTGTGTGTGTGTGTGTGTGTGTGTGTGTGTGTGTGTGTGTGTGTGTCATCCTTATAAAAATGCAGGATTAGCACATGCACTTTACAGTTTTGCTTTTAGACACGTTTTCATTTCAGTATTAAAATGTGTCAGGTTGTGCTCATAGTGAAAAGTCGTATCTTTACCTCTCTCTCTTGATTGAATAATACCATTTGATTAAACATAGATTTTTTAGTGTGTATTTTGATTTATCCTCGTCCCTCCCTTTGTGCAGGTCCAGGTCCCGGGGGTCACGCCGACAACGGGCGACTGCAGCAGAACAGGAGCAGTTCAGCTTGTGACAAAGCCCATAAACCTGAAAATAATCGGGGGTGAACCTCAGAAGCTGAAAGTTAAATTTGAAATGCCTGTAAGTTAAAAAACAACAACAACTACAACACCCTAAGTTTTCTATTTAGTGTAACGTTCTCTAAAATAAACACTTGATTCATAATGCGCCCACCTCTTTGTTTTGCCAGAGTCGGAGGAATGTAGAGTCGGTCGTGTGGGAGCTGACCGTGATACCCAGCACCAGAGTTTCCCAGATCATGGTCTGCAGGCAAAATGATGAGAGTCTGGTGCTGAGGAGCGATGAGAAGATCGAGTGGCTGGCTGGAGGCTCACTGGACAACCTGTTCTATAAGCTGCATGATGAGGCGGGCAGAGCTGTGCCCATCACGAAGGAAATAGCTTCTATGATCAAGGTGTGTCTGACGCTGCATGACGTGTGGTCTGTTTACGTATCCTACCTCAAATTAAAACCAAACTTAAGGAAAAATGAACACTTGAACAAACATCGTGATAAGAGCTACTCAAAATGACAGAAACCATCTAGTGATTCTGTCCTTCAGATAACTGGCGCCTTTGGTATGAATGGGTTATTTAACGTTTACTTTGACTTATTAGTTTGGTCCATGTCCCATCCACTAACACCGAGGAGGGGGGATTTATGAATAATGCTGCAGCCAGCCACCCACCAGGGGGCGATGATCAAGAAGATCCGGCCTCACTGTTGGGGAGCTGTCATGTCGTCCATCTTTATGCACAGCCTGTGATCCTGTCAGATGATGGAGATGCTTGTTTTTGTAAACGACAGAGGAATTCTTTTTTTCGTAAGAAGCTGCAGTAAATCAAGTATTTATCAATAAGCTTCATTGTTTTGTATTTATTTATTTCAGGTTAACTGGACGAATCAAGTTGATCTCAAAGACTTGTTGCTGGGGAAGCTGCCAGTCGTTCAGGTGCCCACGCAGGTACATGAGGAGCGTTTCTACCAGGTCTCATACCAAGACCAGAGCGTGTCTGTCTCCTTTAGCATCGTGTAAGTACAAACCCAACTTAAAACAAACTGTTTGCACAAAGGGAATTCAAACTCTGAAGCTCACTCAAGCCGTTTTCAGATCCCCTCTGTTTCCAGTCTTGATGCTAAGCTAAGATAGCGTTATCGCCTCATCCTTGCGTGTTTCGTTTTGTAGACCTCATCCGGATGAACCAGCAAAATTAAAGACGACTCTGCTCAACGGCACAGTGAAGCTGGGGGAAACTCTGTCTGGAAACATCAGTGAGTATGAACCTTATCACACAAAGATCAGATTTTACTCCGATATGGTTTCACCGAGGACAACACACTGCTTTTGTTCTACCTGATACAGACTTGGAGCTTGTGGACAAGTACGACAATGCAACCAGGACGCTAACGGCCACATGTGTGAACGACTTGAATGTGAAAGCCGAGGGTCTGGACAAAGAAGCCGTCTCCTTCAAGTGGCGGGTGAGAGATTCAAGGATTTGTTCACCCCAGAATTTTCCTTTTATAAAATAATAAAAATAAACATTATTTATACAGCACTTTTTAAATCAAGGGTTTACAAAGTGCTTTGACAGCAAAGCGACAAAAGTAAATATGAGAAATAACAATCAGCAGGATGCGACGAGACAACCACTTTTAGGTGGTCGGAAACAAGGTGGTGTTCAAATTAAATTTATAAATATAGAGCTGTGACACATGAAAACTTGAGCACATTAAATAATGTGAAATAAAAGGTGAAAAGAAAACGATAAAAACAGTAAAAACACGACATCAAAATAACCAAGTATTTTCTTATTTTTTTTAATCTGTCGACATTACTTACAAAACCTGATGATGATAATAATAAACTATTTATTGTTATTATTATATAGCACTTTTCTTTTATATTTGATGCTTCAGGTGCATATAGGGACGTCACTTTTCCAACTGTCAAGTTTGAAAACAATTTGAATGACGCATGATTTGTTGGAACATATTCAAATATAAACCCTGCGGCTTTTCTTGCTCAGAACAACATCACATTAGTGGCTTACTTTACTGATGAGGCCCAGCACTCATAAGTCAAGCTGATAGTGAGCGCCCTCTGCAGGATCTTGAGGCAAACGACTTCAGACTTTTGAATGGGTGTTTGACTTTCGTTTGAAAAGGGACAGTGTGTGAGAGCGGTGACGTAAACACTCTCACTCTGTGTGTTGCTGTCAGGAGAGCAGCAGGTCTGTGGATGTGACGGGAATCTGTTTCCACCGTGGGACCCCCGGCATTAAAAACCTGCTCTTCACGTACCAGACCTACACGACGTATCAGATCGTTAATGTGACGGCTGGAGACCCTGCACTGCTCAAACTAGTCGGTGGACCTTCGCAGGTAAGAACAGGTTCTAATTAACTCATAGCTTTTTTAGCTCTGCAGGTTGTTGTCATACATTTTATCTTCAATTTTACAAATCTGCTTATTTTTACTCTGTGTGTTAAAACTATATAACATGATTTGTTAAACTTGTTTATTCTGTGTTCACAACTACACGTGTGTGGATTAAAATGTGTTTTTATTTATAAAATATGCGCAGGCTTGTAACTAATGGAGTCAGAACAGCACTTCACAGCCAGCTATTCTGGAAAAGTTCATTTTTACAGCATGTTTAAAACAACCACAGTTGACCAAAGTGCTGTAAGGGCATTAAAATATGAATGTGAAATATATATAAACAGAAAATAAAAAAAGCAATAAAACGTTAAACATTATAAATATGTGAGAATTTCAAAGTTCCTTCTGCAGCAAACTTTGCTCCATTCCAGTAAACGTCGTTGAGTCTTTCTCCGTCTCGCGTAGTTACTGAAGTGGCAGTTTTTAGATATTCGGGCTCTGAGACCCAACGAGACCCCGACTAAACATTCAAACCACACCTCTTCTCTGCGTACAAGCCTTTGCAGGTGATTAACGATCACAGCATCCCCACACCGTTCCTCATCCAACTCTTCGACGAGTGGGGGAACGTCTCCACTGACAAGAGGGTCGTCGTGGTCATGAAATATTCACCACCAGAACTGAAGGTTAGCGTGATAAGGAATACAAACGGCCCATTTACACTTTATAAAATGTCACTTATGAGTAATCAAACTGGAGAAATGTCATGAGATGCTGTCGTTGTTTTAGGTGTCGTCAGCTGTTATTTCACAACCAGTGGATTCAGAAGGGAAAGCCTCCTTCACTGTTGATAGTGTGAGCGGTCAAAGGTGAGTGTCACCTTTTAACAGAATAGAAAACTGTATTATTATGATTATTATTATCATATTATTACAATAACAGGATGAACTACTTCATCAGTCACTTAATGCTACCCTGTTGTTCCACCAGGGGGTGCTATCAGCTGGACTTTAACGGTTCCCTTAACAACAAATACATCCCTGGTCCAACAGTGAATCTCACGGTTTTACCTAATCCCAACAAACCTGTGTGTCTGACAGTGGACTACAGCACCGCCGCCAGGTTTCCTGCCGGAGGAACTTTCCCAGGTTTGTGTTTGTATCTGTGGTTTGTGTTCTGACACAATGTGACCGGTTTCACGTGGTGCAACAGGCTTAGTGTGTGTGTGTGTGTGTGTGTGTGTGTGTGTGTGTCCCCAGTGTTCTCAGTGACTGTGGTGTCCGATGAAGGAAGCCCGATGATGACTTTTAACCCAGCTGCTGTGACCATGTTGCTGTGGGAGGGAGAGGCCTCCAACAGGAGACCTCCACAGACAGTCAGTGTTTTACTAACATACTCGGGGACTGACACAGATTTTTAATTTCAACTAATACTTGAAATACACTCTTGTACTTCTCCTCTGTAGCCCACTGAGCTGAAGTGTAGTAAACCCATGGAGAATGAAAGGAAAGACTGTTTTTACTTTAGGTAAGATATCTTTTATCTATTTATATTTTTGATGTAAAATATAAATATAAATACACATTTTTTCTGCAGTGTTTGTTCTGTAAAATAAAACGGACTCTACCTATGACGTCTATTTGTGTTTAACTGCAGGGATAAAAAAATCCCAGAAACCGCTGGAAAGCACACCGTCCAGTTCTCTCTGCTCATCGACCAAACAAACTTCCTGCTCAGCGATCGGGTCGGTTGAACACAAAATCTATCAAATCTGTTTCTTCCTGACAACTTCTCAAACACTCCAAGCATGCTGGGAGACTGTGGCTATCGTCCATGATCCCTGAGAGAGGAGACTGACTTCAGCTCTGTCTCGTAGATCACCATAAACGTGGTGCCCAATCGGCCCGTCAAACTGGCGCCCGAATCCCAGCCTCCAGCTCCGGTCGTTTCCTGCTGCAGGGACGTTAAAAACCGAACACTGGTGCAGGATATGACTCTGAGGATCATGGTAAAAAAAAAGAAGAGCTTAATGATTTCAGTCAGGCGACAAATACCAGCTGATAAACCACTAAAATGTTGACTTCATGGTTTTCAGGACTCTTACGGAAACCCAGCAGGGAAGGACCTGAACGGCAAACTGGTGGTTTCTATAACCAACTGTAGCGGTGATGGAGCAAAACCCACTCCTCTGTTTGAAGGCAGAATCAACAGATATGAAATTAGCCTGGCAGAGGGACAGGTCCACATCACCGTGAGTAAAGCCACGTTCCCACTGCACAACTGGCTCAGTCACCAGTTCAGACTACACGATCTTCCACCAGGAGAAATCCCCAACTGGGATTATCTTATTTAATCTTATCTGAAAACCCCCTCTGATCCCGACCCCAACCTCACTCCATGCAATTAATGTAAGCTGCACTGAGTTTGTGTTACTCTCTCTCACCGTTGTTGCTTGTTTTCCCAGATTAGACGTGTGTAGCGTAAAAAATCAGGAAGCCCCAGACACCATATTTACCCTCACCACCTTTAACCAGTCCTGTGCTCTGATTAACTGGAGTAAGATATTCAGCCTGTTAGAAATCTAGTCGGCGACCGCCCATCCAAGCTTTTGTCTTCTTGGTGATTGGAAGACTCTTAACCGTTAATCCTATGACGAGATTATTTTGGCGTCTTCCAGGTCTCACTGTGCTCTTACTGTCCACAGAGGTTGGCCATCATGGAGAACAGCCCGGGCGAGGACGGCAGTGAATACACCCTCCGCTTCCAGCCGGACGTGCCACAGGTTCCCACGCCCTTCGCTCCGTTTGAGCTCACCTTCCATTTTTACAACGGTATAACAAACTTCATTCATTAACACTTCACATTTGATTTGATTTAACTCACTTGCCCTTTCGTTGTGTTTTGTATTTGCTGAGGTTCTGGGATTAACGTCTCTTGATTATACATCAGTACCTTTTTAATGCAGTGGTTGATGATTGCATGATTCAAAAACTGTAATTCTGCAAAGACGCAGTGCTGTTAAAGTTTCTAAATGTTGCTTTTTAGTTTTTTAAGAGCAGATTTTATTTTAAGAAAGAAGAAGACAAATATCTGAAGTCTGGGCGAACAAAACATCATTTCTAATTTGCTTTATTTAACCTTTTTCTTTTTGTTTTTTCATTTCAGATGCAGTGAACCAACAGAGAGTGTGTGACCTGCTGAAGAAGAAAGAATCTCTCAGTTCTGCTGTTTCTGTTCATAAACAATTGTTCGATGGTTACTCTGAACTCCTTAATCTGCTCACAGGTACATATTTCTGCCTCCTCAGTTTGTTTCAGTTGTTTGTTTGAATCAAAGACTGTATATAAAGATGGACGACATTCCCTAAAAGTGAAGCCGAATCATCTTTATCACCCCCTGGTGGTAGGTTTGTGTCTATTATTTTTGTCTCTAATTGAGAATCCTCTTCTGAAACCAGTTCAACACGAGACTGCGAGTATCAAAGTGGCCGACCAGAGAGAAGTTCTGAAGAGGAAGAACGTGCCAGTAACAGAATCTGTAAGATGTCGGTTCCGCTCCCACACTTTTCCTTCGGATCCCTTCTACATACATTTATCCTGAGATGATATTTCTATATGTTTGTATTTTTTGCAGATTCCTGCTATTGACCGACTCCTGACAGAGAAGACCAAGGCAGCTGATGGGATTCGGACTGCCGCCAAAAGAGTCTACTCCATTCGTGACGACTTCAGGGGGCAGCAGGATGTTTTGGGAATGGTAATGTTTGTTCTTTTGTATCTTTACAAAAACATCAAGTGTGTAGAGGCTATAGTTTGTTATTTAATTCGTACTCTTTGCTTTTTTGAATGCAGGTCGGTCACTTGGCCTACGTGCAGGACGACGCGGCGGCCAGAGTCATCTCCTGGCAAATCAGTGGTGACATGAACTGTATCGTCACCAGGACGACCGAGGGAGCTCGGAGGATCTACAACGACACTCAGGGCCGGCAGCAGGTCATGGCCCTCGACAGCGTGCTCATGCCACAAATGAACAGGTAAACTTCTTTCAGGTTATTTTCGTAACAAATAAAGTTGAAGGTCGTTTTCTCCGACGCTGAAAAGTTCACTTTGATGGTTTGGATGTGTTTTTCCATCAAGTCCCAACACCTTCATCGGTCGTTTGAGTTTTGTTGTTGGCGTCTGAGTAGCTTCCGTGTGTGTGTGTCTGTTTGTGTGAGAGTGTGTGATTATAGTCCAACATGAGGCTTCCAAAACAGTAATTTAATCATCTTGTGCAGCTCCTTCTGTAACTAAGCAACACACACGCACTTATAGTGAATTCCTGCTTTCATTCATTTACCTCAATATAAATAAATAAAGGGCAATAAAAAGTTCAGTGTTTTATGATACAAGACTTCATGTAAAAAGGTATTTCTTTCTATTTCACTATACAAATAATGTTGATGATTATTATCAAACAGGAGGAAGTACAGTTTCCTGCTCCTGATGTTGCTTTCCAGTTGCTGTACTTAAAGGATCATCCCGTCAGTGTTTACTGTTTCAGCCGATTCCAATGAATGAAATACTTTACAATACAACCAGCCATTTAACAAACCATGCTGTGCAGGCTTAGATGATTTAATCTATTTTTCGTGCCGTTGATTATTATTATTGCGGATTGGTTTAAAATGTGTGTAACTCATTGACTAACAGTTATCATCATTATTAAAGTGCAAAGCTTTCTTTATTTCTCTAAATCTTTCTTCCCTAATTAATTTTATTGGGCCTTGAAAATGTGTGAAAATTGTCAAACACACCCATCACAGTATCTGAAAGCCCGGAGATACTCGTCCCTGCAGTAATCTTTCTTTAACATCTGAATTTCTTGCAGATCGCTGCCACACATAAGAAACGGCCGCAGCCTCTTTGAGCCCACTGGGAACCCGGTGTTTGCCAGAGACCTTCTGATTTTCTCGCAGGAAAAGGAGAACTGTGCCATCGGTGAGTTTTCTGTCGCAGATTTCTGAGTGAAACAGTCACTAACAGTTTTTGTTTTTTCAGTGCAGCTTTGGGTAAATGTTTCCACCTGGGGTCCAGCGTCGTGGGGTTTGAGCGGTCCCTCGTTAGGGGCCCTTCCACTGGAGCAGAAACTGGGCCTCTTGCACCACATTAAAATTATAATTTTTTGATGTAGTGATGATTTTCTTTTGAGTAGATAAAAGTGGGTTCCGCCAAATCATTCAGATTATGTATTATTCATTGTTTAATGTGACATAATTGTCAAGCTTGTTTACAGGGAAACATACTTTTTTTCAGATTTCAATGACTACATTGTTCTTGTCGTATAAAGAGATAATCATAGACTGTAAATAAAGATGGACGACACGTCTCCACTTCCTCCTGTAAACAAGTTGAATTTGTTTTAAATAAAGTTTTCTGCTCACTTTTCAGTGTTTGCAAACTTCCTCGGTGAGACGATTCTGATGGACGACCTGGATTCTGCAAACGACTACAGACGGACGGTGAGTGACGCCCACTGACAGAGCAGCAGCAGAAGAGAACCAGCCGCTGGTTATTGATCCTTTTCAAATGTGCCTCTGCTTTCAGCTGGTGCACGAAAAATATCCAGTGTCCCACCATTCTGACCAGACAGGGGGACAGGATCAGTGCCAGGGGCAAGTTCGGAGGCGCACAGAACAGATGCCCGCCGATTACCTCATTAAAAGTGTTCGGAGCCCCCCTCCCACAGCATTTCTACACTCTTCAAGAACAAATAGGTGACATCTCTCATGTGTCCTTTTCAGACGTGAACTTTAGAGAAAGTCCCGAAAATTACAATCACAACATCAACCCTCCGGAGGGTTCAGCTGACGGGTGTCCGGAGATTATCCGGAGTTTAGTGCACGTCTAAGAGCAGCTGTAGTCTTGTAATGCCTTTTATTTTTTTGGGCTGTGTTCACTCGGCTTGTGCTTCAATTTCTCTTTTCCGTTTTTTAAAAATTTCTCTAACTGATAGACCTGCTCCGTCAGTACCGGACAGCTGTGGAAAAGAAAGAGAAGGCAGAAAAGGACCGTGACGACCACGCGAACAAGATGAAGTCTGCTGTCATGATAACAAAGCAACAAGACAAGGAGACGAAAGAGAAGCAGCTCGAGGAGATTGAAAGAGAACTAAGTATGTTTGTCTGCCTGGGAGAAAAGGCAGAGAGTAAATTGCAGGACTTTAATGATGATTTCTCATTGCTCTTTGTTTCATCTTCTAGACTCTACAACCATGGGACCCCTGAGACCCATGAAACGGGGTCTGGAGGACGCTGCCGGGCTTCTGGACAGCATCGCAAAAAGAGCAAAATGAAGACTCATAAGAAATGGATTAATCCAACCTGACTTGATTTTTGTATTATAATTTTATTAGTACCTTTTATTATTAATATATTTTTTTAATTTGGGGTCAGTGAAGTCGCTGTTTTTAAATGTACTAATTTGTCTTCTTATGTCTGTTTGTGTGAACAAAACTTGATTTACAAAAGCATAATGTGTGTCTTGAGAATATCTTTTTATATTAAAGAAGTTCTGTATTTACTAAGCTCTCTCTTTTTCTGTGTCATCATTTCTGCTCAATAATAACTAAGGTGAAACGTACATTGTAAATATAAAATCTGGGCACGCATTTTACGCACGGGATAATTGGGGTGGATTTTGGGAACAAAGACCATCATTATCCAAACGTAGGCGTCCGGAAATCATGTAGGTGGATGATCTTGGGGTTTTTTGATGCTGGAAGGCAACGAGATCTCTGTGTTTGTGTGTATGTGTGATGTGAGAACACGGAAAACGTCCGTCAGTGTTGGAGGGGGTCTGCGCAACGTCACATCCAAAGACGCTGGAGGAGCTTGTGCGCACCAGCGGTGCTTCCACTGATCCCGCAGACTTTCACGACTACTGATCTCAACCTGAGGAGCTTTTTCAACATTTCAACCATGACGCACGGACTCTGTGGATTTACACTTATTCTTATTTTAATCCCTCTCACCACTGGGACACCTTTCCGTAACGACAGGTTCCAGGGAAACGCGTATTCTGGCACAGACGCACGACAGAGAAACAAGTGAGTAAACTGGATTATTACACACTATGCATATGAATAAAAACACATGTGTGCAAAATGATGTGTTCGTGAGCTCCAGTTCTACTTCGTTTTAGTGTGAGGAAACAGCAACTGAGTGATTAACCCGGGTTTTCTGCAGGAACTGGTGCGCCTACGTTGTGCACAAGAACGTGAGCTGTGCCGTCGTGGGAGGCACAGAGAGCTTCGTGCAGCCGGAGCTTTTCCCGTGTCCTCCGGAGCTGCCAGACTGTGCGCAACAAGTGATGTAAGTTCCCCGGAGTGGTGCACTCTGGGTGGATAGTCTTTACTTTTAATAAACAGTGTATTGGAATACTGCTGCTACTATCAAACATTGTGGGTCCGAACAATCACAAGTGATGTTTTGATCCACCATTAACATTGATGTCTACGCATGAATATGAAACGAATGTTTCTTAATTTTTGACTAATGTGAAAGAGATTTACTCTTAGAAGAGTCTTTTACTTATAAAGCAGAAAAATATCCAGGCATTTGTGTTCAATTTAACGAATGGCAAACACGGGTTGTCTTTGTTTTGCTTGAGTGTGGATTGAGCAACAAACCCTGAGATGCACTCAATCACTGGAATGGCTTTCCACTCAATCATGTCGGAAAGTCTGAAACAGCTTCCTGCCAACTGCACGCTTAATTAACTGCAAATGTGACTCTGTTTGTTTAGACTCAGTCATCAACAAACATTATTTACGAGTACTTTGTTACATTTGTAGAAAACCAGAGTAATACGTTCTGTTTTTGTGTTTAAATGCTTCCAGATACCGGACGCACTTCAGGCCCACGTATAAGATTGCATACAAGACTGTCACCGAGCTGGAGTGGAGGTGCTGCCCGGCATACCAGGGCCATGACTGCATGGAGGTGAAAGACTTCAGGATACTCCAAGTAGAGAATTTTCCTCATGCACCCTCCACTGGACATATCCCAGTCCCACAAGGTGAAATACATGATTAGAAATGAGAAAATGCAGCATGAAATTCACCAATCGCACAAATTAAAATGCAAGATAATCCATATTGCTGTCTCCTAACCCTCTGGGATTTCTCCCTGTAGCTCCAGAACAGCCAGCATACGGCCAGAGAAATCATCCATGGGTAGGGGAGGGGCACTTTGGAGGTCAGACAGTTCAGAGACCACTCGGGGGTCACGGAGGATCTCAAAGTGCTCAACACCTGGAGGAGGAGGTGCAGCAACTGTCCCAGATGGTCCTTGACATGCAGGCAAGAATGACAGACATGACCTCCAATCTGAGGCTGGATTTCCAGGAGGACGCCAGTAAAATGCTCATCACGCTGCTGAATAGACAGCCTGCAGGTGCACGAGGCGCAGAAACCCACGGCTTCCTGTTACAGGACCTCTTCGGCAACCACGAGATAGCGCCTATGGATGAAGTTATGAACAAGATCACCCAGGTCACAGACGATCTAGCGTCCAAGACCAATACCCTGGATGACCTGCTGGGCCGCGTCGACCGTCATGATGGACAGATTCGTCTGCTGATGGAGGCAGGTCAGAATCCATCGTCTTCACCTCCTCCTACTCCCCCAGCCAGTGATCCAGACCTGCGTGCCTACCTGGACGCTAAGATCCATGCTCTGAGAGAGGAGTTGATGGAAGGCATGGAAATCAAACTTGCAGACTTGAAGAATGCTTGTGATTATAAAATAATGTCGGTTCAGGAGCAATGTGAGGGAACAGAGGCCAATTACCTGAGCCTGGCTGAGCTCATGGACTCAAAGGAAACTGACCTTCGACAGGAGATCCAGGACCTTAAAACCAAGCTGGAATATCCAGAAAAAGAAGGCACTCGTGTATCTGACTCTGTTCTCGCTCGTGTAGAAAACCTTGAGATCCATCTGAACTCCTCTCAGAAGACTGTGACAGAGCAGTGCCTCTCGATGGAGGAAAAGCAGAGGAAAGAGCGGGCAGAGGCCATTAAAGACTTGAGGGGGACTCTGGAGGACAAGCTGGCCTCTATGGAAGATCAACTCACCACACTGTTGGTAGATATAAGCACCAACTCCCAATCAGGGATTCAGCCAGTGAGTCAGGACGCACAGCAGAGGGACATGAACTCTCTAAAGAGCTCTGTTCAGACTCTGGAGGACAGACTCAACATCTTGGACCAGTTACAGTCCAATGAGCACAAGGCTAATTTAGCTGTTGCAGAAAACCTTCAGCAAGATTTCCAGAGCTGCAAAACTGCTACTGATGCTATGGAGATGAGTCTAAATGTCAAGTTAAATGGCCTTGGAGCCATTGAGGAACAACTCTTCAACTACAGCACTCACATTGAGAATGCACACAACGAGCTGAGCGCCATAAGAAGCCGCATGGGCATATTGGAGGGCTCCTTATCAGATGTAGTCCATCAGCAGTCTCTGACCTCGCAGAGCCTCAACTCCACCTGGGGTCAAGTTAAAACAGGAGCTGAGCAGGAGCTCAAGGACCTTTCAGAGCTCCACAGAACACAGCATCAGGAGCTCAGAGAGCGGCTGGATGGGCTGAGCACGGAGGTGAAAGCCGAGGCCGAAGAGTGCAGGGGAAAAACTGAAGACGTCGGTAAGGAGATTGCCCACATGGACAGCCGCATCGTTAGCATGGAGGATTTATGCGGCAAGCTGGATCCGATCTCTGCTAGCCTCCAGAGAATCAAAGAGGGGCTGAATAAACACGTCACTGCGTTGTGGACCTGTGTCAACCAGCTGAATGGCACAGTCAGAGCTCATACAAAAGATATTGGAGGAGTCAGGGGAACTTGCTTGAATCTCCAGAACCACATCGCAAACATAGCCAGAGACCTTCAGATGCTAACAGACAACAACTCTGAGAAGACAGGTAAGCTGCAAACTCATTGCCGTTTCAAAATATTGAATGTCTTGTGTGGCCAAGTGTGAAGCCTATAGGATGAACAGTTTTCGAGCCACAGACAGACGGAAGGAGATGTCCTTAATCTTGCAAATGAAAAGTTAAAACACTAAAACACACTCTTTTCAACAGTTTTGCTGCTGTACTCCCTTAGTTGGTATTAATACTATAGCTTTTCTTGGCTAATGTTAGCTAAGGTAAAGCAGACATTCCTGACTCTACTCGTGCTACTGCTGTACAACTTGTAAGCATTTACTACTATCCTATAAACATTACTTGTGGTTACTGCCGCTGCCATATCCTGTCAGTTTATTATAAATACCAGCTAAATCAGATTTATTATCCACTAAACTTTCCATTGTAGAACTTCAAATAGCTGCAATACGTCCTTTCCTTTTAGATCATAACTCGGACCCGAGCCCGGTTATTCATCCCGGGGCTGACTGTGTTGTTGGAGAGGTTTCAGTATCGGTGTGTGTTTGAGAGTGAGAGGAGGTTGGAGTTTCATTAAACAGGGTTGATTGAAGACACATGCTCGATTTAATAGAGCCCACTTGTGTTGAGCAATACCTTGGCTCAACGACATGGTGTTCGCTTGGCTTTTTTGTGCGTCCAAGGTTGGATTCGTGTCTTCGTTCGACCCGTCAATCTCTTTCCCAATATAAGTGTAGTTTTTATTGGGTGGGGGTGTCAAATATTTGTGTTGCTTTGTGCGTCAACATGTGGATCCGTTGAGATTTGAGTATCACTGATGCTGGACATGTGGCTGTGAGCATATTTGATAGTTCTCCCTATCAGACCATGTGTTGCATACTTCTCGTATGAGCCTGCTCATTAATGACACCACCTATGAGACCGAGCTGGACCTCGGAGCCTCATTGTTGTAAATGTGAACCGGAAGCCCACACATGATGTTTACAAGACAATCTCTTCCTCTGGGACCTGTTAGTTTTCAGATGCTGGTTTATGGGGCAGGTGATGCATCATGTGATCCAGTCCAGAGTCCCAAGGGAGGTGAACTGGAAAGAACTAGTCCCTCTTCTGGTCCCATTACAAGTCAAGCTAGAGGCTTTGCATCAAGATATGTTTCTCCAGTTTACTCATTCTTGCCAAATAATGAATCAGTACTGGTGGAGAAATGTTGCCACTCCACCCAGTGGTTCTTGTCATAATTTTGCATTTAATTCATCATTCTGTCATTGGGAAGTTCTGCACGATTATTCATGATTTCCACTCTCTCTCAGCGATGTTAGGGGCTACTCAGTGCTTGGCTCTGTGTCTCTGCTACCTCATCCTAACGTCTCCCTCCCTGCTTATCTGAAGAGGTTGGAAAACACTGCTCGGAGGGGTCCTTACAGGGAGATCTGCACACAGCTTATCAACAAACCTCATAAGGACCACTCGTGGGCGTCTTTATTCCAGAGCCAAATGCTTCTGTGGTTCCTTTAGTGGTGCAACTACACAGAAATTTAAACGACTGCTTCTCCTCCCAGTCCACAGTCACGTTTTTTCTCCCGTTTCGTCAGTCCCATCTGCAGCTTTCTCACATTTTAAACTTCCACGGTTGAGTTCCTTTTCTGTTTAAACAAATAGTGTAAACAGCCAGAACTGCTCTGGGGTCCCCAGGGCAACATGTCAGTGTGTTCAACATGATGTCATACCCACCATTAACCTCAGACGAGAGGGTCAGGGAAGGGGTGAGGAGAGATGCAATATGTCATCCTTGAGCTGATTTTGTTGCTTTATTTAGCATTTGACATTTTACTTTGGTCCATCAATAGACTGTGAATAAACATGACGTTCCCCACTTCCTCCCACTATCCAGAGACCAAGTCAAACTTTTCTGGACACAAACGCTGCCATCTGGCACATTTGGAGCCGGAGTGAGCGCAGTGGAGATCGGGGGATGATCTTGATCATGATCTTGACCATTCATGAGTCAATCACGAGACATCAGTGTACTTAAAATGACAGAAACAAAATTGAGGAAACATTAGTTTACATGCATTTAATGACTTTTCAGCTTGGCCCATGTCCCATCCACTAACATGGAAGAGGCAGGTTTTATGACTGATACCACAGCCAGCCACTAGGGGATGATCGAGATGGTTTAGTTCCACTTTTACTGAGCATTCATGTCATCCATGTATAGTCTACGGTCCCATATACCTACATGGAGGAGGCAGGGTTATGACCTATACATGTCGTCCATGTTTAGACATTTAGAGTCTATAACAATTTGAAATATTCTATAGAAATCATTTATTCATTTTACGAGGAAGCCCTCATACGAGTGTTTTTGTGAGAATCACTGAATGTAAACACATGCCCACTCTGGACCCTCATTGTATACGAGTATTTACATACACAGAGACGATCACTTGCTCCGTGTGTCAGCCTCCACATGTAAAGCGTATATTTCTCCTGATCCCTGCACTTGCATTGAAGGACATTGCTCTCATTGTGTTTGACAGGGCGGCGTCTATGTTCTTCCCACAGCTCAGTCGGGCTCCATTATGGGGACATCTTGAGATGCTTTCCTGCTTTTGACAAAGCTCAGTTGTTCGGCTCGTAGGTCAACGACCTGCGACGGATAAGGAGACTTGTCGGGTGACACACTCTGCTCAGCGGTCAACCATGATAACCCTCAGGAGCCCGAAACAAGATGGGGCCTGACAGAACGCTCTCGAGAAACAATAAACAGTCCAGAAGCGTTTGTCTGCCTCCGCTCATTTAACATGACAGTGTAGGTGTCACATTATCTGATGTTCGACTCTTTTCCTTGTTCTGCTTTTGGCAATGAATTCTGGATTTATTGTTTCCTGAATCAAAGTCTGAGGCGTTCAATGTGTTTTCGGTCACAGTGACTCATAAAGTGAGCACACACCAAGTCTTGCCCCGCAGTCATCATAACGTGGTATGTAATGCGGAAAATGGCCTTTATTGTGGCACAGGGGCCTGTTACGTCCCCGGGGGGAGGGTGTGGGAGGCGGGGGGGATAAGTGACTAATGACAGAGCGAGGGTTTCCCATGCTGCTCTGTGCTGAGGGTTTATGGGCCGCAGCAGATCCAGCTGCAGTTGTTGACCGCTCACCTCTTTCATCACGACAAACTCCCTCGCATGCATCCTGCGCTCGCCTCTTCTTTCTTCTTCTCCAGGTCCCGAAATCCGTTTTTGATTTGCTCCCATCAAAGCCCACTCACTGGAGCACGTGTTTTAAATACGAGGAGCAACACGGCTAACAAACGCAGACCAATGAAACACATTCACATGTGTGGCTCCACGCAGACATACCCCCTGTGCTCTTTTCATATGGTTACACACCCGTCCTGCTCCTCATGTTGTGTTTAACAGGCAGACGCTTCTGGCTTCTGCACTAAATGACCCTTTTCCCCGGGGTGAGGGGACAGGCCCTCTGGTGATTGAACATGTGGCCGGGCCCTGGTATGCTGCTGGTATGTCTTTTATGTGCTGGTGTTCCCTCTCAGAGCAGCAGATTTGGGGCGTGTTGGCTTACAGAGCAACAGTGACTGAGTGCCCTCGAGCCAGGAGGTTTGATTTGTTGATAAACTCCAGGGTTGGTCTCTGCCGTGGTTCTCAGGAATGCTGCGGCACATGTAGTTTAGAGATGATCGTCGAATGATGAGGGCAGAGGTCTGTCATTTTCTCTCTGTGTCCAAAAGACAGGCTCAGATAATCACTGTGTTTGTTAATGAGAGTCGACCGTGAACATAAATGCTCGTTTCTTGGATTTCACAAAGTGACAGTGACAACATCACATGTAATTACATGTTTTCCCTGTGAGAGACGATACCTCAGGGCCAAAGTTTGATTTATGGTGAGTGCAGGCGTCAGATTCTAACAGATCTTGGACTATTTACTATGTTTTGAGTTAAATCACCGACAGTTAAACATCTAGATGTTCAAATAAGTGTCACTACTTTACAAAATCTCAGTACTTTACAGTACAAGTTGCACTCACCCATTCATTTTTCTATCGCACATCATCAACATGCTGTCACAGCCGTCGGGGGCGATTCAGGGTTCAGTGTCTTGCCCAAGGACACTTTGGCATGTGGACAGGAGGAGGCGGGGCTCAAACCACCGACCTTCTATTTAGTGGATGACCTGCCAGACTCTTGGAGGAGGAGCAGCACCTAGAAAGTCACAAGTTCATCAACCTGACAGTGATTTGTCTCCTCTGTTCGTAATTGAAAGCTCCTCGTCTGGGTTTATGGGGGAGATATTACAGAGTGAGGAGGGGAGGTCTGGGTCTCTAAGAAACCAGCTGCTCCGTTAACTCGTCTGACCTCCGCACATCTGTCTCGGTCTGACCTGCAGCCGTGACCCCATCGCTCACGCCGTATCTGTCCCTGTCAGGTGTTCAGGTCGCAGTGGACGACGCAGGACTTTCCCGGGGTTCAAGTAAAGGCCTCGTGGTGCCTGTGGTCCTCGTGGACGCCACTCTCCCTCAGCCACCTGTGATGGAGACCGGAGAGGCGGGCCCCCCCGGCAAGATGACCTCGTCCAAGTTGCCCCGGGGGACCAGCGGCAGCCTGATGCCTGTTCTGGGCTTTGCTGGAGCTCCAGGTGTGAGACGCCCACATGCGCATTAACTCTGTCCTGCATGTTTCCCACACTGGTTAACGGTTTCTCATCGTTTTGTTAAATTCACAGCTTCTCCAGTCAAATCCACTGACTCGCTAATGACCAGCTTGCCACACATCTCAGGTAAATACTTTCATTTTATTACACTACATTACAATAAAGCCTCTAAAGGGTGGATTACAATATTTTTGTTTGATCATCAGATATGAACCTGCCCCACGGACCCTCACCACAGGAACCTGCCACGAGTTCGGGTCAGAATTGATTGATTACCGATCCTGCTTCTGTCCCTGTAACGATTATTAGTTTGTGACGTTTCCTCTCCCGTGCTCAGGTGAGGTGTCGTTCTCAGCCGGTCTGACTCTTCCATCGTTCCAAGGAGAGGTCAGAATCATTCGATTCAACAAGGTGTTGGTCAATGATGGAGGACACTACGACCCTCATACAGGTAACTTTTATATCTCAGTCAAATGTCAAAATATTCAATATACTATGAATAAATGAACCAGAGAACATCGACAAGAAGCCTAGTGAATATTTCATTGTTTATGAAAATTGGGCAGGAGGTAGAGCGTGTCGTCCATTAAGCAGAAGGTCGACGGTTCGAATCCCCACCTCCTCCAGTCTGCATGATGAAGTAATAATAGTAATAATGTCTCCCCCTGCGTCCTCAGGCGTCTTCACTGCTCCCACAGACGGCCGCTACCTGGTCAGTGCCGTGCTCGCAGCCCAGCGAGGTGAGAAAGTCGAGGCTGTCCTCTCAGTGTCCAATCGCAGCATCCAGAGGTTGGACTCCACGGGTTTCCTGTCCGGAGTGGCCGTGCCAACGTCCCACCAACAGTGTAACTGCAGCAGTCCGACCTCGCTGAGTCTGGTCCTCTCACTGAAGCGAGGAGACCGAGCGGGACTTGTCCTGACGGCCGGGAAGCTCGCCACCTCGGCCTCCTCCTCCTCTGAGATCCTGTCGTCTTTCAGCGCCGTGCTTCTTTACCCCAGCCCGTCAAAACGGTAGCCCCGCCACTTCCAGAGACAGCTGAGACCTTATATAAGCCATAGACACAGTGCGGTGTGTGTTATCGAGGGAAAGACAAATTATTTAGCAACAACCGACGTAAGAGATTATTTCTATCATGAGTACTAATATATAGTGCATTTATATTACAGTGAAATTGTATTTTTTGTTTACAACCTAAACCAACCAAAAACATATATTTAATTAAACACAATACGTGTTAACTTCTTCTTTAAAGGTTTTTTTATGAATGTAAAAGTTCCTCAAAGTTATAAAACAGAAGTCAGTCATCAGACATCCGCACAATACGTCCATGACATCACAGTGCCCCACATGTTCACAATGCACACCTAGCGTCTAGTCATGCACATCCCCTAACGACGGCAGGTAAAGCGAGAGAGGAGGCCGACATTTCCTACACGTGCTGGAAGCGGTGGACCAATCCCAACAGAGCGAGCCAGCAGGCCAATCAGAGCAGACTTGGCTTCATCGGGAGGGAGGGGCTTAAAGAGACAGACGCATAATATATCTCCTTTAATATTAAAAAAAAACTAACTATTTATGATCTTAATGGTTTGTAAGCGTTACAATTTTAATTCCAGTTCATTGAATTTGTTAATTATTGGGCAAAAATCTGTTGGTAAATAAGTTTTGAGCTTTTATGAAAGAACCATTCAACAAAATACTTTTTATTGAACACTTTTACAGTGACAACACTTTACACACACAAGAATCTATAAGTTTGACACATTGGATCAAACAAGGTAGAAACATCAGCAGGAAACACATCCAGCAGCAGCAGAAGTTCTTCATTGTAAAGTTTCAAGAAGTAAAACTAAAGAGTCAATACTGTGTGTTCCTGTCACACAAAGTTTATCACTTTCATAGAAAGAAGGCATTCAATTTAACCAGCAGCTGTTCCCGAGCATGGAAAGAAAATTGGCAGAACATTAATATCATACTGCAGCTCTCACAAGTCCGGCAGAAACTTCTCAAAGAGTTTTTCTTGATGTAATACTTTAACTAGCAGCAGCAGCTACAGTTCAGAAAGTGCTTTTTCCTCGAGATTCTACAAATTCTCACCTGTGAAAAATCATTTCACATTTCTCCTTAAGCATCATATTGCAAAATCCTGAAGCTCTGGAGCAGAGATATATGATTGATATACAGTAAATAACCATCACAGAGCAAATAAGGCCTTTAATGGGATGTCTAGGGCGATAAATACTCCATGTACTGGATGTTTGGTTCCTAAGTCAGGCAGAAAATGTTCCACTTCAGTCAAGTACTTCAGTTTCATACTGATCACATTCTAAGAAAAGTTGAACCTCCACTGACTAAATGAGTGCTTGAGTCGGTGTGCGAAGGAGAGACTAACAGTCAGGATTCAGTCAGTTTGAAGTCAGTGCATACAGATGTGTAAAATAGATCACAGCTCCTCTAAACACAGCTGCTCGATCGGCTGCCTCCAGTAGCAGAAGGAGCTGAACTCTGGGCAGCTGAAGGTGGCGCTGTGCTCAGAGCTCCGCAGAGGGAACACGTGCTCCACCAGCTCGCTCAGCCGACTGTAACTACACGGAAACAACAATGAAGTAAAAAAATTAATAAATACTGAAACAAAAACACTGACTCCAGTGGTGATTCGGTACTTACGATGTTTTATTTCCTTTGGCTTGCTCGAGGATTAACTCCCCTCTGGGATTCACGGTGAATATCCGGAACACGGGCACACCCACCTGCTTGTAGGCAAAGACGTCCTAAAAACAGGAAGGAGAAAAAAGACAATAAGGATCTTATTATTTTTCATTGTGGTCAGCAAATCCTTCACTTTTAATAAAATATAATCCGTAGCGGGAAAGAGAGAAAAAATGATTAAACATTTACACTGTCTCTGTTTCCGAAGGCTGCGTAGAAGGGATGCGTGTTTGGGAAGAACAGGTTCTTGATGTCGGTGAGACATTCGATCTTGAACTTCTCAGGCTTCTTCTCTATGACCTCTCTGACAAGAGAATTACAAATAAAGTGTTACAGACTCTTGACGGCTTCATTTGAGTCGGTGGGCATCGAAAACATCCACAAAATAACCATGTTAAACATCTGAGAGAATAAATCAAATGTTGCATTAAAGTCTGAGGATTTTAAGAATTATTCAGGATAATGTTACAAAGTACTTTAGATTTAATTTGTGCAAAGTCAATAAAAGACAAAGCTGTCTATATAAGCTGTAGGTTGTGTCCTATAGGATAAAGAGATACCTGTATAAAAACATATTTTATGACATAAAAGCTTGACATTGTCTCTCCAGCTCGATTATTTGTGGTGATACCTTGTAAAGTGTGATTTTTTTTTTAAGACCATATTTTGTTGACCTTGACCTTTGAGCTCCAAAGGTTAATCACCTTGAGATAAACACCCTCATAATGTTCACACCAGGTTTGATGAAAAGCCTACCATGCATTGTTGAGTTATTTTGTACACACACACACACACACACCGCCTGCTTCTGGCTTTAATAACACTACTGTTATCTCCAGAGACCAGAGGATCCTGTCATGAATTATTTCATCTTTACTGTGTCTCATCCAGACGATGATGATGCTCAGGGACGAGGTTTCCCACCTGTGGAAGGCAGAGAAGAGGCTGCTGGGGGAGAGCATGAGGGGCCCCTGAGGCAGGAGAGTCCCCCTGTCGTTCACCCAGTGCAGGTATCCCCGCGTCATGTCAGCCATGCCGATCGCTCGGGCCGAACAGTACAGGAACTTGTACCCGTTCCTGAAGAGGGAAGATAGTCATTGATAGATTAGATTTATAAGATCCGATTTGCCATTTTTATCATTTGTAGTTGACAGATGTCGGTCTTACTCGTGCACTGAGTGGTAGAGCTTAGCGATGCCTTGGTGAGTCCAGTCTTTGCCAAGCTGAGGAAGAATCTGACCAAACACATCGGATCTGTGGGAAGGAAATGATCTGGGTGGTAAACATCATCACATCAGTGTGATTTAACTGCCTCGGAACAGACTGGAATACAAGTTTTGGATGTCCCCGTACTTGGTGATGGTGCCGTCGATGTCGGAGATTATGACCTTGTCGTCCCAGTTCCACAGGTAGATGGTTCCCACGCAGCGACACGTGCCCTGGTACTGCGTGGTTATGCTGAAGCTGACGTCATTAGGCCCGTCCCTGAGCTTCAGCCTGGACTGTGAGAGAAAATACTCTGAGTTTAGAAAAACAATCACCACAGTTTCTGCCTGTGTCCAGTTTTAGCCAAAGTAAATGAGCACTGGGTGGTCTCACTATCTGATCAGACGAGAGGCGGAGGGATTTCTTGTAGGAGGGACAAGGCGCCGGGTCCTCTGTCTGCTCACGCTCAATAGGCATCAGAGCAGGTGCTGCGGCGTTGAGCTCTTTAGTCTCGTCATCGCTCGACCACTCGGATGTTTTGTGCCTGCGGGAGAGAGAACGCAGTCTGAAGCAGGACGAGTAGAGTAGAAGAGAGTTTACAGTCACCAGAGGGCAGCAGAGCTCATCGCCTGCGAGGATCTGAGGCTTTTTTTAGTTTTTAACTCATAACTTTACTCTAAAAATGAAAACAAAAGAATCCTTAAGATATTGAGCTCAAAGCAAAAAGAAGAATCAAAAAAGCTGCTTATGTGTTGTTCAAAATCTTGATGCTATCCCAGCCTCTGTGGCACATGTTTACCCAACACTGTGTGTGTGTGTGTGTGTGTGTGTGTGTGTGTGTGTGTGTGTGTGTGTGTGTGTGTGTGTGTGTGTGTGTGTGTGTGTGTGTGTGTGTGTGTGTGTGTGTGTGTGTGTGTGTGTGTGTGTGTGTGTGTGTGTGTGTGTGTGTGTGTGTGTGTGTGTGTTGCTGCTGACTCACTGTGTTTCTGGGGCCTGGTGCAGGGCTGGACTCTCCCTGGTCAGCGACTCCTGTCTCTCTAACTTTGTCTCTGTTGACGACTGAGGAGAGGAGGAGATATTATCGTCCTTTTAATGACGTGACGTAAGAATCTATCGTTAAAATCAATGGGCAGTGAAACGCAAGATATAAATTAGTCTTTACATAATGATGCAAATCAGGAGGATGCATTTGTTGTACCGGCACACACACACACACAGACAGAGTTGTGACTCATTACGCTGCCTGCAGATTATTGGCCGAGTCACACGTTTGATACCTGCTTCACGCTGCTCTTCCTCCAGAACCACCAGCGTCCCGACTTTTTTGGCATCTTCTCCTTCACCCAGGCCTCCTCTGTCGCCTGCATAATAAATACGTTGTGTAAACAGACGTCATGTGCAGACGCAGGATAAAAAACACATCACACCAGAGGATACCTTGGGCAAGTTCTTCTGGAAAGCCTGCATGCTGAGTATCAACGGTGCTGCCAGAGTCCAGTTGTAATACCTGGAGGGAGAGAAAGCTTGTGAGCCATGATGTGCACTCAAATGTTAACAAGAGAGAGTGTGGATTAGAGAGGAGGAAGCCTCACCTGTTTGCAATCCTCACCACCAGATTAGGATTATCAATGATCCCTGGATTCTCTACGAATTCGTTGTAGGTGATGATGTGCTCCATGAATTTTTCTGGAATAAATGAAACATAAAAGCCTCATTATGAGCTAGAATCATTGAGCCTAACTAAACTCAATTTGTCACGTTGAAATAAAGAAATAGAAATGTAGATACAAAATTAAATTAACATATGTCACTAGAAAGTAACATGCAGGGCAGATTAAAGGGATTTAATGGAAATCCTTTTATTTTAAATCCCTGAAATACAAAATAACTTTTAACTTCCTGTATGAGAAATCAATATAATAAAAGCTTATAATACACGTGATGAATTACCTTTAGGGATCTCAGAGTTCTCACCCACTCCTCCGCACAGCGACAGCGTGACGTCGGGGAGGTCGCCGGCAGAGTCGGACAGACACTCGGTGCCGCTGTCCGCTGCGGCGCTGCCCACCGACTGTGACGACTGAGACCCAGAGCGCCGCCCCATCTCCACCCAGTGTTTAGGAACCTGCTCGGACTCACTGGAAACACACACGCTCCAGTTTAACACATTAAAGTCACTCAGTCTCAATGATATGACTTATTTTCACAGTTCAGCTTTATTCTTCAACCTGCTGGAGCTGATTCTCATCAAACTTATTTTGAAGCAGCTATTTCAAGGTAATAAAAAAAAGTTGCTTGATGTCACTTTAACCTGCGACAGTCTTGCCTGCTTGCTGCAGCTGTTTGAGGAAGTGAATGCATCTTTATTGGTTTGTACCTTTTGGGGAAGTAGCGGGCGACCACATCTGGCTCGAGTGCGTTCAGATCGTCCAGGTAAATGTCTTCAGGGCCCTGATGCTGACTCCTCTTCCTCACACCTGAGCGAAACGAAGACGAGTCTGCTGAGAAAACGCTGAATGCATTAGTTTCACTTCCTTTTTTCTATTCAGGCCCAAACAGAAACCACATCCTTCCTGTTAACATTCACTCACACGAAGACTCTGTGTTGACAACCATCATGTAGTCTTAGACATTAAAATAACAATGCTTCTTCACGTCTTTGGACTAATTTATCCAAAATGTATTTGTATTTTATTTGCTTCTTTTTGTTTTTACCATTTTCATATTCTCACATATATACATAAATATACTGCATTATCTTGAGTAATTAGGATGAGGGTATTGCAGTTTTTTCCCAGAGTAACAGAGGACCTTTCCCCACTCCAACAAGTTCCATATGGTCCCTATACCGACACTTGTCCTTCAGTCTCTTTTCATTAAAGGTCATTTTTTGGTTTGCGTACCTCATTGTTTTTATAAAACGAAGTGAGCGACGTTACCTCTCCTGCCCAAAGGGGAGTCTGTGGGTTTGGACGAAGCTTCTGTCTCGACACAAACTGCCGAAGAGTCTCTGGCCGCTCTGCTGCCCCCGCTGGCAGTAGAGCGGCTCTCCCTGCGGCTGGGCGGCGAGGACGTCCACCGGGTCTTCCGCTCTTTTTTTGTGTTGGGGTCGGAGTTATTCGGACACGGCTCAGAGGTGAAACTGCTGCTGCACACTGAATTTGAGAGGTCGGGTTGGTGCTGTTCGATGTTTGTTTCGTGCTGCGAAGCTCCAGCAGGCTGTGGTTTGATGGTGCGAGGCTCTGGTTTAACAATACTGCAAATGGGATACGTGTCCCTCGCTCTTTCCCTCGACCCCTCCTCCATCTCTTCGGAGCTCAAGATAACCCTGAAATGTGTTTTCCCCAAGGGAGTGATGGTCAACACCTTTGGAACAGGTTTGTCCTTCTTGTTGACCTGAATGGAAGACAGTGCAGCA
Organism: Verasper variegatus; assembly: GCA_026259375.1. Lineage (NCBI taxonomy): Eukaryota > Metazoa > Chordata > Actinopteri > Pleuronectiformes > Pleuronectidae > Verasper > Verasper variegatus. Next base: position 14,268,716 of record CM048056.1, read on the forward strand.
CAATGTAAAGCTTTAATATACGTAGATGTAATATACATGTTTAGAGCAGATTCTACGAGTCTAGATCTAGAGCCGTTACCCTTGTAGATTCTGGAAACTCTCCCCACGTCCACTGCATGTGGGACTCGGCCCTGAGCGCGCTCCCTGTCGACTTCACCATCAGCTCGGAGTCGCTCTTGGGCGACATGGGCTCGGACATCTCCCTGCTGCAAGAAAAACACATTTTCACTGAGTCGGCTGTAACGGCCGGGTGGGAGTGAGTTGTTTTACTCGGCCCTGTCTGTTTTGATCAAGTGAATTTGAAATGTTGCTTCTTCTCTCTGCTTGTGTGAACAGTGTAAATGTGTAAGTAGACAGCGTGTGGGGGGGTCGTACGTGGAGCAGGGGGACCAGTCGCCGTCGGAGAAGGGGTAGCTGTCCCATTCGAGGGCGGTGAGGGGGGAATGTTGTCTGTGGTCATTGCTGTTCATCGTGGAGAGAGAAGAGGCCCTGGAGACGGGAGACGATGACATCAACAAAAGGTCCACAACAAAGAACAATAAAGTGTAAATAAAGATTTAAAGAATAAAGAGTTGTCGTGCAAAAATCTGTCAGAACCAGGTCCGAGCCTGAGAGAAAACTAACTAAACTGGACAAGAATTCAGTTTATTGTGTCCGAGCCTGAACTAAGCCTGTTGTTTGCCCTGATTACAGTATTAACGTGTATTTAGACTTTTTGGTTGTGTCCATGTCCAATTATCTCAAATGGAGGAGGCTGGGCTTATGAGGTGTTCTCCACCAGGGGGCGATCCAGGTGTTTTGGCTGTCGTGTCGTCCATCTTTATAAGAGATTCTAAGCAACAGACCTAACTCCACTCACCGTCCGTTGTGTGCATTGAGCTCCTCGTCTGAACTGAGCTCACACAGCTCCAGCTCTCCGCCTGCAGCTGTGGCCGTTTGCTCCTCCTTGCGTGGCTCAGCTTTGTGCTTCCTCCGGCGCCTCTTCTTCTTCTTGCCTCCTGAGCTGGAGAATGGGCTGGATGTTTCCAGAGGCCGGGTCCTCCGGACTCAGACCGATCTCCACCGCTGATCCCCCACATCTGGGCTCCCTGCTCCGGAACAGAAGGTCCTCTGTGGGGATGGGCGAGGTCACCAGGTGGGCCGGGACAATGTCCTGTGTCGGGGGAGGAGACGTGCATCAACATCGAGTGAACATCTTCATTTTAACCACCGACTGTACAGAACTCACATTGTGCTCCTGAACAAAAAAGGCCTCTCCGTTGTCTCCAAGCTTCATTTGTAGCTCCACAGGTTCTCCATTGATTTCTATGTCAATCTGCAGAGTCAAACAAAAACACTTCAGGAGCTGTTGGTGATAACAGTTGATGTCGATGTGCTGCAAACAAAAACACGTGATTTCCGTTTGCTCTATCACGGCTGCTTGACGTTTTCCTGTTGTTGTGAATGTGTTTGATCCGACAATCTCCTGCTCCGCTCCTCTTATCTGAAACAGACTGGAAAATGTCCAGACCCAATTTTTCAGCCATTTTCCTGAGTCTGAAAATAACTCGCCAGGTCACCATGTTCTCCTCAGTTGGCCTCAGGTTTTAATGTATGAGGTGTTAAACCATAGGAATGTGTACAATACGGTTCGTGGATAAAACTGTGCCACAGATTTACTGGAAGAATTTGAGTTAATCCACAGAGAAAAACAGGGAACAGCTTGTACCACAACTTCTGTCCCTGGATTTAACAAACTGGGGTTTTCTCTGAATTGGGAAACAATTTTCTTTTTCACAGAAAAGTCTCCTTCAACCTTTTAATTATCAGAAAGTTTGTGAAATTAATCACAATTGACATTTAATAAGAGGTAAAGTTTAACTCTTCCATGTTGTTTGCTTCACAGTGACACAGGATGTTTTTGAACCCACAGGCTTTTCAGAGTCTTATCTGTGACTGTTTGCTGCTCGGCCTGTCTCCTGTGCTCGTCTGTGGCAGATAAGACTCTTCTGTGAGACACTCGTCTTCAATGGGATGAATCTTAACAAGGTGGGAGGACGGTAAGAGGGTAAGTTGAGATTTAGCCTGTTTGTCCCACCACCACAGTGACGACTACACGCAGAGGCTATAAATAGAGCGAGAGGGCGACCTGCTCCTGCGAGAAGCAGAGTGACGGAAATAGTTCAAGCGTCACAGTTTTACTTCATGTCCTCAGGCACCTGAGTCTGTTTTGCTTGGAGGACTGAAATCTGACAGTGTGCAGCTATTGATAGATGAATAAATGATGGAGCTTTTTTAGATTTTAATGGTAGCCCAATTAATTAGGTATTACGTCTTATCTCCAGTTAATCCTCCTTAATCTGCAGAATACCAGATTTGCACAGAGACAACAGGTTCTGATTGTTGATATAAAACTGGTTGTTAAAAAAAATGCAATAATTACTCATGTTGATAACAAAAATAAAATTGTATTATTTCCCTTCTACAAAATGTTGGCTCACCACTTTCTCCCTGGAGCGCAGCACCCCCAGTTTACCGAAGCGGACGTGGAAAGGGGAGCACTGGAACGTCCCGTCAGGCTGTCGCACCACGATCACGTCGATGCAGCCCGACAGAGTTGCCTGATTAATCCCCTTATACAGCTCCTTTACTGTCACCAGCACCTGGCCCGCCAGCTGCCCCACGTAGTTCATGGTGTCCACCTGTCCACAAACACACCTGAATTACCTGCGGAATAAAACATCTGTTGTCCAGAATAGTCTGCAATGAAAAGACAAGCTGGTCCCTAAACGCAGCGGCTCTGTCCCATTTTCCTCAAAAGAGAGCTGAGCTGATCAGGTCCTTGAATGCAGCAACACGGCGGCTGCAGGGGAGACACTCAGTGTTTCTGTCTCCACAAAGAACACATAGACAAGCAGCTTAGGTCGATACGAGACTTTAAAATGCCTGTAGGTGTGAATGGTGTGGCTCTGTGGTGGACTGGAGATCTGTCCAAATTTTGTGTTTAACGCTTGTGGCTTTAACTGTGAGCATAGAATAGGCCACTTTCAATGTCTGTGGTCTAACAAATAGGTTAAAAGGATTTGAATGTGCTGTAAATACTTGCTTTTTGTGTGTATTTATGATTCACTTTGGCTAATGAGGCTACAATGTCACTGTGGTGGATTTCTACAACATAAAGCCAATGAAAATCTGTAATCGACAAAGACTTGGAGGTTTGAGTCCAGGTCGACTGAATGATGATAAAAACAGAATCTGTGCATCTTAACTCGGCATCAGCACGACGTCACAGCGCTTCTACACACAGCTGTGATCAGTGGACAGTGACGGGATGTGCATGAACCTGATCCTCGTCAACTTTCAGAATCGTTCTCAGTGTCTTTCCTGTGTCCGGGTGTCACGTTACATTCTCGTGTTATGTCGCAAGCATTTTAATGTTTATTATGTAATGTTGTCATCCAAAGCAATTTACTGCCCTGTGTGTGTGTGTGTGTGTGTGTGTGTGTGTGTGTGTGTGTGTGTGTGTGTGTGTGTGTGTGTGTGTTTCAGTATTGAACACAATGGACTAAATCGGAGCTGCATACCAGCTGATGGACTTTGACACCATTCAGTTTCTATGACTGGCAGCTTCTGCACCAGCTAAACTCGAATGAACTTAGAGGACGGCAAAGAGAAAATACCAAAAAAAAACATCTGCTGAAAGTAAACAACACTAAATGATATCAACCACAATGTGACCATGTACAGTAGGACTGGTTACTATGGCAACGGATACCATGATGGAGATGTTTCTACCACAACATGTTATTCAGCTCAGGTAAAGTTTCAGTTTCATTTGACATCAATGTGTCTGGTTGCAAATAAATCAGTGTAACAGCTCCATGGTAACATAATTGGTGTGTGTGTTAGAGTAGTTTGATTTGTAATACATTTCCAGGTATTTTATTCATTGGATGAGACTATGAAACACATCCCATAATAGCATTTCACATCATTTAATATGATCTGCAGAGGTTCAGTGTTTGGGTGACAGGGTTACAAACTGATTGGTTTCATATTTGTGGATTTGAATGTCAAAGACGTCACATTGGACTCTGGGAAACTGTGACACCCATTTTCTCACATTTGTTTGGACTAAACAATATTCGATTAATCCAACAATAATCTGCAGATTAATCAATGATTAAAATCCCTGTTAGCAGCCCTATCAGATATTTTTATCACCAGATTGTTAGAGGAAAACTGTGAACACTTCAGATAAATTCCTACTAAAACGTCCAGTCAGACATTTATCTTCATAAAGCGCAAAGAATAATAATGGCCCAGACTTAAAAAAACTCACCAGAGTCCAGGAGGACTTCAGGTGCAGCCGCTGGCCCTGCTGCTCTATGGGTGACCGCTCCGAGAGCTCCATGTGTCCCCAACGAGATCTAACAGGAGCACTGGATCTGGTCTGCGTGGACCGTCCTCAGCCCCCCTGCTCCTGCTCCACACGTCCCACAACCTCTCTAACCCCAGAGCCACAGGACTACCCCGAGCCTGAGCCCTTACATAACCCCTCTCTCTGAGGTGGGGACCACTGCGACTCAAAACCACTGAGGGAGTTAGACTGGAGGAGTTTGGATATATAGGTATATGGCTCATACTGTAAATAAAGTAGGACGACATGACTGCTCTCTAAAAGTGAAGCCAAATTATCGTTATCGCCCCCTGGTGGCTGTCTGCAGTATGGGTCATTAACCCTGTCTCCTCCATGTTAGTTCATGGGACATGGAACAAACGAAAAGGTCAAAATACAGGTCAAATTAATTTTCTAAGTTGGTTTCTCATCACACCGATCTATGTTCAGGTGTTTTTCTGATGAGTTTGATTTGAATTGGTTATTTGAGGCTATAGAATTCGGGTGAAACGTCATGATTGACAGCTGAGACCGACTTGTGATTGGTTGAGCTTGATGTTTAAAGTTTCAACACATTAACTTGATCTCCATGGATACAGTGCAATTATAATAAAATGATAATGAGCTGACCGAGCTCCTAAACTTGACAGATCCAGGTTCCTTCTCGAGCCAGATTTGAGGACGAATCAAGCACAACCAGTTCTCATCCACACGACCCATGACACTCCCTGTTTGGAAAGAGGGGACCTTAAAGAGGTGTTAATCCTGTTCACTGGATTAGGACTAATCTAGCTTTCCCTGTCTCTGCACGTTTCTCCTGCTCGATGCGTCCAAGTGTCCAACGTGAGCCTGCGTCAGCCAGTGTGTCGTGTCACTGATGTTTTCATTTCAGATACCAAACAAATCAAATTAGCACCACAGGGTTTTGACTCAATCCTCAATTGAGGATTCCAGATAAGGAAGCAACTAAGGATTCATTTCAGTTTTCTTTTTAAAATTGTGGAAAAAAAGTCCATCAAAGGTTCTCAAAAGCTCAAACCTGGAAAATGTTAACTTTAAAGTGAGGCTGGGCAATAAAACAATATCAGCAATTATCCAAATATAAATATAAAGCAAAACTCAGGAGCAACCATCAGTCTTTACACTTATGTAATGTGACACTTATCTTGATGATTATGATATTAAAATGATGTTGTACTTTTTGGCCATATTGCTCAGCCCTGGTTTAAAATAAGATGAAGCAAAGTAGCATCTAAAAAATGTATATATTCTGGTGCCTCCAATAGCTTTTAATTCACTTCAGATGATAAAACCGTAATACATTATCAGAAATTAGAATGTGACATTTATGAAAGTATTTATCTCGATCAATTATTTGTAGTCATATCGTTCAGCTGCAGTTTAAAGTGATTTTCTTTTAAAACAGAGAAGCAGCAAATCCTCACCAGGATCTTCTACTAAAATATCTCACACAGTGAATCAGCTATTCAAATGATAGCAACAGAGTTACAACACCATAAATCTCAGTAAATATTTGACTCTCAGATCCCAGATCATATGTGAGGCAGTGTGCTGATGTGTCCATCTCTGACATCTGAGTACAGGCTACTGTTAAACACAATCAAGCAACAACCATCCCCACAGGATCTGAGGTTCGTGTTGTATTTAAACTGTGCTCCACAGCCTCACATGCACCTGTAGATGATGTTAATGTGACTTCTATCTTAAGACTGGACGTTGGAAACCTGCAGGTATATGATGGTGCGATCAGGGCACACGGAACAATGTTTTCATCGAAAGAGAAAGAGAAAGATTGAACATAAATAAATAAATTGCTGTTGTAAAAACAATGTTTCCTCTCTCGTGCTCACCGCTAATTTTCGCTCTCGCCCCTTTACATGCGATGTTCACGATCACACAGGAGACTTTAACAAACACTAACTCAGAGTCTAGGTTATTATTATTATTATATACATGTATATAGAGGATAATGAGAGGTGAAGTGATCGTACCTGCAACAGCAGCAGCAGCAGCAGCAGTCTGTCCCTCTCGCTCTGTCTCTGTCTCTCTCTCCCTCTCTCTCTCTCCCTCTCTCTCTCTCTCCCTCTCTCTCTCCCTCTCTCTCTCTGCTGCTGCTGAAGCCGCCGCACCACGTGACCCCGCGCCGCTCAGCCTGCACGTGACCATCCTGCACCTCCCGCACCACAGTTCATTATCAGAGTGACACTGTACATGTATATAGTTATAATATAGTTTTACAACGCACTGCCACTTCTTATTGTTTGTGTGCTGAACGTTGAGCTTGTTTTATTGTTGTAACCTTGTCAGCACTTTGGACATGGGACAAATTAAAAAGGTCAAAGTAGCCCACGTGTTAAACAAATGTTTCTATGGTTTCTATGTTTTTTTATTTAATTAGTTATTTGATGCTGTAAAAAAAAGGGGGGGGGGGGGGGACATCATGATTGACAGCTGAGACTGACTTGGTGGAGCCTATATATTGGGGAGACCTCCAGGGTCCGAACCTCCAATTGCTATGGTGAATGCCATTTGCCCAAAATGTCAACCGTCAAAGATATTTTGGCTTCCCTTGTTGATTGTGTGAGAATCTATGAGTCTATGGTCCACAGATAAAATATAAATCATGTGTAAAATAACATATATATATATATCATTTACTGGGACAAAGTTAATTTTACCACCTTCCCCATTCTGAGGTCAGAGGTCGGCTCCAGCAGCAGAGCAGCAGCAGCAGCCCTGCAGATGGTGGAGGATTTCCAGGGATTTGCTCCTGCACAGCTCAACAGGGCAGAACATTTCCACAACACTGAGGCTGAATCGTCAGCTCCAGGACCGAGTGTCACCAGATAAATGAGCATGAGGAAGAAGAAATGAAGTGAACCGTTCACTGGCTCTGGAAGGGGGAGTATCATTTCTTCATGAGCAGCTGAGTCACAGAGGATAGGTTCAGGAGGTCTGATAGCTCATTGACGTGTGTGACATTAACACATCTTATCTGTTCAGTTTCAATATGACTGCGCAATGTCAACATCTTCCCATCTGCAATCCTGTTTACACTTTATAACACATTATTACCCTGTATATATTATTTTATATTTCTGTTTATATTGCACGTTTACTTTTTATGCCTCAGCACCGGTGACAACCAGCGGCTGGAGGCATCGTGTTACCATGATGTCTCAAGAACACCTCGAGGGAATGTCACAAACTGTGACCTTCAAGGTCACGGTGACCTCAAAAATCACGTTTTGTTATGTAATTCCACTTTATTACTTTTTTACTAATGCTTCCTATTTTTATTTTTCCCTTTCTTGCTAAAATACACCACAAGTATTATTGTATTTGCTCTGATCCAGTAAAATGTTTTTAAAATTAAATATAGTTAATTAAAGCAGTAAGAAGAATTTGTATGAACCTTAAAACACCAAATCTCTACATGCATAAATACACGTGTGTGTGTTTGAGGGGCTGCAGTTCTATTTGCAGCTCCATGATCTTAACTGAACCCCTGAAACTTTTTACACTTGTTGATTTGGATCAATTCTGCTCTGTTTCACCTGAAGAATTTCTCCTGTTTGCTTTGTTCTTCTCTCCAACAGGAGAGTGTTGTGCCTCTTTAATCCTCTGAGCCTGTGTAACTCTGTGCATTCTTAAATCTCATTATAAAACACCATATACCAACAAGTGAGATGAGTTCAATGCAGAAATATTTTCAACAGCTCCTTTATTCAAACAAATAGGAAAAGGATAAAACTGACAGATAAAATATCCAGATCAAAACAGTAGAAACGGTCTGTGACATGATCAAAGTTGTGATAACTGAAACAACTATCACAGTCGACTTGAAACTGCACATCAAACTTGTAGATAATATATATATGTGTATGAGTAAATAATACTTTTCTCATTCACTCCGGCTGTGTCTTCTCAGCCTCTGGTTGGTCGGCTGAATCTGAAGCTTTTGTTTCTGCAGCGGCATCGACTTTAATCTTATTCTTCTGCTCCTTCGATTCCTCACTTTTTCTCTCCTTTTTGTCTTCCTTCGTTTTCACAGGGGGCGTCTTAGCTAGAGATTATGCAGGTGAACAATCATTAATAAACATGTCACACACACACATATATATATAAACCTGTTTCTTTCGCGCTCACCCTTTCTCTTTTGCATCTCTATCTTTTCCTGGGGAGTGTTTGGGCCAAACACCACATTTCCATCTGCGTCGGTCCAGTATGACGTCACGCCCTGGTCAGGCGTCCCCTTTGTCGTCTCCAGCTGAAAGGAGGCAAACGTGAGATTAGAAACAAATCAGCAAACTCAGCCATCACATCATCAGCCAAAGAATTGTGGTCCACTACTTACCCATGAAGTGCAATGAGGGCAGAGCTACCATTGTGAAAATAATCCACTGGATCACAGTAAAAACAGGAAATCTTGCATAAAATAAGTCATCTAGTCGTATGGCTTCATTTCATTTTTAAGAGTGTGCTGTAGTTAATCATATTTTTCACATTTCTCTTTGAAGCACATTTTCTGACTTTTCCAAATGAAGGGTCTTCATTATATGGTGTATAAATTATGAAGCCCTCTGGGACAATGTTTCTATTTGAACCTAAATGACCAAATTCAAAAAGTCAGTTAGCCCACACACACTTTTAGCCCAGTTACTGTTTAAAAGACTATATCATAATCATATTGTGATTATTATTTTATATTATAATGCTAAAGAAAGTGTTCCTCAGTTTACATAATATTATTTTATCTTATCTGGGTCCCTAATACAATTTCCACCAGAAGCAGCAGAAGACAAATAAGAGAATAAAACTCTACATAATGCAGTCTGAAATGTATTTGTTACATCTAACCTGTCTGGGAAATTCCCACGTTTCAAACCAAATGTCTCCAGTTGCACAGACTTCCTGCAGAGATTTGTCGTCTATAGAAGAAGAACTTTGTCGTGAGAACTCAGTGCCCCTTTTTATTCTGTGTTATTAGAGCTGCTGTGAAAACACTGTTGCTTTACATCTATAACTTCCGGTCAGTGAACTTAAATAGAGACGTGGATCTGCTAATCCACATGTTCTCTGACAGGAGGACACAAAAGAGGATTTGAACTTGTCTGGATGAAGAGGCCCGAGACAAAGTTTCAGATATTATATGATAGAACATATTACAAATGCATCCTCGGTCGACATATTAACCCTTTTTTCTTTTCCTGTCTTACTATGTTCTATTTTTAAGCTTCTGTTTAATGTAAAGCACCTTGAGCTGCATTTTCCGCAAAGAAAATGCTACATAATAAAGTTTATTATTATTGTTCATGTACATTTCTACCGTATATTTGTTTAGTGACATGAATGTCACATTATTTATTACCAACGCACCATCAGTGAAGTGCACCATGAACAATAAACCAATATGGGGTTTGGGGTTGGATTACAGTGGAGGGGAGGGTTGACTCCATGCTGGTGGTTGATCCTCAGGAGGTCCGAGTGTACAGAGATGGTGGTGTGTGTGGGGGGGGGGGGAGAAAGGGAGGAATCTACTGAAACGAGTGAGAAGAAGAAGGTGAAGGGTTCAGACCAAAGTGAGACGACTCAGAAAGAAGGAAGAGGAGGAGCAGGAGGAGGAAGTGGGGGAGAACATGCTCATTTTTTAATTAGTCTCATCAAGAAACAGGGAGAACAGGAAATAATCACCATGGTGATCTTCATCACATCATCATCATCATGAGTAAAGGAGACATGGTGCACAGTGAAGGGGAAGTCATCACAGCGGTGAATAATAATAATGATGATGATAAGTAGTAGGTGGGCTGACGTGTTCGTTACAGACATGAAACAAGGGAAGTGTCGTCATGATCACAACATTCAAAGTGACAGTGAATCAAATGGAACAAGCAGAAAACAGGGCTGGTGAAATGACCCGTTTCATTAAAGAACCACGTTTTAGTCCATTTGCAACAAGTTTGTTATGAGACAAACTTTTCTCCAGCAGTGACTGAGGAGTCACGGCAGCCTTTACATTGCTTCATTTTTAAAAGGTTGTTCTCCAAAAATCCCAAAACACAAGAAGTGTGAGGAACTCGTAGAGATGACCTCAGCTTGATTAGCCAACAAGCTCGAGTCGATAGAGGTAAATTGTGGATTGTTCTTTGTGACAGTGAATCACATCGGAGGGGAAAGGGATTCAAGAAAAGCCATTTGTGATTTGGAGATTTTAAAGTTGTCTGTAAACACTGTCTTTTTTTGTTTTACCTTCACCGAGGAGGTTATGTTTTCACGCCTGTCCCTTTGTCTGTTCATCATCAGGATTACACAGAAACTACTGAACAGTTTTGGACGTGAACTCAAAGTAGTAGCTCTGCTTATTTAAGTTTTCATGTACTTTAGCAAGTAAGTTGACATAACTTGAGGCAAACGGGATAAAACATGGGTTTAAAATTCATTCAACACTTTCTTCAGGATTTGTTTTCTCCAGGTTGCGTCCGACCAACACAACATTATCTTCAACTACTGTGTCGTTTCCTATTCTACAGCAAACAGAAGCCAACACGTGCCTCTCTGCACAAACACAACTTTACACAAACTAAAATTGCACCAGTGACATTTCTGAATGGGTCACAAATACCTCTTCATGTTCCGTCAGATTCATTTGATCAATCTTTGTATTTCTCAATAACCTGTTTCACATTTTGTCTTTTAGCACCTCTAGAGTTAATTTGTAATTCTACACAAACACCTCACTCCTTTATTTCTCCTTAAATATTTTTTTCCAGTGTTTTCTTTCTTTTATACATATTTACGACAAGATTTGGACCGCTTCTATTTTTTCTTGCCGGCCACCTCTTCGGGGATGAAGACACTTACGGTGAAGTCCCCGCTCTCTGTGCCGTACTTGTTCTTCACCAGGATGCTGTATTTGCCGGTGTCCGACGTGTTCACGGCCGTGATGGTGAAGCTGGCGAACTTGCCGGACTCGAACTTCAGGATGCAGTGGTCGTCGGACGTGATCTCCCTGTCGTTCTTCAGCCAGGTGACCTTTGGCACGGGGTCGCCCGAAATGTTGCAGGTGAGATTCAGGGCCTGAGGCACAGACAATAAACAATATCGAACATTAGAGTAATTACGATTATATTTTAGCATTTGGAATAACTGTCAACTGTCGAGTTTATAAGACACATATGAATCTGTTTGTTATTTCAGCACCTTGCCCTCCTGGATGGTGACCACATCAGGCAAACCTCCTGCTACTCGAGCACGACCTGAAAGACACAACATGTATTTTAAAACACGGAATAAACATTTAATTTCTCCGATAGCTTAAAATGTTCATGTTACAATAAGAGTTTGAGGTCTTCAGTCCAAACTCAGGATTGAAAAATTCAATTTGGCACATGAGATCAAATCTGTAGTACATAGTTTAGGTGCATTACCAACTTAAGGCTCTTCCCCACTTAATTAAAAGTGGAAAACAAACAGGTCTTGATGATGGTTCCTCACCAGGCCTAAAAACAAACCAACATCTGCTGTGAACACCGTGTTACTTACCTTTCTCTGCAACGGCAGCGGATCTGAGGAGGTAAACAAAACAGAAAAAGAGGGAACAACAAATTAGAGCAAAGTTGCTGAGAAGTGAAATTTAAGACTTAACCTTCATCGTACAGAACTTGTTTTTTTATTTCCTCAAATAAGAAAAACACACCATTCATCATAATGTGTCGGTTATCAAGTGGATAATAACTTACTTGAGCCTCTGGAATTCTGCAAAAGCGTCATCAAATGCTGCAAAACAAAAGTTAGGAATCTTAATTATTGGCTAAATGAGATGTAGTACAAGTATAAAAAGTCAGTTAATGGTCATAAAAACAAATAAACTAAAACTTTTTAAATTCAGGCTTATACTGCATGTGAAATATAGATTAAAAAGTTATCTCAGTAAATGTGTGATGTCACTGTGGAGCAGGAGGTTATAAATACACTCTCGCTCTCACCTTGACCAGATAACTCCACGGTCCTCCTCAGGCCCCCCTTTCCGTCGTTGAACTCGATGGCGTATTTGCCCGTATCCTTCTCTGTGGGCTCAGTGATCTGCAGCCACAGCTGCTCCCCCACCACGCCGCTCTTTATACGGTCAGAGAAGGAGATGGCTGAATCTCTGTCAGGGAGACGATACAGACGAGAGGACAGTGACAAACATGTCCACATGAACTGTCGTTCTATTTGCTAGAGTAGCTAACAGCTAATCCATTTCAACACAGGTCATATGCTTGGTTTTATCTATAATAGTGCACAGAGGACTAACTTGTAGTGCCATGTCACTTGGAGTAAATCGTTATAGAAGTTGACGAAGGTGTAGAGTCGGATGCCCTCATCTGTGCTTGTGATCTTCAGCGGAGTGGAGGAATTGGCTGCAAGTACAGAACACACCATAAGTTTTTATTTTCAGTAAAAGAACAAGTTTTAAATTTATCGGCTGCAACATTATGAAGCAACAAAATGTTTCCTCTTACCAATAAAACTGAAAACTTCATTCATCAAGTCCTTGAAACCTTTAAAATAAGAGGTTTTGATCATTTGAAATGATATAAAGGGAGAAGTAACATTCATGTGAGTGTGTTCTCCACTGAAGGTCACCTTGATCCGTCAAATTCAACGTGGACGTGTCTTTTCCTCTGTCGTCCTTCAGAACGACCTCGTACACACCGGAATCCTTCTTGGAAATCTGACAGAGAGAAAACAATGAAGTTAACCTCGGTCCTAAAAAACAACAGCTGAGCATCACCAAGACTTTGTACAGGAACATGTTTGTATTCATGAGGAAAGACAAGCTTTTTGTCTTCTGCTTTGGATGCTGCAGAAAACACACATGTGTATGTTACATTTATTTAAAAATAAAGTTAATGCTGAAGACTCATGAGGAAATTAGTAAAATAAATGATTTTATTAGTCTTTATCTATTAACTTACGTCCTCTTACTCAAAGACAGTATCTTGAAGAAGAAAACCGTTAAATGTAAAGAAGTGTAGATACAAAACAGAGCTGTGCAAGGATATCACCCTTTACAGTCATATGTGTAAATGTATTCAGTGACAGATATACAGAACACAGATATACACATGTATAAATATATATATACTCATCAGTTCACACTTCAAGCAGACGTCTTCTCTCACATCCTCACCTGAGCTATTTCCAGTTTCAGCACTCCCTCTGTGAAGCCCAGATGCTCGTCTGCCTTGATCTCTCGTCCGTCTTTGTACCACAGCGCCGAGGTCTCCTTCTTCACGTTGCCGACCTGAAACGCAGCACAGCAGCAGGATGAGAGGGAATGTCTCAGTGTTTTATTCAAGATGTTCTGCGTGGAAACTATTTAAAAGTTCTGTCTCACCTTGCACTTCAGCACAACACAGCACTCGGGCGTCACCTCATAACTCAGATACTCGATAAAGTGAGGACCTGGAACAAACACGGCATAATGAGGATGAAGATCATAACCTTTAATACAAATATAGATTAAGAATCATCTGTATTCCATACAGCCAAAATGTTTAGAATTCCAAATATTTGCTGGTTACAGTTTTTTCAGTATGAGAATTTTCTGCTTTTCTCTTAATTGGGATTATTTATTGAACATGTTTGGGTTATGAACTGTTGACAGGACAAATCAAGACATTTTAAAAATGTCACCATACTGTGATTGTTTGATCAATCAAATAATTAAAATGATAAAGAGAAAATGATAATATGAGTTAGTTAAAGCTCTAGTTTCCAGTGACTGTAACAAACCTTGCTTTCTGATCCACTCTTTCATCTGGAACTCTGATTCCTTCTGCAGCCCCTTGAACACTGCAAATAAAAAACGTTTAAAACATTGATGTTTTATACTTGAATCTGGTGAATCGGTCTCAATCCAGGTTACATTATCCAAATATAGTTTGGGATGCTGGTTTACAATGTGCCTTCTTAAATGTTTTACTGCCCTCTAGTGTCCGGAGTATGGATCTGCTGGACTGAGATCTGCATCTCTGCCAGCTACACATTAACCATTATTTGGGCTTCAGTCATTTCTATATATTATATATTAACGCCAAAGAAGTGAATAAATACCCACGGACTTTCCCATAGATTTAAGACCCTGATTATCATGAAGCACAGAAGTCTTCATGGAGTCCAATTGTATACCAGTTTGGACCAGTAACCTTTCCCAGTTGTTTTTATTTGCCGAACATACCATCTCCTATCAGCACCAAGCTGGACTGGTTGGTTGCTTTCCCGTCTTTCAGCTGGAAGGTGAAGGTGCCCTCGTCCGCCGGGGTCAGACAGTCCATGATCATCTCGATCACGCCGGTGCTCTTGTCAAAGTTCATCTTATATTTCTGCAAAAAACAAGGACAACTTCAGAAATGTTATATTAGCACAGAAAAGAAAAACAATTGTTTATGATGAGTTTCCTTCGCTAGTCACTGACCTCCCCCTGAGAGATGAGGTTTTCATTGAACACGTAATCGACTTTGCCATCAGCGGAAATCTTCTCGGCCTGCAGCCAAAAGCGAACTCTGCCTTTCTCCAGCAGCTCCACAGCCAACTCTGACTTCAGGGGAATAACTAAATATATAGAAGAGAGAGGGGGGGGGGGGGTGGAGAAGCTCAGAGAAACCACTCCAGTACTAAACACAGCAGTGAGAGGATGTGAGGCTGAAGTACTCACTGGGGAATTTGTGGTCGTGACTGACCTCCAGCAGCCTCTTCAACTCTGTCAGAGATAAGAGAAGATTAATTAACAGAGATCTACGAAAAAAGATAAAAACTGAAATGATTGTTGATGACCCTACCTTGCTCAGAGAGATCATAGCTGGATGAAGCTCCATCAGTGTGGGTAACGATACAGGAGTAAATGCCAATGTCCTCCTCTCCAGGTGTGTTGAAGACAGCTTTAGATCTGCAGTAAAAAACCTGGTATTATAAATTTGAACAACTGTGCGTACATCAAAGAGTGTCTCGTCTTTACAGATTTGGACGTCTCACTTGTTTCCCTTGGTCTCCATAGTCAAGCGGGAGGGGTCTGTGATCTCCTCGTAATTCTTGGACCACACAAATTTGGAGTCAGGGGTCAGGTCACAGCACTCAAAGTTCAGGGAGATGATGCCGTCATCAGTCCACAGCCACGGTGATGTCATTAGTGCCTGAAACCACGGAGAAATATCATAATGCCGTAGAAATGTGTTTTATTATCTCCATCATTTCATCACACCGCCTGGATTTCCTCCTACCAGGTTTGGTCACAGCTGAAACCGGCTCTGTCACTTCAGACATTTTTCCAACACCGGCTTTATTCTGAGCGCGAACACGGAACACGAACACCTCTCCCTCCTTCAGGTTCTTGATCTGGGAAATTACATGAAAATAACCAGATTACACACCAGCTACAGAGACATGTGACTGTGAATGATGAGGGACTCCAGGTGATGGCGACCTTCATGTACGTCTTCTCCGTGGCCTTGTTGTTGACGCTTCTCCACGCCTCCACTGGGGCATCCTCTTCCTTGATGTCGATGTAGAACCCGTTGACCGCATCGCGGCCCTGGTACACAGGTGGTTTCCATAGCAACACCAGAGAGTCGTTGCGCACCTCTCTCACCTGCAGGTCATGAGGAGGTCCTGTGGGAGACGCAATGAGAAAATGTGATAAAAATCTGCAGATCAGCACAGTACACTTTCTGTCAGGAGGTGAAACAGCTGGTGAAACCAACCTGGCACAGCGATGGTCCACTCCTCACACAGGAAGGTGTCACTGGGCAGTGACGGGATGCCAACACCGGCCATGTTGGCTGCTCGCACCTGGAACTGGTACTTCCTGTTCTCCATCAGGTCGGACACCTGTAGAAAAAGACACATGGTGATGAAACATTGCTCAACGGATTGTTTTGTTTTCCATTAAGATCCACATTGGTTTTAAACTTGAGACTGGGTGTTTCATACTCACTCTGTAGGCCCTCTCACTGACAGCCTTGATGTTGGCCTCGTGCCACTTCCCCGGCACGCCATCGATGACCTCACGGTAATCCACGAAGTAGCCGGAGATGTCAGCACCGCCGATGAAGCTCGGCTGTTTCCAGGCCAGCACCATGGAGTCGCGCACACACTCCAGGACGCTGATGCCAAAGGGTGGAGCAGGGGAGGCTGAGAGGACAGAAAACTCAAATTAACACCACAAACACGATGATGTCATGGGAAAGTATAACATTACAATAACTTTTAAATCCCATCTGTGATCACACCTCTGTCCAGCTGCTCTCAGCAATTTAAAACCCTCGATCTATTGAATTCATGTATTTGGAGAGTTTTACAGATACCGTTTGTCATAGTACAACACAGTTTCTTCAAATGCCAAAAAACTACCACAATCACCACTGGATTGTGTATCATTTTAGAGACAGTGGTAGACAAACATCTGCTTTAGCAGAATATTGTCAAAACCCTCAACATAATTGAACATTTAAGGTTTTGGAAATTATCTTTATTGCCAAGAGTTAGACGAGATATTTGCTACCATATCTGTATGCTAAATATGTAGCTAGCCTAGCATAAAAACTGAAAATGGCCTGTTTCAAAACAAAATCCAACAAACAACACATTTGATAACTTGCTAATAAATGCTCTGCACAAGAAACATGTGAAAACCAGGGAGTCACTACGTTTAGCTGGTAAAAGATAACCCCAGTAGAACCACAACTTGAAATTATTTGTCAAAAGCAACATGTAATTTATAAAACTTCATAAGTACTTAGATGTAGAATAGATTTCCTCAGCAAATTCCCAGCAAGAAAGAAAACCAGCATATGTTCCAAAATTAAATGTATGACTTAAAAGTCTCAAATAGAAAGAAAGTAGGTAGAAGGAGGGACATTAAGAAATAGGTTCGATAATTCCATCTATATAATGGAACGTGTTAACGCATTAAAAGGTCTCAGATCACGTGTCCTGCTCTTGTGTTCGCTGGATAAACCACTTGTGCTGCCGTGACATACACGTGTGTGTTTGCGTGTTAAAGTGCTCAGAGTGGTGGCAGCTCCCAGGCGCCACACCACTGACACCAGACCACCGAGTGCAGGAGGTTGTGGGAAAGTGGCGTCCAGCAAAAGTATAGACAAGCGTGACTGTAGTGACCAGTTAAACTTATGCTGCTTTTACATAGACTTACCTTTGATTGGAGGATACCAGTAGAGCTGACCACCTTCTGTTTATTGATTATTTGGCCTTGTAGAATTGATAAAACATCGGAAACTCTTTTATTTTTATTGTGAAAGTCAGAGCAGCGTATATTTATTGGATCGTAGGTTGGGTTGGGGGGGGGGTGGTGTTGTATTTGAGGGTTTTCATCTGTGACCGGTGCTCACCTGTCGACTCCCTCCTCGGCCTCGCTGTCTCCTGGTTAGCGTCTACAGAGAACTTACGTGCCTGTGCTGCCTCAGGCCCGTCAGCTGTCTCTACATCCTGAACCTCAGCAGTGACTGGCTCTAAGCATGTAGCTGTGTCTTTGTCAGTGTGTGAGTTAGAAACCGAGCCTGACACGGACTCTGGGACCAGGTCTTTTGCCAGGTCAGGGGCCCGGGACACACTGCCTCTCTTGCCCCCCTTGTTTTTACTCTCGGAGGGGTCGGGCTCCGTGCGGCAGCCGGGCCCAGGAGCCCCGGCCCCCTCCCTGGCTCCAGTGTCAGTCTGAGCTTTTTTATTGCACTTTTGCTTAGTGTCAGGGGAGGACTGGACAGTTTCATGCGCGCCCGTCCAGCGTGGCCTGTGCTCAGTTAGTTGGCCAACGTTACCCCCCGGCCCCATCTCCGGCAACACACCATGAGGGATGCCGCCCCCTACAGGAGTTAAAGCAGAAGAGGCTTCTTTAAAAACAGGCAAGAAATCACAGCTTTTACCTCAGTCCCACAAAATAGAAACAGGCTTTAAAGACTAAAAAAAAAATCTATAGTCATTACATCACGTTCAGTAAAATGTCTTCATCTGACTGGAAGTGAAAAATGAAGACAAGATGATCAATAAGTGACATCCATGTGAGGAGGCTGGTAGGAGTATGAGAACATGCAGTTGCGTGAAGAAGAACAGCCAAAGAGCGTGGATGTGCAGACTTTGCACGAGCCCTTCGTGAAAAAAAAACACTTTGGTAACAACGTCAATGGATTTCAGTACCAATGAGCAGCGAATCTAATCGACATTTTTACCAAGTGTGTTTCACAAAGGAAAACAGAGCATGCTGCTCAGCACAAAGCCGACCAGTGAATGAGTGAGATCCAAAGCTTGAGAGTTGTGTTAGTTTTAATGCAGAGAGAATTTAGGGAACACGTGCAGGAGATTAGAAAGAGACAATAACTACAACAGCAGCTTTGTTCTGTTTTGCATTGTTTGTTTTAGAATCAGCCTCCAGTTCAATATAATCATCGATCGACTTTCAGTACAATCATATCTTGATAATGAGGATGTTGAGGTACTCTTTTACTAAATTCTGCTGTTTGAATTAATTCTATCCAGACTTGAGCAAAAACGTATTCTTTAAAGTGACAATATATAACTTTCACTGAGCAACAGTGCCCTCTACAGCCATACATGGTGAGTAATTGCTCTGTGTCTGAGCCATTAATTCTGATGTACAGAAAGAAATACAGCTTCTCACTGACTGAGACTAGTTCTATCTGATTTCATGAATAATTTATCATCTCATAATTTAGATACAGATAATTACTCAACAGAACAATACCACTGCTGGGTTAGCTGCTTAGAAAGAGGTTAGGAGAGAGTTATCTCTTTAAAAAGGTACCGGTGAGGGTGGGAGACAGCGTGCGTTGATACCTTTAGCACCACGTGGGGTTGCCGACACGTTTTGTGCCCAGGACGGGTGAGGGAATCGGGATAATGGAGGGGGGGGTGGTGTGTGACATTGTGCTGGTTTAACCCCTGAATTGGATCACTCTGACCCAGATTAGAGGAAGTCTACAAGTCCTGACTCAGGCTGAGCAGGGAGGTGGAGGAGGTGGGAGGAGGGTGGAGGTGCGTCTGAACAGGGTGGGAGGGTGGGGGGGGGGGGTCACACAGAATAAGGTGACAGGGTGAAGGGGTGGGACCATGGTGGAGAAAGTGTGGGGGGGGGGTGTACAGTAGATGCTGATGATAAAAACAGCTGGAGATATGTCTCAGAGAAGAATATTGAATCTTACATTACTTTCTAACGTTAAGTTTAAATTTAAAATGAAATGACCATATCTGTGGTACGACATCTCACTCACCAATAGCAGCCTTCACCTCCACAGGCTCAGACTCAGGGGAGAACCCGCTGAGCCCTGCTGCGTTCACTGCCCTCACCCTAAACACGTACTTCTCTCCCGTCATCAGACCGTGGCAGATGAACCTGGGAACATAGACGTAAATGTTTGGTTGTCTTAATAACCTATATCCTGATAAGAGTAATAATAGGGGGTGTGGTTTTACCTGGTTACATTTACAGGCTTGTTGTTGCACGGCTCCCACACGTTGCTGCCCACGATGCTCCCCTCGATGTAGTAACCGACCAACTCTTTGGCATCACTGGACGCTTCCCAAGACACGACGACTGATGTGTCTGTGTTTCGAATGGGGACGACTTTGCTGGGGGCTGATGGGATATCTGCAGAACAAAGTATATTTCAGATACTTGAACTGAGAATGAAATTAAACCTCACCTCCTCCATGTTAGCGGTTGGGACATGGACCACTGATCAAAGGTACATTTCCCGCTTAATTTGTTTTTTCAGGAGTTTTTTGCTTGTTCAATGAGAGGAAGACAAGACGCGTCATCCATCTTTATTTATGGTCTATGTACGTTTTCTCACCAAGCTTGTCGCCAACTGTGGTGGCCTCAGTCGGGTCAGAGGGTTCACCGACCCCGGCAGGGTTGCAGCACCGGACGCGGAAGCTGTAGGACTTCCCCTCGGCCAGATCGAACAACGCAAAGCGAGGGGACTTGACTGGGATCTCTGTGTTCACCCTCTGCCAGCTGTCTGTGCCCGACACACACTGACAAACAAGGACACAAGAATCCATCCGTCATAATTACAGACATTGATCCAAAGAGCAAAAATGAGTAGTTTAGACTATTTAGTTCAGATTTTACTGTAACACGTAAGAATATAATTTACCTTCTCCACGTAGTACCTGACTCCCTCCAGGCCTTTCTCTCCAGGTGGCTTCCAGCTCAGCACCACGTAATTCTTGGTCGCCTCCGTCACCTGGAGTTCAAGAGGTCTGCCAGGAACAATGCCCTCTGTTGGTCAAAAGATATAAAGGATAAGGTAACATAGCAGTCATGTCACTGGGTTTCATGGAGAACATGCTCATCTCCTACCTGCAGGTTCCTCCTCTGTGACAATGATTTGGCCGGTCCAGGGAGCAGAAGTACCTGTCAGCAAATACATCATCATTATCATGTAAATGTTAATTAGTGCATTTTCAAATCAGTAATTCAGACGAGAATTGTATTTGTTGTAATTGTTAAATAATAAGATAAAATATATAATATTACTGCCGTTATTCTACGGTTTTCAGGTAACAACGCTCTTGGATAATGGGAGTATGGCGTCTATCACACATGCTGTTCAGTTGTACCTCTCAAGCGGGCGCGGTCAGCCGGGTCCATGGCGGCCACTGGTTCGGACACTCTGGACGGATGACTCATGCCGCTGTTGTTGATAGCACGCACGCGGAAGACATAAGAACGACCCTCCACCAAACCGGTCACAGGGAAACGGGCGAACTTGACCGGAGTGTCATTGCACTGGATCCAGTGGTTGGTTCCAACCTCACACCTGTATGTATATTAAACATTTAAATCATATATAACAGCTTTTTATCAACGACTGACGCACAGCTCAGGCAGAAACGCTGACTGACCTGTCCACGAAGTAGCCCAGGATGGAGTTGCCGCGATCGACAGCCGGCTGCTTCCAAGTGACAATGATGTAGTCCTTGTTGGCGTCGAGACAGCGAACGTCCAGAGGGGCTCCTGGAGCTCCTTCCATCTCAGCATCAGAATCTGAAACAAACATGAAAAACAACATTATTGATGACTACATGCACACGCTCCTATACAAACCTTTGTGTTCAGTTGTTTTCTCACCATAGACTGTATTTAAAGGTTTCCACCTGTGTCTGGTTTTGTTTGTTAATTTGTTTGCAAGACTATGTTAAAATTACTTACTTAAATTACTTATCCAGGTATATATATTTTTTAACATTCTTTGACTATGTTTTATGACAAATAAATAAAACAACCATGTGTACTTGGGGGGAGGCATGCACTATACCGAGTGTCGTTCTAGTTTTTATAGTTATTCAACTTTGACCATAAGATGCAAAACAGTTTCTTTCTAGCTGTTTAAGTGTGCTTCGCTTTGCCCTGAGTTTATCTGTGTAGCTGCAGGGCTCTATGCCAGGAATGTCTCTGGGTCCTGGAGTCAAACAAGTCGAGAGCAGTCGGTGGCAGGGGGACAGAATTAGCAGCAGCCCAGCCCCGAGTGAAAGGGGATAAGAGAGGTGACTCTTATAAGCAGTATCAAGGTAAAGTGAGGCCGTCTAGAAGAGGCGTCACTGCAGACATGAGTTGCATCATAACCTAAGACTAAGTATTAACAGTGTGTGTGGGTGTGTGTGTGTGTAGCCTTTGTTACAGCCATTAAGGCAAAATCAGCAACGTTATATTCTATTTTTTTTCTAACATGCTCCCTGGAAGGTGGAAGAGATTGGACAATTCAAGAAAGAGTAATTATGGAGACGGTTTGGGCTCAATGAAGGAACCAGAGTGCAGGAAGGAAAGTGGGCAGCCTATTGTTTCTCCTTGAAGCAGATATTCACAGTATCTCTCTGCGCCCACAGCCAGACTCACTCCTCAGCTGAGCTCTCTGAGAATAGCCAGGCTCATGCAGTGTTTTTGCTGTGGAGGTTGTACCTGGCTTCTTCTTAACTGGGGTCTATTCCCTAGCTTGTTGATACTGAACATGGTTCCTCTGTAAAAGAGCCTCAAAGGTCAGATTGTCTCTGAAGGCAGCAGAGATAAGCTTCGCTGTTTTCCACTGGCATTCAAACAGATGCCAGGGAGCTGCCACTTTGCAGCGTCTCTATTGGAGACATCCTATTTAAAACCAGCCACCCACATTCACAACACTTTGACCGTTAAATGCCGTTTGGTCATGAGGTGCCAGAGGACGTGCTGTTGTGACTTCGACCTCGATTTGATAACATCACTTGACCAAAACAAAGCCGGAGCCACAGGGTTGTATTTATCTTGTGTTGACTGATGGTTGCAGTTAAAATGTCTGAGGGGAGATTTCTTAGATACACAACATTTGGAGGAATTAAGGGCTTGAGTGGGCACATGTGCACGGAGAAGGATTTTGGAACAGGCCGTGTTGGTGGTTTGATATTTAGCATGGCGGTGAATAAATAAGAGTCAGAGGTTAGAGTCCTTAAGGTCCGAGGCAAGTAACAGTCAAATTGAGGGAATATTCATATGGAAATGTTCCTAAATCAGTAAAACTAAAAGAAATAAATCAGGTAAGATAATTCTGGAGTGTGAAATGTAGGTGCGTTGAAACTATTTGTTGGACACACAGCATAAGGATTGTTATCCCTCAGATTTTACATATAGAATCATAAGTATAGATTATAATGCCTCATTCAGTAATTTAAGTTTTATAGAAGGTTCCTTCACCTCTGACGAAGACATAGGAGGAGTAGGTTTCATATCCAGACTTGGTGGTGACTCGCAGGGTGTAGAGACCCTCGTCCTCCTTGTTGAGGTGCGTGAGCGTCAGTGTGGCTCTGTCTCCGCTCCACTGCATTTGGTACCATTTAGATGGAGACAGCAGAACATCTGGAAAACATGCCAGTGAATGTTAGGAAGGTTAAAAAAACACCAAGGACAGAAATTAAGTATTATATTATACAATTTTTTAGAGCCCATCATATACGAAGAAGGTTTGAAAGGGCTTTAAAATGTGAGTCTAAATTCCATCATCCTGCTGGACTCAAAAGACAAACAACCCTGAATTGTCTACTCACCATCTTTGTACCACTGGACCTCTGGCTGGTAGCGGTGCAGGGACGGGTAGATGACGACGGTGCACCCCAGACTCATGGTCTCCCCCTCTCTTCCAAATGACACACCAAACTTATCAACAATGTGAGTCTGGAAGGTGACGCCATACTCAGACACTGGGCCATCTACAGAGGAAGCGAGACACAGCAGAGTCAGAGTTTGGACTGGTGAACTAAATTCAAAGAAAAAGTGAAAAGACCAAACAGTCTCTTGAATAAAAAAGAGGGAGCAGATCAAATCACATCCACAAAAGAAAGAAGACACATGAAGATCAAAACTTTGTAGCCACACAGAAGAAGACAGAGGGAAAAAGAACGTGGATCAGAGGTGTGCGACAGAGTGGCTCTGAAACACAGTGCTCACAAAAAGTGTGTGTGACAACCTACATGCAAAGAACAGTGAAGCACCACAAATGCAAGTGAAAAAATCGCTAAAATAAAAACAGTCCACAGAGTATCCAAGATGAAACAATGATTTCTAAAATGTAATATTATCTTTTAAAAGTTTGCTCGATTCTTCCAAGGCTCCTGTGGCAGTGGGGGTGTGATCCGTGTCAGCTGTGCCAATCACCTCCCCCTGGTTCACCTGGAGGAGCTCACTGAGCCACCTCCACAGCTCCGCTCATTAATTATAGCAAACACTATCAAATGCAAAATGCTTCATTAGGAATTCTCTGCGTATAAACTATGACATCTAAAGCTTACAATGTTGCACACTAGCAACATTGATGAGGAACACAGACTGTTTCTCTTCCAGAAACACTGAAAAAACCCTCAGATCGGCTACGTCAGACCTCACAGTTCCAGGAGAACACTGTGGACTTTACAGTGAGTGGCCATGCAGGAAGCATCAACTTCAACAAACCAGATTCCTTTGAACCTGTTACCTTTAGTACTGGCCCCTGCATTGTCGCCCCGCAGCATCAGAGAGACAAAAAGGTTGTTAGTGCAGAAGCTCCCACTGATTTCCGTTAAACGTTAAAAACAGACTACATCTTCTTTAGATACTGAAAGATTAGATTTATGTTTTAAAGGTTCAGTTTGTAGAATATAGTGACATCAGCCTCCGTAGAGAGGAGCCGCTCCGGATGTAAATATAAAGGGCTCAGTTCTGGGGTAAATAAACAACCAACAATTTGTACAATTTAGATGAAACACACTAGTGAAAACATCTCTAGGATTATTTGATATTCAATGTCTGCCCATAGACCTAAATCTTACACACTGGACCTTTAAGATTGAACAAAAAAACATGAAAACTAAATAGTAGTGGCATCATTTTATGATCATGTGAAGCAAAAGTGATCACTTGTAATAACAAACTGATCACACAGCTTCTTTTAGCTCATTCATTTGGTTTTACTGTCTGCAGGGTTTGGTGCTGCGATAACAGGAGACAGACAACATTTAGCACATTTAGCTGGAGAAGAAAGTTGAGCAGTTGAGTTATAGACCCAAATATCTTTTTCCAGAACCGGTGGAGAACAAACCAGAGCTATAAGGGGAGTGAATTATGGACGTCTCTTGATCAGAAGACAAAAAATTGCTCTAGGTGAATGCCAAAGTTAATGGATATGTAAATAGACCGTTCCTTTACTGGATTTTTAGCAGTAGCAATTTAATAGGACAATAATGTCTGTGTCTTTCAACTTGTTTTGAAGATTTTCTGCACCCTAGTGACCATGAATTCAAAATGCAGCGTTAAATACACATAAGAACAATGATTAGAGTGAATAAATACTTACGTCTGGGAGCTGGCAGATACTCATCAACTTCACCTTTGAACCCTATGGAGAATAGCAGCAGCTGCTATTAATACATCCAACACATACATAACAATATATAACTCTACTGATGGACCGCATGCACAATATAATACAGACAGAATATTCAAAACAGAGTGTAGAATAGTTTTTTTAACGTGATTTAAATGGGTGATTGTGGGAAAACTAAGGTGTGATGTTGGGGCTCATCAAAACCTACTTTTAACAACAACGGAGGCGAACGCAGAGAGCTCCCCCTTGGAGTTCATGGCAGAGACGTGATACTGAGCTGTGTCATCAAAATCGCATCTGAAAGAGCAGAGGATCAGGTGATCAATGTCCATGATGCACACATTCTTCAAGGATTCGTGTGCACGGAGCCCTTCCCCCTCCTCAACCTCAGCCCTCTGAACCATGTAAATAATACCGACTATGTGAGGCCTGACTCTGAAGTGTTCCATAACTCCTGGCCAGGAATACAGCAGCAATAAATAGACACGACTGGTGATGTCATTTGTACCACGTGGTGTGAATTTCTGAACATTAAAGTATCGGTTGTGTGCTGTACATGATGGGAACCACAATCAATATCCCCCAAAGCTTTGTGCTCTAAAGTATAGTTTCATACATTTAAAATTAAAAGGACATTTTAAAGTGGCAGTAGATGTTTTGTTGTTTTTTAAGAGACAGACAGAGAGGGTTGGTAATGAGGTAGATGCAAGGATGGTAAAATCATTATGGATTTAATCATATTTATACAAATCAGAACATAACAAAATCATCTATCTCGTAGCACTGACATTGGGGTCTCCAGTTCTAATTGTTTTTTTTGGGCTGTTTCTTGCTTTGGACAGTATCCAGGTTGACAATGTTGCTAATGCTACAGCTAACTGCCGGAAACAAATATCTGTGATTCATTGTTCATTTGATAATTGAAAGATGTGTTATGTTATGCCAGTGGCCTTTCTAAAATAAGCAGTGGTAAAGAATTCTGATCCAGGAGTTGTTGAAACAGAGAGTGATCCACACAAGCTACAAACGACACCAAGGTGGTTAAATATGAGGGATGTTACAAGATGCCTTTACTCTAGGTAATGCTACACCCACCTGTTAATATCCAGTGAATGGACGCTGTATCTGCTCTCAAGTTTATACTTGCCAGGGTTTGCAATCGATTCAATGGCCACATTGTTTTTGTACCTTTTAGAGGGAGGCAGAAAACACGATAGAGAAAAGACAAAGGGAAGAAGCTTGAAAAGGATAAAAAAAAGGAAAGCAATGGAAAACAGATGGAGCCTAAGAAATAAGCATGTTGTTGAGAGAACAGAGGACAGACTTGAGGTTGTGTTTTAGGTCGCTGTGTGTTGGTGACCTACCAGACGACCCGTGGGTCAGGCCAGCCAGTGACAGTGCAGTGCTAGCCGCACACACTGCTTCTCCCACACAGTGTGGGAGCGAGGTTTAATCACAAACTGTGGGGGGTGCATCAGGCTGTCTTCGTTCATACGCTTGGAGTGTTCCTCTTGATCATGGATCTAGAGACAGCACAGTAAGTCACTCAGGGCAACTGGATGTTTCCATACCATAAACTGTTAAACAACAACAAATTCAGAATTCAGAATGCATGCTTGAAGCAAAATCAAAGCTTTCCCATCATATCCTCATTTGTTTACACATGCAAGGTGTTCATTTGACACGTGTCACAGTACCAGTGTGACAACGTGTTGTTCATTATGTCCTATGAATAGCTAGCAGAGTTGAGGCCTTGTCTAGTTGTGCGACCAGTAACTCAGCACATAATATGACGACACCCACGGGACAACTCCTTCCCTGTTTCTCAAGAAACACAATCTCCTGAGGTATTTGTCACCCAGTAATCTGGCAGAGGGCGGTCAGATAAATACAGTGAGGAGCTCACTGTGGCTTTTATGATGATCAGTGAATGGCTGCGTACTTCACATAATCACCCAGATTTAAATAACTCCCTTGTGTAAGGAATAGTGAACCCGACCACTCAGCCACAGGCACTTGGCGTTCCTGAGACATGCTGCAATCAATTAGTTGTTCAGATACACAACCATGCAGATAACCTGACTGGGTTTTGTAGCTGAATACATTTGAAATGTTTAAGAATGGAGTTGTAAAGAAAATACATTTTGTGATGGGATAAAAGAAGATGATCTACTTCTGTGACAAATGAACTGATGATGTCATGAAGGACAATGTCCACTGTGATGTCATTAAGGAGAACAACATCAGTGATGTCACATTGATGTTCGTCATGTCCGTCAGTTTGTGATGTTCCCATAATAATTCTTTACGATGATGTCATGAGCAAGAAAAGCAAACTTCAAATGTCGCAGAGCAAATCAAGATCAAACAATGATGTCACGGCCGTGTCATAGACGTGTTTTCGATATAAATAAAAGACTGTGCCTTCCTCTAGGACCTTGAAACAGCTTGAAACCCCTTCACTGACCCTTTTGTTCAGACAGATGCGATCAGCTGACTCGCGCATGGCCTCCTTCCTGGAGATCAGCTCTGACCTCTCCATCTCCAGGCCACTGCTGAACAAATCCCTGCGGGCCATGTCCCTCACCCTTGATTCCTCTGTATCCGAATATCCTGTAGCAAACTCTTGACTGGGAGTCGCATGGATCGATGTCGGAAGGGAGTAAGGAATAGCATTAAAACTGAAATAACTTCAAGAGAACAGTGTTTTCAGTGTTCCACTTTCAGACGGCGAGGAGTTTGTTACCTGCCCCTGAAGATAGGCACTACATAGCCGATGATTTGGTTCTCTTTATCCACAGCCAAGTAAGTTGGCTTGGTTCTCTTGAGTATGGGGCTCAGTCTGCTCTCTTCCAGCCCAGAGTATGAAGACACTCTAAGTCTGAGACATACAGAATACCATCAGCCTGGCTCACAGCCAGACAGAGCAACCAATAACATGACATCGACATGTGGGGGTGCCGCTCGGGTCACGTGTGGATGAGCGGTAGATTAGTGTTCAGTGGGAGGGAGGTGTGGATGGTTTAGTCATGATTAGAATATCAAAGACAACTGAAAACAATTATTACTGAATCATTAAAACACCCAGACAACACGACTGCAACTGAATTCAGTCGAACAGGTTGGGGATTCCAGATCCTCAATACAACTGACACTGAACTTCATCCTCTTGATGCACCGTTTATAACAATATTCTATTCTACATTCAAAGTCATGTTGCATCAATCCAACTCAATGCACGACTGCCCCAAGATAAATGAAGAAAATTGATTACTTTACCTAAATTCCACCTGCCTTAATGGATTTTAAGAGATCGGTTTCTACTCTGTTCTTTTCACTTGGCATTCATTTTGTGTTTAAGCTAGAAAAAA
The DNA here is from genome assembly GCA_026259375.1 of Verasper variegatus. Taxonomy (NCBI): domain Eukaryota; kingdom Metazoa; phylum Chordata; class Actinopteri; order Pleuronectiformes; family Pleuronectidae; genus Verasper; species Verasper variegatus. Next base: position 14,297,389 of record CM048056.1, read on the forward strand.
ATCTCAAAAAATGTCCAGACTGTGCATTGCAGACTTTAGGTTCAGACTCTTTGTCGTTTTGCAGGAAGGGGAAACCCTATCTGTCGTACTGGAGAGTTGGGGGTATCTCACGGTGTGAGATAACATGAACACGATAAGGAGCCGGGGGCAGGAAGGGTCAGTGTCCATTTAGCTCACACCGTGTACATCCACTTGACTCTCCAGGACCAGGGCTGCGACGATGTATTATTTTGTATGAATGAAGCCCATGAAACGTTCATGAATCTCTGCAGTGTCCACATTATTATAACCACCCTGCCTGTTAAATCATCGTCACATCATAATCCTCCTCTCCTCGCTGCAGCACAGATTCCTGATGTGTTGCCCGGCGATCCACAGTATCAGAGTAAAGATCAGATGTTAGTAAAACCTAAGCCCTCTGACCTGTTCACACTCTCCAGGCCAGAGTATTTAAAGACACTGTAACATGTAAACTGACAGTTTTGTGAATCCTGGGGTAAACGATAAAGCTCAGTACACGTCCTCCGTTAAATATCAGGAAATCTGAATATATATCTTCCTTCTATCAATAGATTGTAACCAGGTACAGTATATGTAAACACCAGGCAGCTGACGGTGCATTCAGCAGGGGCCGAACAAATCTCAAAACCATCTGCTAACAACTGTCTTCATGCTTATTGGATATTTACTGAAAGCAATCAAGACCTGATAATCAATGTGGCTACGATCAGGTTTTAAAGAAAGTGAAGACCTGCAAAAGACCCAGTTTGGTGATGTGGTGAAGCAGCGTGGGATTCCCCACCATTGCCAATGAAAATCTGTCTGATGCAACCCAAGAGCAAATCATGTTCACAAAATAGGTAACATATTAAAGTTTTATTAATGTAAGTAAACAAAAATATATAACATGTGTCTCGTTGTTTTTAGATCTTTTAAGAAATAATTGTGACCTGTCTTCAAGAGGACACGGCTGAGAAACTGTCACTTCCCTCCATCATTGGCATTCACAGGTCAACAGTCTATTTTGGTCTATGCCCTATACCATAACTCAGCCATTACATAACAGTGCATTTCCATACAGCGTATCTAACAAGGGTTCCTGCTCGGAGCTGTTATGTTGCCCATCTCCATTGAGTTGTGGTTGTATTAGTTGGTCGGCATGCATGAGAGCACACTGGCCTAATATCGGCCCACATGCAAAGCCGGTCGTGAAGGATTCAGGTGTGTGATCCTCAGGTGTGACTGAGGGTTGATGAAAATGAAGACAAAAGTGGGAGAAGGAAGGTTACTGGTTGTCAATGAGTCAGCAGAGCAGGAGAGACGACCGTGTGCCTGTGATGGAGGGGAACTTGATCAGTTGGATTGGGGGGAGCATGGTGTTAACGGGATGGTGGTGGTGGTGGTGGTGGTGGTGGGGGGGGGGGGGGGTAGAGCTTTCCTGTGACAAAGACATGGGTTGATGAAGGCAGGGCATGACCCCTCCATCCACCTCCTCCTCCTCATCTTCCTCCTGCTCCTTACCCTCTGCTGCTGCTGGTGGCGGAGGTGCTGCTGCCCGCAAAGTATCTGCTGCTGCTGCTGCTGCTGCCGCTGGACTGGTACTGGCTCATTTTAGACGCCATCTCCTTGTTACGGTAGCCACGGTCGTAGTGGCGGTGGTGCTTCTGGTAGAACGGTAAAGATCCAGACATGCTGCAGGCCGCTCTTGATACGAGCCCTGAGTTTCCGAGTTTCAGCTATTTGTTTGTCTGTCTGGTGAGTTGATGTTCAAGAGCAGGTGGATTTATCGTTATTATACTTTTGGCTCATCATGACTTACTTTTTAAAAACTGGCTCCATTAAACGTGCCATAAGCGTAATGAAATTATTCCAGCGAAAAATGCATCATATCGCCTTGATCAAAAAAAGAAAACAACAAGAGAAATGAAATTTACTTGCAAAGACTTTTTGCAAGACATGATTTAAGATTCAGGCAATCAAGCACATTCTCCTCATGCTTACACAGACATATGAAACAAACACAACCTGCTTCATCACATCTTATCCCTGCATGTGCCGCACTTACCCCAGACGAAACCCCTCAGACTCAAAAGATTTAAAGGAAAATATGGTCCAACTCCACACTTCGAGCTCGATATCCCAGCAGTCCCACAGGTAGGTGCGTACAGGGCTGTGGTCTACACAACAAAAATAATATTGGCCCTTGCCAGAGTGTCCAGCAGCAGTCGCAGCCTTTTATGGTGAGGGTGGAGATATATATAGCTGGGAGCAGAGCTGGGGGGCAAGTCAGCTCCCGTAGTGCAGCGCATTTATGGGTGAGGGTCTCTGCCTCTGAGCAGCGAAGGCTGATATGTAGGTAAACACAGGGTTAGTTTTTGTATTAGCATCCTTTTTGGCCTCCTGTTGTTACCTGTATGGAAAGAATATACTGTATATATTATTTTTATTTCTATTTTGTATTGCATACTTGTTTAATCTCCTGAGATAAAGGACGAGACACACATTTTAGTCCACCATTTATGAATATGACCAGAGACAAAAAGAATATGACAAAGGGTTGGATGAGATTACAAATACCTCAACATCCAACCTTCTAAGGGTCAGTGATCAATTTTATTTCACTTATTTTTAATTGAATGTATGTTTTTGTCTGTTAAGGCCTCGCTGACGTATGGACTGAGGTTTATCCGCAGCAGTCTCAGCTGTGGCTGTTGCTAACTTTAGCTATGCTATTGTTACTAGCTTCACATTCAACAAATGCCATTTACAGTTTCTTTCACTCTCTCTTTTCGTCTCGCTCACTTGTGGAAGTACACAAAAGCCCCCTCTTGTGGCCTCTGCTCATTGACAGCTACTGAAAGGAAAAATAGATGAAAGACTCATGATCCAGTGGCAGATGTTTGATTCCAGTTGTTACAAAAGAACATTTTTGATAATACAGGTTGTTTGGCAGTCGATATAATTTGAATCAGCTACAGATGTTTTGCCTATTGTTCTGGAAATTGTCTGCAACACAAACACGTGGAAATTTCCAAGCCAAAGAGATGCTGAACCTTTTTGGTCCTCACCCACCATCACCGTCCCACACGATGATCGGCACGACAGCATGTTTAAAATGTTATGGCAGCAGTCTGAAGTGTAAGCTCGTTACAAGAGATCAACAGTGAGGGGAGCTAAAACGAGACATAAAGCAGGGTCACAACACTACGTGCTGGCTGAGATGAAATGGAATCAAATGGAATATAATGTCAAGCTACATAATTCACCACTGGACCACAGCCTAAAAAAGTGAAAGTGATATACCTATGTGTTCAGTTGACTCTTTAAAAGCTTGTATGTGTAATTCAAATGCATAAAAGCAAATAAATACATTTCCATTGCTCGCTGGCAGGGACAGTTATACAATGGATGACATTAAATTGCCTCCTTTCGTTAAATTAAATTAAAAGTTAAATTCCTTCAGGTATTAGCTGTATTTAAATTGTTCACATTAAATACATTCATATCTTAGTACCCTGTCTGGCACAAAGGTACAGTAACCAACAGGATTAATGACTGAGTGTCAAAGAATCCCACACAGCATCTGTAGCTTTTATTACAAACATCTTGGGCTTTGTGCTGATCCGATTTTAAGCCAGAATAACTGAAAGGCTGCCAATCACAGCTCGTATAGAAGAGTCCCTTCCATGAAACTCTGCAGTTCATAAGAAAACCCGAGGTAGCCCAAATATCTTGGCTGTAATGTGATAACACAGACACCTAATGACCTATCCACTTGTATCTCTGGGTATTTGAGGAGTATAAATCTATTTTAGCGGTAGTGCTATAAAAATGTCTGCAGCTTATAAGGGGAATATCATCACCTATACTCAGTTATTGTTTTATAACATCAAATGCATCAGTTCAATCTAATGAACCCTGCGACTGTAAAGGCCTGTAACAGTCAGTTTTGTTGAAGCTTGGACAAAAAGGTATATTAAATAGATGGTAATGGGATTGTAATACACTGCATGAGAGGTGTTTCTAATATTCTGTCCAATCCCACATGTATACACAAGTGGTTTGGTTCCCTCCAAATCTTCTCCAAGTCCATGAAATGAATCTTGTTCATGGTCCCAGTTATGTGTCTGAGTTCAGCTGCCCAGGAAATGCCAACTGTGTGGCCGCCTCAAGGGATTTATTAGGACTATTTTAACTCTTGTTTGGAATCATTTCCTTACACAGTTGCTGTATGAACATTTAAGTGAACAACTGTAGACATAAAGAAATTCACTGAGCACACACAGGAGAGACAATCTATTCGTTAGCTCAAGAAAGTCTCTATAACACCGAGTTAATGAAAGGTTTCCTATAAAACTAGCACACTCTAGTGGTTTAATGCAGCACTACAGTATCAAATGACGTTTACCTCTGCGAAGGAAGGTTCAGTTTTCCCCTGTGTTTGTTTGTTGGTTTATTTTTCAGCAGGATTACGCAAAAACGATTTAACTGATTTCCACCAAACACTATTTAACATAGCAACACAGGGAATTTTTCAATATATAATTCCACCCATGTAATTCTGTGTTAAGAACTTCAAAGAGGTCAAGCAGAAATGGTTAATGTTCCTGACTTGTGTTTGTTTTTCAAAAAGGATCTTTTATTTTGTCTGTTAAAAACAACACTATGTTAGGAAAATGATTTAATTTGGGCTTTTGACAGACCAGAAAAATATCAATAACAATGTTTAGTTCCAAAGTCTTTTTTTCTCCAAACAGTCAACTTCTATTGTATCGCTCAGAAACACCAGTCATGATGTTTTCTGACGATGAAGCTTTTTGACCTAATCTGTTTGTTTAACTATAAATGGCTCGTGGCTTATGTTCCACAATTGTCTTATCGACGCTGAAAGCGATATGGTCGCTGGACAGAAAGACAGATGTGGCTTGTTTTAACCTGTGAGTCAACGGTTCCACATCGTACTGTTGAAGCCCTGCAGCAGTAAGCCTCTCTTCACAGTAATGGACCTGGACGACAACTGTTGTCTGACCCACGCTGGGCCGTCAGTGTCTATTATTACCCGTCCTATCAACATTTTTAACTTATTGTTTTGCTTTTAGTACGTGAGGGTTGTCATCATTTATCACTTTTAGGCCTGTCAGGAATACGGATGCAGATTAACAGGCACAAACAACATTTATATTTCCCCACTCTTATACGTTAGCACCATCTTTAACAATATTAAGAGCTATTGATATTGGTATTGACATCAGTGATGCTGGTCCTCATAACAGCTTGTATCAGATCCAAGCCAAATTCTGACGTCACCTTTTGCACATGTATTTGTTAAATAATAAGAAAGAACCATGCCAGTATTCTAATAGCATCCCTATGCACATTTATCAGAGCGATTGTGATTATTTGCATCTTTACAACATAATAAAATGGGTCAATACTGTACAATAAAATGATAGATATATTGTTTTATTGATGGTAACGGTTCGTTCCCATTATTTAAACTGTTCCCTTTCCTTTAATTGCACAATACGAGGCAGGATGTGTTCGTTCTCTCCTTAAAAGGACAAATCCAGGAATGTCAAGGGAGCGTTTGTGGATGTTACATTTACTCGCGCGGGGGAGTTGATGGTGGCAGTTGTGTGTTTTATTACTGCTAGTACTGAATATTAAGACACTTTTCTTCAAACATAATGTAGTAGAGGATCTTTAATTGTAACATTAAGATCTCAGTAAGGAGTGAAGTGCTTTTAAAACAAGTAGTAAGGGTTTCGTATTTGTTGAACCCCCCCTATTCTCCTGCTTTGGTCCGCCCTGGTGCTCTGTGCGGAAGCCAACAGGAGGATGAGGAAGTGAAGGGCGGTGGTTGAGAAGACGAGCAGCACCGGGCGAGCTGACATTTCTCCTGGTAGTCAGGTAAGACCGTGTTTTTATCTGCGTTCCCGTGTCTTCGCACAACAGTTAGCTGAGTTATCAATGCTCCTCTAACATAGATCTGTGGTGTTGAAGCGCTTCACGTGGATTAGATGCTCTTCTGCCATTTTGAGCGTTCGCTTGATTGCGTTGAAAACACGGCTAACTGTTAGCTGCGCGGCTAACACCTCGGGAGCTAGCGTAGTTACCGCAACTCGACTGCAAATCAGCTGTTATGTAAAGTTAAATTTCAGCTTTTGAGTAAATTTAGACCGTGTAACTTTTAAATAATGAGCTGCGGTAAAACACGAACTGTGTCATGAAGCTTTAACCAGGCCGCGAACCACCAGGACTGTGTACGTACTTTATAAAGTATCGTGCTAAAGTTATTTCTTCAAACATTTTAACATGGAGATCGAATTGTTTTGGTAAAAGCTGATTCTAGACATGAGCTGTTAGCAAAGTCCACAAGTAATAATAATTATAGTAAATAGTAGTAAAGTAGTGAATTACAATTTGTGTCCTCGATAAATCGATTATCAATAAAGTGGTTAAATAAATAAATGTAAAAATGCTACTGAAGTATTTTGTTTTTCTTCTTAAAACTGAATTTTAAAAACAATTATAATAATCAGCCAAGTTATAGTTATTGGCATCACTTATCGTTAAACATTTGTTTCTGTTCAAAGTCCAAACCCTCTTCATTTTGAGTAAAACAGTTTTAATTATACACTTTGTACTGTTATCAATTAAATATAGCTTGAACTAAAGAGCCTTTACAGCTCATATATAAGATCTTAGACATATAGACCCGTTGTTTACCCTTATCTGAGGATCAGTAGACACCAAAGTATTAAACAATAATCTGTTTTAATACGTCAGTTCTTTGTCATTTCCATGTCAAATAAAAAGTATGTGCTGCTCTGTTTTTCATTTTAAATTGAGTATTAAATATATGGTATAGTTAAAACAGTGTTTAATCTCAAAATCAGATTGGTATCACTGAATATACTTATCAACGTCCCAGATAATATCATGGCAGTAACACATGACCCGGCTCTGCATAATCCCTGCTATCCAAGATGGTGGAGTCTATTTTCCATCAGCGCTGTGTCGCTAAAACATACGTGTCTGTCAACATAAATGTGACTGTTGGACAGTTAAAAGTCTACATTCAAGACATTGCCTGATAAGGACATGTGTCCTCACATCACTAACTTTCCTGCCCTCTGTGAGGTAATTTTCTCGCCCTCTGTGAAGCCAGCGAGCTGATCAACCTAGAAAGATGAGGAACATTCCCATTTATAGCTCAGTGAGAGGGACACCACACTGGGGAATCACTGCCAGAGAATTAAATGACTGCCACCGAGTTGTGGGCACGGGTGACGAAATATTATTTTCAGCAACAGCATGATCCACTTTAGTTTAGACCAGATCGTCTCCCTGGCTGGCACGTGTACTGTCAACATCTGTCTCATGGGACCAGGCTTATATTATGTGAAATATGTTCAAGTCATTGAGACGAAATAGGGCTGCAACTCAGAGTTGTGTTCTTTGATTGTAACTTTTATTTAAGTCTAAAGAAATATTTTACCATCACATTGTACAAAGAACAGTAGAATAATTGGCATTTTTCTTCTGCTTTGGCAACTAAAATGTGTTGAGCAAAAGAAACAATCTAAAATACTTATCATCAATTTGTTGACTGATTATTTCCCGTCATCAACCTTTTTATGAGCCACTAATTCCTCTCAAAATGAGGCTCAATCATTATTTAGGGGAATTAAATTGGACACAATCTTGTGGTAGACTCACACCAGCTGCAACGTCCCTCAACTTGATGTTATTTGACCCATGATTACTCTGGAGTTAATAAAACATGACTGCTTGGTATTCATGGGTTGGACAACAGCCATCTTCACATTGTCACGGTGATTAAAATCTTTCCACAGACAGACATGCGCACATTCCACACAACACACCTGCTCAAGAGCTTGAAAGAAAAGAACCGCCTTTGTCCCAGCTACAGCTGTTGTCTTCAGGACTCTCATTGACACTGCTATTAGGTTTTTTGTAGGTCTTCTTTAAGGAGTATGTCCCTAGTTGTCTGTAACAGGATATCTAATCATGTGTTGTTGTTTTTTTTACAGACACAAAACCGTCAACATGTCGAGCAAAAGAGCAAAGGGAAAGACCACCAAGAAGCGCCCTCAGCGCGCCACCTCCAATGTCTTCGCCATGTTTGACCAGTCTCAGATCCAGGAGTTCAAGGAGGCCTTCAACATGATCGACCAGAACCGTGACGGGTTTGTCGACAAAGAGGACCTGCACGACATGCTGGCCTCGCTGGGTGAGTCGAACATGTCGGTGTGAAGCTGTGAGCTGTTAGGAAAGTAGTTTTTGAAGCATACTGATTTAGTTTTTCATCAGTTGTTTGTTAATGTAAAACCAGCGCAGCATTTGTAAACGGTCAAACTCAATTGAGTGCACTTTACCCTTTTACAGGTAAAAATCCAACTGATGAGTACCTGGAGGCCATGATGAATGAAGCTCCTGGACCCATTAACTTCACCATGTTCCTCACTATGTTTGGAGAGAAGCTCAATGGCACAGACCCCGAGGATGTGATCAGAAATGCATTCGCCTGCTTCGATGAAGAGGGAACAGGTAAATATATCAATTTATTATTTTCTCCCATCTGTGTAGCCTGTGGTGTCCAAGTGGCGTATGCTAATATATAGGTGATAGAAAATTTAAAAAGGAAAGTAGCCCACTTACTTGTTTTTTAAATTTGAGGTGTGTTTTGAAAGGTGTAATGCAGACTACTTGCCTAAAACAATCCAGCTTTATCAATACAATTGAAGTGTAATTAAATCATTGTCAACAAAGGTAATCTCTCCAGGAGAAGATTCTGATAATTTCCTTCTCAGTCTTATCTGTTCTCTCTGTTCTCCCTCGTCAGGTTTCATCCAGGATGATTACCTCAGAGAGCTGCTGACAACAATGGGTGACCGGTTTACAGACGAGGAGGTGGACGAGCTCTTCAGGGAGGCCCCCATCGACAAGAAAAACAACTTCAACTACGTGGAGTTCACACGCATCCTAAAGCACGGTGCCAAGGATAAGGATGATTGAAGAGCCAGCCCACGCATTGACCTCACCCTCTTTGCCTCTTTCCATCAGCTAGATGACCGTGCTGCATGCCTCAACTCTCCAGTATAGAACCCTTTCAACCAAACCAAAGCAATAACTATCCACTCTCTTTGTAGTGAACTTCGAGTACTGCCAAATTTACATGTCTCTAATTCGAAGAAAATATTATAACATTTGTCTAAAGCGTTTTTCTTCTGTCATTTAAATATGTGAAGTGGCAGCACTTTGGAAGCTCTTTGGGGGATAAGTCTTTGCAATTCATGTGATCGGGTATAGCTGAATTTTTACATTTTATAAAATAAACTTTTTAAATAAAGCCCTCTATCAAGTTATACTCTGCTGACTGTTTCCCTTCCATAAACGACAACTGAAATACGTGTTGCATTACTCTGTCTTTATTTTTCCTGGGGCCAATGAACTTAAATGCTCAGTCCCACTTTTTCAGGAGCTTGTCAAGTCCTGACAAGTCAACTCTCCCTCCTCCACAGAATTCATTGAGCGTGTGCAGACGAGCATCAGCTGAATTCCTTCTCTGAAAGGGAAAATTCAGGCTGAAAATGGATACGACTTGCACAGAAAACACGAGTGTTAGTGTGGCATATTTAAAATGAACCTCTCAGGGAGAAAGGTAAAGTGCCCCAATATGATTTGCTGTATGTGGTGGTGACTCAGTTATGTCACACAGGATGTGGCCTGGTGTCGCAAAACATGTTTTAAAGCAGGCGTGTGAGGACAGAGCTGTCGATTAGACAAGCACATTGAAATTCTCCTGGTTGAGGATCACGCCACAGTTGATTCAACAGAAGTTCCTGAGCTCATGTTTTACTCTGCTGAGCAACAACAATGTCTAATCTTACCGAGCACATGTCTCAGCTCATGAGACTTTAATGTGGTCTACAAGTACAGTAATGTTGCAAACAGTCACTTGGTGCTCTTTTTGGAATTACTTCAAATTACACACACACATGAATATCAGTCCCCTAAACATGTCAGATTCATTTTTCCCCTGTGAAATCTGCAACAATTTTAAAAACAAAACTCCCTTTCTCAAAATGCAAAGGAAAGTGATCCTGGATCTGCATTAAAATGTAATAGTTCTCTGACCCATACCACATCCTTCCACCCTGTTGTGTAATAATCCAGCCAGTAGTTTTGAATTAATCATAAAATAAAGCAAACATACAAATCAAATGAAAGGGGTCAAAACATTAATACATAAGTACACAGCAATAACAATTAACTTCATTTAGCACATTTCAAATACAGCTACAAGGTGCTTTACAAGTTAAAAATACAGAACTGAAGGAAAACATAAATAAACAATTGACAGCAAATACAAGAACGCAAATGTTGGAAAAGAGCATAAAAATTAATAAAACGTAAAATTATTATTCCGTAAAATCAGAGCTGGGTTAAACCAACAGTGTTATTTGTTGTAAATGATACATGACATCATCTTTTTGTTGTTTTAGACTGTCCTCACGTGAACTCTCTTTACCGGCTCAAGGAAAACAGGGGGCGATGCCTTCAGGTGCTGTTTGAATATATGGCATGTTTTGAAAGTATGTTTTGTAGCTAAAGATTGCATGAATCAAGCATTCACCCCACTGCAGTGGACGGATACAAATTGTCTGTATCTCTATACGTTATTCATCTGTTGGTATCCACATTAGTTATTGATCTATACAAAAAAAAGATTTTACACGAGGTTTGATTTAGTGTACTTACGGTTTACAAACTACCGACATGCCCCTGAACGCCTCTCGCTCCTTACGGAACCACGCTAGTTTGACTTCTTCTCTGTCGCCGGTTCTCTGACACGTTCCCGCTGCTGGACACGACCAGGTATGGACTTTACTGACTCCGTGTTGTCATTTATTATTATATTTATCACACGAAGCTCAAGTTTCAGTCATAAAAAGCGCTAATAACCGGGAAAAGTGCGAGTCTCCTGTGCTAGCCAGGGCGCTAGCGGCCAAGGCTAACGTTAGCTAACAGAATCCTTCAAGGTTGGTTAGTTAACAGGAGGAGGAGGCTGAGTTCTGCCATTGCTGCTGGTTCTACTCTCTGATTTACTGATGTGCTGTCTTCTAACTAGGTTGTGTACACGTGTTGTTGTATTTATGAACGTGTTTGTTGTTGTTTCTGAATCAGCTGGTCCTGAGGGGTCCTGGACCAGGGTCTCAAGATGATCCGGACACTTCCTCTGCTCGGCCGGCTCGGGATTCAACGTTTCCCCTCCCTCTGCCCCTCCACCCGGCTCCTGAGAACCAGCAGTGCGGGTCAGCCCTCATGTGCAGCCGTCCCGTGCAGCAGGGAGCTCAAGCCGGGCTGTGGGACCAGGGGCCTCACCACCATCATCAGGGAGCCGTCCTTTGTCGGCCAGCAGCTCTGTAGGACTCCACAAGGATGCAGACATCCACCGGCTCCGTCTGACCCAGCTGCACCGACCCACCTCTGCAGGGGAGCAGGCTTTCCAGCAGCTCCTGGACGGCTGCTCCTCCTCCCGGGAGGTCCTCAGACTGCTGCGCTCGGTGGAGATCTTGTCCGACACCATGGCTGCTGCAGCGCTTCATCGAGTGGCCGACCTGGAGCAGGGAGGAAAGTCACTGAAGGACCCCGCCGTGCTGGAGAAGGACACCATCCGGGCCCTGTGCTTCCAGCTGGAGCAGGACTCCTGGCGGCTGACAGGATGCCGGGCTGGTATCAGCTCTCCTGGCCTGCACTCGCCTCTTCCTGGATCCCTGGAGCACTCTGATGGTGCGGCTGGTGTCTGAGAGCCAGGAGAGGCTCGACAGGGGGAAGATGAGTGTAGGTGAGCTGTGTACCTTAGGCCAGGCAATGCTTGCCATGGAGGGTCCTGGCTGTGTGATGCTGGAGCAGGTGATGGAGGACATCCAGAAGCAGGAGCCTGCCCAGTGGAGCCTATCAGACCTCTCTGCAGTTTACAGGCTTCTGCAGGGTGGTGCGGGTGAAGATGGAAAATACAGAGACCTGTTGAATGCCATGCACACGCCTGCTCTGAGACTCGCCTCCCGTATGGACCCTGCTGCTGTCAGCGGGCTGCTCAGTGCTCTTGTGACCCTGAACCAGACCCAGGCCATGCCTCTGGTTATCAATCTGTGTAAACAGGCTGTGCGGCATGTACCTCACTTCACAGATGAGGAGCTCACCCTTGTGGTCGGGGCGCTAATACACTTTGGTCACAGTGATCATTATTTTGTAGAGGCGATGGAGAAGTATATCCCCACCATGGCATTCGCCTCCCACCCAGAGACCATTACCAAGGTGATGCAGTTCTTTAGCCGGAGGAACATCCTCTCCCCAACTGTGTTTGACGCCATCGCGGAGAGCTTTGTGTACCGAGCAGACGACTACAGCACCAGCCAGGTGGCCAGGCAGATCATGGCTTTCGGGAAGCTGGGATACCTCCCGCCAAACGCAGGCGAGGTGTTCAGGAAGGTTGAAACCATCCTGCACACGCGCTTTTCACACTTCCAACCCCGAACACTGCTCAACCTGCTCCACGCCTGCGTCCTGGTGGAGAGGTTCCCCGTGAATTTTGTCTCCAAGGTCTTCAGCAGTTACTTCCTGCAGCAGCTACAAGGTAAAACCCCCTGACAGGCAGCTGACACATGAACGCACGATAAGAGATTAAAAACATTGTTGACATATATGTTTGTGTTTTATTTCTGTGCCTCAGAGCAAGGCACAGGGATGGATCGGCTCGTCCTGGCACAGCTGACTCAGCTCTACATGACCGTGAAGCTGGAGTGTCCTTTCTATCAGGTAAAGTATTTTAAACTATGTGAAGGGTTAAACGTGACCAATGGATGAGCAGAAACCTTTAAACAAACCCTCTGGCTTAACACACAGTCAATACGTGAGGTTCAGTGCATTCCACGTTACCTGTGATTAAAAACCAACAGACAGCAAGACAAGAAATAAGTGTATTTGCTTGTAATGTAAACATCTATAGGCCCATAACGATTTCTTTTCAACTTGAGAGGCAGAGGTACCACTAATCTAGTTAAGTTTTCTCAGACATAAGAATGTGTTTATTCTTCCTTCATCAGGGTCCCAAGCTGCTTCCAAAGTTCCGTCTCAAGTCTTTCCTCATGTCTGGGCGCTCCCTGGAGACGCCGGTGGATGCACATCTGTACAACTCTGTGAAAACTGGACTGGTGGAGTTGCTCGGGGCTCGTGCATACTTTGGATCCAAAGTTCTCACGCCGTACTGCTACACACTCGGTAACAGTAAACAGCTGTTAATCTTCTCAATGGTTCCCACAGTTTTATCTACAAATCACTTAACGTTGGTTCCGTTCTTGTAGACGTGGAGATTAAACTTGATGAGGAGGGATATGTGCTGACTGCCAGTCAAACTGACGATGTGTACAAAAGGTAAATTGTTTTATGAATTGCGTATGGTCACTATGCACAAGATTTTACATGTATTAGATGTGAGAGTTCTGGAGTTAATCTTTTAGAGCCGACGTGTGATTGCAGGGTAGCTCTTTGTATCGATGGACCAAAGAGGTTCACTACAAACACGAGGCACCTGCTGGGAAAAGAGGCCATCAAGCAGCGACACCTGAGGCTTCTGGGATATGAAGTTGTTCAGGTTAGACCCTCACAGTCTGTATGTTGTCCTCAGGGAGAGTTCTGCCACATCTCTATCCGCCCAAATGTTAGATCCGTGTATTTTTACAATGCTAAGTGGCTCAAAAATGTATCAGTTAAATGTGAACCTAGCTATGTATTTTTTTTTTCTAGATTCCGTTCCATGAATTTGAGAAACTACACAGCATGACCAGCGTGGTTGAGTACCTGCACCAGAAGATCTTCCCTCACACAGTACAGGCTGAGCTGGTGATGACACATGTGATTTTGCTGCAGATGTGACATCACGATTTGTTGTTTTTTTACTTATTAAAGTAAATATTGATTTATTTTTGCTAATAAGTTGCTGCCAAATGAAGGTGTTTAACTTATTGATTCTGCACATCGACATATTTATCTTTTTAATAAATTTACTTTTGAGTACATATTGACTTTTGAATGACTCGAATGCATCACACCAAGTGAAGTATGGATTGAAAAATATAATTTATTTGGTTCTTGGTAAACACAAGCTGCAGAGACTGTACAAAGAGAGAAAATAGAGAGAGAGAGAATCCCAGTTCCACCAATCACCTCAGATACATATGAAAGAAGCTCACTAGTAATTAATAATCCACTTTTATTCAAGAAACCTGATTTGATGTAATTGTCCATCATTCCTTGTACAGTAGATGCTTTGATTTTCAAGGCTTCCCTCTAAAGGCTGGGAGTGTCATTTGGATAAATACAAAAAAAGGCTATGATACATATAAAACCAGCATGAGTGCAGCGATAACTTCTTTATGTAGCAGGAATCTGAGGAAGGCCAAACTCATCCACCAGAATACCATCCTGTCAGAAAGGGAAAAGAATATTCATTAATCAAGACAATGAGTAACGTAGATGATGTGAAACAGAAAAATCTTAAAGCTGTGACGTACCCGGTTGGTCGACTTGTCGCCAGGCATACCCTCTGGGATGGAAGGAGCTGTCGCGGCATCATCCAGGTAGGAGCTGTCCTCGTCCATCAGGAGCTCGTCTCCCAAAGCATCCAGCTCTGTGGACACAGCAGTGTAAGGTACCATCACAAAATGTCTATCACTCAGCCATGATATCATGATGCCCCACATTTGCATACTGCACAACCATTGTCTAGTCCTGCACGGCCTCTAACAAAGCCAGGTAATGTCAGAGGGGGAGGCCAACGTTTTCCTACACACTACGGGAAATCACTTCCTCTTTGCCACTCTCTGACTGAACAGTACTTGCCAGTTCAGTCTGAGTGAAACTAATATTCTTTAAAGACTTGCATATTCATTGATGCCCGACAGTCTTTTTTAATTGGTCAAGAGACAATAGTTTCTCGACTTTTGTCTGTCATAAAAATAAAATATATCTATCTATATATTAGCCAGTTTTTCCTGACCTGCTTCCAAGTCGTCTTCATCGATGTCGGGTGTGCCATAGCTTCTGCCCATTGCCTCCTGGATGTCATTGGCGTCCTCCATCATGTCCTCCAGCTGATCTTGGACGTCCTGTATACAAAATAACGGAGTTCATGATTCTCTTTCGTTCACATTCTCTGTGAAAACAATCAAATATTTTTACTGTGCGGAAAGTTTCACAAATTTAAGTCCACGAGCTCACTAAGGAATGTTTTCTATTATCTATCACAGTAACTTAAAGGGTAATAAAATGATCTGGTTATGAGCTTCAGACAACGCGGCAAAAGATTCTTTTGAGGGAGAGACTTCTGACAACATCTCAATACAACAGTAAGATAACTGTCTTTTTTTAAAACTTGTATAAATAGAAACAAGTTCTAATAGTATTAGATCCTATTGAAGTATACCTATGGTCCAAAAAAAATAATCAATTACCTCAATCTGATCAATGTTCACTTTCTTGTAAGCTTTCTTCATGTCTTTAAGGCCGAGTTTCATGGCATCAACCTACAAAGAAAAACAGATGTTAGCAGAAGTTAAACTCATTACTTTTCAACACATTTAGTTTTCTGGATTCAAATATAATGTCTCTTACTGTGGTTTTAGTGTCTTTAAGGGTTGATATTGTGTAGTTTGTTTGTTCCATATTGAACGACTGCTGCATCAGGTTATCTTTCTGACCCTCATACCTGGAGGAGACAAAGATAAAGTTAGGCCTTGACGAGAGCTGGAATAAGGAACATGACTGAATTTGGTAATAAAAGTATTGAAGATTGAAATGCATTTTATATGGTCAATAATAAAAACCCGGAGGTTTCTCTTACATCCTCTTCTGCTTCAGAACTCTCAATGCCTTTTGCTTGACCATGTTCTAATAGAGGAAAATTAATGAAAGCACTTAGTAAACATGTTAATACCAAACAAGATAAACATGAACTAGATACAAGAGTATGTTTATCAGCAAAAACAGAAGATGTCACATTCACAGATTTACTTTTCTTTGACGAGATGTTTTGGACAGTATTTAACATTTCAGAGGTCTGACTGAAGGGTGTCATAATAATGACAAAACCTGTAAATTTAACCGAATAAAAGAAAAGATGAGAACTCACTGTCTTCCTACTTTTTTTTATTTAAATAACCGCTAGTCAATTACAAGCAAACATTTCTAACACAGCCGTTCAGAAAGAGAGATAACCAACAAACTTCAAGTTCATTGTTGTGTATTCCTGGATTCTTTTCTTCGTTATGACTCTGAAACTAGATAAGTTCTTTGGCCTTTATTCTCTGGATGTATTTGTTTTTCAAAAGGTTTACCCTGAGCAAGGCCGTACAACAATGATGGCAATCATCACTTCCATACAGTGATAGAAGCATACATGTGTTAAACTGCATTTTATGTTATGTTTTATTAAATTCACAGGCATCAGGTAAGTACTCAGTAAATGACAATACACAACATCCATGTATCGTAGTCTGGATCAGGAAGTAACATGAACTCTCACCTTCGAGGGTCCGTCCCTCATCTTTTTCATCTGATCCTTGTACTTGACAAGTTCTGCATCTAGTTTGGAGATCTTCTTCTCGACGGACTCCGCCCGAGAATCAACCTTAAAGTAGAAAACAGAACATCAGGCATCAGCTTTCTGTGAGATCACTGTTACCATCAGGGTCCATAAAGAGATGACTACATCGATGACTTTGCTATTTCTGTGGGCTGGTAAGGAAGCCAATTGATGACCATTAAATACAATCTGTCACAGGTTTCTTCCTGCCCAGTAAACTCCAGGCAGCTGACAATAGCTGTGACTGGTAACCTGTATAACTGGTTGACGTATGTGTGCCACCTCACAGAGAGAATAAAGCAGTCTCAGCTGTGTGGCTGTCAAATGACTCAAATTCCTGCTCAGTTGCATAACGCGGATTCCTAATCTGAACAGATACACAGTGATTAATGGAAACACCAGCTGATATACACAGTGTTAAGGGAAACGTCCCACTTTACACAATCGAGCTGTTGTTTGTATTGATCAATTTGTAAGATATTAAACTCGGTTATTTTGAGAAAAGGGAGGCATAACAAGACGAGCCCTGGCCTGGTTCCTGCTCATAAACTCGGCTAACAGTTAGCTAGCAGTTAGCAGCTAGCAGCAGGGCTCCATCTTTTGTTTACTTTGCTCGAGACAGCGGTTAAAACTCGTCGAAAACACGACACTCACGCTTCCGATGCAGTCGGAGAGGTTCGGCGGTGGCGCCTTCGGGGTTCCTCGGCCGAAGATACGGTTCATGTCGGCGGAGTTAAGGCTTCAAAAGTAGAAAAACTGCGGCGCTCGCTGTCACCGTCACCGTCCGACTGACGAGGGGGGGAAAACACCCGGAAGAGCCTTCTGTGTGGCGTCACAGGAGTCACGTGTGAATATCTCGCTCGGCCCCGCCCCCTTCAGCTCACTGTGTTCAGATTTGATGGATATATATATATATATATATTTTTTTTAAACTTGTTTATCTGCTGCAGCGTCAAGGTTTTGTTTTTTCTCTGTGTAGTTTTGCTGTTTCTGTTTATATTTCTATTAATTTCCTCACCGCCCGTGCTGGTACCAGGGCCCTGTACTTTGTAAACGTATTTAATAATGGGCCTTATTGTTTGTTATTGACTTGATATATTGTTGTTTGGTGTGATTGCCTTCGACTAATAATAAAAACAGATTAAAATACTGCCCCTGGTGAGCAGGAGGTGACCAGGGTGCAGCGAGCCAAAGGGTAAGACATGTAGGAAAAGGTTGATCCATTAAAGCTCAGTAGATTATTAAACTATTATCCTATACACAGGATTAAAGACTCATTTTATCTTTTCTGTTCTCACTGAAAAGCTTAATCATATAATCATACTGAGAACTATGCTTTGTTATTCGTTGCTCTATTTGTGGCTGTTCAGGTCGATTTAATATGTGATGTTTGTTTTTTCCTGCCTGAGATAATACTAAAGTTGCATAATGTCATTTGCACATTTAAAAGAACATTTGACACAAAAGTTGCAGAACCATTGAAAATTAAATATAATAAAAGGAAAACTACACAACTGGACTGGAAATAAAAATGAAAGTACTAAACTGGCAAATAAATAGGTACAAATTGAGCTGACCAATCGATTTCACTCTATGGATTAAACTTCTGATATATGTCCAGTTCACAGGGGATCAAAAACTCCCTATAGGGAATCATGTAATCGGCTAATAAAGTTGTGTGTATGAAACTATCAATCACTGTTTTTCTTTTTTTAATTGGACCACATCTATAGTTATGTCTTTTACTGTCCTCTGGGGGGAGCTGCTGTCATAGGGTATAAAATCAAATCTAAACCTGCAGAGGAACTCACACTAAAACCAAAGACTCTTCATTGAAACTCATCTCCATGCTGGAAATGTATTGAAAACAAAAAAAAACCCACTCCTCTTCAAATAAGCCAGTCCGATTTACAAAGTTGTTTTTATTTTAATCACATATCAAATGGTAGTGAGAATGAGGCGAAAGGTGAATATCACTGCTGCCACACGACAGATTCCAACTGTCAACAAGTTGATTGTGTCACAGCGAGAGAAGAGAATCGATGTGGATTTCTTTAACTGGTTTTAATATTGAGCTCTTCACAGACAGGATGTTTTTGATCAATATATCTCCTGCTCGGCCGACAGCAGACGAAGCCAATGTACAGTCGCAGGATGAACCAGTAAAACACACTGACAGAAAAGAAAGATTATACTGACGCCCTGGTCTACTGTGCTTTATTCATTTTTATGCCAGTGGACACCTTGTGGCAAAAGGTTAATTAACTATTTGAAAAAGGCTTTATCTCAAGCTCTGGTTTTAGCAGCACAAGAGAAACTGAAAGTGTTTGTGTAAATTCATGTCTTAAATGTTGTCGTCCTTCTTTCTAATGAGAGAGATGAGTTCATCCCATGATTAAATATCATGTTTGTATAATACATAGTCTATTTGCAAATACATTCAAAAATAACAGCACGGTCCATTGAGCATATAGGCAGCTGATGTTGCATTTACTATCATAGCAATGGTTACTGACATGCTACAAATACAGTTTATCTCAATGATGTTTGTGCCAAGATTTTCTTTTCTCCTCTATACAAAATAATGCATCATATACGTAATTACAATGCTGTACATTGGACAGAATAAACTGATTCAACTTGGTAAACAGATATTCATGTTTTCAGATTGCACTCAATGAATATGTCTCTACAATAAAAGCATGAGCATTTCAATAGGACTATGTGTATCATGGATAAAAGCCATACACAGCACACGTGATTGAATTATCTATATATATATAATTTAACAACTTATCCATCTGGACACAACTCCAGAGTCAAAGCTGATAGAGAGCCCTCTGTCAAATTTTAAATGCACATTCAAGTCCAGGATTCACCTGCTAACAATTTTTTTTCATCTCAATGATTTCAGAAGCTTTTGGCACAGATCTGAAAATATTATACATGTACTATTCAGTAATCATCCCTGAAATCATTTCCCGCTGCTACAAACATCTTCTCCTGGACTATTAAAGGCACATTTGGTCAAATAAATATAGGCGGAAATGACAGGAGGAGGAAAGAGGTGTGAAGAAAATGCAACTAAAATAATATATATATGTCAAATTATATTCTTCTGACCTCTTGTGCAGTATGTTTGGGACATGCAACTTTTTGGAGTTTTTGAAAAATGCCTGTTATCATTTCCCTCCGCCCCAAAACGATGCCTTGAAAAATTTCTTCTTTGTCCAATCAAAAGAACAAAGTTATTCAATTGACCATCTTAGACATGAACCAATAAATGGAACTAGTTGAAGATTGAATCATTTATAAAGTTTATCATTGTAATTCAATAAATCACAATATTAATCTTAGGAAAGAAAAAAGTCAGGTTTTCTTTTCCAGCGTAAACAAACCCTCCCCCACTTTAAATCCACCTGAACGTTTAGATAATAAATACACACAATCTTCCAGGAGGAAGTAAATTGCTTCGAGAGGCTGAAGTCAGAGCAGAGGAGGAAGATGAGATTGTTTTCATGCAGAGCCGGTCGGTGGTTTTGATTCTATGTGGACTGATGGAAAAGATTATATACAATGTATGATTTGAAACTTTCCTTTGAGCTGTGAAACGAAATCACTGACGTTGGCACTGATTAAACTTCAGGAGATAAAAATAAATCCAGTCAACCTTTGCAATAGAGTCATAGATTCTACATTGCTGACGTGATGTGGGTTAAGCCCAGGTCGTGTGAGTCTTCTTTTCCGATGTGGGAAATTGAAGACAGTTCCACTGCTAGTCATGTCGGTTTACTAGTCCCGCCTTGGTTCTCCCGGGGAACGGAGGCCTCCCGCACTGTGCTCGGGGCCTTTTTGCCCCCAGACACCCTCTCCCCTTTCAGTTTGGCCGAGAGGCAGAAGTCTTTGAAACACCTCTTGAAGTTCTCGTCCAGGAAGGCATAGAGCACAGGGTTGAGGCTGCTGTTGGTGTAGCCCAGAGCCACAGCAGAAGAAGTAGGCGGCCATGATGGCGGTGGTTTCCGGCACGCTGACGAGCGCCTTGATCAGGATGAAGATGTGAATGGGCGTCCAGCAGACCACGAACACGGCCACCACCACCACCACCAGTCTGGTGATCCGGCGCAGGTTGCGATCCTTCTCGCGCGAGCCGGACAACATTCGGACGCTCTTCAGCCGCAGCACCATCAGGGAGTAGCACACGGTGATAATGAGCACAGGCACGACGAAGGCGAAGACAAACACGCAGACCTTCATCAGAGTGTCCCAGTACACGTACGGCTCCGGGAACTGTAAGGCACACTCAGTTATGTCTGCAGGAGGAGAAGGAGAAAGGGAGGGAGGGAGGGAGGGAGGGAGGGAGGGAGGAGGGAAATGAGAACTAAGTGATGAAGTACACTTGTGCTTCACCATAAATAAAATTCCACTCTGTGCCTTTCTATTATCAAGTTAACAAGCTGGTACAGAGGAACTAATCTACAGGGAACATTTTGCTCGAAACAACTATCCGTCTAACACCATCTATATTCAGGAAGGGCGACGCGTGATGTGTTGCTAATGGGAAACTGATGGATGGACGAGATAGAATATATTTCTGCTTTTAAACTATTGCTATTAACAGCATGCTTGAATTGGATGTCCAGAGAATACAGACAGAAACCTCAAGGCTTTATCGGGTGGATGGTGAAAGCACTTCCTCACCGCTGTTTGTTTGGGTGCCACCGAGAATAAACGCCGGAATCCCTGCGGCCGACGACAGGAGCCAGATGCACACGTTGATCATCTTGGCTTTGATCGGAGTGCGGAAGTCCAGGGCTTTTACCGGGTGGCACACGGCCACGTAGCGATCCACGCTCATCATGGTGAGAGTGAAGATGCTGATGAACATGTTGTAGTAGTCGATGGAGATGAAGACCTTGCACACGACCTCGCCGAAGGGCCAGGTGTTCAGCAGGTAGTCGGTGCTCTGGAAGGGCATGGTGGTGGTGACGAGGGCGTCGGCGAGGGCCAGGTTGAAGATGTATATGTTGGTAGCTGTCTTCATCTTCGTGTAC
The DNA here is from genome assembly GCA_026259375.1 of Verasper variegatus. Lineage (NCBI taxonomy): Eukaryota > Metazoa > Chordata > Actinopteri > Pleuronectiformes > Pleuronectidae > Verasper > Verasper variegatus. The sequence continues at coordinate 14,319,112 of CM048056.1, forward strand.
CTGCTCAACATGCACAACACCAGGTTGTCCTTAATTAGTGAGGAGAGAGAGGTGACCAGAGCCAAACATCCAGCCAGGCTTCCTGACTCTGTGGCGGACCTCGCTCATTATGAATTAAACATTGATCATTAGTCCACACGGCTTCCTTGAATCAGTAATGTTATTTGTCAGACTCACGCCTCATTGTTATGTATATTGGCTGCTGATTGGAGGCCAATGTGTAATCAACCTGTTTTCACCTCATTAAATTGTAACAGCATTAAAGCTCTGTGTGATGACTTTTACTAAGTTTCATTTAAAGTTTTACTGAGCACCTACAACACTGAGATTAACCCTTTAGAATTAAATGATCCTCATTTGAAGTGGTTAGACCACATTAAACAGTCATGGCTCACAGATAGTGATGCATTTTTTATGTTTATAGTAAACACATGTAAACTGGATTAGATGATGAATCCATGATTGTCATTCTTGCATCCAATTTTTAAAGGAAAAAGTACAACTTGACATTTCTGGAAATACGCATTCATTTGTTTGAATATTAAACACAAACATTATTGTTCATTCACAGGCAGATATAGTCTTGTATCAATGCTCTGTTTTGGTCTCCACCATCTCCTGGAGAAAATACTTTGGCTTTTCCGTGGCTAAGTGCTGCACAGCATGTTTACACCATTGCTAGATTGCTGCAGATTGGTTCAGGGTTGGATTTAATGTACAGCTGGTTTATCAGAGATTTTCAGCTGGAATAAAGTGTGGAAGGCTAATGGGGGCAATGAGACTAAATCAACTTGTAATGTTTGTGCGTCCTCAAACCGAAACAATGAGCTGAAAGATGCTAAAACGCTCTGGGGAGCTGAGGAACTCTCTTTGACACCCATTGTGTTTTGATTCATTGTCAATACAAAATATCCATTAGAGCAGTTTTAAAGACCTACAACGTGCACTTCCATTACTTCTACTAATGGCTTGAGGTTCAGTGTTTACATGGCCTATGTTGACTTTGGCTGAGAGTAATTTGTTTACACTAAGTCAACATAAACCTCTTCCTCCTCCAGTTAACTGAGCAACCGAACAGTAAAATATTATCATTATTTTACGAAACCGTCGTGATAGCATCAGCTTCTGCCGAGAGGCGACGCCATCAGTCTGATCTGAGGTAATTGTTGTCCATGGACCGCGGCATTCTGGATGGCACTGCTGCTTTTCACATTACATCAGAGGAGATTTGTGGCTCTCATATACCATAAATATCCCCCAATGAGGGGCAGGCCGACTATCAGCTTGATAAAGCGCTGCTGGTTTCAACTATAATTAATATCATGGTCACCACACTATGGGGCTGATTTATTGTATATTGTTATTATACCTCGGAGGTCTTGAGGGTTATTAGATTCATAAAATGGGCCACTCTGAAGGTTTCAGGCACTGGAGGAGGCAGAAATCAATTCTATATATATTGCAGTGTTTCACACATTTAATGCTGGGTGTGAAATGGCAGCATTAATTTGAACCCCAGTTTTGTGACTTATAGGTAAAAAGATTTTTCAACTTTAGATGCTGTGGTCAGTCATTTAAATGCACTTTAAATACTCATTCTTCCAATAAACTCGCAGCATAAGTGGACATATGAGCAATATCTTTTGATCCTGTGGAGGACTTGTCTCTGGAGAGCATTCAAGAACAAAATACAGGCACTAAAAGAACTCTGACACAAACCAGACCGCCCATGGACTGGTGCCAGTGGCTTCTGCATAAACAATAAAACACCTGGACTTCTGTTTTTTATCACCTACATAGAAATTCGACTTCTCTGCATGTGCCAACAGAGATATTGTCCCTTACAATTAGTCTCATAGCTGCCACCTCAGATATCACTGCATGATTCATATTTTTTATTTCTCATGAGGAATATGTGTTATAGTCATTTAAATCAGACCTTACCTAATGATGACATACATGACGAGGCAGTTGCCCAGCAAACCGACCACAAACACCACGGAGTAGACCGCGGTGATGATGGGGATGATGGGGGACATGCTCTCCAACTCCCAGCCATCGTCGTGGCTCACGTTGCGGCTCTCTGAGTATCCGGACACCCAGGCGGTGGAGGAATTGAACGGACAGTCCTCCAGCAGCGTGGAGAGGCACTTACTGTCTTCTTTGAAAATTTCAACCGGGGTGTTTTCCATCGTCGCACCTGTTTGTCCGGCTGCGTAAAGGAGGAGACGTGCGTAAAAACCAGATGCGTAAAATATGTGTGATCGTGAAAATGGAGAAAGACGAGGCACAAACTTCACTTTGCAGCAGGAGACACTTTGTGGATGATGTCCGGAATAAATCTGGAATAAAATCACATATCACTGTGACGTGAAGCTCGCAGGTTACTCACCTTTATCAGCAGGAATCCGCGCACGCTCCCGTTAAATTAACCACAATATGTAATATTTAATAATAGTATAATATTCAGCCCGGGTTGTTTTTGTTGTCCTGCTGAAGGTAACAGCTCATCAAAGTTTGTGGACGGCTCTGCGCGCCTGGAGAGGAGCAGCCAACAGCTTTGCGGACACTCGTGCACTCGCACTGATGGAGAGGAGGTGGGGGCGCGCAATCAGGATAGAAATGCACGCATGCACCCACACACTCACACACACACACACACACACACACCACACACACTTGTCTTTTCATAGTTGTGAGGACACATAACGCATTCCCTGACCCCTTACCCTAACCGTAACCATCACAACTAAATGCCTAACCTAAACCCTAACCATAAACCTAACCTAAACCTAACCGAAAACACTAACCAGTAACCTTAACATAAACATATAGGTCCCCACAACATGAGTAATACCTGCATCATACACACAGATATACGCAGTTATCCTTTGCATTGACTTCCATTCATTGTGGACAGCCTAACCTTAACCCCTTACCTTAACTATGACAGATTCCTGCCAAAACTTGCTCCTGCACAAGTTCAGGGTTTATGCTGGAAAAGGCCCCAAAGAGGTAACACTACACACACACACACACACACACACACACACACACACACACACATGCACATGCATGTGTACACGACTGTCAAGCTTCACCCAAAATATGAGACGACAGAGCAATGACAATCACCTGCAGGCAGACACTGGGCTTCCCACAGTCTTACGTCACAGCGGAGAAACAAGTGTTGAGCATCATTGACCGAGACATCCCACATTTGTGGACATCCCAATTTACTCTACATTAAAAATAAATGATGGACAGAGGGTTGGAGGCATGACTCTGGAGACATTCAGCCCTGGGTGGTCGCAGTTAAGGGTCATAACCACTCTCAGCGCCGCACATTTCAGGACATTTATGCTTTAGGTGGACAGAGAACAGTTCAGGGACGGGAGAGGGAGATGATGTATGACCACGCTCCAACACAGATGGGATTCAAACCTTCACAGCAGAGTGACCCACAATTTTTACTTTTCAAGTAAACACTGGAACATTTAAGCCGTGGATCTCAAGATTCTGCTGCTTTATTAACGTCGATTAAATTTGAATGAATGAATGAACAAATGTAGGTTGTATTGTTGCTTTTTGTATTGTTACACTGCGACGTGCTGTTTTGAACCCAGAAGCCTGATGTAAAGCTCTCTTTTATTTTGCAAGACCAGCATCACACACCATTAATTACCATTATTAAGTGTGTTAGATGAACACAAGAAGTTGAAATTATAAAAGTGAAATAATAACAGTACAAAGATAAGAGACAATGACAAATTCAATGGATGAATTGATAGAATTACCAACAGCAATGGAGGCATGAACTCCTCAGCAGAGGTAATGATTCAGAACTAACCTCAAATTCCAATGGGTTCTTCTTCGGCCCATTTATCATCCCTCCACCACGTTTTGTACAAATCAGCGCTTTTTGTGTAATCCTGCTCAGACACGGGTCAAAACATTAACCTCTTTATAGCAGAGTTAGTGAATAACATGTAACACATCAGCACATATAACATAAAGTATTTAATAATGTTTTGTGATATTAAAAAAAAGCCTTTTCTGGATTTTATAACCTTCAAGAAAACATACAAGCTCAGTTTGTGTTGAAGGGAAGAATCATATCTTTTACTATTGTACAAAACTGCTTAAGGTCATAAGAAAGGAAAAACTATATAAAGCAATACAATCAGATATATGCATTACACCATATATCATATTATTCAGCTATATCCAACATTCAGGCTGCTCTTACTCGTGGATCATATGAAAACGTATACACGTTTACATTAGATTCATTAGGCCGATGCTTTTTTTCCAAATATTATCATGATGTGAGTTATACTCAGCATGACATCGGTCGGTGGAGTATCCAGAGCAGCTGACGTCGGAGGATAATAAATCGTCCTCAGGGCTCCGGAGCAGCCGCAGATCTGTGAGTCGGTAATTATGGGAAATACAAGGAGGAAAAAACAAGTGAAAAGTCAAGAGCCATTACAGCAGCAAGAAAATAATTTAAACAGTTTAGCTGCTGACTCAAACCAAGTAATGATCCGGCTCAGTATCTGCTTTCATTCTGTTTCTTTGTAGGCAGGATTTTCTCTGGGTGGTTTTCAGGTCAATGACTTCGAGCTCTTAAAGTTATTTGAGTTAAAGAGATGGAAAAGTATTCAAAGATTTATTTTCTTATTCATCTTCTTTTTGTGACTCCTCAAGTCAATACTCTGATATACAGGCTCGACCAATCAGGAGTCAGTATCAGCTGTCAATCCTCAACTAATTAAAACCAAACTTATCAGTGAAATGAACATTTGAACAAACATCAGTGTGATAAGAGCTACATGAAAAAACATTTTATTTGATGTGTACTCTGACTTTTTAGTTTGATTTCCTTCTAATGACATGGAGGAGGCCGGGTTCATGACCTATACTGCAGCCAGCCACCAGGGGGTGATTGAAATATTTTGGCTTCACTTTCAGGGAGCCTTCATGACGTCCATCTTTAAAAACAGTCAGGTTTTAAGTTGAATTTCAGTGTCTTTTGGGGTTTTGAACAGACTTACTCGGAAATCCTTTGTGACCAAAAGGAAAACTGAGCGAGTCGTCACTGCGCTTACATAATTCCAAAAGCTTAAGTTAGATCCAAGATTCCCTCACATCACAAACATGTGATGTCGTCCATCTGTCCTCTCCGGGCTCTGAATAAAGACAACGCTGTGAAAGATATTCCACCGCCTCCCACACGTCGTCACCAAAGCTGCAAACTATGAGTAAACTGTGAATGTCATCGTCGGTGATGCACATTAGTCACCAACTAACCAGGAGAGGATCAACGTGCCTTCACACCACGTTCTGGTAATTGGGTTAAAATAAATAAGTCAAAGCTGTGATGCTTGTTAAAGGATAAACGTGGTTGATAATAATCTTTTCATATTGATCCTGAACAAGGCCTGCTCGACATCGGTGTTGGGTCACGGGGTCACGGCCGGTAGCAGAGTCCTGGAGGTGATGCTGATTTAATGGTTTTACTCCAGGACGCATCAGAGGGGATGTTTGCCAGCGCAGCTTGAACCGGATTTGTTTGAATCTCTTATGACACAGAGACATTTCCTACAGCGCCACCTTCAGGGACATCCACGTTAGATGGAACTGTAATCATATATCGTCATCATCATCGTCATCACCATCGTCATCATCAATTATATAAATTATCTCCCAACCAAACCAAACGTCATGAACATAAATTTGCTGCCCGCTCCTACTTTGTGAATCAAGATTAAATCAAAGAGTTATCTAGAAAATCAACAAAATCAATTGGTGTGGCAACAAAACAACTTCTTCACCAGAAAGGCGTTCTGAGGCCACATCGCTCCCACAAGGCTAATCTCCACTCTCGCTTTGTTAAAGGAAGAGAGAACAGTTCCTGAATCTGCCCATTTATCTGGAAAATTTAACAAGTTCTCCTTTGGGTCATGCCTCAAACAAAGGTGATAAAAACATAACGACCTTGGCGGAGTTGAATAAGAAAAAGTGCATCAGACATGTTGCACGTGAGGCACTTTTCATCTCTGCTCTCTAAACTCCTCGAGCTTCAGCTGTTGATTCCCTTTCTCTTCCAGTGATGCCAGGCAATGTGTGTCTGCCGTGTGTACAGAGTTGCGTGGTGCGAGTGTTGTATTGTTGTGAGTAAGTATCCGAGCTGCACCAGGTAACACGAGGCATGAAGCTAGAGAGGGGAAATGTGTAGGTTCAGAGGAGCAGCCGGAGGCGGTCCCTGCTGGATACACAGCGCTGTGTGGGATATCGAGTGTGTTGTTCTGCTGTGGGGAGTCAGTCGACTTCCTCCCAGCACGATGTGTGTGCACAGCGGTATTGCATTTTTGTGATATTGAAAAAAAGACAAGAAGAAAGAATCTGTCAGTAACTGAGGCCGATATAAATCTCACGAGGAGCCTCCATGTGGGATGGACCTCTGGGATTTGTCTTTGAGTGGACTGACGTGGAAAACGTTGTTATTGGCTGGTTGTTTGAGAGTTGGAGACAAAAGGCCTCGATGAATGTTTCTTCTTGCTCAAACACATCAGACGCTCTGACCGTGTTTCTTTTTGGACTCAAACATCTGATTCCTTTGATACTAGTGATTAAGAACATCTTTAAGTTACAACGTGAATCTCATGTGTGCTGATGACAGAGAACAAATAATGATGTATGAATGAATGTGGCTCATTGACACGACCTGAGTAAATTCTACCTCATGCTTTGGTGGAGACGTGGTGAGAATCTACTGTTATTAAACACCCGTGATGATACGTGAGGATATTAAATAATGATTCCGACCCTCGATCTGGAAAGTAACATTAAAAACAGGCTGCACATCCACATAATGGACGAGACTCCACTTCATCAACGAGTCACCATTTTTCAGGAAAAACACCAAACGTTTGCTGGTTTCAGGTTTTTAAATATGAGGATTTGCTGTTTTTCTATTTCATCGCTATATGAGGGTAAAATATTCTGTGTTTGATAAATCTTTTTTGATATCTTTTGAATATTTTGCGAACTCAAGACATTGATAATCGTAATTAGAGGAACGTCTTTACTGTCGAGACATGAGCGGTGTGAACAAACATTGAACTGAAACGTATCATATTTTCTAACTAACACTTTCATTCACAGATATATAACTGCTAGGAAAAAAGTCCCCCTGATGCACATCCATACTGTGGCTGTTTATGTGCTGCACCTTGAGCTGTGGAGCCAGCAGGGAACACTGTACTTGATCTATGAGCCACAGGAACAGCTGATCATCTTCAAAAATGCTGAATGTGCACCGAGAGACATTTACAATCAATGGCCGAGGGAGTGGACGGCACACAGACGGTCCTCTACATCACACAGGGAGCGAGAAAGTTGTAAAAATCCAGGGGTTGATGTGGGGGGAAAAAGTTGGAGAAGGAGGCGGCGGTGATGGAGGGTGAGGACGGAGGCCAGAATTGATGAGGCAGGTGAGGACAAGAGACTTCAAACCTTTACTCGTGATTCATGTGTCCTCCTGTTAAGGGACTATATTTAATAACGTTGCTGAGAAGTTAAACTTTACCAGTTGATTTTTAAACATATTTCAAAAAGGATCTAATCCCAATCATGTTTAATGTCATTGTTTACGTGTGGATTTCTTAATGTTCATCAGCTCTACTATCGCTCGCCCTCCTGATGCAGACATTTAGTTTTATTTTTTCTGTAGCTTTAATTTTGATAGAATTAACTAACCAGAAGCTACCAGAACATCTGCAGTCACTAAAACATCTGCCGACACATCTCGAACATCCACAGAAATAGAGAAACACCAAATAATGGTGAAGATTGACTTTGGTGACAGCAGAGTAACATTTTAGCAGCAATTTGCATTATTTTTCAGAACAGATTTGAGTCTGAACATTTTCCTGATGGGCTGAAGAAGCTGTTGTTTCAGTCTGGCATCGCAGATGGTATCACGGGACTACACTACCCATGAGTCACAGTCGTACCCGGAGTCACGTGATCGTGTTGTACCGATGATCCAACCACAGGAGTTTCATGCTGATCCAAGCTGCAGCTCCATCAGTGAGTCACAACACATTTTAAAAGGGACTTTTGTTGAGTGAACAGTTTGGGCATCACATGCAGCTACTCTCACTTCACTACTCTGTTTGCAGTTTAAGTCCGTGCACTAAACTTCACTCATCCTGATTCCTCCTGTGTGACACAGAGAGGATCCGCACAAATCAATCCAACAGCTCTTTCACCAAAACAAAGGACACCATTTATCTTTTATTTCCCGATCAAGCTCGTTCTCTTGAGGACATTTCAGGACAGCTATTAAAATTGCACTCATTTCCCCTGGGGTAATTGATCTGACTGATAAAATGGGACTATTAGCATACTCTGCAGCATATGTGTACATGAGAATGCCCTGGAGACCTCCGTGCATCAGCAGCGTTGATTAAACCGTGTTAATAACGTTGCAGCACAAAAGCTTCTTTGGACTAATCACTTATTCTCTTGGCCTAATGCAGAGGCATTAGCCTCTGTGCCTCTATTATAAAACATGAAGTCAAATCAGTGTTATTCCAGCCGTTTGTTATTATGTGCAGATTGGAAAAACAGTCTGCAGCCTCTCAGCCCAGCGTCAGAGTGATTTATCACCTTAATGCAATCGACAATTTGTTTTATAAAGAACCGAGAACCACCACCGACAAACCCGCGGTCACTTTTAAAGCACATGTAACAGAGAATTAATTATTCAGCAGAACCACATTATAAAGCTGTAATAAACGCTGCTAATCCCATTTTCATATTTGAGTTTCGACAAGCTTGTCTTCGATTTACGACTCGCTGGGGCCTCTCGACTATTTCTGTGTTATTCGTTCATCCTTCACAGTTCACACACTTCCCTCATGAGCTCCTCCAAATTTTATCAGAGTGAATCCCGTCGAAAGGTCACCACTCTCTCCAGGTGTGACTGCCGCTTATGGTTGCTGTGGCGACGGGGACGCGACTGAGCAGCGACTGAGCAGCGAGTGATTCACTCGGCGCTCGGCAGACCTCGTCACTTCACCTCCATCTGTCTGGTGTGTGTCAGCGGCCCGAGAGCATCCATCTGCAGACGAGGCAGGGAGCAGGTCTGATGCTCACATGCCTTCTGTATAATTACAGGAACCACAGGGCTGACATGAATAATATGAGGAGGGGTCCTTCAACTCATTATCTGTTCATCTGTCCGTCCGTGTGCTTCTTCAGTGATCCACAAGCACTGGATCATCGCTCTTTTAAAAGAAAAACCATCACGAAATCTCAAAGACTTGTTTCTTTGGTCTGAGTGTGGAACCGGCTCATTACAGAGAACAGTGTGATGCACTGTTGTTGCACAGGGTTTCATTAACAGGTTTTCTGACCCCAGTAAAAGTAATGAAACACATTTGAATGAAATCCTAAGATTGAATCTGTTTTCACACAGAAATGAAGCTCAATACAAGACGTGAATTAAAAGATGTGACATTACTGGAGAGAAACATCTATGAAATGAAATGAAGAGTAGGTTTGTTTTATTATTTCATCTTCTAAAGGCAGACTCGCAGTTTCAGTTTTCCGCTGGAGTTGGCTCTGCTCCTTCGTGATGGAAATGTCCTTGTCATGGAACCTCTGACTTCTAATACCTTTAATACCTTTAATGTTGTGTATGACATATTATGCCCGACAGAACCAACCAATTACCATTATTACTATGAATGATAATAGGCTTCTACACGTGTTTGGTCCATGAACCTAATTGCTTCCTCTCCTCTCTGTCTTGACTTTACATTTAACAATATAAAATAATGCATTAGGCTGCAGTTGCATAAAAAGAAAAGACAAATCACCTGTTAAACCATTAAAGAGTCTTGTAAACCAGTAATTAAAATCCGTTCTACAAGCCGCAGGGAGCAAGATCTAATTAATTCCATCCTTCTTGCAGAAATAAGTTTGACTTTTTCTTCATATATTACCGTCCGAGACGGGAGAATGGTAATCATGCTTCCACGTTGTTTGTCGGAGCGATTATCCAATAAATGTGATGAATGCAGAGGAGCTGAGCTTGTTTCTCTGTAGTGTGGGGGAGGACTCCGTACATAAAGTAGGTGACCGATGTTTTAACCATCTGTCTCTGATCAAAACATATAGCACAGACACACACCTGATGCCCAATGCAAACTTCAGTGTGTGTTACAGCATGTCACACGTTAACAGCCAGTTCAGAAGAGAATATTTTCTGCAGAGACAGTTTCTCCTGTATTGCTGTTCTCAAGTATTGTTGAAGTTAATCTGCTGATGTTGGGACTGTAATGTATTTGTATTTTTATTTCTATCTCTTCCCAGCTTTTTCACATTAGCTGTGAGGTTTTACCGTCGGAATATTTTCTATAACCACATCTGGACCTGTGATACAACTCCCTTATAATAACATAATACATACAAATGTGACGTCTGCTGGGATTTGATGTTTACATAAAACACGTCCACTTTCCCAGAAGAATACAGATGAGAGAACATATTTACATCTATACATAGTTAACCATTTAATTATGGTGGTGGCCTCGGATTTCTGTGGATAAAATAAAAGACAATAATTACATTAATAACAATGTATATTTTCTTGATGTGACACTTTGTATCAGTGTCAAATGATTAAACCCTGCTCTGCCCGGAGACAACAACATGACAACATGTTGCTAAAACGTTGATTTCTTTACATATTCATGCCCGGACACAACGCACCCTTTATCGATTTTAAATGTCACCAATGGAAAAGATAGGAAATCACTACCTGCTTCAAAAGCAGAACTCCTGATATAGGCAGCGATGAATACTGGCTGTGAATTTCAGTTTCCAATCTTTTGAATGTGATTACGCTGCTGACTTGTGTCTCACGGCAATCAAGGTCAAGAGCTCTCTTTGTTTAGGGTGGAGGGGTCGGGGGAATCTACAGTGGAAGTGTTGCGCCTATTGATCGTGTCTATTGACGGCTCTCACTTCTCCTTAATTTGCAGGCATCCATCAAACCCGCCAACAGTCCCCATGGTGCATCTTGGTGGAGGATCACAGAGAGAAGCTTCTACATTTACCCCTGGGGGACGTGTGGAGGGGGCCGGGGCACCTTGCACTTAAAAAAAACAACACACGTATGTGACACATGAGTCAATGGCAGAGAATAGATCAGGATTATGCACAAAGGCTTCGTGGATGTGTGTGTTAGTTGTGTCCGCAGAGAGCTTCCATACTGGCCACATGATGTCAGAGGGGTTTAAAGACGGAGAATCATTGAGAAGTGAGAGCACGTCTGACGCGGTGAGGATTTCTACTGCTGCTCCTTGTTTCATCTGTGTAATATCAGGCTCCGGTGACTTTCTGATTGTTGCGTTGATTTGATTTTTATATGGCATTGTGGTACTGATATCAGGACAGTTTCCTTCAACTCGGTGCAAAGTCTGATAGAGTTTGAGGGAAATCTTCTCACTATAAAACCGAGACGAGACATTTTGATTCAATGACACTGTCACTACACCACATTCTGTTCTTCTGAGCCTTCTTTTGTGGGGTTTTGCTGATTCTCCAGTTGTTTAATACAACTGGAATGGAAGTCAGTCGGGCGTATACCTCTGCCAAGCCCCAGCAGTCCCCTTAAATTCAATCAATCTGAACCAAATTGCACAGACTCATAAATATCAGTCCCCCCCAAAATGTGCCAGCATCAAGATTCATCAATTATTTTCTGAGAAATCAATGAAAACGTGGAAAAACACACTACCTCACAATTGACACCGACATTCAATTGGTTCTTCCCCAATCTTGGTTCCCATTGGCTGTAGCCTGATGACGAATTGGCCTCTGGGGGCAACGGACAATATATTCTGGCTTCTGGTGTAGACAGCGACTATCTAAGGCCAACAATCTTCCTTCTGCTCTACACTGTTTACAGTCCGGCTAGTTTTCTTTCTAAGTCAAACATTTTTCAACATAAAACTCAAACAGCAGCACCTTTTGTTAGTGTTTTAGGTCCAGACGACATTTTTATCTGTTCAAACGTGATTGGCCAAACAGAAACCAGAGGGCCACCGTCCACACAATCTTGGTCCTCACCAGAATCTGTCTATAGAGATTAATTCTTTCCTGACCCAAGTTTCGTGGAAATCCATTCGGTTGTTTTTTTGCGTAATCCTGCTTACAAACTCCAACAAACAAACACAAGGGGTGAAAATGAAAGGAGGTCATTATGTGAATCCACGAGCTCAGCTTTGCTTGAATCAAGTCATTATTTATTTATTCTATTTAGTTTTGTAACAGAAACTTAATCAAACTTTGACTGAAACTTTGACGACCAAAACCAACGTTTCTCTTTAATGCTGCTTCCTAGTTATTCTGCAAAGTTACTTCCAACTTGCTGATAATTCAAACTCATAATGAACAAACCTAACGATCCATTCCCTCTAATGATTGACGTGATTTCTATGAAAGGGAAACGTGGTGGGAAGCAGACATTTCTGAATGTGATTTTTATGGCTGCGTCTGGGCAAACTGCAGGGAACAGAACATAATAAATACATCAGCTACGCAGAGGAGGATGTTTAAGGTGCTGGAAATGCATTTCAATTAAGTCCTGTCAGAGGCACATAAATTATCAGAGCATAAAGATGAGCGCTAGATGGCTGGTCTGGTGCCTGGCAATAGATCCACACACCACTAAAATCCGAGCAGAGAGATATAAGTTCATTGATTGCCATATGGAAAGAGAAAGAAAGAGAGAGAGAGAGAGAGAGAGAGAGAGAGAGAGAGAGAGAGAGAGAGAGAGAGAGAGAGAGAGAGAGAGAGATGCATTTGGTTTAAATGGTGGATTGTAAGTGGAAAGTCGTCCAATTAAACTGAACCTTGAGCTACAGTTTAATGAAGTGCGGTCTGAGTACAAATAGCCTGTGTAGTGTGGAGTTGTTATATTGAACAGCAGGAACAAGCATTTCACTGCAGCACCTGAATACTTTGATTGTAAAATCTGCAAAACAGACAAGCTAATTAAAAACACTAGGACAACGTAGGACAAAAACAGGCCGGTTGTTGAACGTTGAACATAGTTGAGCACATTTCTTTAATCGTTTCGTCATGTTCTTCTTGTTTTGGATCTTTCCTCGGTGCACGAAGGAGATGTCAGGCGTTCAGCGTCATGCTCCAGGGCACATCAGCGGCACTTGAACCGCAGCTGAACCGAGGAGTGATTCAACCTGCTGCGTTTGAAACCATCCCCGCAGGGCTGTCATCGCCAAAACCTAATTTGAGCTCCGTTTCTGTCATGTGTTACCTCCACCACATCCTCGTAATCCTGAGTCTGAGCCCTCGATATGAAATGAATTAATCAGACCAGACTGATGCTTCACAGTGCGAAGCATTCAGGTCAAGGTTTTCTGAAATTTCAAGATTTCAAGATGGCTTTTGTTTGACTTAAGGGTCGTGGATTCATCTGATCAGCCACTTTGGTCACATAGTGTCTGATGAGAATTGGAATTTACCAATTGTAAGAATTAAGGATATTTACCTCCGCTAATTGAGGTTGTGTTTTCTTGTTTGTTTGTCAGCAGGATTACGCAAAAACTAGCAAACGGATTTCCACAAAACTTTCTTTTCCCCTTTCTTTAACAATATGAGGGCACTTTCTTCACCTTTGCAGAATAGAGAATAATTCATGAATCTTGATTAAATAAATCAAGCGCATTTAGGAGACTGGTATCTATGAGTGTGTGTAACTTGGTGCAGCTTGATTGAATCTGAAGGACCTGTTAAGAGGTATCTGCTCTACTCTTATTCTTATTCTTATTTTTATTCATTCATTATCTAATCTTAAATAGACCCACACTCGTTAATACTCATTTTGATTTAAAGATTTGTACTTTTGATGATGTTATTCATTAGTTTGCTCATTATGTATGGAATTACAAGTGGTTTGTGATTCAAACTATCAACTAAAACTGCTCACACAATCTTAATTTCTACAGTATGATGTCCGTCCACAGTCCAACTCCTAAACAGGTCAATTCCGGAATCAGCCGCAGAACAGCGTTAGTGGCTGAACGCAACACTCGGCAGGAGAACATGACTGATCTCAGGAGGCGAGGAGGAGGAGAAAGGAAAGAACATTCCTGTGGGAAATGTTCTTTGATGTTGCAACAAAAGGATGAAGCCCGGGCCTCCTGAGAATCTCCTGCAGTGTCCTACGCAATATTTTTTTCACTTTTCATCTGGGAGCACAGGCGACACATCACCAAATTACACCCTGCTCATTTTTACCTCTGCGTCTCCTCTAGGTTTTAAAGTTGAACTGTTATTCTTACTCCTGACGAGAAACTTTAAATCAGATCTCAGTGGACAGTCGTGATGTGATGAATCAGATTCTAATCCCTGTCCCTCTCTCTCTGGAACGCGTCCAGGCACAGTGGCTGTTTGGAGGCTCCGCAGTGTTCGTTTCAATCAGGTCTGGAACATTTGGAGTCATTTTCTGCACAATGCGTCTTGCTAAAAGCCCAGCTGCTGCGACAATTAGATCTAAACACGGATTTGACACGTCAGCTGCATCTGCCACGGAGCGCTGAGTTCTCTGGCTCTCATCTGAAATGCTGCTGGGAGCCATAAGTGACCTGAGAGGGTACTGAGCCAGTGTGAACGCATCCGAGAATCTGAATACATCAGAGGCTGGGTGGGGTGTGTGTGTGTGTGTGTGTGTGTGTGTGTGTGTATGTGGGGGGTTGATCAAAAGATGTGACATTATAACTTGACCTTAAAACCAGATGTGAGATGATTCACGATAAAATGTTCAAAGTCTAAAAAATTGATCCTGGTGAGGTGGCATTTATGCTTCTATCTTATTACGGAGAATGTTATTTGTTTTCATTTTGTTTTCGTGGACTTATTTATCCTCCACGTTCCGAAAAGCCGTCAACGGATTAAGTCGTCTGGAAACTCTCAGTCTCAGCTGTCAATCACAACGTTTCACCCTGTTTTTATAGCATCAAATAACCAATTAAAACCAGACAAATATTAACACTTGAACTAAACAGTGTGAAAATATCACACCTAAAATGGTAGAAACCATCTTTGAGTTTAACATGAACTTTGACATGTTCCATCCACTAACACAGAGGAAGCTGGGTTTATGACCTATACAGCGGCCAGACACCAGGGGGCGATCCAGATTGTGAGGTATAAACCTCGTACCCCGACATATTGTTTTGGTCATCCTGTGGAGTTCTCGATAACTGGACGTCTTAGTATCCGTAATCCCGACTAATTAACTGCCTCGATCCATCTGATAAACCGAAACTACCTCGGAGTCAATGAACGTGTCACAAAATCGATTACCGCTAATGTGTTTACGATAACGACAAACCTGCGACAACCGGGGACCTGGAAAGTCTTTGTCCCCGAAAGGAAAAGCCCCGAGGCCTCCACACCCTCTTCTGCCGGTCACTTCTCATTAAGGCCACAGTTGAGATCATTATCAAAGATCGGCCCGAACCCCCCCCCCCCCCGCTGAGCTCAAGTGCGCTGATGAACGCCCCCCCACTGTCATCAAGGTGGTATCAAATAAACAGCAGCTAATAAACTACTGAAGCCTGTGCTTATAAATAAATGTTAAGTTGCTGTTGGGTGCAATTAAGAGGCGTCGTCTCGGACTCTTTTTTATTTTATACGCTTTTATCTTTTATTTTCTTCCCACCCTGTCGGAACACATTAGAATCAACTCCTGCCTCTTGTTCTTTTCACAGGATCTGGTCGAGGATAATTGCGTCGATGTTATAAACTAAACTTTGTGTTATTTTCACCATTTTAGCAAAATTGCATTTGCCCAAAATTACTTCTTTTATCTCAGCTAATTTTGTGCTAATTGCTAAAAGTAGAGAAACTCCTGAACTTGTTAAGCCTGCAAAAACATTACATTTTGATTTAATCTGGTGTAATTACTGGGAAACCAACGGTAACTGGATCAAATGTAAGACACGAAACCCTCGAGAAAACCGTTAAAATTGGTCATTCATGTGGCAGCTGAATTCAAAATGAAATCCCTCACACCCGGTGACCGTGACAGCAGGAGACTCTCAGCTCTCAGCAGAGTAAAGAGGCAGCAGCTGACTGTGAGGACGAGATGATTCGGGCTCATTTAGTCATCAGTCATCAGCAGAACAATCTGACAGTGGACATTATCCCCTCCTTGTTTTTTGGATTGATAGAAAACTCCAGGGGGGGGGGAACAGTGACGTGAACATCTTTCTGTTCATCACAGAAACACGTGTCTTTCCCATATTTAATCATTAATGTCACGTTTCCTCGAATCCATGCAGCATCCGTTCCACCGAGCTGAAGGTTTTATGCTAAAAGCAACAACCTTTCAAATATTAACGCATGTTGTATCAGATTGTGCCGACGCCATCATCACCGGCCCTCTAACAATGCTATAGGGGGATGCACTGTGCATACGGTGTCTAAACTAATAAGCACAACATCAATACAAGGTCAGAACCAAACCGTTATACAGTTTTCATCTGAGATAATGTGTGGCTCTCTAACGCTGTGTGTGTGTTTGACGGAGCTGAGTGCCAGGTGCGCCGGCGGTCGGACGGCACGTCATCACACGCCTGGACGCATCTACGGTGACTCAGTCCGTGTTGCAATAACAGAGGAGGTTTCATTTTGTGTTGATAATTAACTTGATGACGTGACAGCTGTCAAATAATACATTGTTCTTGTGAGTTTTGACTGAGTTAGTTGTATGTTTGTTTTAAACCTGAAGCCTCTACAATAACTGGATCCCTGCTGAGACTCGAGCTCCCGTCAGTTTGGCTGCGGTTTGATGTTTGAAACAAGAACAGTTGAGTCAAACATTGCACAGGCACAGATTGAACCCAACTCCACTGGAGAGAGAAGGGCAGATGCTTTGGCTTGTTCAGTGATCTGTGATGATTCACTGGGTTTATTTGGTCCAATAAAAGCTGTATCACTGATTTCCAGGCAGTAGAGCAGATGGGATCTTGAGATTAAACTTCAAAGGATCGAGATCTGTCACTGCAACGTCTTGAAAATCAGTTCCTTTTGTCTTTTTACGATCATAATGATGATGATTTTTTTTTAACAGTCTCCTTGTCATTTTATACGCGTTCCAGCTGAGGAGCCACCAGACGTTCTTCTCATTTGCCGGCGAATGTGTTCACACATCTTCCCGCAGGCGAGACAGTGACGACCAAAACCAAAAACCAGCACGTCCACACAGCAATAATCAGTCGGAGGCCAGAGGTGGCGTCCAGACAGCAGGCGTAAATCTCACTAATGAGCCCCGTCAGAGTGGAACACGCCACCCATCAATCAGCCAATAACAAAACTATGCTGTGAACGTGTGAACACACAGGGCGATCGCTGCTTATCACCACTCAGGTAAAATAAATGGACCTTTGAAGAATAAAGTTTCTCACAGTTGGGGCCTGAAAGTGTCTTGAAAACATCACCACAGGAAAACACTGTATTTATGTTAGAGACGTTATTTGAGTTGTGTTTTCGTATCGGTGAAGCACGTCAACAAACCCCTGATGCTGCCGCACGCAGGACGTGGATGATTGACATTTGAAGTAATTGAGTCGTTGATATCGAGTCGTAAACATCTATTTCAGACGCGGTTCAGACGGGAGTTCATGCCGATCGCCTGCTGCATGAAAACAGCAGTAATTGTGCAAATAATTCAAGTCAGAACCAGGCAGACCAAAATGAGTGGGGTCTGGTCGGTGAGAAGTAAACATCAATAATGATGCTAATATCCTTCATGCTCGTGCACGCCTCAGTGATTAGATCCATAAATGCCTCCATCTGTATTCAAACCACAACTGCAAACTGCTGAGCTTTGCATCTGACCACCAGTTGTTAATTGATTTAATCAGAGTTTTTGTAATTTTTCCGAAGCAAACCCACGGAGGCTCTACCACACGGTGACTCAAGCGATGAATTATTTATCTGTGATTTTTATCCAACTATCATCCAGCTTCATATTTCTCCCGACCCTTTGGGGCCAGAGGCTCCGCAGTCGGCTCTTCAGGCTGACGGAGGTGACAACTAGCAAGTACCATTGTACTAATGGTCATCAGCCTGACAGGAGGCCTGTTAATGGGGCCTGTATCCTGACTGACCTTACATACTCTCAACTACACGCCTGAGGCAATTATAGGACTGTTATCATTCCATCCAAAGTATCTGAGAATCATTCATCAGCCAGAAATACACTTCACTAACTTGGGCAGATGCATTAGAGTCCCATATGGATTCAGTTCAGCGTGAAGCATCATCAGGTCGACATGAGAATCTGCACCGTATGACTGAAGTGTGAGCATCTCTGTGATCGTTGTTAACCTCCTGGATCAGCTTGAATACTAAACAGAAAAATGTCAGACACCTCCAAGAAGGAGGTTTTGTTTTCATCCAGTGTCCGTTTGGTTTGTTTGCCAGCAGGATTGAGCAAAAACTACCAAAGAGATTTCAACAAAACTTGGTGGAAGCAAAGAGGCAAACAATGCGGCAGATAATTCCACACAGATGTAAGTTTCTTTCAATGTACCTACTAAATATTACACATTTATGAATGTCCTTACAGCTGCATATAACAGAACTTCATCAAATATGCATGAAGTGCTAATAAATGCTGCAGAAGGGAGTTCAAGTAAAGTGTTACCAGTGAAATAATATATAGAGCTCACATTACTGTACTAGGTGAGTGGATATTTGATGTCTAACAACATGGAAACTCAATATTTGCACCCAGAAGCAGGAAAAAAGACCAAGAAGTTTTATTCAGTCTTCAGTTATGTAAAAGTAAAATCATGTGAAAAACAGGGAAGCTCGGTAGAAGCAAAAATGAAATAACTAAGTAAGTAATTAAAACACAATGATTATAATAAGAAAAACACACATAATAGAACAAAATGTGTATCAATAAATGAACATGTAATTATATAATAAGAAGATCAAGTACGCAGTTGGTTGAATTGCACAGGGCTGCTTGCTCGTTTGAAAGACAGCAGGCAGCCACGTCTAAATGGTCGAGGCAGCAAAAGTGTCCAAGGGCAGAAGAAAAGTAGAAAAGAGTCTGTAACGCTGTGGCTGAACAAACAATCTGACGTGGAGGACGAGGACGTGCTGTTTACGGGAGGAGGAAGAGGAAGAAGCAGGTGCACAGCTGGGTGTTGAGGTCAGGTGAGGAGAACTGGGGACTGAGGATGACCGCTGTCACTTTTAATCTGGGAGGGAAACACGTTGACATGGGAGTAAGGGATGAGGACTGGCACCGTCCACTCCTCTAATACAATAATACATGTTGCTTATTTGTACTGTAGCTGAGGTGGACGTGATGTTTGAATGAATAAAACATGCTCTGTATAATATTCAGCATATTACATCGAGTATTTGTATAAAAGGTTATATAAAACCGATTACATTTCTAATTTCAAAAGGGCAACTAGTCAGTAAGCATCCGGGGAGACTTCCGTAGGAGGTTTACTCCGGGGGAGGAGACCAGCACAGGCCTAGAACTCACTGGAGGGACGACATATCCCATCAGGCCTCGTGATCCTCCAGGAAGAGCTGGAAAGGGAGAGGGAGGTCTGGGACACCCTCCTTCACCACCGGAGCCTGGATACGTGGAAGGCAGGAGGGATGGATTTATTGATGGATGGATGGATTATCTCATTTACTTGGATCAATGAACTGTGTATCTGAACTCTCTCAGAAAAGTACAATATTCCTCTAAATTGCAGTTTCATTGCTGAGTGTTGCACCCTTCAGTTCTCTGAATCAAATCATTAATGGCAGATGGATTTTTCTGTCTTTGAAATACGACCAGTGCAAAATGAGACAACTCAATTATTCAAATACACAAAGAAATCTGAATAATTTAAAGCCCGACTGATTAGCTCGTCACTGATCTAATTATAAATGGCTCCAGCAGTCATCAAACTGTTTATCTTGATTAACTGTGCATTAAGATGTTTGTTTGTTCCAGAAGAACAGAAACTCCGTGGCTGATTTACGGTATTTACAGTCCTGGATTCTCTTCTACTCTCTACACTGGTTTTATCTTCACTGACTTGGACTTTAAATTGTCCTATTTACTGTTTGTCTGTGTTATCCCTCAAGTCGTGACTGTGCTCTGGGAGAATGACCTGAACTTTACTGGGTTATAACGACAAGCTACGACCGCTCACACTCAGACTTTCAGGAAATCCAATCTCAAAGTAAAAGACATGCCACCATCCAAACAGCAAAGATGGTTCAACAGTTTCCTGTTTTTTTCCTTCTCCTCTGGTTTAATTACCGCCTCTCCCCTGCTCTGCCTCAGGCTCCGTCACCCTCTGCTGTTGGCAGTCACATCATGTCGGCTCGTTCAGAAGTGATCGAAGGCGACGTCCTAGGTGCGTTGGACTAATCGATCTTTCCCTCGCGCAGCGAACGACAGTTTAACACACATCAAACTCGTCGGCGAGGAAGCTGAGGTCCCTTCAACACACGTTTCTCCCAGGAGACATCAGGAGTTTGACAAAGGTTAATTAGCTTGTTAACCTTGTTTTGTGTTAATTGTCTTTTAAAGGCGACACTTTGATGATAATCACTGAAGTCATCGTATAATCCTGCAATGTGACGGAAGCTGCTCCTTCTGAAGAACTCAATTTAAACCAAATAGAATGCAGGCGAGAGCAAAAGAACATAACATGTAGTCAACACATACGTTCAGCCATGAATCTGCTACCGAGTTCATCCATTCCAGTTGTGTTAAATGTTCCCACTGTGACTGGAGGGTTTTCTCATCACGGACATTTGCCAGATAACAGTTTTCTGGTCTTAAGGTTGTTCTGCTTGAGGCAGGATGGATCACATGTCTGTGCTGCTCTGAACCTGCTGGAGACCAAGTTCAGTTCAGAAGATAAAAATATGGTATAAAATATAAAATTTAAATATTTTCAGGGCCTCATACTCTTGGTTTAATACATAAAAAAACACAGCGACTCTCAGACACATGTTTTTATACAGTTATCTGCTGCTTTATACATAACTAAAATGGAGAAGTACATTTTCTGAGTGTATGAATAATCTTAATGTGTTGAATGAATTCTTTTATAGCTTGTTTTTTAATTTTGTTTATGTCCCCTCCACTAACATGGAGGAGGCTGGGTTTATGACTGCAGCCAGCAACTGAGGAAAGATACAACAAACAGATACGGCTGATTATTGTGGTTGTAATGATTTTCGAAGGTTTCACCCGCAGCCAACATGCTCCCACTCTTCCTCCATCACTTTGGCAAGAAGAGTGTGTGTGAAGTTTATTGTTCTCTCTTTCCCAAAACTGTCCCAACTCTTCCACGTTCCAGCACGAGTGAGATAAATCTGATTCTGGAAGCTGATGGACACACAATGGTTTTACTCTGCCCCAAATTTCAATCTACAAAATAAATAAAGATGATTTAAAAAGAAAAAGGAACCTCTGTTGTTATTATGAGTGATCATCAATGCTGTCATGTAATAGTTATCTTTGCCTATCACTGCTTTCGTAGACAGAAGTTTAAAATGTGATTACAACTGTGAGAATGACAGACGTCTCGAATTGATTTTCACATCACATCACATAACAGCTGACCTGTAGAAACAAGGTTGTCAAACAACAAAAGTGAAATCACAGTTTGCACTTTGCACCGAGCAGCGTGCAGCGAACCCTGCAATTTACACCCTCTCTCAAACGTGTAATCCCGACATGCGGAGCAATTATTTCCCTAGTTCAGTGTAAATAGTCTCAGACGGGACTTTCTGCATGTTGGACTTGATTGAAAGACGAATCTGTATCTTCAGTGATTGCAGGAGCGGGCAGATAATTCAGATGTGAATCAGCGACTGCAGAAGCTGTGGGATAAATCGTCACAATCAAGAGGGAGACACCTGCTACGTCTCATCAAAGCACGGCTCATCAGATGGAATCCGCCGAGAGGACGGAGTCACAGACTCACAAAGGAAACACCTGGATCACAGCTTTAAGATTTCATTGAGACTGAGAGTCGCTGGAGATGTGCTGATAAAACATGTGTCAAGTAAAAGAATCAGTAAATTGACTTTGCTCGAGTTCTGGTCTTGAAATAAAAAGAAAATTGCATCCAGGTGATATTATAAAAGAGGAAGACATGTCTCCACATTAATGCGTCGCCTTTTTTCGCAATTTGCAACTTTCCCATGTATTTCCACGACGGAGTAACTGAAAAAATGCAAATTAATGATTTTCATTCACACACGCCCAACCTGTCAATCTTATAGTTTCAAGACGATCCTCACACACGAGCAGATTTAATGATGGTCATAAGATTCCTCCTCAGTGGTTGAATCAAACCAGCGTGGAGTCTTCTACCAGTGAGAATCTCATTAAAGTCGGTTATTACCCTCTTCATCTTTTTACTGCTCTCTTTAAACCAAGAGCAGTAAAATCAGCGAGTGGAGACAATCATTTGAAGAGCCCCCCCCCCCCCCCCCCCCGGGTGGATGGTGTGCACTCGGCCCCAACAGGTGGACACTAAAGCAGATTTGACAGTCGTCAGATCAGATCTGCTCCGACAGCTTCGCAGACGAGCCAGCGGCTACTTCTGGGAGATTTGGCTCGTCACTTGTTTCTGGGTTGAGGGGGAATCCTGACGGTTATGATGCCACATCAGAGGAGACGACTCATGTTTGCTGAGAAAAGTAAATCAGAACTAAATCAACTAGAAACACAATGGCCGCACGTTTGATTCAAGCTAAACTGAATCAATCAATCACTTTCAAACTGAAAGTACAAGAATAATAGTTCAAACCTAGTAATCATTCAACTATACAGAAATAACTAAACGGTGATGACAGGGTGGTCTATTGTATTGTACTGCAGTGGTATGTTGTAGATTTTGTACAACTTCCTCATCTTCTTTCACTGTATTATGTGATTTTTCCTTTTCATTTCCGGGATAAATGCACAGAAACTACAATTTCCAGGTGATAAAATATCCTATAAAATACAGTGAAGTGAAGTAAAATGCAGTGAAGAAGAAGACTATTTTTATTTCATTTTCAGTAGCTTCAGCGAGCTCATATTTTGGGACGTGACTGTGACGTCTCCTGAGGGGAAATGTCTCAGCGTTAGTCACACTCTGCCTGATGTAAACACAAGATAAGATTTAGAGAATAGCCGCTCTGCTTTAATATTAAAAACATCCCAACTTATCTTGTTGCTTGTATTTTCATTTATAGATCCACTTAGGTTCATGCAAATAAAGATCACGTCAGAGCAGCATCAAACTTCACAGCTGAGCTCAGGAGTTTGAACATGAAATAATCATCCTGTCTAATGGAAAACTTGTGTCATTGTCTTCTCTTCTTCATGCCTTTAATAATAGACGTACAGGGGGTCGTCACGCCCGGGTCGTAACATACTAGTGGCTCCGTTGATTGATTTGAATGTTGCTAATTGGACGGACTCAGACCAGGACAGGATGCGTAACCTTCTCAACCCTTCAAACAGTTTGTGGATTTGTTTGAGTGTCCTCAGCGTGAATACGTCGAGCTCAGCTCCAGCTCTGACTCATCTCCACGTCATCGATTCCACTCGAGTGACTTCAGACAACAAAGGACTGGGCTCGCTCACTGCTCAATCTCAGGGTCATTGGAGTGAGCAGAGAGTGAGCAGATGGAGAATTCACACCTCAGCGTATGAGATCAGTGCAACATTTCATTAACCCCTGCAGATAATGTCCTCAGATCTCTAAGCCTTCGCTTTACTGACGGCAACATTTGGTTTTCCTGGAGCATCGTGTGTTCGGCTTGAACCAGAGGAGGAGCCCTTTGGCCACAGTCTTGTCTAAATCAGGTTTTTATGACATAACTGTGCGTAAAAAGACGAAATTAAGAAAATATACGGCAAATTAAGCGAGTAACAAAAACTAGACACATGTTAAACACTACAATCAGGAGCAGGAGCGAAGGCTGACACACCTGTGCTCCATCAGCCTCTTACCTGCCGAGGTGCTCTCCCCTTGATTTGCCAAATTGTGCCTTGGTCCTCGTGTCTTCAAGGTTCAGCCTCCAAAAGCCTCAAGACATAAACAGACCATTTTGGCAATTAGAATCAAAACAAGACCTTCAACAGTGAATGTGAATCAGCATGAGTCACATTCAAAGGATGAAAAAACAACAACCAATGACTGAAGAAACATGACACCAGACGTCTGAATGCAGAAAAAAATAACTACAGCTCGTTTTTAATCCACAAATAGAAAAAAATGTTTGAGCTGTGAAGTTTCCCTGTCGGGCCACATTGCGTCATGCAACACTGCAGCACAACATATTTTTCCACTTCACCAACTTGACCCAGCCACCTCACCTTTACGTCTCTTTAGAAAAGTCGATTTACCTCTTCAACCGCTCGAGGTTCACTAATGGAAGAGAATCGATTTAGCGGAAAACAGGCTGCTCTTTGGGGACCTGTAAAATTGACAAATATTTTGTTTATTTGTGCTTTTTTTTGGGAGCAAACACACAAATCTGCAACTCAAAAGGGAAAAAGAGGGAGGAAGAATAACATTTCAACCTAAATTACAAACGTGTTGCATGTGTGTGGACATGTAGCTGCCACACAGAGACCTGGAAGAAAGGGAAAAGCCACCTGGAGCTGCCTGTGAATTATCTCCTGTGCTGTCGCTGCTCGGTACGACACAGTGAGGCAGCTCTGCAGGTGACAGAATAACCGATGACACTGCTCACGAGTGCACGAAGGATTGTCTGCGCTTCGAGCACAGCTGAGGGCAATGGATGAAAGGGAATCTGACAGGTGCACACCACAGAGCCAAACACAAACTTTGGTCAAATTTGAGTTGACTTCAGCTTTACCACATATTTATATTGGTGTATCAGTTCTGCCAGAGGATTCTTCTCTCCTCAGTCGTCAAAGTGCTGCTCATTGCAGGAACTGTTGGGTTTCTCTATCTTTATTAGGGTCTTGACCTTCCATGTAAAGTGCTTTGAGATAATGAATATTGTGATTTGGCTTTAAACAAATACAATTGAATTGAAAATCAATCAATTAAATTTGACTCACCAAACCTTTGATTTATTTCATTTATCCTTTCATGCACTAAATCTGCCTTGAAGTCACATTTTTAAATGTTTGAAACTGTAAAAGACTTTATTTTGTTGATTTGGGTATAAATATTAGTATCAGATGGATTTTTAGCAAAGGACAGAAAATGAACATGATATTACACATTTTGCATTTCTCTTGTATTCTATGCAGATGATGATACACAATATTATACAACATTATTTAGGGTTTTATAGCAATAATTATCAGTAATATTAATAGTTATTAAATGACCCCATAGGCATGGCATTAGCAACCGTTGCATAACTTGCTTGTGCAAATCTTTCCTCAACTATTGATGCTATTCTACTCCTTCACACTATTCTTAGTATTCTTTATGAATCTCCAGTAATGAATGAATAAAAACTGATCTTTGACAAATACTAAGATTCTAGACCAACCGGAATGAAGGAGGTGGAAGGAGAGTCACCTTTTCTTTCACTCTGTCTGTCTTTTCTCTTTCTACTGTCTCAGTGTGGCCGTACATCAGCCGTACATCACCGACTCAGTCCAATTATTTTGGAGGAACATATTCCATTTCTCCCCAACCTTGATTTTTATTCTAGGGAGAACTCTAATTAGTTGCAGTACTTTCCACATTGCTGTCCACAGGAGACGAGTTGAAACAGAGTAATGGAGGAAGGGGGAACATTAAACCTCAGCAGGCGATGCAGACAAATGTTGAAGACAGCGAGCAGCCACTCGAGAGGCTGTGCAGAAAACATCATGATGTACGGTGTCGCCATAGTACCTCTGCAGGATGCGTGAGACAGAGCGGAGGTGGATGTGTAGCCTCAGTTTATTGTGAAGACAATATAAGTCAGTTGTCTTTCTACTTGTATGCCTTTGGACTTTCTATGGGCACTGCTGCTGTTTGGCAGTGAATGAGGCGTGAATATGAAGAAGCTCCATCCTCGTCACTCCATTACCTGCACTCTGTGCTGCTCATTACAGCCTCTTCCTCCTGGGAGTGCAGGGCCATTGTGCTGGATTGCATTATGACACTGTTCTTTGTTGCTCCCCCTGATTGTGTATATAGGTAGAGCACTTTAGATTGAATAGCAACATGCAGAGCATTTAAAATCCTACTATATACACTATGTTCCTTATATATAAGATGTGCAGTAAAATTGGAACGTATGCAGATGCCTTACGTTTTCACAGTTTGTGTAGCAGCATTTTCTTATGGAGACCACTGTGCTCTCAGGATCCTTCAATGCATCAGATTTGTTTTTTTATCCTGAGCTCTGCAGGCAGCTCTTTGGATTTCGTGGCTGTATGTCCACTGGAGGGTTCCCTTTCAAAATATTGTCCTAACAGTTGGGTTTACTGCTGCCGGACTCAAATCAAGGTGTAGAAAACATCTTAAGGAGAAATAGGCGCCACCAGAGCAGAGCAAAGCTTCTGAAAACGCGTGTCTGTGATATTTCTGATTTTACTTTTTAATTCAGCTGTATATGTGTCATTGATTAATTATTATTTAACCTGTTGAAACAAGAGTCTTTCTTGAATCGTGTCATTTGAAAGAGTTATGAGGTATAAAAGTATAAAAGTTGTAATTAACGCAGAAAAGCAATAATCAGAGGAAATTCTGAAAATAATTTGATACTAAAAAGATCTTAAATTTTCCTGTACTAACTCTCAGATGCACCTTCTCCGCTGTGGGAACTTCTGTTCAACAGGCTTGTCTCTGCTCCAACATAATAATTCATCTGTGCACAAACCGAGGACCATAAATAAACGGTTCGCACAGTTTGCTGTGGAAGAACTTTTTTGGCCACAATCCCACTTAATTCCTGCAGGATGAAGAATGGAGGCTGTCGCAGCAGAATATTAATGCCCCGAGTATTTGAATAAAATGTCACATCAGGTTGTAATGTTTGGTTATCCTAAGCTAGAACATGAAATATGCATGTGGAAATACACTGAGCTGCTCAGCGTTGGACCATCATTCACCGAGCATGAAGACAGAGCAGGGGGAGGCCATTTTTAATTCAAGTCCTGTGCTCCAATGCTCAAACCTGCAAATCCTGCAAAGGTAATATTCATCTTCGTGATTCCGCCTCCCTGCTGGAAACAATCACACAGATGATGTTCACTGTGAGGGCGTGTGACAGCGTGTCGCTCTTCATAACCACAGACAAACACGTCTCCGGTAACGACAACCACCAAACTTTAGTCGTCTGTGAACGGCCCGAAGGGTAACAGATGAATCTCTATCAACACCCGCTCCTGCAAAGTCCTCATTTTATCAAAACGACAGAGTGATGGTGCTTCTCTCCGTCAAGCTGAGTGCAGTCGGATGTTCCCTGGTGCCCTCTCTCCTGCAGGCGCTGACAGCCCTTATAGCTGCAGCTGTTACAGTCGTGGCGAGCCAATTTCCTCCAGCCTGAAAGCTTCAGAGTTCATTTGGAAATTAGATGCAATTTTGCTAACTGAGGGGAAATTGTTCCTTTATGTGCATCGAAGTTTAAATTGGAAAAATAACTGCCCTTGAATGAGACTGTGTACTCGACTTCAACCTATTTAGCATTTAAAATATTCTAAAACACTAAATGATTCAAACATACTCATGAGGAGAATTGTCATTTCTACATTTGATGGTTTTTGTAAATATTAAATAAATGAGAAATCATGATGGTGGATTTTGGTACATTTCAACCAAGCAAGGCCTGTTTCCTTCTATCTCTAGTCTTTACAAAAACTCAATGTGCTTTACTGTGCTTTATTTAAGTAGAAGATGTGAGTGTCTTCCACCACTGGTTAATGATCTGATTCTTCTTAGCCAGACTGGTACAACTGGTTTCCCCACATCAAGTCAAATCCGTCAGTGTGGATGTAAGGCAGGGACACGACCTGGTGACCTCACACTTGAAAACTGTGCAGCCGAGCCCTGCAGCGGCCTGTGGCCCGTTTCTGCCTCCATCTCCCTCTGACACGCAAGAGCCCAGAAAACAGGCAAAAAGAAAAACCATTAAATCTGAGTCAGATAAAAACAAAAGAAGAGGAGTCATTATAACAGAAATGAGATGAACCTCACAGTAAATAGATTACAGAGGGAAAAGACGTGACTGAAAAACAATCACTTTTCAGCCTCAACTCACAGAAAGATTTTATTCAAAGCCACAGATGGAATAATGACTTGCAAAGAATGAAGCCCCAGACTGTGAGAGCAGGAAACATAATAACCAGAGTGAGTGTAAATGCACATTTAGAGTGTTCCTCTCTGCTGGGATCGGCCTCAGCACACAGCACGTCGGCTGATTTACTCAACGTGTGTGTGGAGGCTGGATCCTGGACACTGCATTGGGTCTGGAGCGGATGCCTCTTCAGCGGAGGTGGATCTGCTGACGGCCCGCGTGCGAGAAGGATGGAATGAATCACACATGTGCTTAAACGTGTGTCCCTGCTGTAGATCACACTAACAGTTTTCTCACCAGAGAGCAGGCTCCATTAAAAAGGCAATTCCTCTCAAAGATTACCACGGCTACAAGATGTGTGATTTATGGTGAGGCTCGGACACAGAGGCTTGTGTATATTAATTTGTTTTATAGCTGTTTCATCGTGGAAGTGGACTGGTATTCACCCTCTGTTGCCATCACCATTTAGCATATTCCCTATGTCATATTTGCAGCTTCAGCTGAAGGAGATAATCTCATATATACGTGACTGTGTTGTGAGATAAATGAATTCAAGTTTAGATTTTCTGATTATGCAGCAGCTGGATATTTAAGAGCACATCAATGAATTTTTCATATTTAAACAGACTGCAGGAATCCTATAGTCTGTTTAAATAGATCTCCACCGCCCCCTGGTGGACACAGGAGGTACTGGGCCTCCTGGGCGCACGAGAGGAAGGCGAAGCTGCAGATGTGGGAATTGGCATTTCCAGATGTTTGATTGAATTATTCAGAGAAATGCGTCCTCACCAAACAGTAACAGACACGTCAGTGACATGAGCATTTGATTTTTTAATGTTAATACACTTTGAAGGATTTATAATAAAACTGTTTTAGGAATGACTTTTGATGGGGATGAAAACAAATACGAATTTAACATCGTAACACGTAACACGTAATTTACTTGGGTGGAAATGATCCGAATGGCAGAAAGTGTATGCGTCATCAAACAAACAGATCAGTAATAAATAGTAGACATCTCAGCATCATCCGTCCTGCAGGAGCTGATGTGTGTGTCTCTGTGCACATTGTGTTCTGGTCGTTCGTGCACGGGCGCACAGAAGGAAAAAAAAAAAAAAATCTCTTCACATTTGCAGGGGACGCATGCGCGCAGGAGAAACCAACTGGTTTGTGTCAAGTCGAGGCAGACGGATGTGATCGAGCCAAAAAAATCACCTGTATTCATGCATTCATGGTGACACAGTGAGTACACGGTTATCTGTGATTTGTGTAGACAACGTAGGTCTCTCTGGAAACCATTATTTAAAAGGAGAAAATCCTCACGTGTGTGCGTAATTTGTGGAGAATCAGGCGGATGATTTCAGGATCCAGTGAGGAGCATCTTTATCTGGATTTTTCCGGCGAGCAGAAATATGAGGATTCGTGTTGGACAATTCCTCCACAATATGATCTGTATAAGAATATGAATTGATGTTCAAAATGGTGTAAAGATCCGCAGATATTCTGCTTTTTGGCCTCAAAGAATAAAAATCTGCCTGCGCTGCAAATTATCAGCTTTACCGATCAAATAATTTCATTATGCGTCTATAAATGGCTGCATGCTGCTTGCTTTAGGGAGATTAGACTATGCGTGTGTGTGTGTGTGTGTGTGTGTGCGTGTGTGTGCGTGCGTGTGTGTGTGTGTGTGTGTGTGTATCCTCCGGAGGATGCGACTGATGGATGCGATGGCTGCGGTGCAAGAGTAACGCCTTGTCGCTATCATTGCTGCTCATCCCTCACAGACAGAGAGAGGGATGGAGGAGGAGAGAGGAAGAGTGGGGAGGAGAAGATGAGGGAGGAGAGATCATGGAGGATGAAGGATGTAGGAGGAGAGAGGAGGGAAAATTGGGAGAGAGGATGGAGGAGGAGAGAGGAGGAGAAGATGGGGAAGGAAGGAGGATAGAGGAGAAATTTGGAGAGAGGTGGAGAGAGGATGGATGAAGAGAGAGGAGGAGAAATTGGGAGAAAGGAGGAGAGTGGATGGAGAAGAGAGGTTGGAGGAGAGAAGATGAAGAGCAGAGGATGGAGCAGAGAGGATGGAGGAGAGAGGATGGAGGAGGAGAAATTGGGAGAGAGGATGGAGAGGAGAGGAGGAGAGAGGAGGAGAGAGGAGGAGAGAGGATGGAGAGGTGGTTTTGTTATGATCTCGAGCTGTTGCACTGAGTTATCAGAACCTCAACACTCCACACTTTCTATTATTATTACTATTGATTGCTGAAGTTGACCCCCAATGCGTCACGACCCTTCATTCCTCAACACACAACTTCCAACGCCTCAAACCGCGTTCAAACGTTTTCAGCAGATAAGAATTCACAGGATTTCAGAAAGACTCGGGCCTGGATCTCCACGCCTCCTGTCAGCTCTTTAATCTCATGTGATTTCTTGGACTGTGATGTCGAGATGCTCCGGCTTAATGCGGTAATAATCTTCCAGTGAATCCTCCACCCCCCCCCCCCTCTCTCTCTGTCTCTCTCTCTCTCTCTCTCGTCTTCTCGGTTGCAGTCCATGGGCTCAGAGCGGCAGGAGATGCGAAAGAGACAGATGCAGGTTCATCAGGAAGCAGCTGCCAGTGTCCTCCAAGCGCGCCACAGAATGGGAAACACCCCCACCAACGCCTCAAACGCCTGCTGCTTCTGCTGGTGCTGCTGCTGTAGCTGCTCCTGGTAACCCCACACACACACACACACACACACACACACACACACACACACACACACACACATGCATGCATGCAGCCAGGGCTGGATCTGGGAGGCAGGTGGTCCAAGGCACAGGGTCGGGCGAGGGGACCAATGGCGTAATTTCTTTAGTCCGTATAAGAAATATCCATCGTCCTCCACTCGTCAATTTACTGAGTGTTGACTGGACACATTCTGGGTTTGAAATGATGGTTTCCAGTCATCACCTAACCGCCCATTATCCATTAAATCCTGAAATTCGGAGGAGCTGTGCGAGTCAGTTGCTGCAGACATTTTCCTGTCAGCTCCCAGAGGACAATATCCGAATTATTCCATGTGAGAATACAGCTGGAAAATGTCCGGAAACATTCCCAGTGAGTGAGTGGGCGTGTTGATGACGTTCCCAACACGCGAGGGACACAAAACAGGAAATATACAAACTAAGATGTCAACATGGAAAGATGACGAGATTCGAGAGCTTTCGGCGATAAGGACAGACATGTGTACGTCATGTCCTGCCTCCTGCATGATCTACTGAGGCTCCACCCCTCATCCAGCAGCATATTGCTGTTTTTACTTATATTTCAATATCAATTATCAATGCATGTGCACAAGGTTTGATTTTCTACAAGCATATTGCAACTCATCAGTGCAGCAAGTCCATAGATGCAGTGATGCAGACTTTAGGCTCTTGCATGTATGCTTTGGAAAATGTTGGCATTAAATTGGAGCGTGGGAGTTCTTCCTGTCTGTGCGGTTGTTACGTGAGACCGATATCACTCCTGCTCTCATTCAGCATCTCAATGGAGGATGCATCTTCCCTTTCGGCCTCCAGCCCCACACCATGACCCCAGGACAACAGTTTGCGGGGGTCCCGTGACCCACCTCATTGGACGGAGGCCTCGGGGGTCTTAATCTGCTTTGGAGTTATCAACCGTTTACTCGAGCGTCCTCTGAGCTCAGCCAACCTGTTGTGTGCAGAACGCGGCCGAGGTAATTCACTTCACCGGGGTTGAGTAATAGGTTTTGTCTCTACATCTACGTGGATTCCGTCTAATTGTTGCGCAGCTACAACGGCCACCTTCCCAGATGGGGCGGCTCACAGCGGACCCTCACCTGAACCAATTAGTCCACAGCCAGCTGCTACATGAGGTGTTGGGAACATTTTAATTACGCAGAGTGTTCCCCCACAGGAGGAGGTGGACAGTTGACACACTTACCTAAATTTGCAAACGCTCCCAGTGGATCATCCAGGATCTACTGGAGCTGTTGTGCTCATTTGAATGTGGAGCAAACAACATATAGAACACGCAGGCTCTCCGCCAAGCTGCAAGAGAGAAAATCAATGTGAGCGATTGATTCTCAACACAGGGAGGCACGGTGGTCCAGTGGTTGGCACTCCAGACTCACAAGAAGAAAGTTCCCAGTTGCAATCCCAGTGTGGAGTTTGCATGTTTTCTCAGACAGTCTTCCGGCACGAGTGAATGGTTGCTTGTGTCTTTAACGGGGACGGCGTGGTGGTGCGGTGGAGTTTGCATGTTGTCCCCGTCTGTGTGGGTTTTCAACTCCAGGCTTCCTCCCACAGTCCAAGAAATGCAGATTGGGATTAGGTTGATACAGTACGTGTTGGCCCTGTGATATGCTGGCCACCTGTCCAGTGTCTCACCCATATCAGCTGGGATTGGCTCCAGCTCCCCCCCCCCCCCCCCCACGGCCCTTAAGAGGATCAGGGGTTTAGATAATGGGTGGATGGATCCTTTCAATGATCATGAGACCCAAACGGACCCACGAGGGTGTAATGTTGTAATGTGTCCACTAATTACCGGCCATGCAGTGAAAGATACAGATACCGCAAACAACTTTATGTGTTATTTTTAGTTAGAAAATCTGACATTTAAAGCACTCTGGGGCTATTTTTAATTGGTGGGAAAATCAAATCTCCTTTTTGACAAGTTACTTTAAATATCTTCAAGAAACTCTCACTGTGATTTCTTCCTCCAGTTTGACTGTTCGAAGTGAAGATGAGACAGTTCAAAGATCCACTTTTGAACGTAGGACAGAGGGAACAACTAACTGTGAAGAAAGGTAAACGGATACACACTTCAACTCCTCCCTCAGAACTCCAAACTTCATAATCGTTTGGAGAAGTAAATAACAATGACCCTTTGTGTTTTAAGCCCTAAGCCTACTCTGGACGACGCCCAGTCCTGGACCATCTCATTTGAGAAGGTGATGAAAAGTGCGGCGGGTCGCGGCAGCTTCAGGCAGTTCCTGCGGACGGAGTTCAGCGAGGAGAACATGATGTTCTGGCTCGCGTGTGAGGGACTGAAGAAGGAGACCAACAAGACTGTGGTGGAGGAGAAGGTCCGTCAAATATACGAGGACTTCATCTCCATCCTCTCCCCTAAAGAGGTGAGGGAGGAACACTGGGAGCTTTGAGCCATTCTTTCCAAAACTTTCAAATGTTAATTGATTTCCATACTTGGCTCTATATAAGGTTTGCATTTAATTGCTCACTCCTCTCCCCATCTTCTCCAGGTGAGTTTGGATTCTCGCGTCCGGGAAGTGATAAACCGCAACATGCTGGAGCCGACCTCGCACACGTTCGACGACGCCCAGCAGCAGATCTACACGCTGATGCAGAGAGACTCGTACCCCCGCTTCATAAACTCGTCAGAGTACACGGATCTGCTGAAGAGCCTGGAGGAGCCCCCCCCTGAGCCCTAGACCCTCCACTGCCGCACACACTTAGCTTTTCAAAATGGCGCATGCGTCCCCCCCCCCACCCACCCACCCACCCGAAGGAGTTTTGTGTTCTGCTATTTAAAGAAAGACAGACAGGAAAATGAACACTTCTTTGTCCGGCCGTAACTGCTGTTTATTACACATGATTAGCTTTTCCAAAACCCTCGGAACAAACAAGGACTAATGCTCGGTCCGTTACTTGTTTGAAAACATATCTATATTTTTATATATTCCCTAGCGCTTGTATTGCACTTTTCTACCTTGTTTAATGAGGGAAAGCATGTATCTGTGAGCACTGCATTTGTATTTAGGTATATTGTGAGCCTTAATGCATATCCAGTTCTTGTAGAAGCTAGTAGTTAACAGTAATTTAAGAAGAAGGAAAGTGCCTTGGAATAAGATCCTCTACACTCGCACCTTCGGTCTGACGTGAACGGTGCGACTTCACATGTTGGTGCTTTCAGCTCTTCACAAAGAAATACATTTTTACGTCTCAACGAGCTGATTAACCCGGAAAAATAGATCGTCTGTGTTTCAAAACTGTGATATTAGTCAAACTATATTTAAATTAAACATAACAGGGAGATATCAACTGAATACGTGACCACGACCACTGATATATTTGTGTATTTAAAAAAATGACTGTGTGAAATAGTTATTTGAATTCTCACAACTTCAATAAAGCACAATCGTATGTTGTTTTCGCCGTCATGTGTTGTGAACTTCCACAAAATCTACCACTGCAGCTCTTATTATGGTAAAATACATTGACATGTTTATTCCATGGATTGCACATTAAGCTGATTTAATATTACACTTTTATCTGCATAAGGGCTGTTTTCAAGTCATTCATTTTCACATTTGTTTAGTTGAATATTCTGAGTAACAGGTTGCCAATCGTAAATTTTGTTTTGTGTTTTAAAAAATACCGATCGTGTTGCAAAAAGCCCAAGTTCATGTGTTCGAGTTGATTGTTCACTGACAAATTCAAAAACTATTCAATTTACAATAATTAAAAACATAAAAAAATCAGGATATATTAAAATCTAAGTAGATAGATTAATGCCATTATTCATTGTGCTTCTTAATCTCCTAATAAACTCACTTCAATAAAACTAAAAATACACAAGATTGACTAAAACATTTTAACAACAGGCCATTTATTTTAAGAGAGTAAGTAATAAACCATAAAGTGTAGCCCTAGTTATTCCAGTACATGTGTTCTGCAGTTAATGGCTTGTCTCGATGGCGAATAGCTTTAAAATCAAGCAACTAAAGTTACTCTACTGTAACACTGAGATATCGTGTGTGGCTCCAGGTCAGGACGCAGCATCGTTTCAGTCGTGCCTCTCCCGAGCGAACGGGAAGCAGCTCCCAGTCTCGCCTGGCTCGATGAGTAGCAGTGTGGTTGTTAGTGTCAGATAGGTCGGTGGTTCCAAAAGTCCTCGAGTCACAATGGAGTCGCATCCATAGGACTCTGATGGTGTTGTGCGTTTGTACAGATTCTCCCCGAGTTCATTCATCGCTGATGGAAGGAAGCTGCTTCTCGATGAACCGTTTGACATCCACCATTTCCTGCAGAGATACAGAAGAAAACCAATATATATATATATATATAACTAAAATGGCCCATTTAAATTCACTGAATCTGGATTTATATTTGGATCTGTAACAAATTGCAGAGACGGGACTTTCCCCACACCCACCTCTGGACAGGCGCTGTGAGGTAGTCCTCGGTACGACTTGAAGGTGATGTTGGCAGGATTGATGAGACTTTTCATCTTCTCCACCGTCTGGGTGCCGAACATAAAGGGGACCAGGGGGTCGGCATCTCCGTGGCATTGTAACACATGCATGTCCTTGTTAGCACTGTTGGCAGACGCCTGAGCACAGAAGAGATTAGGATTATTCATATCATTTGATTATGACAGATTATGACTTGGCCAAGAGACAGCTCTAAAAGGAATACTTTAATATTCTGGGATAATATCTAAATAGCTTCCCTAAGAATTTGCATTGAAGAAAATAAACCTCTTGAAAACAGGTGCAGATGCATCATCGTGCTTTTATTTGCTCACCTGAGGGAAGGAGTTGCGCAGAGGAAGCCAGCAGCTCAGGGCGACCACTCCTGCAAGTTTCTGCTGAGTTGTCAGAGCCGTGTAGAGAGACAACGCTCCACCCTTGAAAAATAAACCAACGCACCATGACACAAATCTCCACATCTTTATTATCAACAGGGACAACAAGTATAAAACATCACAACAGCAAAGAATGGAGCCGATTTTAGTCGCCCCCCCCCCCGACAGCTGTAATCTATTATTTCACTTGCACATGTAATCGAATGCGTGTGTTGCTGCACAAAAGCAACACTGCCTACTCGTGTGTTGACCTTGTGGTTAAATCTAAAAAGGAATCGCTCAGGGGGTTGTGTGCCAAAATATTTCTTGGCCAGGCTCAACAACATCATCTCTACTGGTTGTCTAGCAACGGCAAAGAAGCAAGAAATAGTCCCACATATAATCCACCATGGAGGTGAAATGCTGTAAGATGTAGTTTGCCAATTAATGAGCTGTGAGGGGCCGGTAGGTTGATTTTGTGAAAGTTAGGACGGAGCCAGGCCAGATGTTTACCTCTGTTTCCAGAGCAATCTACCCAGATGTCGGCTGTAGCATCATATTTAATGGACGGACTGGTGAGAATGGTTTTAATCTTCTCATCTAACTCACACTCAGAAAGGGGATTAAGCATATTACCCAAAATGTTGAACTGTTGTTTGGCTCTTACGTTAAATCTTCATTAAAATATTTGAGTCTAATTGTTGAGAAGTGTATTTATGTATCTGTTCGATTTGGTTATTTAAATACATTATGCACATAAGCGGTGAATCACAGTAAAGCAGAAAACTGGGTTATGTAACGCATCATCTGCGCACATGCCACACTTACCTGTGAAAAACCACCCAGGATAATTCTGTGTGAAGGAATTCCATTCCTCACCTCTTGGTCTATCAAGGCTTTTACTGTGAAAAACACAACTTCTTAAAGCAAAATGCTGCACCTCCGTGACACGTACACAAAGTTTCAATGGATTTTATTCACGTACTGTTCTCTGATGCTCTTTTGATACCACTCGCGTCTTCATCTGCGTCGGGGCTCAACCCGTAGATATCAAACCTGTAAATGAGAAATCAAAACGTGAGGGTCAACGTGTATTTAACAACTTTACAGTCAAATATGTTTGAATGCGTCGACACTCACCAGGAAGGCATGGACATTCTCATGTTCAGAGAAACGGGCATGGTGGGACTGCAACCATCAGAGACAAGAAACACCACTGATTTAGGTCAGCTGCTCAAAACAGACTGTAAAGACAGCGTCAACAATAACCATTGAATAAAGCAATGAATTAACGATCAAGACTTGCGGACACCCCGCTGGTGGGGACACTCACGCGTGTGGACAGATGTATTTCACATGTGGTATCCTGATGCCTGCGAAAGCCTCTGCCCAGCCATGCCTGAGATCAAACCCATTTCAATACATTTGGTTGAGGAAGAGTTAAAGTAAGAATTTGAAATCTCATATATTATTAATCTGAATCTGCAAAGAAACTAGAATACAAAGTATGACTCTTGTACAAGATTGTTCCATCGGCAAGTGACAGGTACAAGTTAAGTGTGTGGTAGAAAGAAGATGCAGTTTCTCACCCAGTATCACCGAGGCCATGCAGAAATATCACCTGTGAAAAGAAACACACAACACAGCTCTTGACTCAGGCAGGTTCAGCTGTGTGTGTGTGTGTGTGTGTGTGTGTGTGTGTGTGTGTGTGTGTGTGTGTGTAGCATGTGAAGCTAACAGCTGTTGTGGGATGTATAAAAACAATGGCAGCACGTGTGATCGCGGGGGGTCTCACCGCCGCAGTGGCTTTGCGGGCAGCAGGCACGATGGCAGGTAAAGGCGCTGACATGTTGTTGCCGCACATGCAGCGCGCAGGCTGCGGGTGCGTGGAGAGAAGTTAGCCGCTGTTAGCCAACCACGTAAACCCCCCCCCCCCCTCCTCCTTAGAAACTATCACCGTGGGTCCGCCTGACTCCCGCTCTCCCCGGACACCGAACAGCTGGAGCGTGGCCCCCTCTGGCGGGTTGAGGGTTCGTGTTTGTCCGGAGGTTCCGAGCAGAACCACAAACACTCCGTGGATCAGCGGAACCGAGACTCACCTCCTAGCCCCACCCCCTGCGCTGCCTGATTGGCTGCCTCCAGAGGTCGTTCGGGAGTGGAGGGCAGCGATTGGTTGACTGGGTCTGTCAATGAGGTGCGCTTTAGTTAAATCCTCAACAATGACAGCAGAGCTTAAAACAGTGAGATTATACATCAATACGAGAATTAAACAACAACAATTAATATTAAACACAAGCATTAGACTCTTTAACTTGAATACACATTTCAGCAAGTATATTCCATTGGGTCTGTGTACTACGGTGGCCGAGAGAGCTCAACGCACTGCAAATAGCGATAATGACACCGGAAATGTTTCCAGGGGACACAAAAAGGTGATGAACCTGGCTGTAGTTCAATGCTTTGTGAAGTTCACACACCACTGACAGGTAGCAGCCAAGTCCATCACTTTTTTGGGGTCCCCTGGAAACATTCCCGGTCATTTTCGCTATTTGCACTGCATTTCTGCATTTGCACGTGTTGTCACTTTTTGTTGCTGTTTGTGTTTTGTCAAATTGATTCCGTTTTTTTCTTAATTTCCCACGTGTTTTTCCTATTCGCGTGTGTTTTCTTAATTCGCTGTGCGTTGACTTTACCCATTTCTACTTTTATAGTCTCCTCTTATTTTGAAAACGTCGCCTTGCGGACAACAAGTACTTCCGCTCCCCCCCTGTCACGTGACCCCGGTGTCCTTGCCTTAGCAGCACTGACATGTGAGCAGCACAGACATGTCTGTCCCTAAACTACCCGGAGCTAAAGCTTTAGGTGTTTTACAAACCTTACCGCGGATTACTCTGGCGAACCTGCGGCCTGAGCCCGGATCCAAAAAGGAGGTAAAGCTTTTAGTTCCCACCTGTGTTGTCTGATTGTCTTTAGCAGGCAGGCTAATGCTAGCATCCCCTGTTAGCCTGCCCCCCCCCCCCAGTGAATGGTTTAAAAACAACCCCGCTCGTGTTTTGTGCTGCAGGACAGACGCAGGGGCAGAGGACAACACGGGGGCAACAGGAGCGGCAGAGGACACAAGGGAGAGCGGCAGAGAGGGAACCGGCCCCGGCTGGGCTTCGAGGGAGGACAGACCCCCTTCTACCTGGTGATCCCGAAATATGGCTTCAATGAAGGACACAGGTAAACACCGGCTGTCACACCTCTACCAGTGACGTGTGATTGGGTTCAACGTTATTACGAGTGAGACAAATGCGTATTAAATGTGAATGCTACACGTGATTACATGCATCCAACGTTTTGAATCACCAGGAACCAGGAGCAGTTCCTGTTGCAACATTAATCTCTTTTCCTGGACGT
The DNA here is from genome assembly GCA_026259375.1 of Verasper variegatus. Lineage (NCBI taxonomy): Eukaryota > Metazoa > Chordata > Actinopteri > Pleuronectiformes > Pleuronectidae > Verasper > Verasper variegatus. The sequence goes on from CM048056.1 coordinate 14,358,455, forward strand.
GCATTGTCCAAAACGACACATGTCATTGCTCAGAGCTGATGAGGATGCAACTGTAAAACCCACTTAAATAAACTTCAGGCTTAGCTCCTGGTAACTGCCATGATGCATCTGTCAGCGACAACAAGACAAGTGCACAACAAACCTGTGTTTGTGGAGCAGTAATAAAAAGTCATTTTAATCCAAATGAAACAAAGGGTTGGACAAAAAGAGGAAAGGTTAAGTTTATACCATGTAACTAATTCACATTAATAATAATAATAGCTTTTTTATTTCTAATTCGAATTTTGTTATTTCTCTTACTCGAGTTTATTGACTGTAAATAAAACAAGACAACGTTCAGTACTGCATCAATGGACATGTATGTGAAAGGTGTTTTGTTTCTTTCTTTCATTAAAGTTCTTTTGAATCACTTCATGAATTTTAAGCTTTCATATATTCCTGATAGGTTTTACAAATTGGTTCCTACAGTACAAACTCAACTAATTACAACGTGTTTGTCTTTCTCTTCAGTCGCCGTCCTCAGTACCAGCCTCTGTCTCTGAGACGTCTGCAGTACCTGATTGATTTGGGACGAGTGGACACGACCCAGCCCATAGACCTGACACAGCTGGTCAACGGCAGAGGCGTGACGATACAGCCTCTGAAGAGGGACTATGGAGTCCAGCTTGTTGATGAGGTAAAGGCTGTAAACATCACATGACCTTTACTCTAATCTCTCAAAGCTGTTAAAGTGCTTTTTGGTTTGAACAAAAGAAACACAGATAGAACAGGTCTTCAAAAAGAGCCTACCTTTTGATCATCTTGTGCCAGAAGGTGGCGCCACACGACAGCATTGTCCCCTTGACGGACACAGATCAAGATGTGGTTGTTGACCCCTGTTTTTTTGTTTTTCACTCTTTCACCTCACATGTGTTTGTTGTGTTCTAGGGTGCCAGTAAGTTTGCTGCAAAAATCCACATTGAGGTTCAGAGAGCTTCTGAAGGAGCCATCGCTGCTATCGAGAGGAACGGAGGCGTCATCACGACCAGTTTCTACGACCCTATTAGTCTTGGTAATTAATTAATTATCAGTCTTGTGAACTCACTCATCTTGCGTCATTTTTAAAACAGACGCTTGACATATACTTTCACTTTTACAGGCATCCTCATCAAGCCGGTGCCGTTCTTCTTGCGTGGGCAGCCTATTCCAAAGCGAATGCTACCGGGACAGGAAATGGTCCCGTACTACATGGATGCTGAGAACCGCGGTTACATGGCGGACCCGGAGAAGATCCAGCAGGCCCGGTTAGCCCTGGCACAGAAGTATGGATATATTTTGCCAGACATTTCAAAGGATGAACTGTATCACATGCTCTCCATGAGGAAGGATGTACGACAGATCTTCTTTGGCCTCGCTCCCGGCTGGGTCGTTAACATGTCGGAGAAGAAGATACTGAAACCCACTGATGAGAAACTGCTTAAATATTACAGTTCATAGGTGTGAGGGGTAAAGTTGTACATTAAAATCTGAGTTTTGCATATTAAAAAAACATGTGAAATATAAGATATGTTTCCATTTTATATATAAAAAATGTGGAAAATCAGCATTCTGTGTTTAAAGTGTTGTCATTAAACTTTATCTTGAAAACTACATTTCCCAATATATTAGTGTTTGGATGGATTTAATTTTTTGTGTTTTAAGTTCTTGGACAATATATCTACAATATGTTTAATCCCACATTCACAAGCATTATGTCGAGTGGCCGACATCTGACAACCCCATGTCGTAGCATGACCCGGGGCCCGTGCTGCATGATGGAAGGAACGTGAACTGTAACAGGTGAGGGGGAAATAAGGAAAATAAGATAACTCAAAGAATGAAAACAGGAAACAGATGCCTGGTGATGTGTGTTACTTGCGAAATGAGTTGCCTAGGCCCGAGAAGGGGAGTTCGAAATTAGTCATAGGCAGCTGTATCCTGGTGTGGACGTTCAAAAGATCCCTCTCCCCCTCCTCTCGGAACACAATCACAGGCAAACACATATATACAAACTTCACCCGGTTATGCGTTAAGAGACATAAATTGACATGAGGAAATGTTGCTGCTTTGATATTGAATGATATCACACAGAAGGAACACTTATTCTTAATGTGGTGTTCATGGTACTCACAATATTCACTGAGTATAAATATATTAAATCAGAGCCAGGCTGTTGAAATACCGAGTATCATCACACTCAACACTTGAATTTACACCTTCCCTGCATCAGAATATGTTGGTGTGTGTTGTTTGCGTGGATTATGATCCCCCCCCCCCTGCATTTGAACTCTCCATTATGGCCGTGTTTATTTTCTGAAGTCCAAATGGCACACTCGCTATAAATAACTTGGTATTTTACACTGATATTGTCTTAAGCAACGCTGCCATAGAATTTGTGCTGGTATAAAAACATTTTATCAAAGGAAGCATATGTTTGTGTGTGTGTGTGTGTGTGTGTGTGTGTGCGAGACCACAAGCATTGTGTTTCTATACAAAGTCCCCATGTTTAGCACAAATTAAAAGAGACGTGACAGGAATAAGCTTGTGAGCTAAATATAATGAGTTTAAAATAAATAAGTTTTTCATCCAAAACTGAATTTAAAAGGTTAATTTCTTGGAGCATTTGCCAAAGTTCATAATGTTCTATCGCCGTGTCAAAGGTCACACTTTGATGGCTTTGCTGGTGGTTCCCTGAACGTTTTCCTGACTCTCAAGTATCTAATAAACTGCACAAGAGGTGGATACATACACAGGCGTCCCTGCCAGGAAAACCAGCCCAAATCCTTACAGCATAATACTTTAAATAAATCACGCCACAGGAAAGAAACAGCACAATCATTGTTTATGGCAGAACTACGGGGCTTATCTTCAAAGCAGCAGATCCTTTTGAATTTGTATCACGTCTCAGACGAGCAGAAGAGAGAAAGAGAGCGTGTTTGCGGAGGGAGAGGCACATACGTCGGCTCTTTGTGGTCCGCAGAGAGAGTTTGCATAAAAAGAATCAAAAGAAATTGAATCAAGAATCATTTCCGGTGTGGAACACAGTCATTCACTTTAGCTAAAAAGATTTGTCAGTCTGTTTTGGGCTGGAATTTTATCTCAGGTTTCTGCTGCAAATAATCTAATGTCTGAGTCTAACCAGTTCACACTAATTAATTAAACATTCAGGCTGCTGCTGCTGCTGGAGCTGAACAGGCCTGGTTGTTGTGGTTATCTGCTGCCTTGAATGAGCCGTTTAAGACAGACACGGATATCATGGAGTCTCACAGGTCTCAGTCTAGTTCCAGTTAATAATTAGGGCTAATTACAGCTAAACGCTGGCCCTCGTTCTCCTCTGTCTGCCGAGGAGAGACGTGTGGCCCAGGTCTGAGATCAAGGTCAGACTCACGCATGACTTACAGGCCGAGCTCAAGACGATTCGCCCCCAGAAACACTGATGTAAGAAAATTTCTGTTGCCAAAGCTCGGCTGCCTGGACAATAAAAGATGTGAAAGACTTATTCAGTTCCTCAGATAAGACTCTTATCAGCAGCCGGCGTAGAATACAATTCCTGCTCCACAAAGAAGAGTGCTGTTTTTCAGCTGGAGTGGAGCTTTACCTCATCAGACAGCTGAGATAGAATTAGACCGTGACAGAGAGCGTGGTGGAAGAAGTGATTTGTTCTTGCGACTCATTTCATTTCCTTCACTTCTGAGCACAAAGAACATTTAATCAACGTTTCTGCAGATGTGCCAGTTTCCTCCAGCAGGTTAATTTACAGCTGCAGTTCAGACCAGTGAAGTGACAGGTAAAGAAATGATTAAAACACTGAGCTGCATATGACACAGTATTAATACGATTCCAGGCAAAATCATATTCTAATTGAAACATAAACATACATAAAACTGTATTCAATAATATAATTATACTTCCAGGCAATGGGGTGGGTGATGTGATCAGAAGAGGTGTGATCTGTTTGTGATTTCATATTTTATCAGGAAAATAAAAACATTTCATCAGTTGATCTCATTGATCGTTAAAACCAAAGGTCAAAGGTCAAATGTAATAATTGTTTGTTTTATCTCTTTAAAAGTCCACACACTAACATGAATTAGTGACAAAGACCAATGATGAAAACTGAGAGAATGGATTGACTGAAGGACGCGTAGCACCAAAAACAGCTGTTTGTTATTTCTATGTGAATGGAAATATAAATTAAAACTTAATTATAAAAATAAGGAAAAGCAGTAAATTCTCTCATTTGTATAAAGCAGGAAATAAGACGCAGTTAATCATTTCTGATTGATTGATTATCTGATCGATTGATGATCAAAATGTGCAGCTGACAGTAACTGACTGTTTTATAAGTGACGTAACAAGAATAAGACCAATGCAGATGTGTGACCGTCCTCCTGCCTCGTGTCTTTTTGCTGCACCCTGCACGTTGCACCACCTGTGGGCCTGTGTAAGTCTTGAGTGTTGAGCTGTGTTTGAAGTCTGGCTGAGCCGGGGGCCTGTTATCTGCATTCAGAGGTGGGGGCGTCATTGTGTTCCGCTAATGAGGCCACATTAAGCCTGTCTACTCCAGGGGGCATGTAATCCTCTCAGCTGGCCTGACGTAGGTGAGGGCCGGGCAGGGCGCTGTTTACACGGGGAGTGTGGAGGCTAGCACTCTGGACCCTGCAAGCCTCGGTTTATATCTGCTCAAACATGTGATTAAGAAGGAGGGGGGGGGATCTCAGACCACTGCATAGAATGGTGTCTGAGTGATGACAGAGTATATCTTGATGCTGGCCTGCTGTGCCCATACAATACAACACAATGCAATACAGTCCCTCGCTGCGAAGATCACGGTCACCTGAGACAACACTGTTATATCCCCCTCACACCTTCCAGCCATGAAACAATGCAGCTCCTTATGAATGAGCCACTGTAAGGAAAGTCGGTGGGATGGCGCTGGAGGCAGGTTGGCATACAGTGCTTCATTATCAGAGGTCAAGAAGACGCCGGCCTCCTGCCTGTACACTCCTGCAGCTCCCTTCCTGAAAGTCCATGCACCAAACATCCAAATACAAGATCCGTAAACGACAGAGGTGAAGCGTTGGGCATCATCTCAGGGAGAATAATCTCCATGCAACACCTTGAAATCCAAACTCAGGTAGAACATCCAGCATGTGAGGAGCTCGCAATCCAGCCAACGTTCAACCCAGACGTCATCCAGAGCAGCCAGGGACCCACGAGGGCCCAAGTCGTCCCAACACGAGGATGAAATGTCTGTCGTCCTGCAGGTCCACAGCTCTACCTGTGCCCACCGCCAATGATCGTCAGCGAAGGAGGAGAGGAGTGTCCATATATATGAGTTCTGTCCAATACAATGGCACATTGTGATCACAAAGCTGCAGAGAACAATCCCTATTCAGAAAAGCATAGTGGCCATTCAGCTGCGGCACTCTGCTTGTTTGGCCATGGGACAATGCAATGATACCCTACTGTCCTCTCACAGATTAGGATTCATTAAGAGGAACAGAATAAAGGACCAATCACACCCAAAATAAAACTTTAGAAACATCCTGCTGGTGATTTAAGACACAAAATGAACGTAACATCCAAACTCTCTGTCCAGATATGAGAATTAAAAACACTGTCTAATATTTACTCAACTCCCAGAGAGGCTCAGTCGAAACTAACGTTATTGTATTCACGCTGCGTCCTTCAAGCTAATTGATTAAATCCATTAGCGCTTTTCACAGCGCACTGGAGCGTGCCTCAAGGTTTAACACCGGGATGTGGATTCAACCTCTAATTCTGACAACCTGCGAAAAAAGAGTGACTCACCCCCCCCCCACACCCACCACTCACACAAGCCCAGACACCGACGGGTCATTTAGGATCATTTCTAATATAGAAAATAAAATTATTAACGAGGCTGGATTTATTGATTTCCTTTGATGTTTTAATGATCTTCCCTTCAGAGCCTCACGTCGGTTTATCAGTCCCCAGCGATGCCAGAGGGTTGAAGTCAAAGCTCAGTTTAAAGAACACGCGTTCAATCGCTTCTCTTATTGAATCTGCCACAGTCTTGATTAAGATCAAGCTCCATTAAGCCTGCGTGATGTACTCAACACTCCGCGGGGTCAAAGTCCAAAATGCGGCAGAACAAGAACATTCCTGCAGACTTTAATAAAACATGCATGTTTCAAACGGCGTCCTGCAACTTTCTGATACTTCAAAAGTTGTGAGATTAAACTTGAATCTGCAGGAAACACTGATTTCCCTCACGCGTAAACGCAACTCTGCTCCAAACCGCACCACACTACACACCGGGTGTTTACAATGTGAAGAGGCCGCATAAGTGATTCTCCTGCCGGGGACAAAGCTGTGCAGGTGCGGGTAAATCACCCGAGGCACCGCTCCGGTCCGTGTATATTGCAGAATTTAACGTCGCCGCCGTCTGCGTAATGACATCCATTGTTCGCACGGTGTTTAGTCATCAGGGCCGGAGGACAAATATTCATTGAAACCATAGAGAGGAAGCGAGCACCTGTAACTGCGTCCTGTCACATTCAGGAGGGATCACACGCCTCAGGAGTTTCTGCAGAGTGGATACACAACATTTACAATTACCCTGATGTCATTACGGGTCAATATTCATGTGTTATGAGACTATACGTTAAATAAACTGTGGTGTTTCTGTGATAATGTCACTGCACTCTTCGATAACAAACACACAGTAAATATGAGCGTTGAATAAATGGGGGTTTTTTTCTGAATCAAAAAGAATTTCAAAGTTTTTCTATGAGCTTCATTAATTATAAATATGTATTATATATTTGTGTTGAATCTTATGTTTGTCAATTGAGGACGAGCAAAGTAAGAATTTCATGGTTTTCACCCCAAATGACAATAAAGACTTGATTCTGGAAAATTAACGTTTCTGTTTTCATCTGTGCAGCATTCATTTCAAATAACAGATAAACTGTTTAAGACTGACAAAGGAAATGATCAATTTTAGACTTTATGTTGCTGTGTTCCATCTTATTTGTGTGTTTAATCTCATTTTTGTGTCGGGGGAGGAGGACGAGCAAAGTACAAATTTACTTCAGATAAGTTTTCTTTGAGCTGCCTTCATTTCTAGTAAAATAAACTGTTGTAAACCGATAAAATAAAAGATCAGTTTTTGGCCACATTGCTGTGTTTAATCTTATTTGGTGTTTTTTGGGGATTTTCAAAGTAATAATTCCGTGTTTCTTTCTGTATAAATAGTCATAAAGACTCTTTGGTTTGATTTTTAAAGTTCTCCTTTGTGCTGCATTGATTATAGATAACACACGAACTGTCAGAAGCGAATGGTGCATGTTAGCCTGAGAGAGGGGAACAAAGTGGCAACAGTCATCCTCCATTAGTTTCTGTGAGTCTGAATCTCATTTGAATACACTTTGATCCGGGACTCTGCTGCACGGAGACACTTGTATTTCTTCTTCTTCAGAGTAATAACTCCAGCACAGCTAACGAGTCTCTTTCTCTCCCCTTCTCTGTGATGTGCTGAGGGTGAAGCGATCACGCCCCTCACCTATCAGGTTTTTTTTTGTTGTGTTGGGCAAATATTTGTGCGCGGTAATCGTGTAATAAACGCGCCTTGATCATGTTTGTTTCAGTCGTGTAAAGTGAACTCTGATAGAGACAGAGGATGGCCGATAAGAGCCGAGAGCCACAATGTAATTAGTAACCAGCGCTGCCTCAGAAAACTTTGATATTCACCTATCAATACCTGCCTATCAGGAGCTATTGATTAGATTCCTTCTCTCTGATCTGATTTATTCAATTTTTTTATGCTGTAAGAGGATAAAACATATAACTCGTACTTTATTCTCCTCAATGAAAGTCCCACGTGTCAGGAACCTGGATAATTAATCGTCCAAATACAAACTTCATTTAGTATTTGGTAATTTAGATAAGATAACACGTGATCTAACAAGTAAATAATGATACAAAATTATAATAAATGTACATTTATATGGTACCTTTCACAACACAGTTAGTACAAGGTGCTTTGCGAGTTTAAAATGAAAACGAATTGAAGGCAAACTATAGGAAACAGTTAAAATGCACAAAGAATTTAATTTAATTTAAGATAATTAACATTCAATTTGAAGATCAAAAAGCTAAAGAGCACAGATACAGAAATACATTTTTTTTATAGATAAGTATGATTCCACATTTTACATCCATTAGACTACTTTGGATTTATATCATATAATAAAACACTGAATATAACTTTGTTTGTTATAAGTTTGTTCAAAAAGAAGACAGTTCCTCTGACATTTTGTTTATTCAAGACCCTAAAATGCGTAAATCTGGTGCCATGAGGTCTGAATCTCATTTGGCTCAATCAGGAGATTCAATTACTTGTTGATTGTTTAAAATGACATAAGAGTCTGTAGTTGTGGTTTATTACAGACTCTCAACTCCCATCTGAAGTTTCGTGGGATCGTGGGCTGGGGCGTCACTTGGGGCCTGTCGCCGATCCGAGGAAACACCTGGATTTCACACCTAAAATCCACTCCTCCTGGCCTCCTATTGGTGGAGCTGCAGCATATATCCGGGCCCGTGCATCCCAGCAAGGTAGGATGACAGCGGCCTGCAGCCCAGACATCATCACCACTGTCCGGTATGCGCCTCAGCCACGACCCCTCTGCCTTCCAGCGCTGCGCAAACAGCTCCATGTTCGAGAGCGACGACTCCGTGGAGCCGATGGGCGAGGTGCGCTCCCCGAGCTCGGGGCCCCCCAGCCCAGTGTCCGTGAACTCGGACTCCAGCTGCCACAGCCCCGAGGCCAAGTCTTCCTCCGCGCAGATGAGGGTGAGGAGGCCCCTGAACGCCTTCATCATCTGGACCAAAGAGGAGCGCAGGCGGCTGGCGCAGCTCAACCCAGACCTGGAGAACACGGACCTCAGCAAAATACTCGGTAAGACTTTGATTTATAACATGAGATTGACGTGAGAAGCTGCTTTATTGAGTTCTCCTGAGAGGTCTGCCAACGTTTCCTCCTAAAAAGTAAACAAAATGGTTAATGTTTGTAGATCTTCAGCCTAGAAATGATCTTAAACTTCACATTTAACTTTTTACTATCTGTTATCGATCAGTAGATAATAAACAGATCATTAACTCCACTGTGTTCCTGCAGGAAAGACCTGGAAGGCCATGTCCCTGGCTGAGAAGCGTCCCTACATGCAGGAGGCCGAGCGGCTGAGGGTCCAGCACACCATCGATTATCCCGACTACAAGTACAGGCCGCGTCGGAGGAAGCAGCTGAAGAAGAGCTCCAAACCGCAGCCGGCCGAGGCCTCCATGCCCTCCCTGTGCAGCCCAGGCCTCGCGGTGCCCTACAACCTCACCTACCTGCTCCAGAACCAGCAGCCGAACTTCCCGAACTCGCCCGCTTACCCAGCTAACTTCACCACCCCTCTGTACAGCAGCTACCAGAACACTGTGGTTTACCCGGACTCAGCAGCAGCAGCAGCAGCAGAAGCTTTCTCCAATAAGCCGTACTCCAACCCGGCTGCTTACCCTGCAGAGCACCAGCTGTACTACGGAGGTCAGCAGGGTCACGTGCAGTACGGCTTCCCCGCAGGGCCCCACGCCGAGCAGGGGGAGTCCAGGGGTTACGGGGGCCCGCTGAGTCCGGCCGGGCCCTCCCTGGAGTTCTACCTGGAGCAGGTTCAGATGGACATGCTGTACGACCTGGACCGCAGCGAGTTCGAACAGTACCTGGGTCCCGCTCCGCACAGGCCCGAGTCAGTGGATCCCAGCAGTTACCACCAGCAGAGCAGCCACAGAGAGGGACGCTCGGTGTCATGAATAGACCGACGATGGTGTATTTATTTAAATTATTTCACTTGACAAAGACTGCTGACAGTGTATATTGTGCATTTGTGTTGTTGAAAAAGTGTGTTAAACGATAAGTGTACTGTCTTCAATTGTAAATATGATGCATCAATAAATAAGTCTAATTCAACTTCCAACCTCTGCTGCAGATTAATACACAAAATCTATCAAAAACCCTCATTATGGGTCAAGGCCACAAAAACAATGGATTCCCTTCCCAGAATGCAACTTTGTTAAAAGCACGGCGTCTCTCTGTTAGCTCAACCTGATGTAACCCATGATGACATCACTCGGGGGTTATCTCAGGTGGCGGTCAAGACTCCATTAGTTTTCTATCTCTTGTTCCTACGGCTCTGACAAGAATCAATACTTCATGTAAGTCTCAGTATACGAACATTTAATAAATGGTCTCTAAGATACAATTTGAACTCAATCAGAAGAGATAATAAATATAAACACAGTTGTAATGAAATAGTGTTGACAAGATATTAACAAAGAACTTATAAGTGCATAAGTAAAATTTGATTACAGTGTCTTATAAATCATCATTTGAATGTGTTTATACTGCTAATACATGTTAAATAGAAGACCTGAAGAAAAGTGTCACCCTCTGTGTTTAAGTGTTTCTCCTGTCGACCACATGATGTTATGATGATATTATTGCAGCTGTACACAAACGAACCCGGTGGCAGAAGCAAATCTGTTGACTCGCTGTTTTATCTCCATCCACACGTCTTTCTTGGCTCACAGAGGGAAACAGGGCGGGCGTCAGGGACATAAACTTCCCAACTTCCTGTTTCATTTTAAAACATGTCACAAAGGCTCTAAAAATACGTCCGTAAAATCGACATATCTCCAAACTCTCCGCCAAGTGTTTATCCATTTCCAAAAAATGTTTACTTCCTCGTGTTTTCTGTGTCCGAGCCTTGAGCTTGAACTTTGTCCTGAGCAGACATGAGAGAGGGGGACGCTCCGACACGTCAGGTGATGCAGGGATGAAACTCTTCAAAGGTCCCACTCAGGGGAAAGCAATGACAAAAACTAAAAAATCGAATTTATGGATTTATTTTTCATGCAATGACACCATTTATACAACAAAACAGTTCAGACTTTCATTCACATTAAAAGTACAAATGTAAAATCCCCACATATAATATTGTAATCACTTTATAAAGTGACTTTCTGATGTGTCTGGAGTTTATGGTGACTGTTACAGATGATCAAAATAAATAAAATAAAATGTAATCATTATAAAAAGACAACAAACCTATCTTAATTATTATTATTATTATCTTAATAATGCACTTACATCAAACTTGATCAGCCACAATGTCCACAACAAACATTTTGGCTTATTAAAAATGAAAATGTACATTACAGTATGATCCTTGATTTATCACATTAATAATTTTCATTGAAAAGGCCAAAATGTACATGCTAATAAAATTAGTTTAATCACACTGACACCAACTGATGTTTTGAGTTTTTGTAAAGAGAAATGTTCACAACACAATCTTTACCAACATTTAACATCTTTACCATGTTTTTAAAAATCATGCATTTACAAAATTAAGTCCATGAAACACTCAGACACAGAAATGACACTAGATCAAAAAATATATTTACATACAGTGTGAAAACTCCATTGTAAACACAACCCACTTCACTTGATTGCCCGAGATGGATCCGTCAGGTTCAGGAGAACTAATTCAACTAGTTTAACATGTGCTCCACTAAACAGCATGTGGTCTTTATATATCAGGGGGGGAAATGTTGTGATGGAAATCAGATCTTAGCGTGCTGGAAGGAAGTGGACGGGCACAGCGTCGGAGGGAAGGATGACCTCGCTCTGGAGGAGCCAGCAGAAGAGCTGATTAGGAAAGTGAAGACCTGCTGCAAAGTCCGACGCCACCTGAATGAGCGGAAGAAATCTGACGTCAGTGCAACTCCCAGGACGATGTTACAAAACACGCCGTGAAACGCAGAATGGGCTGAAAAATGTTTGATGCGAAAGAGATAAACTGTAACGACATCAGAAAGCTCGTGTCTGTCCTTATTTTTTCCATTTGATTCATGAACTTGAACTTGAAGCCGTTGGTCCGACTTGTTTTTCTCAGACTTTGGCCCCCGAGCAACAATTAATGAGCAGTCGCAGGAACTTCCTGAAGGAAAAACAACTGGATGATATCAGTGTTTCAGGTGAAAATATCATCAACAGTAAACAGTGGTGGAAATGGCAGCTGGACAAATCAGATACCTTCTGTTTCGGGTTATGAAACTTGAGGTTTTTTAAATATTTACAAGGCCGTGTTTTCAACAGGCTTCTGGTTTATGAAATGATACAACACAACTGAAAGTGAATGTGGACGAGGCGACGTTACACTGAAGCGATTTCAAACAAATCCACATGCTCTCAGTTTGCTCCTCGGTTTTCTAAAGGGCAAAACACATTGTTCATAGATTAAATTCAGGGCTTTAAAACATCCCCTCAAATATTTTTTGATCTAAATTTACTTATTTCTCTATTGAAGTATTCAAAGAATTGATGCTCAGGTACAGAAATGTGCCCACAGAGAAATATTTGACCTTATCAGTGGTGAAAAATGTGAAGAATCCCCACACGTCAAACATGAAAGAGACATTCCTCAACCATTAAATACTTTCCTCTTTACACGTTGAATAAACAGGTCCAATATTAACTTGACTTTATCCAAACTTAAAAATAGATTTTGCATTCTTGACATTTCAGGAGCCGTGATGAGGTTTGTCTTGTGTTACCTCCTACACCAGGATCGCCGATAGTTTCCTGTGCCGAGTGCAGTTTGGGTAAATCCCAGGCTGCTCTCTGCAGATAGTGCTCATCCGAGTTTTATCCTGCAGGGAGGTCTGCTCTTTCTGCAGCTGAAGAGGAAACTCAAACAGGAAGAGGTCTGAAGTGACACTGGACAGGTTCTTATCCTGGAGAAATCATAAAGTGAGGAGGAGGAAATGAAAACGTTATTCCACGACTGTTGAGAGTTCCCACGAGCTCAGAGAAACTTCTTCTGTTGGAGTTGAATGTGCCTGTCTGCTCACTTAATTATGAGTCAGTCTAATCAAGCACTATCGGATTATTATAACCTGATCACACCAGAGGTACAAAGGGATTTCTTACAGGTTTGTGTCTGTGTCACTTCAGATTAAATCAGTTCATACACCAGTTGCATCTTGAATAAAACAGTCTCTTTCCTTTTACATAGTTTTTAGGGGTTATAAAAAGCAAAGTTTAAACCTTTGTTTTCCATTCATATATATATATATATACCTGGTACACTGAATAACGTGAATAACCCATATTAATTTGTATGAAGAGTTTGCTTTTGTCGTCATGAAAACTTTTTTACTAAATCTGAAATCTACAAATGGAAAATAAAGGTGAACGAACATTTCCAGTCTAAAAATGCATAAAATTCCAAGTTGTGTGATGAATATTTCATCCCAGTTTGTGTCATCACGCTCTGCCATGAGCGAAAGTCCCAACGAGGTGGAGGAGGTTTCACTGGCGAGCGCAGGAGGCCGCAGAGAACAACCCTGCCTGGTTATTATGACCTCAGCCGCGTTTTTCCAGCCAAGAGACAGACAGTCGGTGCAGCGGCAGACAGATGATTACTGTAACAGCAGAGAATAGAGGAGCTGGGTGTGTCCCTGTGACCTGCTGGGAAGATACAATACTCTATCAGGGTCTCTTAGCAAAGAGACCGTCAACAAACACTCAGAGGATGATTAACACAAACACCTTCCTCAAGCGGGCCCCAAGTCTGTGTGTGTGTGTGTCTGGGCCGCTGTTCCACATGTACTTATACATATATACAAAAAATGAACACAACTTAGACATGAGGTTGTTCGGCGTCGCTCCGACCAGATGCTTTGAGAGGAAATGACATCACATCTTCTTCCTCACTGACACTGTATGACTCAGTCTGTGACTATGTCCATGACCTCGTCCGCAGTGAGTCTGATCTGATGATGATTCACATACAGAGCTGGGATGCACCCACCAGAGCTATTTAAGGATATGATCATATTTTAATATTAGTTTTGTCGTTTTTTTCATTTCCCTTATTCCACCACCAGGCCCTTTTCATTAGAACAACACGAAACTTTCCTCACGCAGCTGTTGTACAGTTTACAGTTTAGAATTCACAGTAATTTGTGAAACAGTGGCGTTCTTTGACAAAGTCACCAGCTGAAATTAAATCATGCACTTGAAGGCTGCGCACATGACGTCCTGCGAAAAAGACGGAGGCAGAAAATCAGCATCCTCACCAGTAGGTGATTCTCAAAGAAGACATGGAACTAGAGAATCTCTGTAAAGTCCAGTATTGTAACTTTAAAACAGAGAATAAAGATCCGTTATTTCTTGATTTCTTTACGTACTTGGACAAGACGTTAGAGTCATGCGTTCTTGTTTCCATCTTGTTTTTATGATGAGGTTGAATCTCAGATAACGTTGGCTGAGGTGCGAACAGGATCAACCTATGTTAGAATAGAGAAACACAAAGTTTGATCCACTGCTCACATTGTTTCGCCGTCGTGTGTTTGTTGTTTAGGAGATGATATAAACACTTCAAATGATTAAGTTGTTAAGTTTTGATAAGCTGTTATTGGACCAAGTCTGTTTTCCAAGAAATCCACTGTGAAATATTATGATTTTAAAGCATTTGGAAGGAAATCATGTCTCATGTTAATATTTAGCATCTATCTGTATCTAGGTATTTGTGTGTGTGTGTGTGTGTGTGTGTGTGTCTGTGTGTGTGTGTGACAGATAAAGCTGCAAGAGGTCATTGAAGGTTTGAAATAAGAAGAATCTGCTTTATATTCATGCAAAAAAAAAGAACACTGCCAGTCTGCAACTGTCTGAAATCTGCATGTAATGTGGGCACGTGCATGTCTGCATCTACGCAGCATTTCCATACAGTGACACTGTATTAAAGCCTCACTCCATCCATCCCCTCAGTCTCTGCCACCACCAGCGTGTCAGTGGGCACCTGTTAGTTTGTGTTGACGTGGCGTCTTTGACACCTCCGCTGATTGACTTAGCCGAGTCAAAGCCTGACAGCACACCGGCCTCTCAGCAGGTGGGGCACTGTGTGCATGCAGCAGGCTGCCAGCACCTGAGGGGTAATGTACTGTGTGCTAAGCTGCGGCTGTAAAATCACTTTGGTTATAATGCTCTGATATGGTGGTTACAGCGGGACGCGAGAATTGCCAGCCTGCGGTCGTGTGTCTCTGAGATCCACTTTCAGTTCCTTCAGGTGCTCCTGGAATATTGCATTCACAATAATATGAGGTCACTGAGATCGTATCAGTTCATCTTTGAGTCCAAATTAACATTTGTACCAAATTTGAAGAAATTCCCTTCAGGTTTTATCTTGAAATGTTTTTTCATGAGACCAAACACGTGTTTTGTGAGGTCACAGCAAACTTGACCTTTCACCTTCGACAACCAAAGTCTAATCAGTTCATCCCTGAGTCCAAATGAACTTTTGTACCAAACTTGAGAGAATTCCCTGGAGGTGTTCCTTAAATATCACGTTCAAAGAGGTACTGAGTTCACAAGAATGGGACGTAAAGACAACCTGAAAGCATAATGCCTCCAAACACAGGCACCGGCACAGAGCCAGAAAAATACAGACTCTAATATCCTGTCCTCGTGGTCAAGCCCCTCACTAATCATCTCCTACAAGTCAGAGAATCATTCAGCTGTTTCCACAGCTTCTAGTTTCCAGAAACATCAGCTGATCAAGGTAAAACTCAGAGAAAATACATACATGTTAGAAAAGTGGCCTTGATTTGAGCTGCTGCTGTGGCAGGTAACTCTGAATCAACAGTCTCTGGTTTGACTGGCAGCTTATTGTTGAGTCTGTGGGGGCGTTGAGGAAGGTGAGACCTTCTCTCAGGACGTAGCCTCACTTCCCTCGCTCGCAGGCGTTCAGGAGCAGAGCTCTGGGCCTTTTAACTTTTTTTATTTGTGCTGTGTTTGTAAAGGCCACATTCCCTGAGCCTGGCTGCGACTTGTGTTATTCTTCCTGTGCTGTTTGCCCCACTCACAGCTGGAGGGACAGGAAAACCGATCTGGAAAACTACTCCGTGTATGTCATCGGTGATTACAGGATGGCAGCGCGCGCCTTGTACCTGGTAATGGCCGCCTCATGCCCGGGCCTGAATAATGCCGTCCCAAGGGCACGACGCCGCGCACCCCTTCCTCACTCAAGGCCTCGCTTCTGCTTTCATGCAAGGGACTGTGTGAGTCCTTGCAGCCCTGTCAGCTCTCTTCCTGTGGAGAAACTGGAGAGGAAGCTCCACCAGGCAGCCCGAGGAGGCCACAGCGCTCCGCAACTTTCTATTTCTTTCTTTAATCGCTCCTCGAAGATGACAGATTAAAGTAAAAAAGTATTAACGGCATACTGCGCGATGGGCCCGCTCGTATTTTCATATTATCATCTCCTCCAAGGAGGTTATGTTTTCACCCCTGTCTGCTGGTTGGTTGGTTTGTAAGCAAGATTACACAAAACCTGGTGGAAGGAAGCAGTGTGGGTCAGGGAAGAACCCATTTGATGCAGATCAGGATTGAGAGACAGGGCGTTTTCTGACATTTTCTCTATTTTCACAGAGAATAATTCATGAATCTTGATTTAAAAAAAGGCCTATTTAAGTGACTGATATTATATTTCATTATTGATTATAATGAAGATTTTACTATGAATAAAATGTGTCAATTAATACAGTTTATATCAATATTCACTGATTTGTTAAATAGAAATCAACTTGTTTTCTAGAAATGACAATAATGAGACATCTTGAAATAAGAGAGAACAATGGCTTTCTACACTAGAAAACTTCAAGAAGGTTCAGTGAAAACAGGTGGAACCACAATGGGAGATGTTTCAATTCAGTGTCAAGAAAATAAAACTTAAAAACAGACAATAAATACCTAGTAGGATTTGTTTTTAGTGTATGTGCAGCTTTTTCAAAGATGTCAATAATTCTAATTTTCAGGTAAATGTGGTATAAAAGCACAATATTTCCCAGTGAAATGTGATGGAGAAGAAGTATTAATTATCAGAGTACTAGCGCCTCAAAACTGTACTTGAGTAAATGTACTTTGTTTGCACCTCAAGAATATGCTGACGGTTTTTAAATCTTGTTGACATCACCACATCAAGTCGTGTCTGAGCGCTGCAGACAAAAGTGAGAAGTTCTCTCAGATGGTCGTCACCTCTGGCATGAGACACGGTAAAATATTCTAATGTCAGATCCTCTTTTCATTGCTTCCTCTTCCCTCGGCTGCGCACTTTCCCAGGCAGAGGACCCGCAAGAGCAATCTGCAGGGATCAGGAATGACAAGGCAGTCCGGCCTCCCATTGTATGTGAGCGTTTACTCAGCATGGGAGAGCAAGGACAGTGAGGCTACAGGAATACAATAGGCTCATATTTATTTACTGCTTAGTGGCAGCCAGGGACCCCCCCCCCCCCCACCCCCCCACCCCCCACCCCTCTCTTCCAATAGCCGATAGCAGCTTTACAGTAATAGACCTCTAATAAAGACCTCAGAGGGCAAGTGGAGGCTAGACTCCCTGACTCTGTCCCGGGCAGAAGAATTTAGAAAATGCCATTTCAAACTCTCTGTAAAGATTTATTTTTCTATTGCATCATTAAAGTGAATTACAGACAACGCAAAAGTTTCTGCAACATCTTTATATGAGTCATAACTTCATGCTACAGAAGCTTTCTCTTGAACTCGCATTTGAATTAAAGTGAATTGAAATGTGAGATTTTAAATGAATTCATTAAGCAAAGTTTTAGTGTGACTCTTAGTTTGTGAGGATGTACTTTGTGTGTGGAATACATTGTATAAGAAGCAAAATGCAGCTTTTATTTTGTAATTTAGGAGGAAGCTGGTCTTCTTTGTCCTTACGACTCGTGAGGGGGTAAAAGAAGCAGCATCATTTATTTATTGTGGTACCACTTTGATAGCATCTCTAAGACAATAAAAACTTGGGATGTAAATGACTTTTGTTTTAAACTACTTCTACAATGATAAATGGAGCCTCTTCTGCATAATTGTGCATCAGAAACAAATATACACATCTACAACTGAAACATGCAAACACATACATGATTGATATAAAGATTTTTATCTACTTTTTATTCTCTGTCATATTTGTGCAACCAGCTCATGAGATATTGACACGTTGAGCAGAAAAGCCTGGTTTATGGAGAGTACCCCTGAGCTCCAGCAGAGGTCTCTATCTGTTGTGCAGTCAGTCCAAATGGGACAGAGTTCATAAAGCATCTGTAAAACACATAAGTGAAGAAACCCTGCAGGTCTGCGACACAGGAAGACATAAATAAACTTTAATTCAGGTGTAATGTCACATTGATTTGAGTGTGTATTTGCCTTAAAGCTGCACGAGCACATGTGACCCCTGCTGTCAAAGGTCAAACCTCACCGTTTATTTGCAGCTGATCGTTTGTCTTTAAAGACGCGACACAGGCTTGAGCATCATTCACACTTGTTTCCGTCCCGTGTTTTCATCCTACTGAAAAAAAGAGAAAATGACTGGAAATCGAGCGAACCAGCGGCGACTCCATCTGACCTACATGACCGAGCCCCGGGCCTCGAAAAAATTAATTTTCCGAGAGGCATTATGAGCGCGTGATTTATTGGTCGCCTTGATGCCTCGTGGGTGTAATTGTGAGAGCAGGGCTGAGGTTGAGTGGCTTTGATGCCTCGTCCGTCCCCCTCCTCCAATCCCTGGAGTTTCAGAGATTAACTCAGACACTGGATTAAAATCTCAAAATAGAGAAATCCTTTTTAGATGAACAGATTGATTAAAAAGGGGGAGTTCTCCAACGGTGGAAGTCAACCCCCGGAGCTGAGTCGTGAACGGTTGTTTGAAACCGGACTGTTTCATACTTACAGCTGAGCTCGTGTCGGAACTGACGGCCAATGAGGTGCTTTTATTTTCCCTCTTGTTTAAATTGAACGAAAGTCTGATTTCATGAATGGTTGTACTTTAACAAATATAGTTGAAAACAAAGAAATGCACTCAGAGGAGTACGTACGTCCGCCAAGGCCCAACAGTCCCTTTAAATTCAATCAAACTGCACAAGTTCTTTAAATATGGCTTAAAATATTCATTTTTCATGAATTATTCTTGGGAGGATTTTGTGAAAATTGTGAAAAATGCTGATTTCGCAACGTTAAAGAACTAAAAATCAAACATTCCTTGATCCTGCCCCCTGATCCCGACCCTCACCGAAATTCAGTGGGCTCTTAACTGACTCATGTACCGTATCCTTCCCACCAAGTTTCGTGGAAATCCATTCACTTGTTTCTGTGTAATTTTGCTCACAAATATACAAACCATCCAACAGACTGGGACAAAAACAGATTGCTAATAACTTAAAATCTGTGTTTGCATGTAAAAAGTTGTATTTAGGTGATTTTTTTGCATGTGCAAGACTTATTCATGACCCTCCCCCTAAGTTCAACAGATCACAATAGTAAATCAATGCTCAATGAAGACAAGGCACACAATATCAAAGATGCACAAAAACAACTATCTGGTGCATGCACGAAAGACGTCGCCTCCTCGTGCACTATCCAGTTTCACAAACCCCGAGTGAAACCTCAGTGTCATTTTAGTTCAGCACCTCAGTGTTCAACTGGTGCAGCAGAGTTTTGGTCCAAGCAGCAGTTGCACGTGTTTCTTCTTGGTCGTCTGCAAACAGACAAAAGCCCGGCGCTTGATATCGTCATGATTGTGTCGCCTGTTTGATTGCGGGAAGCAGGTGTATGCTAGTGTGGCCTTTCAGAGCATATTTAGCCATCTGCTCACTTCCCCTCTGGACCCCAGGTTCCCTCTGCATTTCCCAGCAGTGCTATAACCCCCTCCCCCTCCACCTGTCAGCATACATGAAGCACAGCGTTGCATGCACAGAGCAATAACCTCTATATATTCTAGATTTGGTGCATTTTCTTACTTTTAAATGTATTTTTGCTCTGCTCTACATCTCCTGTTGCCCTCATCCTCTGTCTCCACCGCTCAGCTCTCTCCTTCCAGACCCTGAGCTCTCTTCCTTCCTGCCCCTCTCACAGCTTCCTGCTCCGGCTCTTATCACTCCAGAAAACGTGACACGGTCTCGGCCCAGTCAGACCAACACTAGCCAATGTGGTCCCTCTCTTTCCTTGGCCTTAAATGGAAGTATTCTGGCCCCGCTGGGATCTAGGTGCCTGCTGGGGGGGGGGGGAGAATCAAAGAGGGCCCCTGTCACCCACCTGGGCCAAATCTGTTAATGGACTTATTTATTATAAACAATATAACAACTACTTCACAGCCTGCAGAGGAACAATAAATCTGAAGTGGCCAGGCGTGTTTTTATTTATGTATTTATTTATCTGGGAGGAAGTGGTGGGCACACTGGGACAATATCATTCTCCTCTGAGGGGTTTTCCTCCGAACTCAGGAAATCGTCCGCTTTGATTTACTCTGTAAATCTGAGCTTTGTAACGCGACAGGAGATCGCGTGAGGTTAAAGCTGAGGCGTCAAACTGATGTAACCTTTGACTTATATTGATCTTTAACTTCTCAACATCTTTATATGGAGGATTATTACAAACAAGAATTTTCCTTTTACATTTTCAGAATGAAATGGAAATGAAAGGAAAAAAAGTCATAAAATCAATTATGAATAATGAGAATAAAGTCGAATTAAATCAGGGGAGGGTTTTTTTGTAATTCGGAAATGAAGATGAAAAGTCAGGAAAGATTTGTTTTGTACATTTCAACTTTATTCTCAAATTGTAAAATGAGAAAAAAATCTCCCTCTCCTCATTCTCTTATGCCCGGATCGACACTCTCCTGCTCTTTAACCTCACGAATCTTCCTTGGTCCGATTTTTTTTGCAGATTTCCATCGCAGCTTAAAGGTGCATCTTGAGTAACTTTATGTGCGAGCTGTATTTATTGTTGTTCTATGACACTGCTGCCAGATACAGGTCTGCTACGGCATGATAGAGCCCATGTTATTGTAAGGCCATAAGGCCATCTGATAAGGCCCCAGCTCAACAGCCTGCAGCGATAACACATGTTTTGGATGGTGTGGAGCCAAAAGAGCCCAACCTGCCGCTGCAGCAGGTTACTGCAGAGTTCAGTGTCTGCACCACGGGCACTGATCAGAATATGTGGATGCCATTTTTCAGCTGCACACAGCGTCCTCCCGGGTCTCCATTGTTTCCCACACTGCAGCATGTCAGCGTAGGTAGCAGGCTTTTGTGTGGATGCAGTTAGTGATGATATCAGGAGGGGGGACTTTCCCCTGAGTTTCCTGATATGAGCTTTTCCCATGTTATCATATAGGAATAATCACGAGAGGGACGCTGGTCATCTGACTCTGTTTGCTGAAATGGGATTGGAAGCTGGGAATCAAATCAGGAGGATCAAAATCACTATTGTTCTGATATAATCATATCTACTAT
This sequence comes from Verasper variegatus, assembly GCA_026259375.1. NCBI lineage: Eukaryota > Metazoa > Chordata > Actinopteri > Pleuronectiformes > Pleuronectidae > Verasper > Verasper variegatus. Next base: position 14,379,860 of record CM048056.1, read on the forward strand.
GCAAAGTTTTTTAAAGCAAATGCAGTTTAATACTTGGGAAATATATACTTTCTTTGGCTATTTGCCTTCTTGCCATTATTAGATAATAAGCAAGTACCGCTCTCATGTCTGTGCTCTGCTAACTATGGTGCGAGAGGAGATGATTATCTTAGCTTAGCTTCGCTGAAAGACTGGAAACAAAGGGAAACAGTGAAAACATACTTAGTAGTTCAGTAGTATTGATTTGTACACGAACTGAATATGGAGTAATGAGAATGGCACGTATCTCTAAAAACTAACCCTATTTAACAAAATGAGAAATCTGATATGTGATATGTGGTGTTTGTGAACTTTGGAGCCACTGGTGGGTGTGTTTTTTAATTTTGGACTGAGTTAAACCAGTTGCTTCCCCTTGTTTCCACTCACTTTAGTGTAAGCTTCACTAACTAGCTGCTGACAGTAGCTTCATATCGATCATGCAAGTATCAATATTCTTATCTAACTCTCTGAAAGAAAGAGAATAACCTACGTTTCCCCGAACTATTCCTTTAAAGCGATGCTGCAGTGAATGAAGGCTTCGGTGCGTTACAACCTCAGGTAAAGCAAAGATATTGATGGTCCAGACCATTGTGTGTAAATGAACTGGGGAGATAATCTCCATCAGGAGGTTCAGTCAAACACAGGAACTCCTTGAAGTGGAAGATAGGCCAGACATGTGAGATAATGTATTGATAAAATAATCTCATGGAGCACGTTTCTCTCCGAGTCACAGGAGCCAGAAGGTTTCGTCTTATTTTTGGAACATGTTAATATCGGTGCTCACTTTTAATTGTCACGGAGAAAATTAAAAAAAGGTGAAAGCAACAATTTCTCACCTGAGATTGATGCGCCTTCCACCTGACACCACTGTTCACATGACACTGTTCACCTTTTTTCGGTTTCAATTTAATGGGGCCCTGATGGGAATGAGCCTCGAGCTTGTTTCTGCCTCTTTATCCCGAAGAAAAAAAACCATTCGACAGAGAAAATGTGAATACCAGTGAAGCTGGGCCGGGTTTTCCTATCAGTGCTACTTGTTTCTGAACTGCGTTGGTGTAAAGGGAACAACGTACGGAGGAAGCACTCACACACTCAGTGCATTTCCTCCATAAAACCACAGCCGTGTGAAAACAACACAACGTGCATTCCTCAGTGCTCTCTCTCACTTGAGCACAACATTGTCTGCCGAGCGTTGTCGTTCGCACATTTCTGGATATTTGGACCATGACCGAGATCACATAAAGGTTTTGCATCGGTATTATGCAGCGTAAAGATCAAAGTTGCTGAGGGAAAACAGCATTAAGGAGTTTTTAACTGCAGGCCGTCAAAGCAGAAGTTGCAGCACCTAGAGGAAGTTCCAGAAATGAGTTTGGAGTATTTGTTCTGCAAGAAAAAAAGAAAAATCCCCAAAGATCCCAAATGTTATTTGTCCCCACCACAGCTCAGGATGGGTTTTCATGATCTTTCCCTCTTATCTCTGCGGCGGCCTCGCTCACCTCTATTGATCCAGATTCTTGCTCGGTGCACTGATCACACACGCTGTCATTGATCAGCGCCGCTCGTCCCGGGCCGACATGGCGTCCCGTTAGCACCCTTGGGGGTATCTGCGTTTTGTTCTGCCGTGACACTTTAGCGCCTCGACAAGGCAAAGGCCACACATGAAAGGACTTGGACGTGTTTGAGCAAGTGAAGGATCAATTCACACCCTGACTGTCATTCACAAAGGCCTCACTGTCTCGCCCCTTGTTTCTAAAAATTCTAGTCTGGACCGTTTGATTAGTAATTAATTCCGTTTTCGTCCCGAAGGCATCAGATACAGATTGTGAAGTCTAGATATTCTGATTTCCATTTACTCGGGAGGGAAAGTGTATTAATCTCTTCAGTTTGCATCATCATCGCGTTGCAAAACAGATTGGATGAACTGAGGGACTTCTTTGGGTGGTGGGGTCAAATGTAGGTCAAGTTGTGGAGAGTGGTATTTATGCTGCTGTCAGGAAAACAATAATGCAGCTTGGACATAATCTTTCAGTTGTGTTTTCACCGCAGTTCCTTATTTTACCATTCAAAGCCTTTAGTAAGTAAGTTAGTATGACTTTAGTGTTTAGTTTGCGGACGTGTTGTTGTTCAGGGGAGTAAATTCATCCCTTTGTTGGCATAAAATAATCCAAAATATGGTTGATTATATTGCTACAGTTCATTTTATGATTTGTTCTCTTAAAAAAAGAGTAAAAAAGATATTTCGGGCTCACACTCATATGTCAAGGACAAGAACAAAAAAAAAGACAGACCAAAAATAGACAATTCTTATCAGTTTGGGAATGGTCATTGCACCACTGGAAACAATGCCACGGCGAGATGGGAGCTGAGTTTGACCCTAATAACGCGACTGGTCTGTCAGGGAACCTGGAGAACAGGAAGTGCCCCGTACCTCTGTCTTCATGGATAAAGTCATAATGATAAACACGGGTCTCAATTAGCCTCCGTCAGGACAATGCGCTGCTCGGATTAGGGTCGGGCGAGTAGAAGTGAAGAGATGAAAGTCCGCTCTCCTGTGTGTCTGACCTCCCTGTTGGTTTCACTGAGGAAACCTGGGTTTCCCCTCCCCCCGCTCACTAATGGTGATTCATCAGTTAATCAAGATGTTGTGTTTATAGGGATTTTACTATAATGATTTGTGGAACTAAAATAAGAGGAGTATTCTAACTTACACATTTGTAAATTATATTAAAGCCAATTTAACCTAAGATAGAAATGGTTGACTTTGAATGTTTAAATTGCTTTTCATTGTTAAGAAATGTATATTGTATAAATGTTCTATACTTTGAAACTTAACCCAATATCCCTGACATTTAAATTTTGTATTGCAGTATCTAAGTCGCCCCATTGAAACTCCAGCACCATGGATGTTCTCAGGAAAGAGACTTTGATTATTTTACTTGTTGCTTCCGTTTTATTGTTGGCTGACCCGTGGCGGCGTGCAAACCCAGAGGTCACCACAGCTTGTGGTGAAATGTTTCCAAACATCCTCATGCTAGCATGACTAAAGGCATATTTAAGATTTGTCTTGGACTTCAGTTTAATAAAACAGACAGAGAATGAGGGCGAGACGAGGAGATAAGGAGGATGTGCTCTTCTCCAAACTGAGCAGCAGATACAAACAAGAAGCAGTTTTATCGCCGGGGGCATCTTCACGAAGCAGGGGGCAGGATGATGAGGGCGAAGATATCAACTCAAACAGCCAATAAATACCACGTGGTCGAGCAGATTCCCACCTGATTCCCAGCAGATCTCCAGCTGATTAATGCCTCCAGAACAATGAGACGAGACAGTTTCCTCTGCTGCTTCACTTGGCTGAGGCAGACGACATCTCAGTGCTGTACCCTCTCCACATAGCTGTTTTTTTTCAGTTTCTATTTTGTGTCACCGGCCAGAATTTCAAGTCCCCAATGTTCGTGACCAAAGAGTCAAGCACGTTGACTTTGGGAAAAAACATGACCGAGCGTAGACTCTCACATCCTTTTTGTGAATGATTTAACCGACTTAACCTGTGGATGATCTCTCATATCTGCAATCCCCCGCATGGGGAGATTTTCAGGATACGGAAGCTCAGCGACCAAAACCACATCTTTAAATGTGACACATATCCTGGAGAATGGTCCTCGGGCTTCAGGCTGTCAGCGTTTGACTGACAGCCGACGGCGGATCAGAGATGTATTTGACTGAGTGACAGTATTAGCACGGAAACCTTTTCATCTTAAGGAAAAGGTGTGATTTCTATTTACAGAAGATGTTTCTTTCTCCTCTCTCCTCTGCTGCACACCTGTTATGTTCTCCCCTCCTTAACCTCCTCGTTCTCGTCTCCTCACGAGCTTCCCCCAATCCTGAAACACCTCTCCAGAGCAGGTGTTGGAGGAAGTCATAGTCTAATCAGACAGTCTAAACAATCACTATCTCACCGGTGATAATAACAGATGTCTATACACAAACTGAGAGGCATCCCATTTATTATCCAGCTTTAACAAAGCTACAACAGCCCACAGTACAACAAGGACAACAAAATCAATATTGTGTGGATATTTGATGTAGGGTTGCAACAGTCGATTTTTAATACAGATCATTTATTAGTTTGACAAACCTAATAAAATTAGTTTTCAAGATTCAGCATTTTAAAGAGCCAGATATCCAGATTTCTTCAAGCACATTGTACATTAATCAGCTGACCAAACATATGGCTTCATACGAATGCTAATATTGCTCCTGGTCTGTATAAACAGGTGAATTTGTTCTAACATGGTCACCATGGGAACCTTTTAATCACCGTTGTTGTTGTTCTGCTGCACCAAAGTTGCCAAAAAGTCAATTAATGCAGTTTTAAAGTTTGAGTTATACACTGAAAACAGCTAATCTGTGAGAACATGTAACATTTCATTGTACCATCAAAGATTAACACTCAAGCAGAGTCGAGCAGGAACAGTCGGTCGAGGTTTGATTAGATCACAACTCTGCCCATAAAGTGTCAGAGAGCCAATCAGGATCTCCCCAAGCCCAAAGTGACATCATTAAGTTTCTTGTTTTAGGTGATCAAAAGTCCAAAACCAATAGAGATTCCATTTTCAGAGACTTCAAAGAGCAGGTTTTAAGAAGCCGCTTCCAGTGAGTATCTGGTATTTTTCCTTTCCTTCCAGTTGCTTCATCTCCTAGAGAGAGTGAGATTTGGAGAAAAGGGCAGAATACCAAAACAACATGTACTGCTAATTAGCTGGGTATTGTTCAAACTCACAACTCTGCCTTTCTGTGGCTTTGTCCACTTTGGGCCATGTGCAGCTTGAGCGGCTCGGGGGATCAGCGCAGAGTGCTAACATATATATACCTTCCGTCCCTGTGATTTAAACTAACACCGCTGCCTGGCTGCTCGGCACAAAGGAGCCAGCAAACACATTGTGCAATTCCCAAGAAAGCCACCCACAGACAAGACTGGCGACCAGCAGCTCCACTGCGTTTCAGAACTGGCTTGGAAGGCGGACAGTTTGTGCTGCTGCGCCAAGGACAGGAAGTGCTTGCAGAGGGACAGGAAGTGCTCACCGCGGCAGTAGCCGAAGCTGGAACTGAGATAATGCCATTGTGTAAGCAAGCCAAGTGACCTCTCCCTGAGCGTAGAGTCCAGAGGCTGGCGTCGAGAGCCCTGGCCCCCACCCAGCTCCAGACTCCCCAGGCACGGGGTGGGGGACTTGGTGGAGGGACGGGGGGGGGGGGGGAGGAATGGAAGGCGGCGGTGGAGGGGAGGGGAGGGGGGGTGTACGAGGCGTGTCACCTCCCTTCTCCCCTCCTTTTGGCTGACTCTGAACCTCACCTTGTAGAGGAAATGTGGTTACGACTCCAGACTTTATGACTTCTCCCATCAAAAGCCAGGATTTTTCACTCCCACGCAGCGACAGGGAGAGAGCGAGAGAGGCGTCCAGGGCACACTCATACCCACGCCCATGTCAACACATGCAGTCACACAGACACACAACACGCACAGCCTCCCTCTCTCTCTCTCTCTCTCTCTCGATGCAGGGTCGAAGGGGGAAAACCCTATCAGGTCATCGGCGGTAAAATAGACGATGACAGTGTTATGGCCCAGATCCTGTCCCATGCCGAGCTTGGCTGGACCTCCATCCAAAACACCCTCCCTCCAACCCCCAGGGGGTCACTAGTGTGCTCTGGAGTCCCTGCCGGTGTCTGCACGGGGGCACGAAAAGGTTGCATAAGCATCTCTCATATTTCTGTCAGCCCCTTTTGACGAGTCAGAGGGCCCGCCGACCACATCGAGATGGGAACGGTCCTGAGAAAAAGATGGAGCTGACAGGTCGAGGCCTGCTGGCTCTGATAAGGACGCCTACAGGCCTGTAGGCCTATGTTTGGATTTCTGGCCACAAACAGGGGCTTCAATTCTCTGCAACATAAACACACTGAGTGTGTGTTCGAGGTGCTATAGGTTGCTTTAACCTTTTACCTCGTGTCACCGTGCCGGTCTGAAGCAGCTGCTCCGATAACAAGGAAACACATTCTCGCACATTTCTGTTGCCACACGTGTGCGACACAAGAGCTGATGCGGTTTACAGTTGATGACTGGCTCATGTCATCTGCGCATATTCAACAAAGTATGAATCTGAATCCAAAAGTTTGACCTAAAGCTCTGTGTGAAACTGCAAATCCTCAAATCTTGGGGAGGAATAATATATTTGTTCTTTGCACAGAGAATTAGATTTATTCAGTTTTATCTTTTTGAACTCACACAAAATATTATTCATTGTTGTGTTTGCATGTGAACTTGTTTACACTGAAGGTCTGAGAGAAACTTCTATGTTCTTATAAAGATAAGATAAAATTGATTTTGACTTTAATCTAGAAAAAGTAGACAATGAACTGAATAGCACCGAATAGTAAAATGATTTGTCTCAGGCCTAATAGACTTAAAGCTATGATTTGTTGAAAGAAGTTTAATAACTGGGAAACAAATCCTAAAACACTTTGTTTAAATATGTAGTTTTTGATTATTCCCATTGAATGAAAATGAGAATAGACAAAGATATTTGGGGTTTGCTTTGTATCAGTTAATGTGATAAGAAAAATGGCATTAAGAGTATTTAACGCCCTTCATTTAATCAATCAGCCGTTTATTTGGTTCATTAACATCCCAGACCGACGTCTGCGAGGGTGAAAACAGTGTATCAGCATCAGGAGAAACCATGATGACATTTGGACGTCACGGCCTGAGACAACAGTATCACAACATCTTTTGACAGCCATTAAAAAAAACTATGGGATGGTTGTTTATTTACGCTTTCTCCCCTCTTGTTGATTTCCCCCTTTAGAAGATTAAAATCCCACCGATTGACGCCTTTTGTGCAGCTCGTTAAGTCAAAGAACGTCTCAATCCGCCGTGCGTAAAAGTTGCGATCCTGCACGCGTGAACCTGATATTCAAGATCCTAACACAGTCATCCGCCCCAATACACACGCGCATGATGGAGTGTATTGATGTCTGAGCATCGTTAACAGTCTAATACAGGAGTGAGAATTAAAACTGGACGGGAAGCGGCGGTCTAAATAAACGTTATTGTGGATTACAGAGGGAATCGGTTTCACCTCTTTACGCACGAGAAGCACCTCACTGCACAGACACACGTAGCCATTTAAAAAAAAAAACCTTCCACGTGCATTAAAGCCTCCTCATATCAAGTCTTCATTTACTTGCTGTAAAACGTATTCGTGCACATGTTTTACAGACTCATCATGGAGAGTTTTGCCTTATTTCTCGGCGTCCTGTCCTCCAGAGGCTCTTCTCTCTCCAAACAAGGGTCGCAGCTCGGAGGCGGGGAACTCTCAACTTTTTTACACCTTTGTAGTAGCGGGCACACCCCCCACGCGGTGATTGGCTGCCTGTGAGTTTATAGCACACCAACCTCCACACTCAGCTCTATGTAGTCGGTACCCTTCGGTTCCTAGGCAGCTCTTGGAAGTGGCCCGTGGATGCGACGCGTTGTTTTTCACCCGCAGCTTGAAAAGCCAGAAACACTTGTCTCCATACGTTTTTTTTCTCCTCTTCCTCCTCTTCATCAGCGTGCCCTCGGTGTAGACTGCTGTCGCCTCTGTGCTGCGCGCTGTCCGGTGGCTCCTCAAACCCTCCCAGCTGGACAGAGATGAGCAGTCCCGATGCGGGTTACGCCAGCGACGATCAGACCCAGGCAAGGTGTGCGATGTCAGTCATGATGCCTGGAATGGGACACTGTCAGTGGGCCGACCCCCTCAGTCCTCTCGGGGACGCCAAGGTGAAGAGCGAGCCGTGCGCGTCCGGCTCCGGCAGCCAGAACCGCGGCAAGAGCGAGCCGCGGATCCGACGGCCCATGAACGCGTTCATGGTCTGGGCGAAGGATGAGCGCAAGAGGCTGGCGCAGCAAAACCCGGACCTGCACAACGCAGAGCTGAGCAAAATGTTGGGTGAGTCATTTGATATTATTTTCAATCCTCATTGTGCTGCTTCCCTGCATCATAGATCTGCACAGGGTTATTGTAGCGTCACGTGTTTTCTTTCCAAGCTGCTTCTGAATTTTAGAGGCTTGTTTTTTAAGTTTTAAATTGCGTTTAAATATTGCGTTTTATTCTCGTTCTACTTAAACAACAAGTAGTGTGTCTTGTCACTGGAAGCAGGTGAAAAGTTACAGTGCCCGAGTTGAGCTTAACCTCAAAAAACCTGTCACTGTCCCCTCAAATGGCAACGAGCTATTTTAGTGTGCATCACCAGGCTGTGCACACTATCTGCTGACATATCACTGATGTGCACTCTCCTCTTGACCTGCAGGGAAATCATGGAAAGCCCTTCCTGTCACAGAAAAGCAGCCCTTTGTGGAGGAGGCCGAGCGGCTGCGGGTTCAGCACATGCAGGATCACCCCAACTACAAGTACAGGCCCCGGCGGCGGAAGCAGGTGAAGAGGATTAAGAGGCTGGACCCCGGCTTTCTGGTCCACGGCGTGGGCGACCACCAGGCCGCGGGGATGCCCGGAGACGGCAGGGTGTGTGTGGACAGCCTGGGCCTGGGCTACCACGAGCACGGCTTCCAGCTTCCTCCACAGCAGCTCAGTCACTACCGGGAGGCCCTCGGGGGCCCCTCTTATGAAAACTACAGCCTCCCCACACCTGACACCTCTCCTCTGGACGCCGTGGAGTCAGACTCCATGTTCTTCCCTCAACACTCACAAGAGGACTGCCACATGATACCTGCCTACGCTTACCACTCCCAGGCGGCAGAGTACCAGCCCCAGGAGCCCCACTCCAACCACCACGGCAACTCCGTCCTGCACCGACACGCTGCCTCGGCTCCAGAGCAGCCTTCCTACATGGGATGCCCCAATCCTCTGGCCGTGTACTACACCCAGCACTGCAGTCCCAGCCACTCTAAACGGCATCCTGGGGGGGCAGGACAGCTCTCCCCTCCTCCTGACTCTCACCCCCACCCTGCAGACAGCGTGGAGCAGATGCACCACTCGGAGCTGCTGGCCGAGGTGGACCGCAGCGAGTTCGAGCAGTATTTGAGTTCCTCCTCAGCGCGTGCGGACATGACAGGCCTGGCCTATGGGCCGCACGAGGCTGGCATGCAAGGACCTGAGAGCCTCATATCATCGGTGCTGTCAGACGCCAGCACAGCTGTGTATTACTGTAGCTACAACAACTCCTAACCTCCCGGCCGGCCTGTTCCCCCCCGCTGCACGGACACATGATCTGACCTCAAATCTCTGCAGCTAAATTTGAACAAAAATGTTTTTTATTTTTTTTAAATTCTTTTTTCCACTACCGACAGAGATGCCCACTGAGATTATGAAATGCAGTTTTGTAGAACACTTTGTACTGTATCTGTGTAAAGACAGTTAATAAAGCCATAAACTATTTTAACACTGGTTTCAATTTCCTCTCCTGAAGGGATATGAATTCATTTTTGCGATAACAACTATTGCAGAGTCACTGTTTTAAACTTTGTGTATATACTGAAGGTGTTTTTATACTTTTTTTGCACTTTTGAGAAATAAATGTTTTGAAAAGAAACCCTCTCTTGTGTTTATTGTTTGGAATGAACTCTGATGAAACTTTCTACTTCCTCTTACAGAGACATCTAGGGCAACACAATCACTTTATTTTAAGGTCAATTTACACAAGTTTTATTCTCTAAATCAAAGGTTCTGTCATCCAGAAGACACACCGGGGACTTTTCAGTGATTTAACCATGAAAAAAAGGAAAATACTTCAACACAATTTCACTTTCCAAAGGTTTTTCCATGTGGCACAACCCTGCCGTTCCTCCAGCGTTGGTTCTGTGTCACACGGCTCTGCCTCTGTTTGTTTTTCCCACTTCCACATGGAGTCGGATGGGCCCCGCAGCAGCACCGGTTGCTCACCTGGAAGCAGGGCAGCGCAGGGCCGTGACCCGAACTTCCTGGCCCAGACAGAATGGAGGTAATCTCCCTCGTCGGCGTTACACACTCCGCGCCTTGTTTTCGCAGCATGGGAGCGCAGTTTATGCTCTGGACATCCTGTCTGTTAATGGGTTAGTCTCTTCTGATTAATGACAGGGGGGGCATTAGAATTCATTAGGGTTACTACACCTCCATTAAACAATGGTGACACTTGATTTTGTGTATTTTCACAGCTGAGCGTGTGCAGCTTATATGCACAATAACACAGCAATGACCTCAGGTTTATTCACTTCTGCGGGTGAATGCTGAACGGCTCTGGTATATTTAACCGGTCATACCGGACGGCCTCTTGCTCGGACATTAATCAAAGTTATCAGGTGAAAATCTTTAAGAGACCAAACCTTGAGGATAACTCCTGGTATTTATAGCTGGAAAAGAGTCCCATCTTATAAATAGAGATTTTCCCTGTTTTAGGAGGAAGAGGTTCTTCTCCGCGAGGTCAATCACCATGACCCTACGTTCCATTTTTAGCTCTTCAGAGGAAACATGTTCCAGAGGTGTATATATTTATGTGCTTTGTTCACGCTGAATGTTTTGAAATATTCTCTTATGCTCGAGAAGCAGAGGTTTGGACCTCAAGGCAAATATTTCCGGTTCTTCCCACGGTTTTTATAACGAACTCAGCTCGTTCTGAAATAAAAAAGAAAATCACTGCGTTGTCTTATTAAAGCCCCACAGCTGTTGTTCTTTTCACTTCACCTCACATTTCGGTGCGTTTTCTACTCCAAACAAACACGTCTGATTCGTGTTTGACTTATTTCCTTCTCACTCCGGCTCATTCCCCTTCGGGCCGTGCAGCAGAATCCACTGTAATTGGTGTGAATGTGTTTAAATTCAGTCTGCACCTGAGTGGCAGGTTTATCCTCCCTGTTGTTAAGGCTAATGGATGCATAACAACAGGCTCAGGCCCCCGATCCCCCGAGGCATCAGCCGGGGGTCGACCTGTGCAGACTAGGCAGAGGCAGACCCCCCATGTCAGCCGTGATATTATCTCCACACACTAATTGATCAGGGGTAATTGACGAGGAAGAGCTCACTGGAGTGTGTTTGGCATTTTAAAGTTTGTGTCAGAGACAAAGGAAGGTGTTAAAAAATATAAAGAAATCATGCTGTAAATATTAATATGCGAGTCTTACTGATGAGGGAGGGAAATGATGACAGTCGTGTTCCGTTGCTGCTGAATTAAATTAATTAAAATTATACTTCAAATAGAAGGAGAATATCTATAATAACCCCCGGTTTTTAGTATGAATGCAGCTCGGCTTCATGTTTAAAAGAACCGAGAATTTATATAATTTACAATTTCTGAACTCACACATTATATGTAAATATAAACATAAAGTGTTCTTCTTTCAGAGTTATTGCTAATCTCATATTTCATATACATATATACACGGTACAGTACTATATGCTCTGTATATGGTAGATGGTTTTATTTGTATATATTCATGCCAGATACTAATCCGAGTGTTAACATCTTAATTAAACGTGATTTACATATTTCAATGTATTCATAACACATTCAGGAGGTTTTAGGCATTAAGCAGCAGCACGAAGATGTTTCCAGGTAAAAGCAAGAAATTGAGTCAGAGCAGAGAGTTCACAGCTCAGAGCTCAGGAAATCAGGGCTTTCAGGGTGTGTGTGTGTGTGTGTGTGTGTGTGTGTGTGTGTGTGTGTGTGTCCTGGGGCCTCGCTGCCAGCAGTCTGCAGAGAGCCACTCAGAGATTACAGCAGGGCCGCCGGCTACATTAACACAGCAGCACTTAATCGTGGCACTGCCCTAATCTCATCTCAGGTAGCTGCTGCCTTTCACAAACACACGGGCGGAGTTATTTCATCCATCGATAAATACACCAGATGAGCTGAATTTGACCAAGATGCAAACGCGGCTCAGTTCAAGGTTTATCTGTCGTCAGGATGTCAAGTTATCTTTGGGTTAAATGTCCTTTACAGCCCGAACACACGCTCAACATGCAGATAACACACTCTGTCTTTATGAGCTGCATCTAGTTGCAATTATCCCTTATTTCTTTTTTGTATTTCTTAGTTTTAAAGCAACAAGGAGAGCAAATAAAAAGACGTTTATTATGCAGGTAAGCCAACAATCAAATTTGAAAGTTTAAAAAAAGTTATGGAAATTGCTGTGAATACATTTTCTCTAAAGGAAAAATAACCAAACATTCACCAGCTTCAGCTTCAGTTGTTTGTGTTTGTTTTGAAAAACTGCAAATTGACATTCTCCTGTCGGTCGGACAAACAAGATTAATTGCAGAGAGAGAAATCAATAATGATAATAGTGGTTAATTGCAGGTAAAACCCTGTTATCAGAAGCCTTTCAGCTGTTAGAACTGAAAGCACACGCACCGATTATTCATGCATCCATTGCATTAATGTCGACAACAAACAAAACTGACGGGCAGACCTCGTGTCAAGTCAATCAAAATAACACACACATGCACGTAAAACAACCTCGGAATCTGCATCACACACACACACGAGTAACACGAGTTAGTCGAGGTAAAGATTCCCTCGTCCAGTTTCAGAGGGACAGAGACAGAGAGGCTGCGAGGGCCCAAACTGATTAAGTCATTGATAGTAGATTGCAAATACAGCATGTGAGACAGCTGCAGGAGAGGGTGTGTTCCCTGACTAAAGCAGGGCTGGTTGCTCATAATCCCAGGCATATGCTGTCCCTCTCTGGCCTGATCGCTTTTATGGTCTCTGCCTGTCACACCAAGTGTCCAGTTGTGCTCCCACTATATATAGTTCCACGGATCCAGTCCATCTCCAGTGGGTGCTGTGACTCAAAAGTCTATTTTTCTTCCGATTCCGGTGTCGCTGCAGCCACACGTCACGGTTAAAAATAGTGATGGTTGATAAATCGAACAGGTAGACCTCCACGCTTTGTGCCTGGGTATCAGGTGCTGTGTCAAAATTCACAGGATTATTCACATATGGCTTTTTTCTGCTACGTGCAACCTCGCCAGAAGGTGCAACATGATTTTACACCTATATTTCCACTTATATTCTTTCTTTAAAGGACTCCATCGTGTGGTGCAGGGGAACATTTTGTTTTATTTAACATTCTGGTCAAGATGTTCAGTTTTAAAATATACATCCGCATGTTGCTTTGCTTTATAACGTCACCATGCAAGAAAATAACTTCTCTCCCAGGGTTTCCAAATAAAATCTGCCTCGAGAAGGTTTCTTTACATTACACAAATTAAAGAATGAATCAGGAACGAGGGACACGGACACACGAGCTTCATAAAAAGAGCAATGACACATAAAATCCTCATTAGTCTCATTTAAAACACTCAACAGAGACAATTCAACTGTCCTGTATCTAAAGGTAATGGTATAAGACAGAAAGTAATATAATAAATACATATAATTAAAATTTGAAGCTATTTAAGAGGAAATGTAAAGGTGATAAATGTGGAATAGCTGAATTCATGTTCAATACAGGATTAAAAAGCGACTTTATGGTGAATAAAAGTGTAAAATTAGACGCTCATGTGATAAAGCAGCTGCAGCAAAAGTGAGCACAATACACCAGGACTAAAATGGTAATTTGGTGCCAGATGACATTTTTCAAGCTGGCTGGCACATTTGTTTCGCAGTCAGGAATTGACTCAGGGAGCTGAATCAACTCCCGGCCTCTCCTGATCAGCACAGCTCTCTCCCCGTTCTTTTGTTTGAATCCCCTCGTGGCATTCAGGACAATTTTTAGCTCGTGTCCAGGCGGGCAGTGAGTATAAGATGACTACATCAGCAGTCAGTTTCCTCCCCGCTCTGTTTTTCTTTGTGAGGCGAAAAGGTGTTGGCAGAGTACAGCCACACTTTGCACTCTTTAGGTCCCGTGTCCTCCTGTTACATGACTCCCCCCCGTTGGCTACAACTGGACCCTCTTAGGAAACATGTAGAGGAAGGTGAGCAATGCTGTGCAGTCGGAACAACGTGTGACTAACCTCATTCCATTAATGAGGAAAGTAGATTTATGGACATTAGCAGAGAAAAAAGGAAAGTAACAGCGATTTCTCCAATTGGAATGAAAAAGCAACGTATGTCCCATAATTACGACTTTATTTTCAGTTTATTTATTTCTGCTCATGTGTGGAAAGACGGTGGAATAGCTCAACACATAAGAAACAATATAAATAATAATGTGAAGGTTAAGACAGAGTTGTAACACCTGGAGGCCACTGAGAAATACATGAAAACTATTAGTGAGAGCGCAGAAAAGCTATAAGTGATGTGGTTGAATTAAATACGTAAGGAAAATTAGTGCGGGAAATATATCGTTAACCAATCTAATGGATTCGTTAGCTATTAACAGAAATCACTTGAGATTGCGAGCTAGCATGATGGACTAGCTAAAAGTATAACAGCTGAAATAGGTCAGATACAGCAGCTAAAGTGGATAAACTATTGAAAGTGTTGAATAAATACTTGAAATAGATAAACTGCTTAACTCAGCTAAACATTGTAAAATAGGTGTTGACAGAAATATCTCCAAAGAGTGAATAAATAGCACAAAGCGATAACAATGCCAGTGAAGGGTGACACGACGTGACATTTTGACGAAAAGGATAAAACTCTGCAAGGTTTAACCGAGTCGCAGCTCACGAGATAAATGCGGACCATTGTCTGTGCGTGTTTTTTTCCTTGTGTGGATCTTTTGAATCTTCCACAGAGCACCTGTCCTCACTTCCTGGTTCCGATGACTCCTGTTTGCTCCATCCATGAAAGATTGGCTGGGAACATCCTCTGTCCGAGAGGAAGCCCATGCTCTGTGAAATTCACACCACGGCCACCGCTTTGGGAATCACCGGTTAGGACTTCCTAAAAAATAGGATTACATAAGAAATATGGTCTAAATAAAGGGGAGAGGGGTCAAGGTGTCGCGACCCGGGTCAACTGCCTTTGTTGTCTCATTGTATTTGCGTGAATGAGGGTCTGTGTTTGTGTGCGAGCAGCCGACACATTTTGATGTAATTTACACTCACGACGTACTTCATGTTTATGGGTTTGTCCAAATGAGTAGTTTCACCACATTTGTGTAAACTTAAGTGAGTTTAAATCAAAATAAGTCACAATGTAGTGGATGCACGTGTGTGTGGGGGAGATTTGTAAGACTGACCTATCGGTGTTTATTCAATAAAGCCAACTGTATGTTTTTTAACAAAATAATAAGTAGAATATAAGTAACTAATAAAGCCTAAGTATATAATTATAATCTGTGGCATCTTCATCCCTTTGAATATATTTAAAAACTAAAAGAGACATCCTCCAAAAATGATGCCGTAAAAAGTTGAATTTCCGCACTGTGTCTAGACATTGTTTGGTATTTTTCATTTTCATTATCACAATCCGTCTGAGGGCTGTCTCTCACACAGGAAGTGTATTTGTGTTCATGTTATTGGATTATGAACTTCAGACAAATATCAAACACGTCTCCATTGAAACAGCAAACAGTTGACTTCCAGTTCCCCAAAAGCTGCCGGCGTGTTCCTCCCTCTGCGGGTTGTGTCTCCTCCGGGCTGGACCTCGTCTGACCTGTCAGCTCAGTCAGCGACACGTCACACGGAGGAATATAAAGTTTATAAAAAGTGAGATCATCATTTGATGATTTGAATCGTGTTCAGGAAGTCGGTTGTACTGCCAGTTGTTGCCACCAGGGGTCAGCTGTGCACAGGACTACATGGCGCTCCCTGTCAAATTAAGAGATAATCCCACAAAATTTAAAAACACATAGAAAGTTTTAATAGCAGAAGTCAATCCATGATTTATTACATTTTATTTTATTAGTCCCAATAATTCATAATATTAATACTGCACATGTATGTACTTAAAAAATGTGTAAAATAGTAACTAACAAGTTTATTTAGATTTACAGAATATTTAAGGATGTGTCTCCTTCATTTTATGACTCTGACAGAATCCGTAATTATATATCCTGAAATTCTATAATGAATCTATAATAGCAATAATTCCTCATCAAGAACCTGCTTACTCTTGGTTAATTTTAGCTTTAATTACAGCACCAACCGTTAAGACAACAGGTTCTACTGTACTTTCAAAACAAATGTTTCTTAATCGAGGAAAATTAATACTTAATTCTGCTCTAAATCCACAATTGCAGCCACAAACATTAGAAATTAAGATAAAGAAACAACCACCGTGACTTCATGTCGTGGAAGAGGCAGACGTCTGTAATCAGTAACTGTGGATTAGCAGCGTGAGGTCACTGCAGAGTCCTAAAATAGTGAGAGGAGGTGGGAGCACGTGACCCTCGTCCAGGTGAGGTGCTGTGGCCCGTTTATCCCCGAGAGTCCTGCTGTGGTCACGCACTGCCCAGTATTTTAAGCTCCAGCTCTGCCTGTCATTATGTGTGACATCACCTCAGGTGGATGAAGTGGCTCAGTGGGTACAGTGGGATGTCCGCCACTCGACCAACTGGTGGTTCAACGCTCGGCTCAAGCAGTTCACTTCATGTCAGAGTTCGAAGGTGGTCCGTAGTGGAAGGGGCTTTGAGTCGTTGAGGCTTTAAAAGTGCAGCGTGTTCACCGTTCTGTGGTTTCTCTCGGAACAGCAGCAGCACATTGTTGTCACGGCTGCATCATAAAATGTCAAACTGTCCATTTAAGTATCGTTAAGCTTGAAAAGAAGAGATTAGAAATGTTATGACGAACAGCAAAAATTAAAAACATTGCCTGATGGACCATAAACTTAATAATATACTTGCTCACCCTTATATAGTTAAGTCAAGTAATTCATTTCCTTAATACATTTTAAAGTTTGATTCTCTTGTTTTGTTATGTACAATGTTTTTTGTGTTCTGGACGGTAAAGGACTGTTGAATAGAGTATTGTTTGATTTTCTATCCACACTGATTAACATCTATGATTTTTCTGTGATATGATCATGAGTTGATCACCAGACCCAGTGATTTTAAATGTGTTCCTGCAATTAGAGAATTAGATTTGATTGGCGATTTGCTGCAGTTACTATAAACTCAGAGCACTGTTAATTACTTAAATATAAATTAAGTAAAATAAAAATACACTCATACTGAGCTTACTGTTAAAGACCCGGTGGTTTAGATGAGACAAAAGAAAACACCAAACACAAACACAACAAAGGAAACTAAAGAGAACGACAAGACAAGATGAGACAAACTGAAATGAATGTGTCAATATAAGAAATTCAAGATATATAAGTCAGATAAGGGTTCAGACAAACAGTGTTTTACAAGGGTTTAAAAGAAATATATAGAGAGAGATGTATATGGTTAGGGTTAGTTAATGTGGGTTGTACGGCAGATACAGTAGAATAAAGAGTCTGACTCAAAAACATCTTTACAAACTGCTTTTGAGTCTTTTCGGCTTTTTCATAGATTGTCTTACAAAGGAAAAGAATATAAAAACCTTCGAGAGGTGAATCTGTAGTAGCTTGTTTACTCCAAATATTGAGAGTAGGTATAGAGGCAGACTCCCTGTGCAGCACATGCACAATGTACAGGGTCTCAGTCTGAATTGATGGAGGTGGTAACCTGCTCGTGAACCCTGAACATCAGGAACACTGATCTTTAACAGTCCTCAGAGAGAAGTCAAACAGTGGGCGACGCAGATTCACCACATCCTTTTGTTGTCGGGTTCAGAGAAAGTCAAGGCCAACTCAATAAGTCTTTATCTTGGCTCTGGTGTGTGTGTGTGTATGAATACAAGCGAGAGAGAGGGTAGAAATAATGGCTACGTGCACATTCCCCAGTATATGCCTACTGGTAAACGTGTGTGTGTGTGTGTGTGTGTGTGTGTGTGTGTGTGTGTGTGTGTGTGTCCACAGTACATGTGCTGCGTGCAGCGTCTGGAAAGTCCATTTGTATGGTGGTCAGGATGCCAGTGTCTCACACAGGGAGGCCGCCTGTCTCGCCCCCTCTCCCCTGCACTCAGCTCTGTCGCTCACTGGCTGATCTTTAATCAGAGGAAGGTTGTCTGATGCGAGCACAGACGGATAAATCACTCCTCACCCGGCCTGCTATCTGGGTCGTGCGTAGCCAGGTTGTCCCGTCAGCAGACTGGCCCTCCGCCCGTACCCTCCGAAAGCTAACAGCCATGTGGGATTCCGCCCTTTGGTGAGGAGGACCCAGGCTGCCACGGCCCCCTGGAGGAAAATAGTCCACATTCTGCACATATCAGTGTTTATATTGCCGCTGAGAGGCTCGCTCGTTGATGTACTGTATCCTCACAGTCTGCAGATTCATAAGTGAACCGGCTTGCCACATTATTTTTAATCTGCAGTGAGCTGTTTATGTTCGGCTGTAAATACTTTGCTTAAGTAAAACTAATCTAAAAATACTCAAGTAACAGAGTCAAATCAGGACTGAAGTAAAAGTACTGCCAGAAAATTTTACTTCGAGAATTAAAGTCGTCCTTATGTGGAAAATGGAGTGATGTAATACGAATGAGCTACATTACAGCTGTTGGATTTAAACTTAAGTCAATATTACATAATAGTTATTTATAGACCTTTTCACAGATTATTGTCACTTTGTTATTTACTCTAAATTTATTCCGAGACCTCATTTAGCTTTGTTGTATCTTGTATCTCTAGTACCAGGATATGTAGTGTGTTGTTTTTTTATTGTTGTTGTTGTTGTTATTGTATTTGAAGCTGTTCCAAAGGAATCGCCCCAGTGGGATAAATAAAGTTACTTCCTTGCTTTTCAGTTTTGTAAGAAATGTATTATCATTATTATTATTATTATGAATACTACTACTACTATAATACTATACTCTAATACTATAATAATAATAATACTAATAATAATAACGATAACTTGAGTCGTCAAACAAACTGGAGCAATAAGTATGATATTTCTTTATGGAGACAATTAAAAATTTAAAAAATCAAATACATGATAATGAAATCCTCACGATCACAACCTAAAGGACACTTAGCCACAGACATGTTCACAGTTAGGTTTGTGTGTTGTTGTTCCACGTCGCTGTTTGACGTCTGTGACGTAGGAGGTAGCCACTGCACTTTAATCCAATTTTGTCCTCCCCAGGTTCCGGTAAGACTGTAAAGCTGTAAACAAACTGAACATGTGAAACGCTTCTCAAAGTTATATAAACCAGGTGCTTCCAAACATAAACACCTCGGACCTGGAGACACAGTCAGACGTCGACAAACTAATTTAATTGAATGTATTTTGCTCAGTTTATGGAACGCGAGTGAAGTCACATTGTGAAGCCAAAGAGCTTAACAGTCATGGAGAAGGAAAAACAACACGAGTGTGGTCAACAGGGAAGCAGGGCATCGATAGAATAAAATAAAAAGTATGCGTAAAGACGACAAGATAAACGTAAGAGAACAGATGAGAGAAGCAGGCTGAATTAAAAGCAAGATTAAAAGGAATAGTATGATTTTGGGGGACAGCATCTGTATGTTGTTGTTTTTCATATTCTCGGAAGAACTTTACATTTTTGAGATACTATGAATCACAAAGAGTCGGCTGTTTCAACTTAGTTTACATCCCACCATTGGTAATAATACCAAACGTGTTTTGCGTGTTTGTCATTGAAAAACTCAAAAGAAACACAATAATGTGGAAACAATCCCCGGCCTCTGATAGAATAATCATCACAGAATCGTGGTGGAGGTTCTAACGCAGTCTAATTGAATAACGGTCATATCAGCGAACGAGTGGGAGTGTGGAGTGATTTACCGCACAGGGGAGCGTGCTTATCTCTCCCTCTGTCCCATGCAGGAAACACTGGGATGTCACCAGGCAGATTAAAAGCTTGGCACAGCTGATATGCAGCACTCAAAATGGACGGGGTGGGGACCTCTGACTGCTGCATGAGGGGTTGTGGAGGAGCAGCGACGGGCGGCGGCGGCGGTGGTCGTGACCTTATGAGTCCTGTTTGGCAGGGATTCATTCAAAACCTGGGAATTCCACTGGAAGTCAAAGAGAGGGAGGTGGGGGGTGAAAAGACGTAGCATCACGTAACTCGAATGGAATTCGGAGTAGTAAGCATATTTCTGTCTCAAATTCTGGCAGGCCACGTTTTTCAAGTTGCTCCCAGAGGAAAAATGGAATGAAACCAGGATTCTTTAGTGTTTCTGAGAGAACAAAGAGAAACTGTGGGTTGAAAGGAAGAGTTTCAAGGGGATCGTGTTTTGCAGGATCAACAGCCTGACTTGTAATTGTGGTGAATGTTTAAAGTGGCCGTTGGTCACAGTGCAGCTGTATCACTTATAATTGAATTCCTGACAGCTGCAACGCAAGGAATGTTAACCAGTTAGCACGAGGGCCACGACGCGAGCTGCACATTTTGTTTCCGAACGGCAACACCGACACTAAACGTGGCTCCACATCGGCGCAAACTGCTGTTGTTTTTCCACGTAGCCGCTCCGTGTATTTCAGCTGACTCTTTGCCTCTCGAAATGACGCAATATGCTGGAGAGAGGCGTTTGATGGGAACACAGGCAGACGGATCTGGAGGAGCAGCTGCACAGAGGACGCGGGGCCAAATATAGAAAGGGGACAAGGGCCAAAACATATCACACATTTTTTCCCATTAACAGCATAGGTTTGAATCTAACTTGGCGCCAATTAGTTGTAGTATAGGCACCGGGACTTAAAAATAGAGCATAGCACGGGCGGCGATATACCCGGCACGCAGAGACAGATATCTCTGTCATGGCGGCGTGTGATTTCACATGTAATCATGTGAAGGGAAAATAACAGTATTCATATCAGCAGCTGGTTCGTTATAACTCGCGACGTGGAAGGTTATGTGACAGATGGAGCCTCGAAGCATTTGTTGCTATTACCTGTCATGCTGCTTTGAGCGCCGAGCCTCGGCTTGGGCCTATTTTCAGTCCGATTCGCCGAGGGCTTGGCAGGATCCTCGCCGCTCTATCGCTCCCGGCTCCCCGCTCAGTTTCAACATTTGCTTGTCTCTCTTATCTCCTGCGGCCGAGGCCTGGAATGAGGGGCAGGCAGGCTTCGGGGCCTACCTGTTTACACTAAGGGCTTCCTCCATTGTCCCCCCCACCTCCCTCAACTTCCTTTGACAGATTTTTCACATTTTTGAGCTCGCCCCTGTTTTGGGAAGAGGTCACCTGGGCTCGGCACACGGGCCCCTGTGAATCACTCCGGTTCTCGGCAGGAATTCTTTCCTACGGGACACATATCGTCTCTTATCGTACACACCTGAGATATTTTTACCGCAGCAAACCAAACACAGTGCGAGTGCCACCGCTTTATCCTTTGATACTGAGCAGAAACCCGATCGCTCCTGTGTGATTCCTTCAGCGCGGGCCCCAGGTTTACTGAGGAACGAAGTCATCGCTTGTCGACTAATCCCCCCCCCCCCCCAGAAATAGACTCGTCCAGTTTTGGTGACTGTTATGCAACTGTTGATGGTTCATGACCAGCTAACACCCTCAGTAATATGGTCCAACCTAATCAACTGTACTACTCATGTTAAGTTAATTGTATTTCTATAACTATTCTATTACCAGTGTATTTCTGTAGGGCCTATTCAAACTCTCTGCTTGCTATTATAGTAATTGTACTGTTTATTTTAATTTATTATCTCACTCTGTCATGTACTGTATGTGCTCGGATCACTCAGGGTGAATCTTGAAATAAAACCTAATTTATAACACAGCTTATGAATTTATAATAAATGTGCTTTCTCTGTATTGAGATGCAGGTGAATGAAGTTCTCCTCTTGAAGGGTCCCAGCGCGGACAGCCCCTTAATCCCTATTATCCAAAGAGGTGCTCAATGAGATTACAACCCAGCACGAATAATACAGCTGGACACCTAGTTACCATCTGCTGCCACTGCTGGAGAAAACATTGTCCTTATTTTAAGTCATATAACCTGAACTGCAGGTACAATATTGTGCTCTTATTCAAAATGAAAATAAAGATGTCAAACACTGTAAATCGTTCAAAAGTTTTGAATTTTGGGAGATTTGTTTTGCCTTCAATTTAGTTTTGATTGTGTAAAATAAAGGCTGCCGCCCTCGTTATATGTTTCCAGAGAGAACTCTCCATATGAACGTGTTTGTGAAGGTTCATCGCTGGAGTTCTTCTGCCCACCGTCTCAGCTCCACAGCTCCACACCTTTGTGAGCAGGATTTCAAAGCACTGCACTTGTAGTGGAGATTAACTTTGAGCAAAAGATTAAGCAAATTAACCAGGATGGTGTCTCCCGAAATAAACAGTTGCTGCGCAGTTAGCTCCACAGCAGTCATGATGTAGAGCACGGAATAACGTTTCATGGATCCTTTCAAAACAGTTGGGAATTTCACGATGCCGACATAGGTAGGTTTGTTTTAAAAGTCTATAATTTAAAATCTGAATATCTGTGTTTGTTTAAATAGTTTCCAGCCTTCAGGTTTAAGGGACAGTTGTGTTTGCTACTGATGCAGCTTCAGAAATATCATAGAAATGTCTCTTTAAAAGTTTTCTTTTCACGACTAATATTCTTTCCTGGATATTAAAAAAACAATTGTTAGTTTACTGGCAAAATAGTTTTATATTTATATTCATATTATTTATAATAAATAAAAAGGCTACTTCGACAGCAGTAACTGATCGTGATAAAAAAATATCTAAAATGGATTTTACACCTATTAGAACTATCAAAGTTAAATATCACAATGTTTTTTTTTATCACATTTAGTAAAAATATGTTTTAACGAAAACTGTAATCTAGCACTTATTTAAAAAAAAAAAGTAGCTTCAAGTTTTATAAGACTTAAAGTTATGTGATAGGCCAAAGGATTTATTTGATCCTACACAGTTTTGATGAGCTGCTTAATTTTTGATGAATTTAATATTTCAAAAATAATAATACCTGAATGTGCTATGGAATCATTCATGCTTAAAGAAATACCAGGTAGAAGCTGGTAAAAGAGAATTAACTGACGAACACATAACAAGTGGTACAGTTGTTATGTGCGTTTCAGTGTTGTTAAAACCCAGGTAATCAAATAATTGAAGATGCTATTCACGTGGCAGCTTTTCCAGAAGTCAGGTCATGTTGCCTGATGGCCGCAGTCAAACCAAGTAAACAACTTATGCTTACGAGACGTTTTAATCTGTTTACACATCATAAATTATATAAGTTTCCATGATACTGATGTTGTTTACAGTGTCGAGACCTTTGCATAACGTGTCTTAGGACATTTTTATTCTTAGAAACCTGCCAAACCACTTTTTATTCTTCTCATGCGTATTTGTCCCTGAGAGCTGTCGAGCCATTTAAACATAGGGAACCTTCATATTTCTACGATTTATCAAATTCTTCACATTTCTTTCTTGCAGCAAAACTCAACGATGAACCAGACGGGACTCCGGAGGATCCCCCCTGACCAGTCGTCAGGGAGTGGACACACCTCCGGCACCCCTCGCCACCCACGCATCAAAGACCCCATTCTTTCAAAGAGGGTTTGCTTCTACAAAAGCGGAGATCCCCAGTTCAGTGGTCTGCGCATGGTCATCAACAACCGGACCTTCAAAACCTTTGATGCACTCCTGGACAGTCTCTCTAAAAAAGTGCCCCTTCCGTTTGGGGTGAGAAACATCACCACCCCTCGGGGGATTCATGCCATCTACACGTTGGACGAACTGGAGGATGGGAAGTCCTACATCTGCTCTGACAGGCGGAAGGTAACGCCCATCAACTTGGCACTGGCCAGGAAGAAGCTGCCGCCATGGTACCACGCCAGGCCCGCTACTTCCCGCCGCCGGGTCGTGCAGCAGGCCAGGAGTTTCCCCGGCCGTAACGCCCACAGGCAGGAGCCGGTGGTTGTGCGAACGCCAAAGAAGCTGCTGGTCTTTTGCAACGGAGACCCCACTTTAAAACGCAAGGTGGTGCTTCCCAAGAGGACTTCGGCTAATTTTGAGTCCATCCTGGAATACATCTCCGAGCTGATGCAGTTCCACGTGGTGAAGCTTTACACACCGGATGGCAGACGTGTGAGTGTTAAAAGCACCACAGCCTGACATCCTATGTAGGGAGGACCATAAAGTTTATCCACTGAAGAAATCAAAGAAACCGGACAGATTCACAAACAGAAGCAAAGTTATTCTAGGTCTAATATGTAGACAGTCCACTGAAATGTGTACCTCAAATACAACTCAAATGTTTATGTCTTAGATAACCGGTGGCCTCATTATTGGTCCACGAAGGCCCAACTTAAACCCGGCTTGTGAATAACCATCACCTGAGGAGAGAAAGTGTTAATCTTCTTTAGCAACTCAACCTAATACCTAGAAAGACAATCTGGGATACTGCAGTGTAAGGCTTCAGGTCAGGGAGTCTGTACTAATTTAATTTAGACTTTTCATACATACACCGCACAGTTAGAATTAGAATTTAGAGCTGGTACTATTACATGATATAATAAAGGGGTGAAAATACAAATATTCTGATTTTATTCTATGTGTGTTGCAGGTTGACGGTCTTCCAGGCCTGATATTGTGCTCTGGGACGGTCGTGGCTGCAGGCAGGGAACCTTTCAAATCTGCAAACTACACCTCCCAGAAATCGCCAGCTCCCACTCAGTTCTCCAACAACCGAAAGAGACAGAGAAGATCAAAGTCTTTAAACCGTAAGTTAAATAGGAAAATGAACTTTTGAATATATTGTTGTGCGGTTCTTTCAATTTCATACAGTGGTCAGAGTTAAACGTGCGTTAGTCCAGTGGGCCTTCATACAGTGTGTGTGCAGTAATCTACCTGCTCTCATGGGATGAGGATTGAGAAAGTGCTGAGGCGTCGATATTAGGCATAATACCATACATGACCCACATACACTGTCTGCATGGCTGCCGGCTATTGTTCTTTATGAGCTGTGAATAGCTCTTCTCTCTTTCTAACTTTTCTCTTTCTCTCTTTTTTCCTATTTCACGCTTCTTCCTGGGGATCCTCTCCAAACTAACCTCTTCCACCCTCGCCTGAAAACTTTGGACGTTTCTACTTCGTTTTTCAACATTACCCCATTCTTTATCTCCTTGGCTCTTTTGAATGACTGAAAAGGTAAAAAGAAGTCCCGCTCATATCATAGTTCAAAGTCGAGGAATTTCTCCCTATCGTCTGAGAGGTACATCGTGAATCGGATCCATAACTCCATGGCAGGGAGTTCCTATGACTGGCCGCCTACCCACTAACCCCTCAAACTCCCTGGAGCTGGAGTCCGTAGCAGGACCAGATGGAGCGGAGGGGCAGGGCCGCCTGCCTCCCGCTGATGATGACATCGAGAAGTCTTTCCGGGTGAACCAGGACGGCAGCATGACAGTTGAGATGAAGGTACGCCTAACACTCAAGGAGGAGGAAACCATCCACTGGACGACAACTCTTTCACGCTCAAATGTCGCCAGTGAGCTTCATGGGAGCTGTTTACCGGAGCCTGTGGCAGACGAGGAGATCTGCTCACCTGCATCAGATCCCGTGGATTTACAAACTGCAGCTTCCTCCATCGACAGCATCAACAAGAACAAAACCAAAGACAATAATGATGAGGATCCACCATCGTCAAGCATTGGAGCTTTCAATAGGAGCAGAAAAGAAGAGGATAACACCAAAGTACAGACGCTCATGGTGTCACCTCCCAGAGCTCCTACACCAGGGTGCAAGGAAATTAGAAAAAAGCAAGCCTCTGTGGAGAGCGTCAAATCCCTGACGGCCGACGGTATTCAGGAGGGCGTGGTTGGCTCCTACTCCTACAAGGAACAGACGGAGAATGGAGCCATGACAGAGCAGTACTGTGTGGTCAAACAGACCAACACAAGACCGGTACCCAAACCGAGAAGACTCGGCGATGTGGACAACAGCAACATAAAAAGCAGGAATATATCCTCATTCAAATCATCAGGAGATCCTACAGATTGAATCTAGCGGCGAGGAGGTCACAGAAACTGTCTTGCACATATATGAACAGCAGATGTGTCAGGATAATTTCCTTGCAAACATCTGTGCACATGATAGGCCAGCGACTTCAGAAACAGGACAGTTCTCCAATAATGAGTTTGATCCGGCGTTCTGGAGACCTTCAACAGCATCTGAGTCCATTAGCATCTGGAAGACGGAGAACATGTCTCTAACATCGGATTTTACTTTGTCATCACTTAAGACGCCTGAGACTCAAGCTACAAATAATCAACAACAGTTGTCAAAGTCAACTGAGAGGCAAAGACAAGCCCGAACAAAGGGAGCTCAATAAGGGGAAGAGGAAAATCAAAGCGGGCAAAAAACGAGCTCGGCGGCTGTTGACAACCGGGAAAAGGCAAAAACAGAATTCTTCCAGATTTACCGAGACGCGTGGGAAAGCGAAAACTTTCTCCAGCGCCGGGTTCATCAAGAGAGTTTACGGGAATAAATCAAAATCACCAAAAAACAAGACCAAGGCTACAAAGAGAGCAACGCAAAATGGGGAGGGGAGTGTTACAACAAAGAGCTCACAATCGTCAGATGCCACGATAAAATGGAACCTAAAAATTCCAAATGTACCATCGCCCCCGAAAGAAAATCAGAGTGAGACAGTTTCTAGAGAAGCAGGCAGGCTTGATATTTCTTCTACTGAAGTGAGCCCACCGAGGGGAACACTAACGCGGCAGACATCAGTGCACCAGGAGAAAAAGAATGAAAACAAGCCGTGTGACATCAGCAAAAGCAAAACACTGTCCAGCTCTGGGACAAATGAATATGTACAGAAGTGGCTGGAGAAAGCTCACATTAACGCCACTTCCTGCCCAGATGAGGATGGTAAAAAATCAGAAGCACATATCAGGAATCAGGACTCAGAGTCAGGATACAATCATGGGTTGGTCGACGAGAAATCTGAAATACAACCGAGACAAATCCTCCGATCTGAACCGTTGAGAACGTCCGTCAAACTGAGGGTCAAGTGTTTTGAAAACCAATTATCAAACCAGTCGGGGGAGAAAACAGCGACTCAGCGAGAGAAAATTGCTCCTTGTAATTCCACCACTACAAGAACAAAGAACTGCACCAGTGTAGGCTCAAAAGGATACAGGAGAAGTAAGCCCCCTCGTGAATGGTAGCGGCAGTGAAAGGAATCCAAGCCCAATCAAAATCTCTTTGCAGAAAACACCTTACAGTACAATCTCAATGGAGCTACTGCCACCACCACCCCCGCCCGATGAGTTAGCAGAGCTGAATGCTGAGTGTTGCATGATGGATGTATCGTCAGTGGCCAGCAGCCCATTGTACCGACTCTCATCAGTGAGCAGTCAAATGTCAGATAATCATCCATTGTCCATAAGTCCTATATCTGACCAGGCCTCGTCACCCAACACAATGGAAACAGTTCAGGGCGACGCTCCTTCCGTGCTGAGGGAATTAGCAAGAGCTCCATCAGTTAAAAGAGCCCCTCTGGTCAGCAATCTGTGCCTTGAAAGGCAAATGTCTCTCAGGAAAGCTTCTCTGAGCAAATACACTTCGTGTGCTGAGGACACAACAGCATCCAACACCGCGGGGGATGATGCCAACACCGTGCTGCCAAATGGCCTCTGTTCAGCAGGGACTCACCTGCCGCCGGTAAAGACCCAGAAATCAAACAGCAGCTGGGATCTGAAAAACAGCCCATCGTCCTGTACCTCCGCATCTTCCACTAGTTTGACATCTGGAGAGAGAATGTCATCAGACAGCATTTCACTGAGTGAGACGCCGACGTTCGAGTGATGCTCGATTCACAGAAACAAAACAGACAAAGACGGCTCAGAAAGAAGCAGCATCTCCTAAACCTCTGGTGAAAAAAGTGAAAATAATAACCAGCCCATCTCAAAACAGAAAATCCCAAAGCAAGAAATTACCTGTTGACTCTTCTACTGATTCTCCACAGTTATCATCATCATTACATGAGAAGCATTCAAACAAAACTATGTCACCAAATATCAAAAAACGAGAATCCTCCCCTGCTCCTAGCCCGTCTCCTGAGAGAAGGAAGATGCTTCACAAAGCCAAGCAGCAAAAGAGGCCATCTCCATATTCTCAGTCTCTGGTCATGGTGTCCCCACCTGTCACAAACAAGTCAAATAAAAATAAGCTCTCCAGAAACCTTTCCACAGATTATGCATCCGAGCCTGAAAACAACACAAAAAGGAAAACCTCGTCCAGACGAAAACGCCACCAAACATCGCAGGCGATAAACTCAGCAGCTGAACAGGACGAAACACCGACCACGCTGGAAACAAACCAGACTGAGAGACAAAAGACAGATCAAGAGAAATCTGTGACACAAACTGAGTTGCCACAGTTAAACATTGCATCAATAAAATCACACAGACAAATCACACAGAACCAACACTCCTCCGGTGTGGAGACGTCCAACAGCCCGCCCGACTTCTCCTCTCACGTAGCCTCCACGTTTGGCTCCTCATCCAAAGCTCTCCTTGCCTTCCTGTCCATCATGACCCTAAAAGAAGGGATAAATAACTCTGACAGGGACCAGCTGAATGCAAACGTCAGCTGTGCCGAGGATCTCAAAATGATCGACTCCCTCCGAGAGATTGCCAATATCGAGGATTCCCAAAAGATAAAGGCTAGTTTGTGCAATTTGCAGAAGTCGACTTCACAGCAGCTCCTGCAAAGCTGGAGGGGCTTTCAGGAACTCAGCGACAAATGCAAGAGTTGCAGCTTGACTCCAAATGATTCACAAGAGCTCACAGTAAACAAGGTCATAGATCAGATCATAGACAACCTCGACATACCCAAGAAGCTCAAAGAGGAATTAATGTCTCTTTCCGAGTGTGTTGATGAAGAAAGTGTGTCGACCAGGTTCATAGAAAAAGCTGAACCGTCACAAAAAGAAAACAGAGATTCTAAAATATCTCACTGCTCCGGAGAAGCAGCTGGTGTTAGTGAAGACGAGAAAACTAATGTCGACGTGAGGTCCATGATTAAGAAATTCGCAAATGTTAACCAGCCAAAACAATCTGACATGCACGATATCCCTCTGAGAACAGAATCACTGAAACATAAACCAGCAGCTGAACTTAAAGATAAGCAGGTAACTGAGGAAACGCAGTTTCACAGTCACATTGAAGACAAAATAAGTCAGGAAACGGCAAACATGAGCATCAGCAGCACAAACCCCCCTGAGGTAGCGCGTAGGAAGCTGCAGATGCAAAGAGAGGGGAGCACGAGTATCCCAGAGAGTGGGCACACTACTGATGAAGAGTCGGGTGCAGGTGAGGAAGGGCGTAACGCATCAAGGGCCAGTAAAGATGGAGAGAGCTGTAAGCAAAGTTTGTGTAGCTCAGACGCAGGTGAAGAACATAGTTGCTTAGACGAGGAAGAGCAAACAGAACCAAGCACTAATTACTATGTAGAGCTAAGTGTTAGGAAGGAGAGCGTCTCCAGTCCAGATAGTAGAAACCAAAAGTTGTCAGAGGAAGAACGACCAGAGGAACCAGAGATTCAAAACCCTCGTCAGGGAAAGGAAATCAGTGTTGACGAAAGTGCAGGTTACTCAGATGCAGACGAGCCGACGACGTCAGATGAAGAGCAGCTGGAGTTTGAACGCAATGAATTACAGGTTAGAAGAGAGGAAAGTTTGTTGGGTATCGAGGAAGAGAAGGAGAGCATTGACGAGGAGGCTCAACTTAATTATCGGCCAGATCCTGAGGAAGTTAAATGTAACAAGCTCCAGGCTTTGATAGGGGAAGTTGAGGAGATTAGCTCAGAGGATGAGGACCCCAAAAATGACCACAGCAGCTTGTTAAACTCTGACAGTTTAGCCGAGCGTGAGAGATTTAGTGCAGATGAGCACGGCAGCGGCGAAGAGCAAGAAGAGATGGAGCAAGCAAATACTGCACGTGAGCAAATCGGGAGCTCAAGTGAAGAGGAACTAAGCTTCTGTGAGAAAGAGTCCAGCTCAGAGAAGGAAGAACATCGGGAAACTCCTGTAGCAAAGGATAGAATGGTTGTGGAAAAAGTCAAACTTGAGTCTGAGGAAATCATTTCCCAGTCTGTTGCAGAGAGGATCATCCTCCTGGAAAAGCAGGTTGCAGATGCACAGAAGAGGAAAAGTGTCGCAGAGAGTCCTGCTCTCAAACGGGTTCCTCAAAGAAATGTCCACCTGGAGTCGGACGTTGAAGAATCCCCATCTGAATCTCTCTGCACCCGATCAGCCCCTCAGTCGTCTTTGTCTTTCAGCTACGATTCCAGTGGCGTCATCACCACGGAGCCCGAGGGCAACCGGGTCAAATCCATCAGGGAAATGTTCTTAGCAAAGAGCGCCACGGACAATCGGCAAGGACGCCAACGTTTCCAGAGCCCAAACGCATCAGATCTGTCCGAGCTAAGAGCGGACACATCAACGAGCGCCGGCTATCAGTCTCAGACTTCAATCGAGCTGTCCAGTGGTGAAGATGACTCGGCACGGAAATCTATCACGAAAGGCTTTGTGAGGAGAACAATCGAAAGGCTTTATGGCAAGAAAGATCCTGAGGAGAAGGCTGGCGAGAGACCACCATCTGCCCCGAAACAGAAAAAGAAAGAGCATTCAAGCATTTTCTCCCCCTTCCACTCAGCGCGGACCAAAGCCATGACTGAGTTGTCTTATTTCAATTCCACCACCGTCCTGGACTCCTTGACCGAAGCGACGGGCTGCATTGCTTTCAATGCACAGGTTGGGCCTGGAGACAGTGTTCCCAATGATAATGGACCATGGCTCTTCAGAGAGAACACGCTGATCAGAAAATCTGTTTCAGAGCCGGTGGCGATAAACAAAACACTCGCCAACACTCCACCGGGCGAGGAAATGTGTGAGGGCAGAGAACAGAACGCCCCGAACCCACTCGACAGCACGACGTCCGAACCGGAGGACAAGATAAAGTCACTGTCGAGAAAGTGCACCTACTTTTCTCTGCCGCACGCCAGCGACTCAGATGTGTGTCAGGACGACGTTAGGCCGGCGAGTAAGAACAGCGTGAGCGGTGACAGCATCGCAATAGACACCTCGGAGAACGGCAAAACGCGGGGGGAGAGGAACAGCATCCTCCCCGCTGGTGGCATTACAGACTTTAGAATGATGGACAACAAAGTTCACCCACTGCCAGAGGTTCCATCTGACGGTGAGGTCGTAGTGGTGCAGCCTGGGAGAGGTCAGGGTGTCATGGACAGGAGGCTTCAGGAGCCTGATGTGTTGGACTTGCTGTATAATTTCTGTGGTGAGCACTGTCCCATCCTGTGAAGACACATCGCTCAACAGAAATCAGACACACGAGGACAGACGACTTTTTTTGGGGGGTCGAAGTGAAGTGTACATTGTTAGGCTACAGTATATGTATATATATTTTTGGTGCCTACCGTTTGATGTTGCCATAACCTTGGCGTAATACACGATCATATATAACTCAGCTAGCTACACAATGCGTCACGCATACACGAGCCAATGGATTAAGGTTTATTCATACGTGACCGTTTATGTTGAGAGCTTGAGACTTCATGTCAGTTCATGCTCCGTGATCAGTGTAAAAATAGTCAGATGTTTAGTTCTTTTTGTGGTACCACCATGATTGTGTATTTGCCATGCGCACTCCAGAGCAGCTCTTACCTTCTTATAGGTCGCCTGTCACCAGAACAAACACCCAGAGCATTACCGTAATCTCGTTGTAAAACTATTAAAACAGATCAAGTCCCCGCAGATGTCAGGCAACGAGGCCAATCCCCGCCGCACACAGGGAGCAGGGTCAGTCAGTGGTCGCAGATCAGGTTCAGGGGAAAATGGCGACGTTTTCCTTACGGTTAAAAAAAAAAAGGAACTGAAATGGAAACAGTTTGTGTGATAGTTATAGAAACTCTCAATAAGTACTTTAAAATCCTTTTGTATATCGGTTGGTGTAAAGTGTAAAGAAGATATTTATTGATTTTCACTGAGTAGCCATAGTGAATCACAAACTCACAATAAAATCACCTTTATAGGATAAAAGGTTTTATTGTTTACAATGTGGCAGCTGTGACATTTTTGTCTATTTAAATTTACGTGGAAGAATAAAAGTGTGTATTTACAAAACATTGGACTCTCTTTTTCTTGGACTTAATTCAGTCCGATCCCTCTGATCAGATGTTCCTGGTGTGAGCAGCAGTGGAAAGGCCAAGGTGAGCGTGTTGTTAAAGATACCTCAGGGAAGCTGGGTTTACTGCGGCCGATCAGTATCAGGTCTCCGAGGACGAGCTGTGGTGGTGGGTGGGTGGGTGGGTGGGTGGGGGGGGACCCTCTGTTTTCTCACTCTCTGCCTGAGGAAGTATCCGTGTTGTTCCAAGGTTGTTTTGTTTCTCAGAAGTTGCCATCGAGCCGGCCCGTGTTGTGACAGGAGTGTCGAGGAATGCGCTAAGAGGGGAGTGTTTACATCTGCAACTACAAAGAGCAAACATGACAATCACACAATTCCAAAGATTTACACTTGTCTCATCTCAAATATCAGCAAAGTGTCTCAAGGACTGCAATGTATATTTTGAAATCCTGGAAATTATGATTAATTCAACCAGCATCATATTTGACAACAGGGATGCAATTGATTGAAATATTTGTCACTTTCTTCAACACTGGTTGTTTTTCAGTGATTTCTCAGTAAATTGTGTGAATCTTGATGAACCTGTATCTACCACCAATGTGTAGCCAAAGTTGTGATGTGGCCCGAGCTATAAGGTTTGTTGTAATATAATTCTATAACTATATTCTATACTTCTTTAAAATCATTCTGGTAATATATGTCACTGACACAAACATGTTTACTGCAACAATGACCACTAGATGGCGCTAGTCAATGGTGTTTTTATCCTTAACTAAAACAGTAGAGCATCCACCAAGGCCCCACAGTCGCCCCATGAAAGCACATTTAGAATTCACCAGATTTGCATCAGCACAATATTGCTCAATCGAAGAAAATGATGCAAAACATCCTTTCTCACAATATTTAAGGTGAAAATAAAATCCTGGATCAGCACCAAAAGTGAATGGGTTCTTCCCTGAACGACACCACATCCTCCCACCAAGTTTCGCAGTAATTCATTCGGTAGAACGTCTGTTTTCTTCCAAGACAGAATAACTGCGCAACAACATTTTAAAACAGTTTATTATTTAAATAAATATTTACATAACAGCTTCGTATAAATCAAATTTATTTTTCTTTTACACGACACGTCTGTCTAAAAAGCAACTGCTTAAACAAGAAGGAAAACAAAATAAGGGATGTATTACAATGATACTGTTAATCTGTGATAAGAGTCTGAACTTCATCTTAACCCATCGTGTCGATCATAAACCTGGGTGACATGTACCAGCACTAAAATACCATTTAAAGCCTGATTCTTCCATCATCTTCCATTATACTTTTTATTAGAGTATGCATAAATCTACATGATAATTTGATATACATATTTATTTGCTTTTACTAAGGAATAGGAGGATGATATTCTACACTAACTCAATAAAACACCAAATGCTGTTTAGAGGAGCATATGGCTAAAAAAAAAAAAAGAAAGGAAAGAAAGAAAAGAATGAATCAAAATCGTTAAGTCACACGGTTTTTCATTCAGGCACAAACAAAGCGATAGACGGCCTCGATGAAATTAAAAAACGTCACTCGTACAGTACAGGCTACAATGCCCTGCTAAATGTATGTGTACAGTATATGGCTCAGCTCAGAAACAGATCAGGCGAAGTGATCTAAGAAAATTGGAGCAGAAGGTTTATTTAATGCCCAAGCTACAGTTCTAACCCACAACTCTTCCACCAGATTGTTGAAAATGAGTCCCTCTGATTAAAATCACCTAGTTTTAGATGATTAGTTTGAAATGTTACAAGAAAACACGAGTGTGAACGTGAAGAGTGCGGTCGTGACCTTTAAAATGTATGGGTGTTTATAGTCGAGACAAAGGCAGCATCATTAAGTGTTGAACGTTAAAAAGAAAATCCTCCGTGCACAGATGACTCCAGGTGTAAAAACACATGACATAACAGAATGAAGAAAAATTATCTAAAACAACCGTTTATTTAATGCAGTCAAACGATGCGATGCTTCTTACGTCTCTCGGGGATGAAAGAAGAAGGAAGCAAACGATGAAATGATTTTTGTTTTCTATTGCTGTCAGATCATGCATGTAAACTCTTTTTAATAAAACCAATTGTTTGCTTAAAAATGTATAAAGAAAATACTTTTCTTTCAAAATACTATGCGGGGGGGGGGGGGGGGGGGAATTAAAGGGAGGATTTATAACATTTTTTAACAACATCGTGTTGTTTTCATCCTGAGATTTCCACCAATGTGTAGCCTCTCCAAGGAGCAATTTACAGTTTTTATTGTGTTTTTTTAATCGTTATGCAAATAAAGATGCCGTCAGACACCGTGCGCGCCTCAGTCAAATCCATTGTTACCTTTCCTGGAGACGGTCATACTGTGTCAGTTTTGGGTTTGGGCGAGTGTCGTCCACTCACAAAGTTATAAACCAAAAACTGAGAAGTGCCAAAATAATTTGTGGCAAAGAGTTTTCCATCAGGGGTGGGGTCGGAGAAAGCGATCTCATCTTTGCTCAGGTAGGAACCGAATATGAAGTTGTTCCTGCGCAGAAAAACAAAACAGGAAGCATTCGTTTTGTTTATCTTGTTTTCAGGTGATTTCAGATTAAAGTCTTTGCGGCGTGTGGTCTCACTGACCTCAGGCACTCCAGCATACGTGAAGCGACGCCCAAGCGTCTCATCATGTTGACCACCCAGATGCGGCTGATGCCACAGATCGCCGGCTCTGGCGTGGTGGAGCAACACCAAGCTCTCTGACGTTCGAACATCACCTTCTCTCCCTCTGAACCCTCCGGGACGGCCTCCTCGATCACCCGGAACCCCTGAAATCACAGACGCAAAGGATGCTCAGTTTTGAGTGATTCATCAGTTGGTCTTTGCCATAAGGGTTTGATAACGACATCTTAGGAATTTCTGCAAATGTTTAATATATATAGGCCGGAAATATTTAACTCCTTAATATTGGTTTCGGCATCAGCCTCCAAAAGTCCACACCATCAGGCTCTGGAACAAATATCTAAGTCTGTCCATTCCAGATGATTGGCGTGCTGACCATCATCAGTAAACATTAAAAGACATCCCAGGTGGGCCGTGTCTCACCTCTTGTATGTGCTCTGCTATGAGGCATCCAGTCACCTTCTTGTCATTGGAAATAAAGAGGAAGGTTTTGGTCTGAGAGGGGCACTTGGTCTCCACCTGCTGGAAGCCGAGGTCATTGTCCACCATCTCCCTGATCTCCTCGACCTGAGGAACAAACCGCTGCCGTTTAATGAGGAAATACGAAGCAGTTTCTATCCTATTTGTTTCACACACAAAATAATAAACTCAAGCTGGTGTACATGACATTTTATATAAGGAAAGACATCAGTTACATTTTTTTCTGTATATACCAGACATGTTTCTGCTGAGCTACATACATCCGCCCACAACATTGACAACCACATAAAAGGCTCCATTTTGTGAACAAACCTTCTTCAGGGCATATTTGGGATCGTCTGGCAGGACGAGAATGATCTTGCCGTCAGGATACTCTCCCAGAATCCTCTCTTTTTTCCATCCCTGAAAAATCAGATAAGAGAAACTGTTAAATGAAAATATCTTTATTGATCCGCTGAGGCATTCACATTCTGTTTCCGCATCATACACTAACTACCGGAGCGTTGTAAATAGTATTGCATACATACACCTAATACTGTAAATCTGTTTCATACGTTTTAATTTGTCTCAGTTTGTTCACTGATTTATTTTAAGTAGTCTCAGGCACTTCGCTTTGCCTGGAAAACACCAAGAAATAGACCCTGTCAGCTTTTGTTTTAATTTCTGGACGACACAGAGGAGGAAGTGAGTGTCTGCCTGCTGCTGGTTAGAAACAATACTTCATCTGGTCTTTGCAAACACTAACGATCTACATGCTCATATAAAGCAGCAAAGCTAAAGCAGATCACAAGTTGTTCCTCGAGATGCATGTGGAGACACATTTTAACTCCACATGTGAAATGATGTACGTGAAGGTGTCAAAATGCAGAATGGTGTGTTTGTGGTTACACTGGTGTTTAGGGCCAGATGAGTCAACACTAGACAACAGTAGACAAGACAGATAACAGACGTGTGATTGAAGGAAACTTGCTCTCACCACGTATTTGACAGCGCTGATGAACTGATTGTGGAAGAGTAAATGCTGAGATTCATCCTCGGGGTTGGAAGCCGAGTAGAGCATCCCACACACATTGCAGGCCACTGCTCCAAAATGCTTCTGTCCGGCATCCTGCCAGACAAGGAAACAACAGATCACTCATTGAATCTTATCACAATACATTCAAGAACACATCAAATTGTGACCAGTGCAAAGGGTGATCACTAGTTGGGTCCTGCAGGGTTTACGCTGCACTTGATGACAGTAGAAATGAATAAACCCACTTACAATCACAGTCTGGGTGCCATCTTTATCTGCCTCTTTCAGTTTCTTGACTTCTCTTTGCAGACAAGCATCAGAGAGAGGAGTCCCACCATCCTGTTGCTTCGCTCCTCTGCTGAGATACAAACACACATCACATTACTTCAAGCTTCTATTGCTGCAAGTAAAAATACAACACGTCCGATGATTTAAGAGAAATATTCTCACTCTTGACAAGGTTCTTCCGAAGTCTTCGCCAGTCGTCCTGGATGTTTCTTCCTTATTCTCTGGAGAAGGAACAACATCAGTGACAGAAGGAAAAGGCAACATTTTTTTTTACACATGGGTAAAATGTAGTACAAGCTTAACACATCAATCTTAATAATCCAGTGAGAACGGCTCAAATAATAAATACCTAGGGAACAAATAAGAACGTTTCACTAGAAGATAATCCCCACAGCTGAGTCAGTGCTGCCTTTAGCAATGAGACAACAACATAACACAAGTTGAAATAAATCATGTGGCCTTCAAATAAATACATACCCTCAGGCTTCTGCTCACACTGTTGTGTTCCATCAGACACTTTACGGCTCTCCTCAGAGGAGGAGGAGGTGGGAGTTGATGAAAGTGAAGCAGCTGTATCCTTTGTAAAAAAGAAGCGAGAGCTGGTACGTGACATCTCTACTGTACAGTATAATAACATGTGGTAATTGTGACACACTACAGCAGAATTGATCACTTACTTTGCATTTGCCATCTTCCGATGATTGTGGATTTGAGGTTTTCTGAGACGTCGAAGCAGCATCAGCCTTAGAAACATCAGGTTTGGTCTCAGACGTGGTCGGAACAGCAGGTTGAGACGTCGTCGAAGTTGACGGCTTTAACTGAGCTGCACTTCCACCAGCAGTGGACTTTAACTGGGTAGAGGCAGATAATACTACATTCGACTGTGGTGTCGTCGTGACAGGAGACTTTATCTGAGCTTTGGCGGAGGGAACAGCTTTTGATGAATCTGTTGTAGCTGCAGATGTGGCCTTTGACAGGGGGGTTCTGGCAGCAGCAGGTTTCGATTGTGGATTGGTGGAAGCGGCAGGTTTTAACTGAGATGTAGCTGCAACACTGGGCTTTGACTGACCTGAGATCTGTGCAGCGGGCGTGGTTTGAGCTTTGAGTTTTACCTGGTTGGCCGGTTGTGATGAAACTGTGGGCCTTGACTGAGCTGCATGTTTAGATTGAGCTGTGGGGTTTGACTGAAGGCCGGGTCGTGTTTGTTGTAAGAGCCTCAGTGCGGGGTTGGTCTTTGTCGGAGCTACTGGTAACGGGTCATCATCTAATTCAAAGTCATCAAAGGAATACTTGGGCCGGGGTCTGTATGGCTTGTACTCAACCTCAAGCTTGGATTTTTGGGAATTAAGTCCGTTGGGCATGGGAGGAGGTACGGCTGGGAGGCTCCTCTTCCCTGCAGATCTTGTCACTTTAGGGGCCGGCCCCGGAGCAGGAGTCCTATCAGAAGCTTGAGCCGTTCTTTGCCTTGTAACTCTACGGGTTTCAGTATTGGGAGTTTCAGCTTTAGAGGCCTCAGGTTTGGTAGGTTCAGTTTTAGTGGGCAGCAGTTTTGGACGTTTCTGCCTTAGCAGGTGCAGATTTGGGGGTTTCTGTCTTTGTGGGTTCTGTTTTGATGGGTTCGGCTTTAGGAGTCTCCACCTTGGGAACTTCTGCCTTGGGTGTAGCAGGTTTGCTAGTTGTGGCGGGACTTGTGGGAGCTGTTTTTGATGGACTGACTGCAGGTGGAGGGGTTGTGGTCACTGGACGCGTTGAAAATGGAGAGGTGGCAGACCGGGGTGCTTGCCAATCCATTTCTGAAAACATCTGGTTCGCTTGGTCAGACTTCAGTTTCTTGACTCGTGCCCAGGACATCTTTTCTCTCTGCAGTTCCACCTGTCTCAGTCTTTGATATCGCGTCAGCTTCTTTTTCTCATGGGCTTTCAGTGGTACGGATATTTGCGTGATGAAGAAACGTCTCTTCTGAGGCTCTGCTGCAGGCTTGGCCTCAGCTGAGTCAGGTGTTGAGGGCTGAGCTTCAGGTGCCTGTACAGCAGGGGTCGCTGAAGCTGAGCATCCTTCTGGTCCGGCTGGAGTTGCAACGTTAATTGTATTTGGGTCCTGCAGTCTTGACTGGTAGAGTTTCCTTCTTGGCGGCTTCAGCCTTAGCGGCTTCTACCCTGGCAGCTGCTGCCGCTGCAGCTAGTTTTTCCTCTTCAATCCTCTTCAGTAACAGGCTGTCTGTGGCGATGTCCTCTGCTATTTCGTGACACAGAGCTAAGAGGTTGAGCTGGTGTCTGTTTGCCGCTCTCTTCGATGCTGCAGCCTTTTGCTCGGCCAAAGCCGCCAGGACGAGCTTTGGTTCTGGCTTGTGTATTCATTTCTTGCTTCTTGGGTTTTTCTGCCTCCTGTGCTGTTTTATCCTCTTTGACCTTCTCACCAGCTGTGTTGTTTTGCTTTACGTTGGACCCGCTAACATCTTCTGTGTTTTTCTCATTAACCTTTTCATCGGTCTGTTTAGGAGGGACAGCCTGGGGCGTTGCCTGGGGGTTTTCTATTATTGTGATGTCACTGTCTTCCTCATTCTCTTCCTCCGCTACTACAATCTCACGGCCGATCTCTATATCCTCTAGAATCTGCACTTCTTGTAGAACCAAAGTACCATCAGCATTCTCTATTACTACAGCATTGCCGCCTTCATTAGTGCGTTGAGCCATGTCATTCTCGGTGGTATTAACGTCCATCAGGTCACATGATGGCTGCTGGGAAGGTTCAGAACTCTTGTCGTCGGTTTGCTGGGAATCGTTAAAAAGATTGTCCTCTTTACTCACTAATCCATCGTCTGGATTCAGCTCCTCTGAAAGCGAGGAGGTCAAACCTGATTCAGCCACCGCCTGGTTGACAATATCAAAGGGAATATGACTCTCTGGGATTGGCGCTAAGATCACATACTCCTCAGATGTACTATCCGGTGCCTCAGCTTCAGTGGCGGCTGTTCGTCGTTGTCACGGTGACGTCTTCAGCCTCCTCAAATCCGGCATCCTCCTGCACCTGGTCTGAAAATTGTGAGGCACTGATGCACTCTGAAAAGCCACTGTTTTGTGCTGCATCTTCTGACTGGCCATCTGGCGTGCTGATATCGTCACTTGAGCTTATCACTGCAACTTGTCTAACATCCACATCACTCTGCTCCAACTGTGCAATTAGAGAAGTTTCTGACGCACTCACGCTTTGTACTTCCATCTCCACTGCTGCTGCTGCTTGGCTGCCAAATACGCAAATTTGTTCTGTAACATTTTCCTCAGCTTCCGCTTGTGGGTCACAGATTTTGTTTTCTTCACTAGTCGATGCCTCTTCTATGATCTGCTGGCTCTCTGTGTTCTGTATATCCAGTAAAGAAACACCATGATGCCTCTCTGACGCTGTCGACAGTCTCTCTCTCGTCATTACTTTCTGGACTGCTGATGGGCTCGTACACGATCTGGTTTTCCTGAGCCTGAACCTCCGGCTGATTAAACGTCTTCATCTGCTCTTCTGATGCCTCAATTACAACATCAACGTCATGTGGCTGGTCACAAGCGAAAACGATTACTTCATTGCTTCCCGTTCCTTCGCCCTGTCCTTCAATAATACAGACTGTTTTGTCAGCCTTATCACAAGGAATTACTGCGGCCTCGCCTTTGGCCTCATTAATCATTTGCTTTCCCATTTCCTCTTGTAAGGCAGAATCTGCAGATTCTATTGATCCATTTATTACATCCATCTCTTTTTGGACTACTTTAGCACTAGACTCCTCTTTATTTTCCAAATTAGTCACAGGAGGGGGTTTCTGAATTGCGTTTGATAAGTCTGCAGAGTGTTCAGTGGCTTCCTGCAGCCTAGAGTCTTGCCTCTGTGCTATAGGTGCTGGAACAGAAATATCTTCAGGCTCTGCAGTCGTTTCCATATTCGTCTGTATTTCTGGAGCATTAACAGACTTAGACGTTATCTTGTCTTCGTTTTCTTTATTCCAACAACTTGCAGTCTCTTTCTGAACGACTGTGTCTGTGATTAATTCACTGACCTCCTGGTAGATAGGTCCTGGATCAGAAACCTCCTCTGGTGTCGCTGTTGTTTCTGTATTAATTTCCATTTGATTCTCAGCAGCACTAACACACAGGTTGATAACCTCTTCCTTGTTTTCCTCATGCTCAGCACAAGCAGCATCTTTTTGAAGTTCAGTGTCTGTGGTGAGTTCACTGACCTCCTGACCTCTCTGGTTTTGTGTCTGTGCTGCAGTTGTTGGATTAAATATCTCCTCTGGTGCAGCTGTTGTCTGCATTTCAGTTTCTTTCGGACCCTCAGTAGCACTGACATACGCTTCAATAACCTTGTTTTGGATTTTCACTACACTTGCTTTTGAATATCTTTAGACCTTGAATCCTTTCAGATGTGTCTCTTGCAGGTCCAGTCACTTCTTGGCTTTTCTGATTTTCAGTTTCCACTTCAGGTGCTGTAATTAAAATCTCGGAGGTTGAGGAAACCTGCGTTTCCATTTGGACTTGATTCTCCGGTTCAGTGGCACATTCTCCAGATATGTCAGTACCATGTTCACTGGCATCCTGAATCTTCTGGTCTTGAATTTCTACTGCAGGTGATGTGTTACAAATCTCTGATCTTGCAGTCGTCTCCATATCCACTTCATTTTGGCTTTTTGGAATTTCTCTTACCACTAAAGAAGCTGGGTTTAAAATCTCAGACGTTGATGTCGACTGTATTTCTGGTCTCATTTCATTCTCTGATGGAGCCACAGAGTCAAAGCTGATGTCATCCTCTTTAGTGACATTCTGATGCTTTTCAATCATCAGATGATCATGAACCTCTGTAGATTCATCTGTAGCATGTCCACTGACTTCCTGGCTTTTAATTTCCACTGCAGGTGATGTGTTAGATTTCTCCTCTGATGCTGAAATAGTTTTTTGTATTTCCTCTAAAGGGGCCGAGTCAGAAATCTCTGATGTCATCTGCATTTCAATTTCAATTTGACTCTCTGGTGCAGCTGCGGGTTGAAAGTTTGCCTGGTTTTCATTTTCAACAAACTGAGAACTTTCAACTTTTTGCTTCTCGTGAAATTCCTGATTCAATACTGTGGTGGGTTCACTGACCTCCTGACTTGGCTGGTTTTGTATTTGCAATGTAGATGCTGGGTTAGAAAGCTCCTCTGTCTGAATGTGCACTTCTGTTTGATTCTCTGGTGCAGCAACACATTCAGCATTAACCCTGTCGTCATCCTCTGAGCTCTGACTATTTGAAACTGGATGTAAATGTACTTTATCAGACATGTCTGTGGTGCGTTCACTCACCCCTGGGCTCTCCTGCCTTTTCACTTCCAGTGACGACGCTGGATTAGAAATCTCTGATGTTCTTACAGATTGCAATTCCATTTTGTTTTGACTCTCAGGTGTACTAGCCGAGCACTTGTCGTCTTCATTTGCCATTTTTTCAGTTATAATATCTCCATGAACCTCTGAAGCAAATTCGTTGCCTCTTGTGCTTTTCCTGATTTTGTATTTCCACTTTTCGGCCTTGTGTTTCCATTGTTTTCACTGGATTAGAAATCTCTTGCTCTGATGTCACCGAAGCCGATAAATCCATTTTGATTTGACACAGAGGTGCAGGGGCAAGCTCAAAGTGCATCTCCTTTCCTTTTTCCAGACTGGCAAGGTCCTTAACTTCAGCAGGTATTTCTGTAGCATGGTCATTAATGTTGTGGTGCTCCTGGTTTTGTGTAGCCACTCTCAGAGCTGAGTCAGACGCCCCCTCTGATGTTATTTTAGTCTGCATGTCCGTGTCTGTCTGACCTTCTGGGACTGTGACAGCTTCAGTGAACACCTCTCTTTGTTTTTGCTCACTCGCCGCCTCACAATCAGGTGTTGATATTTCCGTGCAGCTGTCACTCATCACGTCTGTCACGTCATGACTCAGCTGTACCTCAACAAAAGACCCAGGACCATCGACAGACTGAGTCGACGGGAGTTCAATTACTTTCCTATCACTTTCTTTAAGCTTGTCGTCGGACTTTCTCACAACTTTGTTCACACCATCACAAGAATTGGTAATTTTATCTGGCACTTGGTCCGGCAGGAGAACAGATTTCGATTCCTCCTTAAAAGTAACTTGAATTTTGACACTGAGATCTGTTTGACTCTCTGGATTATTATTTCCCACCAGGATCTCTTCTGGTGCAGAGCTTGAGTTTTCTGAATCCACACCTCTGTGCTCTGCGGAGACGCTGGCTGCTTCAATCACTTCCTTCATGTCATGCTCACCCTCCTCCATTTTAGAGCTGATATTCAGTCCTTCAGAAACTATCTTGGTGGTCTCCTTTATTTCAGTTTCCCCGCTCACATCTGTCAGACCTTCTGGTATGCAAGCCGAGTCTGTCTTTTCATTGGCCTGGTCTTCACCTTCACAGCTTGGATTCATCTCTCCAGTAACAGAAAAAAGTGTTTCCGCTGACAGTGCTACTAGTTCACCATCTACATCCTTTTTACTTTCAGTGGACTCAACAACAACCTTTTTCTCATTCTCCTCATTCGCCACAGACGTAATGCAAGATGCAGCTGGAGTAACAGAGTCCAATGCTTCTCTAGATGATGGTAGTGTTTCCTTATCTGTGAGCGTTTGGATTTCTACATTTTTCAATTCCTCACGTTTACTTCCTTCAACTTCACAGTCAGATTTGATACTTGCATTAGCATTACCTGATACATGGACCAAAGTTTCCTTGGACTCTGCTTGTGCCGCATTATCCAACTGCACTTGTCTCTCGGGTTCAACGGCAGCCTCTGCAGATTCTTTTGTCGCATTCTGATTATCCTCAGCCGTGCTTTGAGTATTTGGCAAATCTGAGTATCTACCGTAACTGTGGTCCATCTGTATAAGCACTGTAGGTGCGGATTGTAACTCCTGGCATGTTTCCTGTGGGTCAGAAGACGTCTCCTCAGCCTTGCGCTTCGCTTTGACTCGGTTTGAGTATTGTCTGACGCAGCGGGCCTTGTCGCCGTCGTCCCTCTCTTTAAAGA
This sequence comes from Verasper variegatus, assembly GCA_026259375.1. Taxonomy (NCBI): domain Eukaryota; kingdom Metazoa; phylum Chordata; class Actinopteri; order Pleuronectiformes; family Pleuronectidae; genus Verasper; species Verasper variegatus. The sequence continues at coordinate 14,423,466 of CM048056.1, forward strand.
GGTCGACCTTACTGCTGTCGCTACTCAGCTCCTCGTCTGAGTCCGTGGAGGCTGTTCGCTTCAGGGAGGCTTTGGAGTACTGCGAGGGAGCTTCTCCGCAGGAGGCACTTGTGGCGTTCAGAAGCTTGGCTTTTTTGACAGGCGGGTCAGAAATGGTTTTGCTGGGATCTTTCGAAGGGGAGCTCTGTTCTTCCTCTGAAGTAGACAGTTTTTTCTTAGTCCGAGGGGCTGCTGACTTTTCTAGCGTATTTCCCGTTTTAAGAGCTCTATTAATGGTGGCTGGTTCAACTTTGGATGGGAGAGCCTCCCCATCCTCATCCAACTTCCTCATCTTGGGCTGCGGTTCATGAGGAGCTGGTCCTCTCTTTGGGGCCGGCATTCTGTCAGGGAAAAAGAAACATTAGATAAAGTAAAGAAAACGCAATGAAAGCCAGAAAACAAAACAACATGCAGGGGTTATCTTAAATTGACTCTTCCTCACATTTCTGCAGTTTCTATTTCCTCTCGGGTGGAGAAACAAGATGTGATGCCACAAACCACAGCATTGTGCAAAAAGTACCCATGCATTTTAATATGATGAGCTGTGATCATTATCCAGATGCATCCCCAGCCCCCTGGTTTACCCACAGAGCAACATGGCAGGCTAACCCTAGACGTAAACAGTGATAAATCGTAGTTAAACTCGGAGGCCAGCGGGTCACACAATGTACGATCCACATTTACTCACTCATCCACCCTCTGTGTGAAGGCTCCCGCTGCTCCTCCGGCTCGGCACACGGGGCTGGTGTCGGTAGCGGCTTCGCACACGCACACAAACGGGGTTAGTTAAACTAGCCCGAGTGAAGCTAACGTGCTAGCCGAGCAGTGCACAGTGAAGGGGAAGCTAAAGCTAGCAGCAAGCCAACTCGCAACAAATGAGCGAACCGAGACTCGCGGCTCAACTCCGCGAAAACAGCGGCCAGACCAACCGAGCGGGCGGCTTCACACGAGCCCGGCTCCCACACTGACGACGGGGAGGAGATGGAGACACGAAGCCGTCCATGAAACTCACTTTAGGTGTTTCTTCTTTTTTTCTCCCTGTGAATAAAAATTAACTGTACTTCCGGAGGGAGACAGCGGATGTGACGTAGCAGCAGCGGCTCCAGCTCCAGACACTCAAAATCAACAATGTGGTTTTAGAAATAAGACCAGTCTGTTGGTTTGTCTTTCTTTCTTTCACTCTCTTCATTCCTTTCTCTCTCTCCCTCGCTCTCTTTCTTGTGATTTATTATCTCTCTCTTTTCTCTCATCCCTCTCTATATTTCTCTTTCTTTTGATTTTTCTCTCCTTCTCTTTCTTTTGTTAAATACTATGGACTAAAACTAAGTGGCGTAGAAGTCTCAGAAAGTAGAAGTACTTACGATTTGTGACTAATATTCTTACTTGTTCAATAATTCTTAGTTACAGTTTTTAGGTACATGTAATTTACTTTTTAGATACAAAATATATCAACAAATAAATTCACTAATATAACATTTATATTCTATATATTCATATCAAATTCTAGGACTTTGTACTAAAACTTTACTTGTATCAGGATACTTTTACACAAAAGGTATTATTACTAGGGTCCAGTTGTCTAAACTTCTGTTAAGATGAAAGTAGCAAACCCATCACACATTTAAAAAAGAAATGCATCTGTACACAGTATTTCCCCAAATCTCCAGTCTCTTGCTGGTTTCCAGCGTTTTTAATGAAATAATTCTCAATGTCGTCAACTTCTTGATGAACTAAAACACATTTTCTTGGATAAATATTAGGCTGTAGAATAAATTCTTTATGAGTCAGGACCGACTTTAACTGAGTTATGGGGAAACAAACATAATCACCAGACACAAACCAGACAGTTTTGTACGTGATTTTATTTTTCAGATGTTGCAGACTTTTCAATCACCAAATCACATTAGTGAAGCAGAACAAGTGCGGCACTTTACAGGTGTTAGTTTTAAATATACAGAGACAATCTGATATAACTGTTTAGCATTTTTGCAAGTGTACAGTTCAGTGGCTGAGGGAAAGTGATATTTATTGATCAAGACAGAGAAGGGAAAGCAACAGGGGGCAAGATTAAAGTGTCAATAATAACACTGGGAGTGCACAAATCCTCATTACTTTTTCATCTCAAGTATTCCACTTCCTGGCCCCCGCTTCTTCGCACTGCAGATGTTACAAAACTGGACGCCATGAATCTGAAACGGCAAGAGGAAGAAGATAGAGTACAAGAAAATATCCAGAGTTCAGTGAGTATGTGAGAGTAACTTCAGATAAAACAGCCACTTACTGTTCCTGGTGTTGGTAAACACTCTTTGTGAAACATGTGTCTGCAGTGAAACACCACCACGTTGAAGGGTTTGGCCATGTCTGAAATATAAGTGTGAAGCATGAATAAGCAACAAATAGCTTTAACTCCATTTACATACTTTAGATTCAGCAACGTAAACCACGTACCGGATGGTAATATAGTAGCGTGACATGATTCACAAATGTTCTCCTCTGAAAAAAGAAAAACCAGCAGCATCAGATTTATGAGACGAGTTCAAAATGATTTAAATCTCCATCACTTCTGATGAAACATCCACCCACCATCGACCCTGACTCCTCTCATCTGCGTTCTGTGCATCTTCTGCAGCAGCGAGAGCGAGTCGGCCACAAGGATCTTCTTACAACCTTCTCTCAGCATAATCTGGGAAACACAAACAAAGGCTCGTTAATACACAAAATCTGACAGTTGTTTCTTTCTATATATTTGATTGTGTAAATACATATTGTTGACCATTGAAATTGGTACAGTTTCTATTCGTTAAAATATCAATTTTTTTAATTTAGACTTTTTTTGCCTTCACCTGTGCAGAAAATAAACAAAAAGGAAAGTTTTCTCATCTACTAAGATTTTACTGATACTGTAACACATAATTAATTTGTTGTATGAATAATATACTAATGCAAGCCTCCACTGTTTCTTCGAGTACCTGTGACTAAAACTGGTTTAATTTTTGCAGGATAAGGATTAGAAGTTAAAACAAATGTAAGTCAATCTTTGATAAACAAGTCTCACCTGAAGATTGTAGTCCTGAAGGATTTTCACTAGTGAATCTCTGAGGTTGGGGATCTCCATGCCCTCCTTTATGCGATGGATGAGTAGGATGGGATCCACATGAGTACCGATGTTATTAAGGAGGCCAGTGATGAAAGCTAGAGAGAAAATAGAACACCGATGTAGATGAAGGACAGAATCAAACAGAAAAACTGTAGGAGGATAAGATAACCAAGTCAGTAAGAGACGTATCGTATCATACGTGGTTTGTCAATAGAGTAAGAGATGAGATCCTCCCACAGCTCTGCATCGTCCTGCTCTTTAGCGAAATCTATGGCTTTGTCCACGTCCTCCAGCTCCTCCATGATCATCTGCAGAGCTCGTCTGCAGTTCCCCATCCTGCCTGGGAGCGACATGCTCGATTAGTTTCCTTTGAACAAAACCTTTCAATTTAAGAAATGAAAGGAACACTAATTAAAACTTACTGAGCAGGAAGACGGTCTCTTCTACAAAGTTCCTCTCCTGACAGATCTCAAGAGCCTGAGAGAGAAAGACAGAAAAGAGGAGGAAACGTCATCCATGTGTGGCAGCTTGTAGGAACTTGGATGTGAAATAAGACGAGACAGAGAGTCGTACCTTTTCAAGAGGGCAGTGTGTGCTGTCTCTCAGGAAAGGTAAGAGATTCGGTCGGTCGTACTCTGCGTACAGGCCAATCTGCCGCTCGTGGTACCTTTGGCCTTTGTGGTGGTCGCGCTTGAATGATTTATGGAGATACTGTGGAGAAAAGATGAGTCAAAATCACTGTTGAATCAGTTTTGAATAAAATGTTTAGACCTGATGTGATTATATCTGAAGTTAAAACGTATCTTAACTCACCACATGCAGAAGCTCGGGCCTGTCTGCAAGTTCTTCGACCACCCTGTCTGTCTGTTAGCAGAAAATAAAATAACATTCAGTGTACTGTTCAATTTGATCACAATGTTCCTTAAATGATCAATGGCTGCACTTACTGATATCTTGTCTTCATTGTCTAGGAGCATGTCAACGGCTTTCTGGCAAAATAAATTCACAAAGAATATTTACATGACTGGAAACAGACCAGCACATTATACGTCATAGAGCAAGTCAGCAAAGACCAATTTTAAAATGGCAATAAAACCTGAAACTGGACATGTTTTCTGCCTTTTACCTCTTTATCAAAGTCCATGAGAAGTACTATCTTGTCTTCTATGGATGAGAACAGGTTGTGTTTGTGGATCAGCTGGTAAACGTCTTTGTGCCGCAGTCTCAGGTAGATTTCTAAGGCTCTGTCGTACCGCTGGTCGTACGTGTACCTGCAAAAGCATTCAAAAAAAGTCATGATTATAATAACAGAATGATAATCTTGTGTTTCACTCAGATTCTGTTCAGTTGGTTGAAGGATGCACACGTTGAGGTGACTCACAGTTCAGCCAGTGTGGTGAGCAAGGTGCTGTTGGTGGGATCCCTCTTCAGGTGATCTGTGACGGCCTGAACGATGGCCATGTTGTTGTAAAGCTCTCCGGGCCATTCCCGGATCAGTGTCGCAAAACCCTTCAGAGGACAGACATGGGAATGAGTTAGCGGACATTTGTCAACCCATGGAGGACACGACTATCAAAAGGACAAAGTACCTCATAATCAGTTCGGAGGAATTCGTGCAGGATCATCTCATAGATGGCTGGTCTGAGACGCAGATCTCCTCTGGGTAGATACTGACTGATGGCCTGAAGTGGGACAGAGGTACAATATGGAAACGAGACTGATAAAGGGAAAAATAGCTTTCTACTTAGAACTCATAACATTTCATAATCATATTGATCATGGCTATATTAACTTTAACTATAAACTGTAATAATCAATACATTTATTGAACTTTGACAAAGACCTTATCCTACCTTCAGTTGACCGATGGTTTTGAACCTATAAACTTCATTTTCCCACAATTCCATGTTTTTCCCAAGAACCTTTTGACACTTTCTACATAAAAACAAAACAAAACTCTGTTAGCAGAGGACATGCATCTTGCTGTAGTGTCACAAACCTCATCACCATACAACTTATTTAGCATCAACAACTAACAGTCCACCTCCAGAAGACGGAAAACAAACCTCGCAGCAGTGTCGTAGTCTCCTTTCTCCACTAAATGGTTTATGTAAGACATCCCGATTTTCTGAACGTCATGTCTCTTAATGTTCTTGAAGCTGATCTCCGCAGCCATCAGTGCCTCCTGTCACAGTTCAACCAGCGATAGGACACACAATTAAACTTTGACATTACAGACCGTAACCTTTGTGCAACATTGATAAAATTGACCAGGGCAGACCTCATATTTCTTCTTTTCAAGCAGCCAATCGATATGGTCGTCCTGGTCTCGCTCTTTGGCCACAACGATATCTTTGGGACTTATGATGTAGAAGAGCGACTCTCCCTCTGAATGCTCTGTTAATGAAAATACATTTATGTCTCGGCGTGCTGCACGTTTCAGCTGACATTTGATAGTCGATGCATAATGAAATCAGAGCACAGTAAAAGGCTGCGTGACATTTCTCTCAGGGCAGTTTTCATAGTCTCACCGAGGCGATAGTCTCTGCACTCGTTGTCTTGGAAGTTGCGCACTGTCAGCGCGTCTGAGGAGATCTCCTCACAGCTCTCAGGGAGAGGCTGGATGATGTCAAGACGAGGCCGGGCACGGAACTCTTCATCCTGCGCGCACAAACACACTCTTACACACTCTTTATGAGGTTCATCTCTGCAGTCTAATGTCAAGTAAAACTGTATTATACTGAAATAGCATGGACAGAGAGTAAGAAATGCCCTTTAATAAAATGTAATCCAGAACAACAACACGTTTTATTATGAATTTATAACTGAATTTACACATTTCAAACATTGTCCCAATTATTATGAGCCTAATAAAGATTGATTTTGAGGACTGGAACTTGCATTGGACTGAGCTAGAATGTAGAGATCTACCTAATAAAGTTACCCCTGAGTGTGTGTATATACATATATATACATATATATATATAAAACAAGTATCATCACCATCTGATCCGAGTTCTCCTTCACAAAGAACAGGGTGACCAGCTGATCTGCCAGAGGTGCCAGGCCACTGATGAAAAACTCTGTCTCGAATGCAGACACTGAAAGAACGAGTGACAGAGAATCCAATATATTATCATCTTATATAAAGTTGATTTAATCCATTTACAAGACAGAAGAAGAACCACAATTCAATCCTTCCAAAAAGAAGGATTATCTTACTGGCTATGATATGATGACTTGCTTTTATGCTCCATTTTTATTGCTACAAATTTCTATTATTTGAATATGATGAAGCACGTTTTAACTCCTGGAATAAAGTTTATCTAATAAGAGCTCCAGTGTATGTTATACCTATTTCCACATAGCGGCTGGGGAGATCTCTCATCTCAGTGGGATTTCGCTCTTTCACGACACAAATCTGTAGAAAAATGAGAAAATCACACTGAAATATCTGCTTCAGTTATAGAGCCTGTAATAATGATTCGGTAAATTAAAGCAGCAACAAAACAAACCTTGATGGACGTCCCCCAGCCAACAATAAGAGTGGTGTTGTCCTTCCAACACAGGCTGCACGGGTACATATCAGGCCTCAGACTCACGTTATCCCGCAGCACATTGGTGATGCGCTGTTTCGTGCCGATGTCATAGATTTTAACTCCCTGGGAGAAACAGACACATGAAACATGAACATTTCCAGATTCAGCGTTGTGCTATTTATCACAATCATGAGCACTTCACACTCACCACGTTGTTTGCCCAGGCAATGAGGTTGGCTCTCCACTGGATGTTAGTGATGGGGCCTTCGCCTTCATGCAGGAGCGACGTCTTCCAGCGATTCAACCAGTTCCTTTCATACAGAAGAAGCTTAAAAGGAAGGAATCAGGAAAATATTCAGCTTCACAGTTTTCATTTAAAAGGTAACAGCCAGTTAGGAGTGCTGTTGTTGTGTACGGCCTACAGAGGGCAGTAGATGAACAGGGTTTCACTCAGGAGGTGGGTGTCAGTAGCTGGAGCTTCCTTTTAGAATTAACTTTAACTGTGAGGAACTTTCTTGCAAATAAATAAGTAAGACCCTGATCTTAATCCTTATATTCAGATCTTAATTCCACTTCAGAGCACCTAGGCACAAGGAAAATAAAGATAAATTACTCATGAGTGAGAAGGTTTCACATTAGCTTCATATCCAGCGGTGGAGGAAGTCATTTTACAGATTCACATGGTCGACGTCATGAATGATTTCATACATCCTCCTCATTTGAATCCTAATGGTCACGGCTTCTTTAGGATACACACCATTTATTGCAGTCACAGTGGGTGGTGTAAAATAGAGAAATAAGTATTTAAACACAAATTCATTATGTTTTCACACCTCAGATCTACTTCATCAGCTGCAGTTTAACACTCAGGCCTTGTGGCGTGCATGATGTAGGAGGACAGAGCCCAGCATTTACAATCCCTGCATTGTCCTTGTGATTTAAAAAAAGTGCATAATATTACCAAGGAGGCCGAGAGAAGCTTGTAGAATCTCTTTAATTCAGCAGTTGGGCTATGTTAATAAACAGTTTGCTCTACAAAGAGATGATATGACAAAAGAACTGTGGAGACAAAATTGAATTTCCTTTGACAGGATGTGGCTCCCGTTGAGGCTTATTGATTTTCATCACAGGCACCTTGTGGAGGCCTTCACAACTTGGAACTGAGAGGAATCAGCGCCAATTGAAAGAAAATGGCAAAGTAACACTAACAATGGGGTTTCGTGAAAAAAGTTGTTTTTCCTCACCCCTGTTGTATAAATGTCAGTATACTGTATTCATGGTTGGTGGTGCAAATGGTGCTGTATCTGTGTAGTTTATAGTCCAGTAACATCATGTGGTTATAAGCAGCTGATTTACTTCCAACGGGGAAAAAAGACAAATCTAATGTCTAAAATTCTTTCCCCCTTTTTCGCTGTGACACACTTACCAGAGACAACTTTCAGGAGAGAGATCACTGTACGCGCCCAGAAATCCTAAGACTATGTAGCCTCTTGATAATGACATCTATTTGCTGTGCTTGTGGAGCATTGCCTTTCAAACTCTGTTGAGCGAACAGCACTTTATGAAAATAGGCAGCTCTCCCGAGAGCACTCCAGCAAAGAGACAGAAAAGTAAGAGCCTTTCACACCGGAGAAAGGCCTGCGTATTTCCTGCAGCCGAGCCAAAGTGAGAGAGCTTTGCAGGATTCGGTTTCACCCGGACACAATCACGATGAATTATTGTGGCAGGAATTGGCAAAAAAAATAAAAAATAAAATGTACGAGAAACTACACAGGTAGAAAATCCTACTCAGACGTACCTTGTTGCCTCCAGTGACAAACTGTTTATAGTTCGATCTGGTGAACTGAGGGTGTACAGCTACCACCTAGGAAACAAAACACAAGGGACAGATTAGACTGTCAGGAGCATTTTGATTTTTCTTTATGGTATACTAGGGCAATGCCCATTGTAAACCTGCCTGTTTGGAATTAGGCTCTTTGTTTGGTCTGTGGTAATGCAGGTTGTGGCTTTTCTTTCTGAAAATGTAAAAGTGACTTGCAGTAATTGAGCTGGGGCAAGTAAAGACCGGCTGCAGGAGTCAGTCCACAGATTGCTGTGATCGACAACGTCACTTACGTTGATGAGTCCTAGGGGTTGTTACTACAGTGCCCTGGTCACCAGTCTCTTCAAAGTTTATTAATATTGAACCTATAACTGGTCCAAATCACTCCAAATTTGACACTGCACTTCCTTGGGCCATTAACGATACACATGTCAACTGTGAAGCTGATAAAAATCAAGGTGTTTGGAGATATGTATTCAGCAAAAATACAGAGATTTCTGGAATCATTGGACAGATATAGGTAACACCAACAGTTACGGACTAAAACGTGTACGCTTTCAATACAACTTACTTTGATGGGACAGTCGAAGTTCTCGTGGAAGCCCTCTCTTGTATAGAGGCCGAACACTTGAACCTGAAAAGCAGACAACAAAAACGGCAAGCTAAGGTGAATAACTCAAAATCTCTCTTTTAATTGCTGCCTCTGCAACTATCTGAGGCCAGCGGGGGGAAACTGTTGTCAGAACAGACTTTGATTGGCTCCTTACTTCTCCGCTGGGTCACCAATTAGTGGACGAGTTGATACTTTGAACCCTGCAGGGTTTAGAAACAGGGGTCCTAATCTTGGACTTGACCACAGTAAACTCTAATGTACCATTAGAGTACGTGATACCTGCTATTTCTTTATCCAAGGCCCCAAAAAGAAGATTTTCTTTGAGTATGGGAATAATATAAAACTCAAATCCTATCTGCAATGCACCGATGATTGAGGATTAAGTTAGATTTCAAAGGATTAACAGCCAGGTGAATTGGTTGAGGGCAAACAATTGCTGTAGCATTGATTTTAATTGTCTGCTCCACTTTTAGTGCGACAAGATCTTGTTCTTGCCACCAGCACTGAAGTGTGCGTGTGCATATGTGTGTGTGTAGGGGGTTGATATCAGAGAGCATATCTTGACTGTGAAATCCATGAAGGATGGTGGTAATGATGAGAAGAGACAAGATAACAGCAAGGTGGAGAACATGGAGAGGGTATCCATAGACGGCTGATGGCTGACTGACAGCTCAACGCATCTGAGTGCAATCCTTTCCCCTACTCTTCAAAATTGGTACAAGCTTTTTATAAATTCGTGCATCATGAAAAAAAAATATGGGTTCATGAGTAGATATGGTGGAGATAAAACTCCAGGTTAATGCTGCGACTGCGAAGGAAGTGGCTTCTAAAAACTCACTAGCAAACACCTCATGTTCCACATCATTAGCATAAAGTTTGACGCTGATAAGGTGAGTTTTTATACGAATCTGGGGACGAATTATGGAAGATGAAAAACACTGATTGGTGATTCTTTGCTTAGGGGCCCAAGGATCAGTAACCAGCGGTGATGAGCGGAGAGATCTCACCTTCCCGTCCTCGGAGCAGATGCCCACATGCTCTCCACTGTCATCCAGACTGATCTGGTTGATCTTCACTGAACTCTGCAGAGACACAATATCATGGCATCTGTTTTTTTTTATTTGCAGAGAGGAAGGCAAATATCTTTGTGGCAGGCTGACATTTTACCCCACTAAATGAAATGCCAGTAAAAGTGAACGGCAAAAAAAGTTGTGCGTGTAATGGATGCACGGTCTCATATTTGTCAATGCACAGAGCATGGTATTAATACTAAGAAGGTTGTGAGTCCCTTTACTGCTGAGGCTTTTATATTTTAGACATGCATGAAACTACAGGGCTCTTTAGATAAAAGGATCAAATGGCATAAATTACAGTAAATGTTACTTAATAACCCTGAAACTCTGTGTCGACGAAAAGTGGGAAAGTTTCCTGAAGCATAGACTGTATAGAAAGATGGACGACATGACAGCTCCCCGAGAGTGAGGGCTGGTGGCTGGCTGCAGTTAGGTCATAAACACTGCCTCCTCCATGTTAGTAGATGGACACAAACAAATTAGGATCTTTTTGTTGTCTGTGATTACAGGTAGTTCTTAACACAATGTAAATTGGTTTTATTAGTTATTTGATGTTATAAAAACTGGATGAAACGTCTCGATTGACTGCTGACAGTGACTGGCGACTGGTCATTGCTACCATTGCTAGATGGCAGCGCTCGTAGTGGGAGGAAGTGGAGAAGCGTCCTCCATCTTTATATACAGTCTATGGTTTGATTTCTTAGGCTTGTTAAATCCTTGTTTCCTTTTCTCTGAGTGCTGACTAATTCATTGTGAAACTAAGCCACAAATCCATCAGCCAGGACTCAGCGGTGCCTCCTCTATTTGGTGAAATGGCTTCCTTGTTTCCTTCAGGATGATTGATAACTGGCAGTGGATTTCTTAGGTGAGTAGCACTTAAAATCAATGTGCTCAGCAGGAACATTAGTCAGAAGCACGAGTGCAGGTACAGTAATGTAAAACCCTTCCCTTGTTTTCAGCCAATGATGACTGAATTTAGATATGTATGTAAAAGAGTGGCACGAAATCAGATATGCAAGATGATGTCTGGTGAAAAATCTATCAAATGTATAACTGTGAAATTCTTCTCTTATTTCTATCATTAGAACCTAAAGAATATCACCATACTCACAATTTCAAACTTCTGAGTGACATTTCCTTGGATGTCCAGCAGGAAGACCTTTCCAAAATGTGTACCGAGGGCAAGAAACTGGAAAGGGATAAATATAATGTAAATTAAAGCAGGAGACACTTAAAACCAATTCAAGATGTAGGAGAAATCTTGAGCTGATGAAGGCTGCGGAGGAGGATAAAAAATATTTGCTGGAGCTGGAGCGACATGAGCCGAGTAGGGATTGGGAGGGCTTGGAGGCAAAACTGTGAAATTGCAGGGGGTGGAAAAGCCCTATTTATTAAAGCAGACAGTGTGAAATGGCATTTTTTCTTCAAATTAAAATGCTTAAACATAATAAATGCACTGTACATCTGACTTCTTCCCATGCAATGCAATCACTCCTCTGCTCTGCACAGTGCCATTATTTCTACTGCGCAGCAACTGGTTTCTGTGTTTTGTGCTTCAGCAGAAGTGTGTGTGCGTGCAAATGTGTGTGTACGTGTGTGTCCACTGGGACAAAAAAATTATAGAAACTGGGGGCTTTTGGCATTAGATTAAGTGTGTGTTCTTCCACCCCAGCCCCTGCCCCAATGCCCTCCTCCTAATCCCCCTCCCTTCTCGACCAGCATGTGGATGTGCAGCGAGCCCACCATGCTTCAGTGCAGTCTATAATGAAATGCTTATATTTACAGGCACAGCTGAGCATGTCAGACAGAGCCCCTGCAATCTCCCCAAATAAAATAACCAAAAATAAATAAATAAAGGGTTCAACCTTGTGAGGCGGAGCGACTTTTAAAAGGGATTTATCAGAATGGAATTGTTCAAATGAAATTCCGATTCAGACACTGAAAATATGAGGCAACATAAGGCAATCTGCGCTGTCGGTGGCTTAAAGGATGTGCGGCGTTTGCTGGTGGGGGGGGGGGGTGGCGGGGGCTGGTGTGACCACACAGGTAGTGGGACGACAGAGGGTACACAAGCGCAGCATTCCCAGGAAGAAAGACAGTCGAATCCCATTTAGACTCTCAGAGTAATGTCTCTCACTGTGGCACGGTTGCTGTTTTGAGGTTATAAAACAGGAAAAAAAAAAAACAGGGGGTGGGGGGGGGGGGGGGGGGGGGGGGGCAAATCCACAAAGTAAAAATAAATGAATGAAAATCAATATTGGTTAATAAAACATCAGGTGAGGAGGAGACATAACTGTGTATGACTGTTGCACAGCTCAGACGTGCATGTGTGCTGCCGGTGCCACTGACGATTAACCATCTCGCTCAGAGTGGCCCTCTTAAAAAGATCAGTGTTCAACAGTGGGAATAAAAAGAAGAAAGGACAACGGTGCCTGGTGTGTTTTGATGTACCTCCCCGAGAGGAAAAACAGGGGAAGGTGAGAAAAGAATGGGCTGCCTTCACAGATCCAACAGAGGGGATGAAAACCAACTGTGAAGAGGACATCTCTCAAATGTGCACATAAACAACATATTTCCTCTTAAAGTGGATGGACTTGAAACTGAAATGACCTTGCGGGTGGTGAATTATAACCCGTACCTTGTCGTGGACGGTCATACAGCTGGCTGCATCCTTTTGGAGGATTTCGGTCACCCCATTGGAGAGCCTCTCATACTTCAGCTTGGGCTCCTCCTCGCTGTCCTCCTCCTGTTTGAGAAAGTAGACTCCTCAGATGGGCTCTCACTGTATCATTTTCTTAAAGGTATTCATTACAGCAACAACAGTGTCCTCTCACAAAGGTTACGGCTCACAATGCTTTTTGAAAGCTGCAGACAGAAACCCCCCTGAAAGAGACAAAATGTCCACTTCAACTTATTTAAGTATTGAGCTGTGATGGAGGTGACATGACTTCATATGTTTCCTATATGGAACTTTCCTGAGCTAGTGGTGCGATAGAGTGATGTGGGTCCATGTTTAGTTTCGTTTGAATGAGAACGCACAAAGTATGATATTATTCATTGTATTTTCATATCTGCAAAAACAATAAATCGACCACGTTCTAAATATAACTTTTGTTTTTCTACAGAAAACTTCACGGGCAACTTAAACTCCATCATTAAAACAAACATGTTTATAAGATGAAGCAAAACAGTCAGAGCACAGGAAAAGTAATAATACAATTGTTATTATATGCAAAATCACACCAAATTATTTCAAATTAGTTAATGTTCAATGCAATTATTTGTGCTCCTCTGTACAACATAAAAAGAAGAGCATCAAATCTTAATAAGAATATTTCACAATTATTAAAATAAATGCCAAATAAATTTCAAATGATCACTGATTTTAGCTCTGCATCCCTTTACACACACACATTTTGCTTATACATCCATAATGTCCACGATCACTGCTGCAGCCTCCGTGAAACAAAGATTCTTCACCCAAAGAGATCAATCCTACATGTATGCTGACCTCTTCAAAGAAATTCATATCGAATGTGGGTTTATGCACACAGACAAATTTCCATCACCCTGCGTGGAATGCAGCACAAAGTAAATTTCATATTTTTCCATGAAAACAATTCATCTCGAGTGAAATACAGGAATCTGGTCCTTCCATAAAACAAACTTAAGCTTTTCTCCACTGTTACACCGTTTCCAGCGTGAGCCAACATTTGCGGCCAGTCACAGCCTGAATTTTACTCATAATTCAGTTTATAACCAATGCTGCACAGTCTGTGGCTGCCCAGAGGGTGCATCAACTCAAAACATTGTCTGCCATTATGTGCTACTGGGTGAGAGGTGGGGGGACAATAGCGTGGAAAAAATGTTATTTTCAAAAACAATCCTTTCCCACTCAACAACGCCATATCTAGGCTATTTCCTGTGTATTCTGCTTGTGAGATTTCTGATGCGAGGGCATTGTCACGGGTTTCAAAGGCGTATCAAACAACAAAAGACAAACTTCATCCCCTGGGAGAAACTACCAATTTTCAAACTTTTGCCATCTCTCTTTTGTAGCTCTGTCTTTTGTTTTGTCAACTACTGAGCTGGACTTTGTGTTGTTACCATATTTGCCATATTCTTTGCCTATTGGCATTCATGATGCGAAAAGGCTGAACCAAGCCATCCCTCAACATCAAGGATAACATTCTGCTTTCAAATACACACAAATACACAGAGCACCACTAGTCAGAGACTTGCATTTGGGATGAGAAAGGGGCATGTTCCCTTCATTATTAAGAAAATAATGTATCATGCTGTCATGCACTGGTGACAAGGTGGTTGATAAATTAAAGGAAAACCTGAATAAATGAGTGGACTGAATAATACCGATGCAAGTATGAGATTCGAGGGTCACTGGCTGGTTTGATTTGATGTCAATCACATCAAACAGTCACCTGATTTCAACCCTATTAGGAGATTTTAGAGAAATGCCTTATAGGTCAGTCAAATTTACTGACCAAGGTTGTCCATCAGGAATATATCGGTATGGCAATGAAGTGGGACTAATAAAAGATTATCTTGTATAATTTCTGGAACATAATGTTGAAAAGTAATTAATAAACGGTGAAATAAATACATTAATCTCAAACACGACAGAAAAACAAAAACACAGAGAATCATATCCACTACATGCATACGGTTATGTGACAGACAGTTTTTTAAATCATCTGAATAGAATTGGTCAGGTGTTTAATTCCTGACCAATGATTCTCCCAACTCTATTATTTCCTAATGTAAATCTGATTATTTTTGTTTTCAGGGTTGCAGTGAGGAAGAAAATGGACCATATGTCTGTTACTAGTATTGGTCAAGTGTCATTTGCTGTGTAGTTTGATTCACTGTACTCCAAAGGTAAACCCTGCATGGTTCAGTGGTTCTAAGATTAGGCATCGAAATACAACAAAGCAAAAACCCTCAACACTTGGCTTCTTGCTGTATTAGTTTATTACAGACAGTCTGGATAATAAGCAAAGTTAGGGAAGAGCATCCCTCTGTCTCTCAAGAGCCAAAAATGACACAAATCATCATCCTGCTCATTTCTTCTGTGAGGAGGAGAGTGTAGTGACAGAGGTCGTCATTGTTTCCATCTAGTAAGACAGACCAGGTAACAGCAGCACCAGTAAGAAGAACACTACAGTATACTGCAGTATATATTCCTCTGTTTGCAGCCACTCAGAGGACAAACACAATCCCCAAATCCCTGGTGCTTGTTTCTCTGTGAGTGTTTGTGTCCTTCAGAACTGTGCACAGACAGAAAACAGGGTGTAGAATATCTTTTTTTTTATTTACAGGCCTGGAATTTTATTTATTTTTTACTTTTTGCTCACCCTTAACTGTTTTGTTTGGTGCGGTGCAAGCGTCCGCTGCGGCCTGTCCCTGATATTCCATTCTACTTTCTGCTTCCTATAAAGACAAACTCCCCTTCCTGCCAGGATGATGTGTAAAGCTATATTTTATTTAGCCTACTTGTGGATCTCAGAAGCGCCAGCGTACTGAAACATTTCCAAAAGCTCAGTCATAATATTGATGGATCTGGGGGGGATATCTGTAATTTATGAGTGTTTGACACCTCTCAAAAACTGACAAAGATCCTTGCGGGATCCAGCTGGGTTGATAAAAGCTGGCTATGTATTACAGGCCTTTCAGCAGGCAGTGGGCTTTATTTGAGTTCAAACATCATCCATGCTTGACAGAACTAGTCACACCCCCTGACATCCAGAATATGTTGCCGTTGATGCATTTTTACATCGACATACTGGTGCAACTGCATGACATTTAAGGGTGCAATATTTCATGACTCCAAAAGAACCTCTTCTTCTTCCTCTTCTTTTTGCAGGACACAGACAGGGGAGCACAAACTGATTATTTCTTACCTCAGACTCATCTGTGAACTCCTCACTTGGTTTTCTGCCCTGAATTAAGACACATATTTGAATTAACGTTAAACAATTGAACACCTGACATTATTGATCAGGTTTTAACAGACGTCACAGTTGTGTTACACTTGGAAGTCGGTACATTTGAATTCAACTTTCACCCCAAACAAATGCAGTGAAGATGAGGCTGTGCTCCTCATCTTGATGGAGAACACAGACATCACCTTGATTTAAAGCCACAATAACAAGCGAGTCTGTGCTTCACACGCGATACAAACGATTGAGCTGTTAGAAAAGAGTCTGAATAAAACAACAACGCAACTGACACATCTCACAACTGGTCATGCTCATTCATTTTGCAGCAATTGGGCTATCAACATTTAGCATGCTAACGCTAGCATGCTGCTCTTACCTCCTCCACTTCCGCCATTGTTGTTTTGATCAAGAAGCGTCTTATCCGATGGGAAAGCGTTAAATATGTCCGTGCGCGTGTGTAAAGTGCATGTTGGGGGTCCGTTATAAAGTGTTTAGCTTCACTTCATGTTGAAAACATCCAATAAACAACAAAGCGAGGTTCGTAGTCGGAGCCTGCTCCCTGTCACAGGTTCGGTCACGTGACTGCATCAAAGCCGCGAGGCATTGTGGGCGTTGGAGTCTTTCCCGATGGAGGACGGTTGATTGGAACGATGGCGCTAACTCAGAACAGGTGAGGACCTTACACGTGTTTTCTACCTTTATATTTTAATTTGATTTAAAGTCTTCCTCCTCTTGAGTAAGTTTTTGTTCGGTTTTAACTTTCCCACAGTTTGTTTTTTCCACAGCTGTTCGTGTTTTAGACGTTTAAACGAGTCAAGACTTTGATTTGAAATGTTAGCTTGTTTCGTTTTGTTACTCTAAGCCACGACCCACGTCTTCACATCTCTTCTTCACACCAACGTTATTATAATAATATTAATAACTTTATTTGCAAAGTACCTTTTATATAAGAAATGCAAATTCACCAAAGTACATTTATCAGCTACAGTTACTTGTGCACTTAACTTTTACTGTATTTAACATATAAAAACATACAAGCAGGATATTGATGTTACTGGGACACATCATCAATAATAATACTGATTTTAATCATAATAAATAATATAATAAAACACTCACAGGGGTAAATGTGCTGCATAATGAGCAGTTTTACCCTTAATGCTTTAAATACAGTGAATCTTTGCTGGTAACATTATACTTAGACAATGAAGTGTTATTAAGGCTTGTGACAGTTTAACCATGAACTTTATTATAAATATAATCAAGAAGAAAACACAAACACAGAAATATATAGAACCTTTTAAACATGTAAACAAAAATGCACATATCCTCTGCATTGTTTATTCTGTAAAATAAAAGTTTTCTTATCTGTGAATATCGGTAAATATAATCACAGACACTGATATGTCTGTAAAAGGCTCATATTGGCTGATATTATTGTCCCCGGAGTATCTATACATTGTTATTAGAATTGCAGAATATGCAGAATTGCCTCTTAAAGAGTGTTAAATGTTATATTTATTTTATACTGTCGGGTTATACTGATGCATGAACAACCATGCAGCACTTTAATGTGGCAGCAGGTGGAATCGTTTTTGACAGGGCGTCATATTAGTTGAAACTGATCATGTTATGTCTGCAAAATCCACAAAGTTACTCGTGAAGCTGTCAGATAAATATTCACCTCTATTATGTAAAGTGGTAGACATGTAAAATAGTAGAAAGTGCAACTGCTATATGTGGAATTTCGGTCACAGCACCTGAGCAAACAAAACACCTCTGCATTTACTGATGAACAAATATAACATTGGTTAGTCGGGGGGAAAGATCAAAACCCTGAAATCCTTTTGGTTTATTTTTGTATTTCCAGACATTCCCAAACATGGAGGCCAATGAGTCCCTCTGATACTGGTGAACTCTCCCTGTCCCTCCTCGCTCTGCTGACAGCTGCTTGCCAGCGTCCAGATGAATGCCAAAGGTATGATTCGCCTCTTCTTTATTGAGATTGTCTCACACCCCCATCTTGCCTCATCCATCCTCAGGAGAATCCTAATGCACTGATACCAAGGGGGAATAATTTTTTTTTTTCTTTACAATCTACTTAGCAATGATTTATTGATTGTGGCTTCCACCCTCACAGAGAATTACGGATCCTTTTTGGGAAATCAGATTTTCACACCTTTCATGAATGTGTATGTGGCGCAGGTCTCCAGAGACGGCGTGAGGGGAAACTGACTTTGAGGAGCAGTGGTGTGTGAATCTCTGTGGTGTCACTCCTCTGCCAATGGTATGCCCAATGAATGGCACTGTGATTCTCCATTGCTCTCCCCGTTTCTCTCTATAGTTGTGCATTATTTATCTGTTGATAAATACATTGTGTGAGCTCGATGTTAATACGTTTTCATAATACGTTTTTCTTAAAACACACAGTTCGCTCCCTCTCATATCATAAGCATGCAGGAGACCCTCTGCGTTATAAGCATTTCATAGGAAAATAATAAAAACAACTTGCCCTCATAGGAGGAGTCAGATTAGTGCACTGAAAGCTTTGATGCTCCAGAATGTCAGCTCTGTGGATCGATCTAGCAAAAAACACATACACACACACACACACACACACACACACACACACACACACACACACACACACACACACACACACACACACACACCTGACCAATCAGAGGCGTCTATCTGTTGTGGACCTGCTGGGCACCGTGGTTTACAAGCTTCAAAGAGCTCCTTTTAATACACTGCTTTGATAGCACCCAGCCTTCACTGACCCACCGACCATCCATTGGGGAGCATTTTAGCTTCAGTGGAGTAGAGAGGGATAACTGTTGATCATATTAATGAGTGTGGAGAAAAAGAAATCACTTCCAAGTCTTTATACCACTGGCCTGCTACTCCTACAGAGGGTATGCAGAAGAGTTATGTTGTCTAATGATTTTACATATAAAATTATACAAACCCACTAAAATTCATCTGTAAAATGCAATAGGTTTGTGTTATTGTATTTGCAGAAAATATTTAATAGGAGAACACATTTCACACTTAATTTTGCATTAGTGAAATAGTCACTTAAATACATAGAAATCCTAAAATGAATTGATGGAGGAACAGTTTGGTTAGTAACCCTAAGGGGGAGACAAATCATCAGCTACTGTACTACGTTACCCACAATGGTCTTGGGATATTTTATTTCTTCTCACTCTAGCAATGGAAACAAATTTTCATCTGATATCAGACTTTCGCTTTTGTCAGTATCGCTGTCCTTGCATTGCTCAGGTCATTACAATTGCATTACAAGGATTACTAACCCACTGAGGTACCAGCAGAAAAACATGAGCTAATGACAGTATTCATTTATGAGTTTTAAGCTCCAGGTCACTTAGATCACTGATAATAGATTTAAAATAAAGCAGTCGTAGGTTGGTTGCAGAAGACAGATGATTTATGTCTTGGAATACTTGGAATAGTTGTTGTCTCATGAAGTCATGATAGCAGAAGCAAACATGTTTTGCCAGTAATACATGACATTAATGACAATAAGTCTTAAGAGTGTGGTCTGATGTTTATAAGATATTCAGGACTCTTTAGCGTAGATAATATATCTCAATCTGTTTTATTGTGGTTTAGGGGTACAGGTGTGCTGTGGAGGTCGCAGCATGCAATGGGCACAGGGCAGGGAACTTCCAGGACAAATGATCGGTAGCCCATCGGCTATTGTTTTATGACGTATAAGCCTCCGTGTAGACCGCGGATATCCAGACCAACACCCTATCTTCCATTGGCAGTACACTGTTTACAGTCCGAGTCGAACGTTTCTCCACTCAAACCACAAGCTGCCAGACTTTTTGTATGTGTTTATAGGTACATATTTGTTTCTTCTAATCTCTACAGCTATCTACATATGAATGCAGATTGCATTGCACATTGGTCAATGTTACCCACCTCTGCTGCTCTCCACATGATTTGTTGTAGAGATATGTTTTAAATATGTGTATTTTCACAATTAGCTTTCAAGTGTATTTCAATAGTACACAGACTTCCAAATATCTTAGTATGTTGTATGGATTTAGGGCAAAGCTACAGCATAGTAAATTATCTGCAATCCATGTTGAATTCTGCTTTAAATATCAGAGATTATTGTGAATAATGTAAAACTATTCCAACAATTATGATGAGTACTGATCATATTTTTCTTTGCAGAAGAGTCTTGAGTGTTGGAGTGGAGCGTGCCGGTTACAGGCTTGAAACCCCTCACCGTCGCAGTGGGACGGCTTTGGTAAGACCACTAGCTATTAGCATGGATATCTGATGACACTCGGGACTCTCTGCTAACCACTGATTCTCCTCCTGCCACCGGTGGTGTTTGGTGAACGGAGGGTGGATGGGGGGTGGAATCAAGTGCTTTTTCTTGTTTCTGCAACCTGTTCTCTAGAGCTGTGGACAGACTGAGTGAACAGAGAAGGAACAAGACAAATCTTCTTCCCTCATGTCTGCCCCCCACACACCCGTCATATTCACCAACTCACATTAGCGCTTTAATCAGGGGTCCGAGGCCGACTTTAAAAAGTGAAGATAATCCGTTTAACAGCCACTGCTTGGATCCAGTAATCTAATTTCTTATGGTAATTCTTAAAATACCCCCTTTTTATTGCAGATTTTTACAATAACATTACAGTTATCCCATTATGTGTAATTATATTACTGCATGAGTTTAAATTAATAAACACACCCAATTTTGGTGGCGTGATTGCAAATGGGCAAAGCCAGCTGTTTTGAAATGAAGTAATTAACAGCTGCGTGAGATGGTGAGAGATCTGTTGCCCCCTTATCCTCGAGCCTCAGAGGCCAGGGGAAGATTAGAGCTCTGATCTCATTCCCAGCACTTGTTTGGAGTCTGTCAGGAAGAGAAATGCCAGCATTAGAGAGGTACCGCCACACTCCTGATATGATGAAATAAGGAGAAAAGGGGAAAGCAAAAAAAAAGATGGAGGGATGGACAGAAAGGACGGTGCCCTCCTCTGAAGTGTCAGGAGCATGTTTATTCTATTTTTCATTGTAGCTGCTGGGGCAAAGATTCCCATTTTTCCTTTATTTTTACCCCCCCCCCCCCCCCCCCACCTCCAAACAAAAAAACCACCACTCTCATTTTTTATAGGTCTTGCAAACTCTCATGCCCCAGTGAAAATTACATTGTGAAACGGCAGAAATTTCAGGGTTGCCTGTGCTCTCCGCTGTCCCTCTGAGCTTTCAAACAGTCAACAGACTGTGAAGAATAAATAATAAAAAACTATTGATTATTTTTGATGACTGCAAGATTCAATTAGGTATTAATTTTGCCCTCCAGTGGACCTATCAAGCAACTCAAAGGAGAGGAGGCAGGCGGTGGGGGTGGACCCAAATGCATGCAGAGTGTGGCCAGGCTCAGACAGAGGGGAAAATGTGTTTACCTCGGCGGGCAGAGAGGTGCATTGATGCGCAGTGTCCCACATTTAAGTGCTCCACAAATGAAGCCCTGATGACTAGTGACATTGTTACCGGGGATATGAGTATTGACCAGCCAGCTCCCGTTTTTAACGACAGCTTAAACTATTTCTATTGATTAACATTTTCATAGATTATCATGTGTCATATCAAAGAAGGCTGATTCCTGTGATGAGCACATTAAAAAGGCCCCTCTGGGCAGGAACTCATCGACCACCCTGATAGAATCGCGTGTGTGGGTTTGTGTATATGTGGGGTATTGATGGTTGCAGGGGTAAGACACCCTCCTTTTTCCTCTCTGTGCCCATATGTGCTGGTCACCCGTCCTTTGCCGAGACATATTTAGGTTGGACTTGATTCATAAATAAGGAAGCGGGCCATGGTCCCTGCTGCTGCTGTGTCTGTGTCTCGGAGCCCGAGGTGGGGTGAACACTGTCTGAGGAGCTCTCCAGTCACAAGACACAAGGGGGAAGAGACAGAGGGAGGGAAAGAGAGATTGAACGTGTGTGAGACGGAGAGAGAGCGGGAGGGAGGAGGTGACATTTCCTGTACTTGTCCTAGGAAGCAACCTCAGGCTTGAACCTGTGGTGGCCATTCAGATACA
Organism: Verasper variegatus; assembly: GCA_026259375.1. Taxonomy (NCBI): domain Eukaryota; kingdom Metazoa; phylum Chordata; class Actinopteri; order Pleuronectiformes; family Pleuronectidae; genus Verasper; species Verasper variegatus. The sequence continues at coordinate 14,445,703 of CM048056.1, forward strand.
TGCAGGGTGAGGAGACTGCTTCTGGTTCAGTATAAAGCATGATGTACTAGCAGGTCTCTGCACTGTGGTGGTATGTTTTAGCTGCTGTTTGACTGACTTCGACATTTGGACTTTCTGAAAACTATTTTTTCTTCTCTTTCCTTCAGGAGCTTTCTTTAGGTAAGAGCAGATTTTCATTTGGCTTTTGAGAAACTTTCCGTTTAGTGTTGGAAAGAAAAAAAGAGCCTGTATACTGTATTTTATTCATTGTGTTTAAGTCATGGCTCTTCTTAGAGATAACACAATTCAACAAAAGCATTTAAACCTATAGTGTCATTTATAAAAACATGTATTCTTTGTATTTTAAACTTTTCTGAATTTATTTTCTTCAAGATGCTCAGACAGACGATTCTCTAATCACGTTATGTAGTTGCTGTTTTATTCTTGTTTCTAAGTGCGGAAAAAATGAAAATAATTGGGAGAAAAATTTGGGAACATCAATGACTTCATCTCTTGTTTAAATCAGGCCTTAAGTTCACGTTGCGTCACGCGCTGATGCAAGATGTCACCGCTAATCACATTTTGTGTCCCCAGCTATGTGAAAATTGATATAATCGCTGGTGTATATTCTTTGCTCATATCTCCCTTTTTAGATGTAGAATTAGATTGATTTGGTTTATTTAATCGACACGCAGCCCAGGACCTCTTTGTAGACCGCTGTCAGCTTAGTGTTTGCTGGAGACGAGGCACATGTCAGGTAGTAATGAGCCCTTGGAGATGGATGTATCACCGTTTTAGGACTACAGGGTATAATGGTGAAGCCACGCGATCTGTAACAGTTCTTCACCAGGCAGCAGCCGGCAGTATCGGCGGGGTAGCACCAGCCTCAGATAAAAGAGAGAGCAGGAGAGGGAGGGAGCAGGAGAGAGAGAGGGAGAGTGATGAGTGAGCGATAGAGAGGAGAAGCTGGGTGTAGAGAGGGAGAGAGAGAGAGAGAGAGAGAGAGTGAGTGGAGACACAGAGAAGGAGCCGGTGAGGGTGAGACGCCGAAGCAGATCTAACCAGCGGTGTTTTCTCTTTTTTTTTCTCCTCCCTTGTTTCCCACCTGGGCTCCCAGCTCCCTCCAGGATCCGATGATTACAGGGCAGCTGAGCAAGCCGCTGCTCTCCCTGCGCAGCAACATGAGCGCGGCAGAACTCCGGGCGGATGACAAAGCGGCCACCCCAGACAGCGAGCTGAACGACGAGCCCCTGCTCCTGCCCTCCGAGGCCACGGACAGAGAGGGCACTCCCAACAAGCTTTACGGTAAGTCGGCTTCCACCTTCCGTCCGTCCCCTGCTCCTTTGCAAAAGCTGCTTGATGTGGTCGGGCTCAGGCAGAAGCGAGGTGAAAGCTGAAGGCTTCCAGTGCTGGGACAGGTGTTAGCAGCATCAGACAACAAACTAAGTTTAAGTTCAGTGAGCAAGTTAGTGTCGGGCTCTTGTAGTTAGTGAAGAAATTGTAATTTTTGTATCTTAAGATGTTTTGTGCATCATCTTTTGTTTGTAGAGGACTGTCTCTGTCAGATAAAAGTGTAGATAACCAAACTGCAGAAATGTTCTTTAATGAAATTCTGTACATATTTATTGCACTGATTTAAATACCACTATTAATAAGTAGCAGTGCATCAAGTTGGTGTTGTCTTACTATGACTTTCCTTAAGATAAAATCTTTAAAAAAAGTTTACATTTTACGTGTCAGGATATTTTATATCAAACCCACCATCATTGCCTGACTTTTTTAAAAATAGAAATGGATAAATTGTTATATCTGCTATTTAAACATTGATACAATTAAAAGAAAACTATTGAGATAAATAACAACTCAATTCTCTGTGAAATTAAAACCTCAACTTGACAGCAAATAAATGTATCATCAGTACATCACATGTAATGTTATAGTTTCTAGATTAATGTTGAGTTTTCTGTTTTTATTTATTCACTTCATTCAATTATTTTTAATCTTTTGGTTTCTTCACTTGCAAATGATCTTCAAAATTAGCCAATTCTACATCAGCATGCCTCATTATCTTTGCACTTTATCTCATTAACTGAGTGTTCACACTCTATTTTGGTTGTGTCTATAGAGGAGTGTGTTTGCTTTTTCTTATCATGAGCTGCTTCAGTCATGGACTAATTGAATCACTGTGCCTGCTTATGAATCGATGAGCATAATGATATGAATTACCATTTAGCACATTTTCAAATTATTCACTGTAATGAGAAAGCTAATGTAGCCCTAAATCTCCTGTAGTCCCAGCTTGATTTCATTAGAGAGACTTTAAAATAATTTAATTAAGAAATAATTACAAACCGAATATATGTGTGGTTATATTATTAAATTGTAATGTCCAGTAACAGCAGATTTTAGAGATCAGTTATTTTAGAGAGATGGAAGATTTTAAGTGTAATATATATATTTTATTTCAAGGAAATTACATGCTCCCATCTTTCATTCCCATAGCAAATTATTTTAGTTTGGTTAATTTCAGTCAAAGGTTTGTTAGAGGAGTGTCCAGGACTGTATAAAGAAATGATGCACTTTACATATTTTCATAATTTTAACTTTTTGTTATATTATTTATTATTATATTATTTTTATATGGATGCAAAATGCGAAGTGAAAGAAATCCTTCTTACATGGCTTGAGATGTTGGTTTTGAATCATTTTTACAAACTATTGTTTCCTCTTGTGTAACAGTGTGCATGTGTGTATGTGTGTGTACATGCATGCTTCAGTGCATTTGTGTGTGAGAGATTTTGGCATGTAATTGATTTATTGCTGGCTATGGATTTCTACTACTACCAGTGCATATTTATCTTTTTTAAAATTATTTTAATAAGAGATGCTGATTGAATATCAGTATGTATGAATTTCTATCGGACCCTTTCAGTGCGTTTGTGTGTGTGTGCATGTATATATGTGTGTATTTCCTGGGAAGTGGCAGGGAGTATAGTATAATAGTGCCAATGAAAGAAAAAAGTGCCAATGGACTCAGCTTGCCAGGCATTTGCGAACAAAATAAAAAAAGAATTTGGAGGAGGGACAGCCAAACATTACTCTCAAACCTAATCAGCGAGAGTTCAGCTGTCTTTTAAATCCTTATTTAAAGAATAACTTGAAGCTAGAGGCTTCTAAACAAGGACTGGCTGCTGCAGGATTTGTCTCAAAAGCATTGCAATTTGGTTTAATAAGCATCAAGACTCTCCCTCTTTCTTCCTCTCTGATCAGTCTCTGACGACTCCCCTGCTTCTCTATTGATTGCATCTTGCTTCTTTTTCCCTTGTGCACGTTCACTTATATACGCTTTGACTATTTATTTATATTTGAAGAAATTTTACACCTTTTGATGATGAAGTAATTCATCATTTCTAAAACATATTTCTGTAACCATAAGGTAAAGCAGTTTTTCTGCCCATTTTCCACCTGCTGATGACTCTTGTCAGACTGCATGTGACTGGACAGAGCTGCTCCAGTGAAAGTTGTGAATTTTTTAGGGGATGGTTTCTCTTTGCCCGGTGGCACAGCCCACAGCGGTAGGTTTGGTTTGGGGAACCGTTGCCAAATGACCTGTCAGAAGAGAGAGAGGCAGGGACCCGTGAGGAGACATGGCACGGTCGTGTCTTCTGCTGGGAGAGATAGGGAGGAAGAGTGAGTGGGAGAAGGTTGTTTGAAGAAGAGGCTCTTAGCATCTTTTGGTACTTTTACCTGAAATTCTGAGAGAGTAGCGAAAACGTTATGGTGATGGTGACACGTAGTTTCGGGCGATCGTGACGGGTCTGTTTTGTTTTATATTTAGTTGAAGTTTGAGTAAAAGTTTAGGAGATTTTAACGCTTCTTAGTGGTGTTGATGGATTATATCACCCTCTTAGTCAGGTGTATGAAGCCTCTCCAAAACCAATTGAGTGTGAAAGATGTGGCCTGAAGGTAAAAGCTACAGTTTCCTGAAAAGCTGACATTTTGAAAACAATAAGAACTACTGCATACTAGGGTATTTAACCCTTTCAATAACAAGTAAACAATGATTTGATATTTTCAGTTAATTTCGATTATATTTGTGTTTTGCATAAAACTCTTGTTGTAGCAAGACAGATTGTTAGTTTTGCGATTTGATTTTATGAAAGTGAACGACCCTGAACTGAGCCTTTTAAACTAGGCCTTCGATTATTCAGTGGCTTTCTTTATGTGGTTCTGTACAAAGCAGAAGCCACAATATTAAGATTTTTCCTCTTTACATGCACGGCAGTGAAGGTTTGCATTTGATTCCTCAGATTCAGGAGCGTCTGCGTCGCATTTTGCAAATTCTCTCAGACAGAATGCTCCAATGTCATGATTGACAGACGCGCTTATCACAGAGTCACAGTTACAAGGACTGCAAATCATGTTCAGACTTAATTTGCTCCTGTAGAATTGAGTATTACGATGTCGTTATGAAAAAAACGTGTGCATGTGGTTGTGACTTGACACACAAGACGCATGAATACAGTGTGTTCATAACACAGCTGCTGGAAAGTCTTCTACTGACGACAACCTCCAGCCGAGGAGTTATAGACGTTATACAGCTGTATGGTGTCTTTATTTTGGGGGGGATTTTTTGACAACAGGTGTGATAAATCTACCATAGTGTATTATCTGGCAGTTGAAATCTATGTCTGACAATAAATGGTACCATTAGATGTGTCGTATACCGTCTGTGTTTTCATATTCAATGAACCCACAACAACTTTTTTGCAGGACTGAAGTATAATTTTAGCTTTAGTGCCTGAATGCCGTCTGCGAGTTGGTGCAAGTACGAGAAGAAGTCGGGAGACAATGACAGTAGCGGTCATGTTTGTCTACAGTAAACTGTCCACCTTCTACACCCATCACATGCTTACTGCAGTGGTGAAAGGGTCGTTCTCCTCCTAAAAGCTTGCCTGTGCAAATAGTCTTCCACTTCACCTAACAGGGGCTACAAGGCACCACAAACATCCTGCCGCCTTGTATTTATTCCAAGTAGAAGTGGACATTAGGTGGGAAAGCTGTGGTTAGTAGGGCAAGCAATTTTTTTTTCCAACGGACGAGATGGTGTTGGAAGCATACAGTTTCTGTCTTCTCTTCTCAAGCAAATCTCCCCCTTTCAGACATCAACAGACAAGATAATAAGACACTCAGAGCACAATTCCGTATTATATTCAGCAACCAAAGGCTCATCTCTTGTCAGTTTGCATTTACTCTTCCAAGGATGTGACGCTTCTATCATCATGCTGTCAAAGAGAGCCCGGCTGGAACGACAGGAGCACTCATTTCTTACACTTACTGTCTACATGAAATGGTCTGCACTTATACGGATCCTGCCAAAATGGTGGAACATTTTCAGAAAGGTCACCTAGAGACCCCCCCTCCCCAAAAGAGCAAAATGAATCTTTAATTGATTCCTGGTATTGGTGGTCATTCACAACGAGAAGTCCAACCTGAATGCACATGTGTTGCACGGCTGTAACTCATTTTCAGTTTTTTTACAAGCTTATTAGGCTTCACTTAGAATGAGATCATCCATTGGATTAGTAAAATGAATTAAAGTCCACATTTCACCGACATAGGACAGTGTTTACCATGACAAGTATTTAGACTTGTATCATTAGGAAACAAAACACAAAAACTTTTTTCTCTCTCTTTGTTAAGCTTCAAAGTTAAAGGGGAATTCAGGTATTTTTCTAGCTGGTCCCGATATTTAAAATGTGGGTGTGTGCATGAATGGTACTTTAAAAACGTTTGGAATCGTCTCCGCCGGGAGCCGGGGGAAACGGGTGTCCACTATGTTCACCAATAAAAGGCTTAAACTGTTATCCAGCAGCTTGGTTTACATTTTATGTTTACATAATCCAATTTGACTTTGATTGACCTGGTTGGATGCTATTCATGAAAATCATATAGTGATAATTATGATTATTGCCCAGCCTTAATTTCTCATATATTAACTACGTAATGTATACTCAATATTATTAATATATAGTGTGGGGAAGGGACAAAACTGATGCGTTTCGTGCAGAATTCTCTTTTGCACTTATGCACACGACACACAATGAGAAACACACACACATGGCTGGAGGCATGAGTTCTTATTATTTTTGTGTAATCAGCTTAGTGAGCTGGATACATGGTGGGACCGGCTGCTTGCTGATGCAAAGAGCCTCGTAATGTTGTGCGCTGAGGTTAAGTAATAAAGTGGCGCAAACCCAGTGCTGAATTGGCCTTGCTGAGTAAATAAGTAGGGGATAAAGGAGAGTGAGGGGAAACAGGTCTGTCCGCAGGAGGTGGATCTCATTATGGGGATTTCTGCTGGCTGAAAAAGCTTGAAAACCAGCTTAATGCATGCCTGTAAAGCAGGTGTAATACGCTGGCTAATGTGCCCACTGTGGCCCTGGCGACAGCAACACAAACAGAATCACCACTTGGCATGAAGGACAGGGAGGGAACATGAGGCAGACTTCTTATTTTCAACAGCAGCTTAAGGTCGTCAGGTTTCACACAAGCTTTGTTATGCAGAAATGACTTTGAGCAACAAGTTCAACTTCTATGTAGCTGTCAATGTCATTCTCCCGGTTGTTTTTATATGTAGAGTTAAAAAGATTATATTTGACTAGGACGTATTCCAAAGAAAAGCACATTACAAGTTGTGTAGGTAGACGGCTGTGGAGAAAATAGATTGAATTTCGATGTGCATTTACTTAAGTTATACACTTTCTTTAAGTTGGGAAATCATTTTCAGAAAAAAATGTGCATGTTGTGTAGTATGCGCTCCATAACCAATATCAATAAGCCTTTCATGTAGAGCTAACAAAGAGGCATCACATCTCCTGGCACAGACACGGTTGGTGTTGTTGAGATGTAATTGAAGCTGCTGGGGTCACATTTTCGGAATAGAAATTACATTCTTGTCTTTGACTTGTGTGGCGTGAACCAGAGATGCATCCCACAGCCCTTGTGTCCTTCACAAGCCTTTATTATTTATAACACTCGCTCTTTGAGCAATGACCAGTACTAATGCATAACCTTCTGTCCTTCTGGCTGATTCGCTTCCTTTGAAACCAAAGATTGAGGCAGGAGAAGTGGGTGTATGGTGGATGAGGCAGGGGTGTGGGCGGGCGAAAGGGGGGGTGCTAGTATAGGGCAGTGGAGATCCAGGCTATCGAGAAGTTATTATGTTTTTTTTCCCTTTATATCTGAGGATGTGGAATAACACTGTGATGCTTCTTTTCTCCAGAACAGAGTTATGGGCTTCAAAGCAATACTATTTCCTGACGTCCCTCCTTCCACTATTTGTCTGCTCCACCAGAATAATGTGCTGGGAGGGGAGGAGAGGGGGAGGACAGGGTGGTGTGTCTTTTAGCTACATGATGATTTGCTTGTTTCCACCTGTACCCACTCAGTTCTGTAAATATCAGCGCTACAGTGGCATACAGTAACTACTACAGGACTTTCTCCAGATAAGCTCATTTCTAGGTAAAGTCCGTTTAGCTCGGGTTCAGAGGAGGTGAGATATACTCTTGCACAGCCCGTATCACCTGATGTTATCCTATAGTGATTGAGCCTGTGCTGCGGCACTGCTGTGATCCATTGTTATTATACCTCCATGACAGAAGGAGCGGGTGAGGAGGAGGGGGGGGACGAGGAGGTTTCGAGGGGCAAGGGGTAGAAAGTGGGACATAGACAGCATTAGTGCCGGATAGCCTGGGGGGCCCAGGCTGATGTGTCAGGCATGACATGTGGGTGTCTAGCCCCCCACGCATGCACACTCACACATATACTGGAACATACACACTGTGTTCTGTGCTGCCCTCACACCCCACTGGCTACTTCTAAATGTCCTGCAGTTGACCAGATGCAAAGAAAGATGGACAGATATTTAAAAAGGATGCTGTTTTAGTTTGAAGATGCAGATATTGTAAATTTAATAAAAAATGACAGGAAATTGTGAAAAATGTTAAATTCACTTTTTTTTTTAAACAAGAAAAGCAGCAGATACTAACATTTTAGAGGCTTTATTATTATTATTGCTGGATAGATGACATAGTTGTCAAATGTTGTCATGTAATTTTCTATTAGAGGATATTGTGGAATTTGAACTTGTCCTTCTGTCTTTGCAATAGGTCTGCAAGTCATTATAGAATTTTCATTTTCTACGAATCTGCAGATGATTTCCTCAATTCATACTTTCATATTTTGCTTTATAAATGAAATATATACCTTCAAATTTCTTCTTTTGTGCTGAGTAACAGTCCAAATTCCCAATATTTGTACTTAATATAATATAAAACACAGAAAAGCTGAAAATCTAAAACATAAGTAGTTGTCGATATTTATATTTTCTTCAATTTCAATTGTTTTCAGCTCTAATCGTAACAGCTTTATGTTTATATAGAGGCAAAGTAGAGAGGTGTGCTCGAGGGAGAAAAAGGCCCTTCTTCAGCACAGGGTTGCAGGGTGCACGCAGCAGAATCCTATTTACAGCAAATATCATTTAAGAGCAGGAACAATAGTGAACCAAGCTCCTCCTAAAAGGCTTACAGCGCTCTAAAAGTAGTCCCAGCGCCCCCCTTCTCTGATGGCCATAAAAGGATGAAGAATAATTTGGATTATTATTTACCTCTTTCCACCCTGAGCTAATCAGGTTGACATTGCTTTGGGAGGATGCTCCGTAACAGATGTGCTCGTGTGCAAAGTGTCCCAAGTCCCCCGTGAGGATGCAACACAAAGCCCTTTTCTCTCCTCCTTTCCCTCCCTCCTCCTCCTCTTCACTTCTCCACCGTCCTCTCTCCATCACACCATCTCTCCTTCTTGACCTTTGAAATGAGCATTGCCTCTTCTCACCAATTTACCTCCCTCTGGTCCCTCTTGTGCTTCTGCCGCTTCCATCTCCACTCCAGCATCAAGGGAGCGACAGGTAAGAGCTGGAGCGGAGCACTCTCATGTCAGAGAGCCTTTTGGTGAAGACCTGTGGCCACGAGTGAGAGCATAAGTGTTGGAGCACAGGGCCCTTTACTGCTTTAAGCATTTTTTGCATGCAGATTATCCATCCACCCATTCACCAGAACCTGTTGGGACTTACTTGTGCAGTGTACTATTTTATGTTGTTTACATTTAAAGCCTTTCTGTGGAGACATCTATTACTCCGTGGCATCCATTTCCTCTCGGCTTGTCCTTCTTCTGTCCTTCTCTTCCTCTGCCCCTCTTAGCAATCACCTCAGAAACAGTCGGAGAAAGAACTGCTGAGGTGTAAAATCCTTTCTCTTCGGCACACTCCACGGCACCACCTTCTCTGTAATTCCTTAACTCTACAATTCCACTTTGTGCCAGAATAATGAATGACAGAGATCTTTTTCCCTCCCTTCCCTCTAAGGTCTACACCCCCGAGCAATGAGGAATCAGGCTTAATGTCGGAGGCCCAGAGAGATGATGGTGCCCTCTTCTCCCTCTTGCCCCCGCGCTGAGCTCTTAATTAAGGAAATGACAGCTCTCCGAGCAGCAGCAGTCAGCCATAATGTAGCTAATAGTGTTACGGGCGGCCACTCAAAAGTCGGTCTCTGGCGATTTTCTATCCCCACAAACACTATTGACCTATTCCTAGCAGCTTCTCCACCCCAGCCTCTAAACAGAGTATTACTTCCCCGTGGGTCCAGAGGGAGCCATCTAACTAAGAGCACCTGGAGTTATTGGCAGCAGATTATGCCCTGTGTTATTGTTGAGGGCTTTGGTGGGAGTAATGAAACACTGAGCTAAATCACTGGTGATTTTGACTCTCTTGCATTCTACAAGGAGTTAAGTAAATCACTATAAACCCCACACTGTATATGATAGGCTGCACACTGTGTGGACTTTATTCCAGGCTTCTTTAGATGGAGAAATGAAAGTTAGATCATCTGTCGCACTACGGGTTTGCCTCTCGCAGCTCTTTCTGCAATGCCACATAAACTTTACAAGTGGTATCAACAAAATCAATGGTCAAACAATCTGGGACAGTTGGTTGTGTATTGATGGAATTAAAGCGTCTGTATGATGTGGATTTTTGTTTATCTGGGTCTATTCTGTTTTGCTCCAGCAGCGTACACAACCCTGTCCAGCATCAACACTCTTTATCAGCTGCAAAACACAACGCAGAATCTGTGATGAAAATAATATTGTTTAGCACGGTTTTGCACTGCAATTACCACAACTGTGATAAATCCACTCAGAATGAAGAATAAGAATATAATGAACTCATGATCTTCACGTTAGTTAAACATAAAATTATTTTACAATGGATTACGTTTCAGCGGCAAAATGATTGACAACATCTCAATGGCAAACACATGCACTCAGCCAGACATTTTCAAAAGGACCATTATGAAAATGGGGGGGGGGGGGGGGGTGTTGGCTGTTCATTCTGAAACAGCTGAATCGTTGCCAGGCCTCTCTCGCACATCTGACAACTTACATAATGCATTTCCACTAAAATAGCTTAAGTGTTAAAGCTTCTTTTATGGGCAAAAATTGATTCATAAATGCATTGAGGCGAAAGCTAACATGAACACAAAGCTTTCAATAACACCCATTTTTTTCAGACTGTCAATGTAAGAAGCGGTTGCATTAGACAAGGTGGCATGCTGATTGCTTTATGAAATCCAGGCTAATTGTTTTGTGGTGCAGTCCTTGGGGCACCCTGCATTAAGACAGGCCGAATGAAGTCAAATAAATATAGCTCTTTGCCCCCCCCCCCCCCTCCCTGCTTCGATAAACACACACACACAAAGCGCAGAGAGGCCCTCTCAGCCTTGTGTGGCATTGAAAGTCGCTCTCCAGTGGCCACTTTGTTGATCAATGAAAGAGAATTTATATAGTGGTGGATATTGGCAATATTTCCGTGACATAAGTCACTTTGAATTGCACCCTGTGCCCTGTGATTCATATGATTACTTCACTTACATTGACAATTATTTCCACTGTCAGTATTCATGTCGCCGTCAGCAGGAGTTGGACTCGAGACGTGTTTGATTTAATTAAACTGATCATCTTTCTTTAAGTCAGGGCCGTGAAAACGTACTAAATGTGTGTACGTCTTTAGGGCTAAAGAGTGGTTTTGTTATTCCGAGTGGATATGTGATTTCAGGACACTAGTGTTGTTAGAAAAGCAATTCGATTGCTCAGAAATTCAAAAAAATTAGATAAAGCCCGAACGTCCTTGATAAATGTAAAGCTATGTTGAATGTGCGTCGCCTGTTCTTTCATCCATTTGGCCCGTGCTTTCATCTCTCCTCACATCAATACGTCCATTCATTCCATTTTATTCATCGTGTGACGATATATAATCACGGCATCAAAGGGGTTTCTTCTTACTAAAGGTCCGATCGAGATATTTTATTTCCCCCCCCCCGTGTACAGTGCTAATATTCATCTTTAAATCCACTTAAGAGTCATTCACATTAGATAGGTAGATTTTCAAAGAAAGGGAAAGCAAAACATGTACAAAGACTTGAAGTAATAAAAAAAAGAATTGAAGATTTACTCCCTGGGCATTTCCCCTGTCAGCCATTTAATTTAGTTAAAGAAATTACACAAATCCTTTGGGTGAAGATGTGCATGTGTATTTATTTATTATTGATTTTCCCCCCTGCGATAAACGTGTTAACGTTACAGATATTTGCAAGGGGGATGAAGCTTTCTAAGTTATTGTGAAATGCTGCAATAAAAAGCATCAAGGAATCGTTATTCAGTAAGTCTCCCCACAGTGTTGATCAGATAAAATACATTATTCACGACCAATATCTTAACTACAGTCATGAGCCATACTGTTTGAAGCTGTGGAGTCTTTCACTGTAGTTCAGAATCTTAAATTAGCTAATTGGCTTTGTCATGATGATAATTGGATAATCCACTGTCATAAAAGTAGCTCAGTGGCCCTTCTGCCTTTTATTATTATTATCAGTGTTGCAGCTGCATTAATTTGAGATGGATGAAAAGTTTGTGGATGCTACAACTGAAAATCTGGAGGAGAGATATTAATTTGATAAAGATTAAAGTGAGAATTATCTGATTAGAGATAATACCTCTAATGAAATCCGGTAAAATAATGTGTGGCCTCATAAATAAATGTGAAATTATACAGTAGATTATAATGCTATTGTACTTTATCTGTAGCTTTATATATCGACTCAGCCGCTGTGTCTTCCCTGTATGTTCAGCTTGATCTTAATTCCACAAACTGAGTGCACAGGGTGGGGCTGTGCACTGCGTGATCCATAATGGGTGAAATAATTGGTGAAAAGAGACTGGCTTGTCAAAATATTCATTGCGTTGCACGGCTGATAAGCGAGAGGATGTGGACCTTCATCCAGAAGCAGGGCCAGCCAGCCAGAGGTAGAAACCAGCTAGAAAAGCAGGCTCCCCCTTGGGCTTTCACATCAACCATCAAATGCTTGAGGTTCATTTGTTAGGTCATGCCATTCACCAATTATTTGGATTTTATGTAAAGATGAAATGATTTTACTTGGCGGAGGCGAGTTTAAAATGTAATGCATAAATATACTTGACAGGCAATGAGATCTTGCCGGCGAGGGCTACTCAATAGTGCGTTTTGTATGAAGCTTTTATAAAAGGGCTAGAAAACCACTGCCTGCCTTGTATGTTTAACTAAGAGGAGGAGAAAAAAAACCTATTCAACTGTGAATAAATTGACATCTATTCCTAATTTAAAAGCTGTGATATTCCATTTAAGAAAATTGATCTCCTAGTTGAAAAGTGATTACATCTTTTAAATTTATTGCCAACATTGTGTAGTAGAGGTTGTGTGGCCTTTTAACACTTTTCCACGTGGTTGGCTTTACCTCCTCTTCAAAATCCTCTTTATTCAAGGTAAAAGCTGTTTCATGAAGGAGACAGTACATTTAAAAAGATGTTTATTCAGCTCTTTGTGAGAGGTTTGTATCACACATAAAAAGCAGCCTTGTGCTCATTCCATTACAGATCTGGCACCTCACCTTTTTGTAAAATGATCATAGTGATGTTTTTGAAATAAGTTGATTTTACAGTGTATTGCCTGTAAATTGGCTGAGTGACTAAAATTGACTTAGAGTCATCTCCAGTTGAACCAGGCGTTTAAAGCCTAAAGAAGAAATAGAAGCATTGAAGAAGTGTTTTTGGAGGTAACAGGAAAAAAAACCTGATTCACCACATTTTCTGCAGTTCCTCAGTTCTATGATATATCTGTATATTTACTCAAGGTGACACTGATTCAGCAAAATGTTAATATTAATGAAAATAATTGAACTCCTAAAGCCTCTGTTGATATATTTGTGACTAAATCAAATTTAAAAAAAACAAACGCACTGATCCAGTTCACTTCAATAGGACTGTGTGGATGTTGTTTGTCCAGATTTAATTCCAATGGCTTTGCAACACAAGCGATCCACCCACTGATCTGATTGGTTCATGGAGGTGCATTGCATGACTTTGCTCTCGTAGCCAGTCCGGGCGCGGGAGCGGGTGCATGTTAGTGCAGGTGAGTCATCTTTTCATCGCAGTGCTGTTAAACCGGAAAACACGTGCTAGCCATGCTAACTAGCAGATAGGCGCCAAGGTTGCAGGAGCGAGCGCAGCCACGAAATACGATTAACAGTAACACAAACTGCGTCAGATCCATTTCACATATTCTGAAACATGCAACCATTACAACATTGTTTCAACTCTTCGTTTTTGATTTACTAAGATTCATGTGTTCTACCTACAAATAAGCAGAAAATAATAGTCCATCTTTTAAGAAATCCTTAGTCTATTTTAGTCAAAGATTAATTTTTTTCTTTTGCACAGTGAGTTTGGTAAAAGACACCCTTGCTGCAAGATTGACTAGTCTTTGCACTGCACAAGTCTTTGTGTCAACATTGAGACATCATGCGACCTCGATATCATCAGGGTCACAGGGTGAGGGTCAAAACAGGCTCTCGGACCTTTTAGAGCAGCCCAGACTCGGTGCACTGCCGAGAGATTTGGTGAGATGATATCCAAGCGTTGGTGTCCTTTATTTTCCCTGCAGCCATCAGCAAGCTTATTATCATGTCCCTGTCTGCTTTGCTCCACTCTGCCCTCATAGCAAACAGGTCTAATTGTGTCTCGTAGCTGCGGGCTCAGAACAGAGGGGGGTAGGAGTGGGTTTAGATGAGTGATACTCAGTGATGTAAATGGCTGAATAATATGGCCCCAGCGTTTGTGGTGGAGCTCTGTCTCTCAGCAGTAATCTAAGCCATCAGGGACACGCCAGTATGCATCATCTCCCATCAATGAGCCTCTCCACTGGTTGGTAATTTGTTCAGTTCTGCAGCGGTTATTGATAAAACACTTAAATACAAATTCCCCTCCTTTCCCAACTGCCCCTCTCAACCGCGTACAGCACTTTATTGTAATATCACAGCACGGACGGTGTTGTGTGTTTATTTACTTATACCGGCTGTGTTGATATAAGGTCTAATCTTTTTCTTCTCCTTCTCTTTCTGCTTTTCTACGTGGATCTCTGTCGCTCTCTCAGGAGCTCGTGACGGCTCGGTCCAGTCTGATGCTAGCAGCAGTCCGTCAGAGCAGAGTCAGCTGGGCCAGTCTCATCCAGGATACCCACTGGGTCCACAGGTGAGGGAGAAGATAAACTGAAGCCGAACTTTACACACTATACTGTATGACCAATGCTAATGTTTTATTAAGAGACACACATGGTTAACAATTGCTCAGCTCGTCCAGTAATCAATGTTTGCACGAATAGTGATACTTTTACTCAAGTATTTACTCAAGTACTCAAGATAATTGGCATAATAAGATGATAAATAATTCTCTAAGTAGCATCAGGAATGTACTGTCAAGATATATAGTCAAATTAAAAAAAAGCCCTGCACACAAATAAAAAAGCCTCTTCAATTACATAAAATGATATTTATTATCACCACTGCAGTTCAACAGTTTGAAATCCTATTTAAAGCTCTTCCAAAATTGTAGGTTCTCTATTATCAAAGTACCATTAATGAAGGAGAGATGGAATATGTGTTAGGCAACTGGTTCTGGGTTTTGTTCTCTAAGGTTAAAATTATACTCTCTCTCTCTCTCTGGAACCTAACTGACGTCAATCTGTTGTAGCAACAGAGAACTTAAGCCCGCTCCTTCGTGTCTCAACCTTTTTTAATAGATTTCTCACCCCTGACAATGTCTTCACGAGCCATACAACTCTTTTTCCTCACATGATGATCATTGCTGCACTCGATACATGGAAAAAAGCTCATGTGCAGTCAGAGTAATTCAAAAGAGTGATGGCCAACTCAGATCTCTTAATCGTGGTACGTTTAGTCTGAAAGAAAGATTTTGGTGTTTGCATGAATTTAAATAATAATCTCCCTGTGTCACTCTGCTTCAAATCAAATTACTTCTGTATATTGAACCACAGTGAGTGAAACATAACATGTAACACCTTCACTAAAGGCTACAGCCACAATCCTTTGCAGCTAAAAAGTGAAATTATAACATCATTCAACATCACACATCATCTTCAGATGTAATTGAGTTGTGGCACTAATGAGACGACAATGCAGGCCTTGTCATAACAAGCAGAGGAGCAAAGAGCCCGAGCCTGCAGCTCCGTTAATAGCTCAATCAGGCATTGTCCTATCTGATTGGATTTATTGGCCTGGTGGCTCGCCGATGTTTAATGAACATCTATCTCATTAGTGCTGCTCAATGTCAGCTCTCAACACACTCACACACACGCACATACATGCACGCACACACACACACGGTGTCAGGTTCCCTCCATCCTTTTTAATAAGGCCATTCTCCCTGCACATAGTGTTACTCAATGACAGTCAATCCTCATCTGGATAAACGAAAGAGGAAACATGAGAGGGAAGCTCTTCACTTCTATTGGGTCGGTTTGCAGCGTGAGAAATCCCCAGTGAAAGAGTCAATCTGCTAGCAAGTGGAGATAAAGAATGAGCTTAATTAAAAGCACTTCTCTGATTACATATACCCTGGCTTGTCAAAGCCACTGTTTTGGTAACAGATAAGAAATAAAAACAGAGGGGAAAGCATCTCGCGCAGGCAACAGTCAGAGTCTGAGCCTCAGCAGGCGGCTCTCAACAGTCACCATCTAATATATTAATGCTGTCAGTACAGTCTCTGTGAAGCTAACACTTTTCAGAAACAAAGGCGCTCCGCATGCCATACCCAATTCTCTTGTTCCAGGATCAATATGTTTTGATAGATTCTCGCTCTGGAGCCGGATATTGTTCGAACAACCATTATCCAATGGTAGTTTACCCAACATGAATCCACCTTCCTTCTGTTTCCCACTTGCAGTTAGGATGACAAAAGTCTGCTATCTGGGTGATTATGGGCAATTTCTCAGTGCCAGAGCTGCCAAGCAGATAGAATATCCTATTCTCCCCTGATGGGCAGAGAGGCTGGGTACCACATCCAGTCCTGAATGGGGCCGTTTCCCATCCAGAGCCCAACACACACCCAGTTTTTTGTGTCTGTGTGGCCCCTAGGAGACCACTTCTCAACACTCAGCTGTCAGGCCTGCCAAGCACTGTACAGCAGCTTTCCAACAGCACCTATGGAGAGGAGGAGTGAGAGCATCAGGCGAAAAGGCAGAAGGGGAACAGCTTGTAAATCTAGATGAGGGATGCTGGCGATTCTTGGAGTGAACGCTGGTTGTGTGGCTGCAGAGTTGAGTTAATTATGTTCACGCTAAATTTATTCTAATCTCTGATTTTGATATCTGCATGTACAGTGTTTTCTCCTCAGATAGAGATTATAATCACTCTAAAACTGGCACAACAAAAAGCCTAAAGACCAAGAGCTTGGGCATGCTTTTAAAAAAAAAAATCTCCAAAGAGCTTCTCCAAAGCTGCCTGTAATGATAAATAAATCAGGGCTACATCTGATAATTGTGGAATTGTCTTTTTAATGTTATTCCCTTCCATGTGAGACAGCCTTTGCTGTCAAGCTTGGCAATCTCATTTTGTTTGGCTCAGAGATGAAATGTTCAAAGAGTGTCTTTGATTATACACTGTTTCGATTCAAGATAAAATTTAGTTTAAAACACAAGCATTAAACATATGACACTTGTAGCCAACAAACACGTCGCTTTTGTTATTGTCCTTTGAGGATTCTTTGAGCCCCCAAATTATTAATTCATTTTTTTAAAAATTTATGCCAAATGTCCTTTTGAATGCTCTCAGAAGCATCAGATAGTGTCATTGGTTATGCACTGTTGTCGTGTATCAAAGCAAATGTTGAGAGTGATGAATTCTATACAATGTGTGTGATTGCTCCTGCCACCAACAGTCAACTCTCTGTGCTTCCTTTATTCCTTTAACAGCTGAGAAACACAAACAGGTATTCAGTCGTCTTTCAGTGCAGATATTTCTCCCTGAGATCTCTCCGTGCTTCGTGGCTTTAAACCCATGTGACCTCGTACCTCTTAAACTGTGATCGCATGTGTGTCGGAGTGGGTGCAGGCGTTCTGCACCATGCAGGGTTATCACAGTGACACGCCTGTCACCTAGGAGCACCAGGCTCGGGAATATGGTGGGCTCTTCGCACCAGTCAGCCTGCTCTGCACCCTGTGCAGAACTGCAGACACACCATGCAAAACAGAAGCAGATAGCTGACAATTGGAGTTAAAGGCTTGTGAACTTAAGTCACTGTGGAGGAGTCAAAACAGCACTTGCCTTGCCACGTCTAAAGGCTGCTTTACTGTGGACACAACACACACTGACAATGCACTTTCATTGGTTTTATTCCAAACAATTCAATTCAACATTTAAAGAGTAATTTTGTCAGATTTTGCAGCATCTTCTCTCGTGTAGCACCTGTGTAAATTCCCTTTGACATGCTCCAATGCAGACATAATTTGAGAAAGGTTTCATGTGAATAAATGAAATTTAAGATGTCGCTCCTTGTGTATTCATGGAGATTTCAGCCATGGTACAAAACACACTCCTGGCTCAAAGCTCTCAATGAAATATGTGTTTGTGTATTTCCAAACTCACTTCCTTAGAAAATGATTTGACGAGATCTACTGTGAAAAATATCTCAGAGCGATACTTCTGATAACATATCTTTTCCTCCATGGGTGTGACTGCACCGATTCCACTTACTAATATGAATGAATGGGTACATGAAGAGATGATAGTGATGTGTTATATCCCTCATCAAACGAGTAAAGTACTGCCACTTTTTTTAATGCTACTGTGTATTTCAGGCACATTTCTGCGGGAAATGTTCAGCAAGATGAAACATGAATCGCTCTGCATGTCTGTGAAAGAAAAGTTCTCCCCTCTTTCACAAAGATTGGATTTGATCGCCGTCAGTGTGTTTTCATTCTCAGACTGTGACACAGCACGGAATTCATCTGCAAACCACATTCAAACACTTATCAGACATATATTCAAGCTGGTGTCATGTGTCTCAACATCCTAGATTATAAAATAGTGTATATTCGCCAGAGAAAATAAGTGTTAGGGCAGCGCACACAAGTACGACCAGGCAGTAATTCAACAATAATGTTTATCGTTAAATGATTGTATGCAAACAGGGGAAAATATGTTAATTTAACCTGCTACATGACCTGAAATAAGTATTATGAATTATGGATACCTGCTTTTAGTTAGTGAAGCATCCATGTCCAGGATGATGACAATTAAATCCGATAGATAAAGACTTGTTTGCTCGACCGGTGTAACATAACATAACTGATGATATTTTGATCATAGTGTATTTAAAAAGAAAACCTCCTGTGATACTATGGATGTGTCTCTGCATGTGTGTGTGTCCCATAGTCTCTCCTGGTGGCACAGCAGCTGGCAAACGCAGTAGGCGGCGTGATGTCTGGGGCAGCGCAGGGCATGAACCAGCCCATCCTCATCCCCTTCAACGCAGGTGGACACCTGGGCGGGCAGCAGGGCCTGGTCCTCTCCCTGCCCACCGCCAACATCCAGAGCCTGGTGGCTGCTGCTGCTGCAGGGGGCATCATGACGCTCCCTCTCCAGAACCTGCAAGGTAAGCATGAGGGCACAGAAGACATCCAGCAACAGAAACAAAACACTAAAAGAAGTGTTGTGGGTCACTTTGCATACACACAGGCACTATATGATGTACTCAAAACAGTGGAGGGAGCAAGGGGAGCACCCCCTTCATGTTGACGACACGTTGATGCTAATAGTTGCATGACACACACATGAAAGTAAAACATTCATTTTTAAGTCAAGTGAGCACAGCATGTTGCAACCATTTCTGGTTATTGCATGACTGTCATGTTTGATTTGGGCCCAAACGTTAGAACTGGGCGTTTACTTTGTACATTACATGTGAGTGAACAGACTCAAGTATCCAATTTGATATGTAGCGTTGACATATCACAGGGAGAAAATGGAAAATAACAGATTCATGTATAACAGATGTTTCCTTGCATTTAACATGATAATCCATTGAACCAGCACTATTATCAATAAATATAACAAATATTGAGAGTTTGTTCCACTTCCACTGTGAGACATGGAACAGATTTCATGTTTTGTCTGTAGTAAAAATGATTTACAAAGCTTCTCTGCAGGTCAGAATCCTTCAGGGGTTTGTATCCCAAAAAGCTGCTATCCTCAACTTGCCCAGAGGAACAACCATATTAATTACAGGTCAATGTTTTGCAGTGCAGCGCAAAAGCACTTTATGCCTCTTTTCTGTGCTTAAGAGTGCACTGTACTTTACTTTTTTATCTCTTTTCCACCTCATCTGTCCATTCACATGGCTGTGCTTATCCTTGCCTTTTAAACTTTAATGCCCAAGTCTTCTCTTTTGATCATAGTTGTAAATGGTTTTCATTTTAATGTTTAAAACATTGTCTCTTTTATACCATTAGATTGTGGGATGGATGGGGAAACAGTCAGTCATAAATCTTGGATGAGAGCGCCACACTAATGTAAAAAAATGCCAGGCTACATGTAAAGCAGTGTGTTTTTAGGATAGAGATTACAATAATGACAGTGCAGCACAAAGTGCAGGGAAGGCTCCCTTCATGTGCGGAAATGGATAGACAGATGCCCTAAGTGAGGAAATGTGGAGGTAGAAGCCTAATGGACACAAACATGCATAAATAACAGCAGCCATCGCTGTGGGCAGAGCTTTTAATAAACCTGCATCTATCTAGCGAGCCCTTCAATGTATCCGTCAGTCGTGGACGATAATGGGCCCAGCAGGCCCGTCTCACTCACACTTCAACAGATCTTCCTCCTGGTGCATGAGGGACAACCCAGAGGCTTCAGTGATCTGATGAACTGATCGACAAACACATTGTCAGGGTGTCAGAATGCCAAAACAAACACCTCTCAGTCATTCTTATTGTCCAGTGCCAAACAAACCAACAGACAGTCTGGAATCCAATGTCCTGATAAAAATCCCCATCCATGAGAGATGGTGAAAAAAAACTGTTGTGGAGAAATGCCTCTGTGGCAGATCTTTTTTTAAGAGTGTGGACTGACAGACTGCCTGTTCGCACGTCCTCTTATCTGAAGGGGATGCATTGAAGGGACCTCCATGGAGAGAAAGTGACACAAGTCACGAGTGAAGCTAAATGTCTTGACTGTGTCCGGGCCCCTCTGGCCACACAGCGCTCCTCCACTCTCCCCTGTCTGAGTTCATCACAGCTCCTCTGAATGAGGCCTGCTGGCACAGCACCTCTGTCAGACAACTGCAACTCTGGCCTCTGCCCCCGCGTCCCCCCTCACCACCCCTCCCAGCTCCTCCGGGTCCCCGGGCCTGATTAATCACACATATAATCCAGTGCCGCGCTGTCGCCGGGGAGCAGTCGGCTCATTTCACGACCTCAGGAACAAGTGTGCTTTACAGCACTCACGCTGCTAGCTTATTAGCGTCAGATCAGACACAAGACAACTGTGAGGCTCAGTAATGAGACTCCTGGAGGAGCCCAGGCGATGGCTGTATTTAAATGTAATGAGGCGGCTAATGACCAACTAATAAGGCTGTTTGTCTTGGGGAATGGATGGTTAAGGGAGGAACTGTGTCCTTAACATGCTGGTTGTCTCATATTCCTTAGACTTTTAGCCTTTGCTAGATTTTGTATATGAGTTAGTTACGTAAGGAAAATGAAATGACAACAGCATCTTTGATCACATGTTCTGATTGTGCAAATCAAAGCTGAGCTCTGTAAAAGTGCATTTTGAGAGAAGGGAACCGGCTGCACTGTTGTGAGTTTGAGGAAGGCAGCTCTCTCAGACTGTGATGAATAACTATCACTGTAATGGGGCTGTGCTATACAGTTGGAGCGGTTGCTTAAATAAAACGGAGCAGCATCTTGTGGCAGACGCAGTAAACACAGGCACCAGTGTAACTGGTTATTTGTCAGAATGATTTATGCCCGCAAACATTCAGTAAAAACAAATTCCCAATGAAACTAAACAAGGGAGAAAGTTATCTTTTGTGACAGAGTGCACACAATTCTAGCTGACTTCACAGAGGCAAATCTAGGTTGGGTCATGCTAGAGGTCTATTTGTGTGACAGCTCATATGAATACAAAAAATCACACATGATTTTCACATTAACACTAGTATGTGTGACTGATGAAGACAAAACAACTACAGATATTCTGTTGTTAGAAATGCTGCTAACTTGCAGCTGCATTTTTAATAGGTTTTCCTTTCACATGATTGTATAAGAAGCGTTGCATGATTACCATACTTGTAAAAGTAGTTGTAACAAAGCACTGTACATGTAATGCTCAATGGGAGGAAGCTGTCTACTCCTGTTCTCTACGACTCACTCAAAGGTAATGCAAGAACCTAGTTTACTGGAGCTCTTTCATATTAATAAGCATATCCCATCTTATTTGCTCTCAGCAGAAACCCTGGCAGCGCACCACATCAGAGAGTTGAGTTCTAATGGTGAAGGTGAGAGCATTGTTCCTCTGTACTCGTCCGCGGGAAACACAAAACAACACTCAGGCTTCCCAATAAAGGTCGGCATCCCACTCACCTGCAGTAATGAGACCCGGTGTCAGTGCCAATCAAAGGCATGTCTGTCGTTCTGATGAAAATGCTCAGCGGTGTCGTTCGCAGGTTTGCGCTTGTTGGTGCAATACAAATTAGGGAAATCACTCTGCTCATTACACCACCAAAGGGCGGGCTCCTGGGGGAAGAGCCAAATGTTTCCACACTAGTTAAACACATCAGGCTGCATCTCTTCTGCCTCGGCTGACTGCTGCTCCTTTAAGAGGTTAGATCACCGGGGCCGAGGCACTGACTTAACCTCTGTCTGCTGTGGGAGAGCTCCTCCGTCCCTTTACCCTTTATATTATTGAGGCTTGTCGGAGCCGCACTATTTGCTCATTGTGGGATTCGTTTCCTCCTTGTGTGTATTTGTTGAATCATTTCGGGGATAAGACAAGCGATGGACTATTGTTTGTGAGTACATTAAAAGGACCCAGTGTAAGAAATTTCCTCACATCAGCATCTGCCGTCTTAACACAATAGAGGCTGGCCCCATCCCTTCTCCCTCATCGCTGTTTAATTTGAAGTGTTGGCGAGCCGTACGTATTCCACGTCGCCCTTTAATGATTTAACTTTGCTGCGCTTGTACGATGACTCGCAGGGGAGAGAGCCGCATTAAATAAATAACAGTGATAAAATGTAGACCTCATACATTTCAAAGCTAATGCAACTAGCGGTGCAATAGGAGCAGCTGCACACAGTCCTGGAGCGGTAATTTGATTGATTTGTTGTGACAGCAGCCAAATAATTGAGAGTGAGAGGTGCTGCTGGAGATGAAGCTGCTGGCTGAGGCAGGTTCGCCAGGCAGTCCCAGCAGATATGGCACCCGGGTTCTCATCTCTGCCATTGATATCTGCCAGTGGTTTATTGTTTGTCTTCAATAAGCAGCTTGGAAACGTAGAGTGGTTTGGGGGGTGGGGGGTTGGGGGGGCGTTAGTGCCTTTGTGACAGTTTGGCGACGGAAATAAGAGAAAAATCACCAATCAAAATGTACAGAGGAGCGATGAGAGGGTTACAATCAAACACACATATTTAAAGTCAGGCTGACGCGCAGGTTTACTGTACATGCACGTATGAACGCACAGACACGCTCCCATGAGACCCATGATTTAGACTCTGATGTCTTTTTTGAAGCTGAGATGTGAGTAAATTTTACCCCCTGGTGCTTCTCACTTGTTGCAGACATGCTAATGATTTGTTCTGAATTCAAGTTACATATATTTCATAATTGCACAAAAAAATAACTACAAATGATGCACAGTGCACTGGATTATATGTTTTTTTAAATACATGTATCCCAAGATATATTTATGTTGTCTGCCTGCTAGCGCTGTTTGTCGTAACCTGCTGGCTTTTGACTCATGTTTTGTTTCTGTGGATGGTGGCAGTGTCTCTCTGGCTCAGCCATACCACAGGACAGCACGCAGCCAGAGCCTGAAATAGAATGACAGAAAAGAAAAAGGAAAGGAGGGGAAGGGGGGGCTCTTTATGCTGGTGTGGAGGAGGACAATAATATTGTTAATCAGATGTGGCTGTGTTTGCTCCTCCACAGCAAACCCTGACATCTGCCCTCACTGGTAAACACTAAGGGAGGCTTTTGGCAAACCTGCCATAAATAAACAGCCTACAACAAGATAGTCTATCCACATTACACACTGTGTCTGTCTGCAATGTGTATGAAGAGTGTAATGCATTTACTTAAATAGATATTGTTGGAGTGTATTAGGAGAGGCATCGTTTTCTGAATTAGTTTGAATTCCAATATGACAGTTTCCATAATTAGCCACCAGTTATGTGAATAATTAGAAACAGGCTAAATTATTTCTTATGAATCCACCAGTTTCTTTATTCCCTCAGCGCCTGAGCTACAACAGATTTACCTCTGCTTGATGTAATTAAGATGTTAAATGTAAAACATGCGTATTATTGTGTCCATTCAACCAAATTCCAGGTTATGATTGAAAATATAACAAACTATATCGCCCTCAGGGGGCACAAACCTCCACCAAGGCCCAATAACCTATATAAAACATAAACATATTTAAATTCACTAGATCTGGATTTTAAATATTAGGGCCCTAAACAAATTAAATCCTAAATCCTTCCACCTAGTTTACTGTGAATCTGTCATGTAATTTTTGCAGAATCTCACTAACTAGCTGACAAACAACTAAAACATAACCTCCTTGGTGCAGGTAATTATGTGGTTGTATGTTTAAGCAAACTTCAAATTATACCTGATATCCTGGAGAAAATATTTGGTATTTAAGATAATTGCATATATTGATTAAGTATCCCCATAAATTATTTACAATAACAACATAACAACCCTTTGTTCCTTTTTAAATAGAGCAGTCCACCACGAGTCTGAGGTTTTCAGTAAATGAGGCAGTATTGAGTGTGATATGAATTACAGTACATAACAGTGTATTGTTTTCATGTTATTTCAACACTTGTAAAATGCTTCCAGTAAATGCCTTGACCACTTGGCCCCCGGAGTTGTTTTGTAGAAATTACATCTCACTTTTTTATTTTTTCCTTCCCCTGTTTGGCCAGACCGCTTCCGAAAGATTTGCTAAAGGTCTGCCATATTGCTGAGGTGCAATTCAGGAGCTTTCAGCAACAATCTGTAGTCAAGCATTTTAAATGAAAATTGATTTGTGATTTACATGGTCAGTGAGGGGAAAATGAACTTATGAAATGTTGTAAATGAAATATTAGACAAGGTGCAGTGGGAGAGAGCAGACAGAGATGGTAATCTTGTGGAACTGGAATTCCCGCCTGGCAGAACTGGGTGACATTTTACATTTATCTGTGTTCTGCATGAGTTGTAATGTTAATGGTAATTTTATGGGACTGAACTGGAATGAAAATGGTGTTATCACCGATTGCTTCAAATGCGGAATTGTGTAAAGTAGCACAGCTGCATCCTTTATTTCCTATTTCCCAGTAATGTGAGTTATTGCGGGATCTGTCGTCTGAGGTTGAATGTGTGTATGCAGCCTGTTTTTTATCGGTGCGTTCTAGACAGAAGGTCTTATATCACGTACATTTACCACACGATGAAATACACACACTGTTGTGTTTGGATATTAGTGAACATGCCACAGTTGTTTGTGAATGTGTCTCAAGTAGATATTTGCTTTTCATGTTCTTGTACAAATTACCATATCACAGGTACTTAAGTTGGATGTTAATGTGAAAAGGTGGCAATATTTATGCCACAATAATTCACTTGAAGCACATTACATATAGTGTATTTGCACTTTAAACTTAAAACTACTATAGGCTATATGCAGCATCATTTAGATTTATCCTCAATTGCAGTAGAGCGTTCTAAAAAATTATAATGTAAACTAACACTTTATCAATGTGAATCTATCATGGACTTAATAATACAAGCAAATCAATGTAGCATTACACTTCGATCAATTCTACTTACACTCAGCCAGATGTTCTAATTTTGATCAATACCTTGTGCAGTGAACGTTTCCTATTCCCACTCTGGCCATGCACGACGTGTATGGATTTTCATAGAGTGAGCATGTTTGAAAGAGAAAAGAACCAAAGAAGTGAGGAGAACAAACAAAGTGGTCGTGCAGCAGCAGCAGAGAGGCTGTGGGAGTCTGGGAGCCAACTTGGATCACACAGAGGTCATTTTTAAACACAGCTCTCCGGTTCCCTGTGTGTGAAACCAAAGAGTCTGTGGTGACACTTGTCAGCATATGGTGTGGAACAAAACCCCTCTCCGGTGAGGATGTCTTAGCTGCTGCTAAAAGCTATCTGTGGTTACTAATTGCTGACCAGGGCCTAATTACCCTAATTAATGGCCGTGGTATCTGGGGGCCAGATTTGTCAGGGCTTTTATCAGTATCAGTGCAGCTTAAAAGGTCCCGCAGGAGGCCTGTGGAGTGTGTAGGCCCCATGGGTGTTATTTCTGGACTAACTGCAGACACATCACAGATGGATCCTGTGGCATCAGTACAGGATGGCATGTTTGAAGAGAGCTATCTGTTCCTCACACATCATAGGAAAACCTCACTGAGTACATGCCACGAGAAAGGGTCTTTTCTTGCTTTTCTTTTTGCACATATTCTCTACTTTTCTCTCCCATACACACGGAGTCCGTCGCCTGAATTCCACCTCCGTGATTCACAATGACAAAGTCGACTTTGTCACCTTTATACCACAGACTGCGGGGGGGTTTTGTTCAGTGAGCTCTCACTGTGAAATTAGCCCTGGTACTTTCATTTTCCAACTGCAGTGAAATGGTTAAAAGACACAGATCAGCCAGTATGAAAATAGAACTGATTCAACAAAATGTGCTGCTTCCCTTTGCTTGCTCCTCAACCATCCAGCAAAACAAAAAACAAAAAAAAATCCCCCAATACCCAGGCCTCCCCCACTTTTTCCTCATCTCTCCACTATCCCATCCTCACCCACCCCCCCAGCCCCGTCAGGCACCATGTTCGCATCTGAGGAAGGCTTGTAAGTTTCGAGTGCATACATTTCTTTTGATGATATATTGTCCCGGTGCGGAATTTCATTTACTTCTGCTGCCCTTTGCTGAACCTGTTGCTAGTCAGTGAGCACGATAAGCGTATAAGTAGCATGCCACTTCATTCATCATACATCGTTCTGGGCTCTCAAATATCTCATATGCGATTCAGGAAGAAACTACTAAACCGGCACAAAGGATCCCACCAGGATCAGCCGAGGTACCATTAAACACTGTGTACAAAACACAACGCAATTGGTACATGTTATAAAAAAAAATACACATTTTCAGTGTTGCATCTACAAAACATTAGCCTTCATTTCGTGGCAAACACGTTGTTTATGTAGGGTAGGGGGGGGTGTTATATCTCAAGTGCAGTGCTCGTGTTGTACATAATTCCATTCACATTGCATTTTGAATGCATGCATTTTGAAATCTGTTTTTTCCCTCAATCACAGTGGCTGCTCTGTGTTGTATTAAACAGCATTAATAATCACAAGAGGCTCAGTGTCACTCAGAAGTCTCCACATCACTAAGGCAGACAGTGTTGTGCTGCTGGGCATGTTGTGCTGTGTGAAAGTGCTTACACGCTCCCTCAGACAACCAAAGGGAATAATTAAAGACAGAAGATGGAGGCAGAAGAATGGAAAGCAAATCCCATTGTTTGGGGTTATTTCATCCCACTGAATTTCTTTTTCTCACTTTCTTTTCGCTCTCTTCTCACATTCCCCCCAAATGCACTGTGGGTATGTGGCACGCTATCAAAAGCATATGTAAGCGAAGCAGCGTAGAACAAAAGCCCTATGATGTCCTCCTCATACCCACATTGTCTTTTGATTATTCTACAATCATTTTTTATCTGTGTAAGTTGGAGAGGAAGGGAAGGCTTAATAACCTAATAATATACGATACTGTAGCTGCTCAGAAACCACAAGATGTGTTTTGCATGGTTTGAAAACACAGGGGTTGCTTATTCTTCATTTGTTCTCGTTTTCCCTCACGGCGTAATTCCACCAAGCCCTCAATATCCAACTTGTTACCAAAATAATCCACGATGAAATTCAAATTTAAGGTGAACTAGACTGTTAGGGCAACTCCACTCCACTCCATTTGTAGAGCAGTAAATGTAGCCCCTCAATCTCTCCCAGCTTTTACTGTCATTCGGAGAGCACTCAGTCATCTCCGTGCATCAGGCCCACAATATTGATTTTTCCACCCACTGAAACAGCCGCATGAACATAAATTTTGCATGAGGCTTTTACTCGCGGCCTCTGCTTTGGTCTGACGACACATGATGGGGCCATGAACACGCTGTAATAACCCAGTCGGTCCTGCCGAGCAGACAGATGCTTTTTCTGTTTTCGAGAGGAGGGAGAGGGTGGGGGGTGTGGGTCCAACACCTTCTGGATTCTGAAGGACAAAAAGTGAGGGACCCCTGACTGAGCATCACAGTGTCACATAGCTTTTGATATAGCAGTGAAATTCCTCTGTGATGGAAGGGGCGGGGGGGGGGGGGTTCTGGATGCATAGAAGGGATCTTGTTGCCTGAGGTTTTATACGTGTTGTAAGAAAAGATACACTTGAATATAGGTCACACAAATATATACATTTTCAATGTAGATGTATTTTATTTCCTTGGACAGTTAATTCTTCAAGCAGAGAATGAAATGAACTTGTGTAGTCTTTAGTTAAAGGGGAACTTGTGCACAGGTCACTATTAAAAAGCATTAAAAATCATATTTAGTGAAAGTAAACCGGAGCTTACTTTGCTTGGGGCCCCCCTGCAACTTTCTCAAGGGCCCTCAGAGGTCCCGGGACCACACTTTGTAAATCAATAACCCAGCATAAGCCACACCAAGAGGGCAACGTTATCGAGTACACAGGGATTTTCTTGTATGTGTAACATCTCCATGGAGAGGATTTGATTCTTTGAAACACCTCCCTCCCTCCCTAGAGTGTGAATTCTACAACACTGCTTGATATTGCCTTGCATCACAAAATGAAAGCATTATCTCTGGAATCCTACAAGTGATGTGGTTTAGTCTCTAAAATCCTGCAGCTTCGCGACTCAAGTCAAATCTTAACTGCTAATATATAAATAAATATATATAAATTCGTTCTTTTTCCCTCCTGCAGCAGGACAGAAACACTGATATTACTTCCTATTGCTCTGAGTCATGTTTTTATTCAGGAGGCGACTAATTTCTTTAACATTTCATTTCCCCCATGTTTATTCCGGCCAGTGCAAAGGGAGGAACCTATTCTCTGTTACTTAAAAGAAATGATCAATTGTATGGACTCGCTGGTAAAATGAAGGTACCAATACATTATGTGTTCAAGGTTTTATTATAAAACAAATTAGTTTTTTTTGCTTCTTCATAAACTTTACTTTAGATGTCTTAACAACACATCAAATAATTAATGCTGAAGTGATCAGCAGTGGTGGGAAGTTATTAAGTACATTTACTCAAATATATGCAAGAGTATTTGAATTTCATGTTACAATATGTTATTATTAAATTACTTTACTAATTAAGAAATAAAAAAATGTGATGAGCTTAATGATATAAATATGATGCACTATAATAGATTAAACTAACCACCTATATTCAAAATATACGTAACTTATGCTATTTACATATGATTGCATTAGTACATAGAATCAAACAATATACACAGATTTATACAAAGTGCTTTCAAGTGGCTAAAACAATCTTTAGCATCTTTAGATACAGGACATTTTCAATGCATGACTATTACATGTAAAGGAGGATGTTGTCATTGAAATATTCCTACTTCTACTTGAGTAAAGAATCTGAGTACTTATCCCACTTCTGTTGATAATCTAGTTAATTGAAATTGAAATTTTCCTTATTGATCAATATTAAAACAGATCCCCAATCTATCTTTTCTTATTTTTCAATATCTATTTTAAGAAATCAATTTTAATTCTAATAACTCCTACAAAATCTCATTGATAGATTGATGATAACTGAAGTTGATCAGTGCTCTGTTACACTGTCAAGCGTAATCATGTGACACAAAATGATGGACAGTGATAAGAGTCAAGAGTGAGCTTAAGAAGTGAGTGCAGAAGCAGGGATATTATCCAGCTCATCAGTGTGCTCGTGCGCCGGTCTAATCCGCAGAGTAACAAATGACCTTCCTTTGACCACCTTCATAATTACCAGATCTCATAGAGTCTAAATCTCCCTACCTCCAGTGGGGTAATTATCAGTGTGACTCACTGAAAAGGCAATTGAGACAGTGGTTTATGGACTCCCACCGTGGAACGTGAGGCAGAGCAGTAATGGGGGAGCTTGTTTGTCTCCTCCACCTCTCTTGTTAAAGAATGGCAGCTGTGTTTAGACCAGAGCAGTTCCTAAAAATACAAGGTGGGTCACATTGGACAATTCAATCAACTCCTGCCCGACAGGCTCCTGTGCACTTTCTGATGAGCTCCTAATTTTCAATAGAGGAGGCAATGCACCTATTTCAATGTTAACTATGAGAACTACGAAATGAATCTTAGGTTTATCTGCAACTTATCCAAAGCACTAATTCCTGATTTGTGGCGTTTTTTTCTTAAGAATTCACCTATAGGTGAGTG
Organism: Verasper variegatus; assembly: GCA_026259375.1. Classification (NCBI taxonomy): domain Eukaryota; kingdom Metazoa; phylum Chordata; class Actinopteri; order Pleuronectiformes; family Pleuronectidae; genus Verasper; species Verasper variegatus. Next base: position 14,475,882 of record CM048056.1, read on the forward strand.
TTGGACATCTGCCCTGAATACACATGTACACAAACACAAAGGATGTGTAAGATAACTCGTAGGGAAAAGCTGTAAACGTAGGTGTTGTGCGCTGAGAGGAAAACAAGGAGTCAAGCTTTGAATCAGCCCCGGAGAGAAAAGTGCTGTAATAGGAGGGTTGGCAGGGACTATACTGAGATAGCACTGGTAATGAGAGAGCAGACTGCGCCCCCACCCACCCCCAACCCTCTCACTTCTCAACCGCACAGGAAACAAAAATAGCATTTTGTCTGACGAATGTGCTAGCTTTGACCTAGCCTTTCGACCTCTGACAATCAGTCTCGCTTCGTCCTCCAGCACTTCAGAAGCCGGGACTGGGACAGTCGAGATAACGGTTGATTTCTACTGTGGCTTGAAAAGCAAAGATGCTTTGAAAGAGAGATGGCAGACCGTTTCTCAAAGCGTTGAGGTTGGAGGCCTCAGACTTCTCCGTGCTGGTACTTTCGTCCTCCCGAATGATTGTTGTTAAATGTTTAAATGCAGCACAAAATGCCACAGTTCAACTTGCATCTTCTAATTCAGCTGCACAACTTCTCGCTGTGGCTCATTCCTCATTATAAACATTAACATAGGCGAGTTGTGACAACAGTGAAAGTGGGACCGTTGCTCTTACACCCCTCGGGCGCGATGACTAAGTGGGAGCTCTGCTTGCATCGCAGGCGGAGGACGAGTGAATATGAGACACAACAAAGAGACAGTGGGAGATATAATGAGCACTATAGGATCCCGGCACCCTTTTGCCCTCTCTCCATCATAAGTGAAGCTCCCACTCTCATCCTCGGCCCTGTGTCTGCTGGAGGAAGGAGCACAAACAATTAGCTGAGACAAGCCGTTTGGATTATGTGCTCAACCACAGCAATCAGACAGCTGTGGTTAAAAGAATGAGCTTCAAAATGCCAGTTGCCCAGTGAGAGAGTAAGGGAGGGTCAGTGGTCCTGACAGTCTTAACAAGATGACAGAATTTATAAAGCACTGCTGTTAAAGAATATAGTTACCTGCGGTGTAGCCCTTATAATAAGGCCACATGGGGCTTCTTCCATATTCCCTCTGTATTTGTTTTCTTTTGCCTCATATTCTTTTGTTGTGCCTCTTGTTCCTCGGTGTAATGGTTGGCGCTGGAGGAAATTCTCCAATCGTCTTTGATCTTCGCCTGGTTTCGATAATTTTTTGACAGAAATCTCATTTTGCTCCCCCTTTTGTTTTCTCTGTCTTTGTTCCCTTTTTTTCTTTTATTCTATCTTTAAAAGGGGCTCAACATTTTGTCGTTGTGAAGTTGCAAAGGAAAAGAGCCGGTCCTGTCAGCGGCTCGGCACTTGCTAGACAAGTTGCCCCAACATTTCAAGCGAGGATTGGACTCTCGCCGTTTGCACAGATGATATATAATTCATGGTGGGGGTGTGAGAGAGGTGTCAATGTGTCAGGAGGTATAGAAGAAATGTAAAAGTGTACTGTTTACTGGCCAACAGACACTGGCTTTATTTTTGCTGAGCTTCTTCAGCAGAGTGAGGAAAGAGGACGATGATCTGATCTTCATCAAATGTTCATTTGTGCCTGTCCCGGAGTCGCAGTGGCCACACTAATCAAAGACTTGTCTGCCCCGATGTTTTGTTCATATTTTATGAGACAACCACACTTAAATTATTTAAGTGCATTGATCCTGTGTATATACAAGCTTGTCTATGCGAGTGTTTAGCTGCATTATCGATAGATGTTTGCAAATGTTCTTTTGAACCTGTTTTGTGAATCAGTGTTCTAACTTATTCTGATAGTAAACTGTGTATATGCTGCACGGTTTAAAATCGTTCTGCTACATTGTACATATCAATAACAATTCATTAAAAAATGTTAGGGTACTTTTATTGTCATATTGCACTTTAGTGTAGGTTGTACACTGAAAAGAACAGCCCAAACCAAATCTGTAATAATGGATAAAGACACATTTTCCATGAACAACCAATGACCAAAGGAAAAATTAGTCTCCTCTGTATCACTATTATATTAAATTTCTTCTAGTAGATGCCAGTAAACCCGACACACTGGCCCTTTAGAGAGTTTTGGTTTTTTTGCTTTCGAGAAAACACTTCTTTCCATCATATCTGTATGGAAACTCAGTTTGGACTTTCTTCTTTTTAATCTGTGAAGGTCAGTTTAGATGTTGTTTTTCAGTAGAATTCTCCACACATCATATTACTGTTGATACCCTTTGTTTGGCATTATTTGTTATATATGTTGTGTCGGTTTTTTTCTTTTCTGACATTGAAACACAAAACACTGTTTTCAGATATTTTTACAATCATCTTTGATCATATTTTAAATCGACATTCTGGGTCCAGAGAAGTATCTGCATGCTGGTGTGGCTGCAGACTTCTGCTTCAGCCTGAGTGTTAACAGTTTTTTTTCCTCTTTTTGATGAGTGTTAAATTTATCAGCATTTAAATGTAGAAATTAGGTTCTAATGGTGTTCCATTATTGGAGCCAATTAGTTAATGGGTTTATTTCTGAACTCTTGCAGTGAAGATGGATGTCTATTTCCTATGAGATTTTAAGCCATTAAACCAAAGATTCTGACATTCTCCAAGTGACAATGAAGACTTTTGGCTCCAGAGAGAGCAATTATATCAGTCAGGCTTGATAGCTTTGTCCTCCAACTAGTGAAATTAAATTCAAAGAGTCTTTCATGCAGCCCTAAAAACCCTGGAGGACCTTGTTGTGGCTCCATGCAATTTACATCTATCTCTCACTATTCACCCTATGCATCCCACACCTCCATGTGTGCATGTGTTTCTTTCTGAGGTGTGAGCATATGCTTCAAATAATGAGAGCACTTGTCATGCTGTCAGTCCAAACTAATTTGTGTTTGTTGAACTCTATATGAAAAGTTCAGGTCTCGTGCAAAAGGAAGACACAAAACAACTTGCTGTCGTTTCATCAACAGCTACCTCATCACTCAACTCCCAACTCCAGCACCTGCAGCAGCTCCAACAGATGCAGCACCACCACCAGCAGCAGCAACAGCAGCATCAGCAGCAGCAACAGCAGCAGCAGCAGCAGCAGCAGCAGCACCATCACCAACAGACCCACTCCCACACCCAGAATCAACTGCCATCCCAGCTTCACATGACCCAGACCAACCAGCAGCAGCAGCAGACCTCGGTCCCGTCTCCAGGCTCTACCTGCTCCTCCACCTCTGGACAGCCACAGCATTCTCCACCACACCGACCCAACCAGTCGCCGGCGCGCAGCCTCCCTTCTCCCGTCACCCCGCCCATGTCTTTGCCGGTAAGTCAACATTGATAATGTCACGCACCAATAATCTCTCTTTTTCTTACATGTCCTGAACCTTTTCATGGAATCGTCCTCCCACTGATCACACATAGTGATTTTCTTTTGTTTTTGAATATCAGCAAGAAGGGATTCTGGTCTTTCTGCGTGTATTTTCAGGTTCTCCCCATTTAAATCTTTTTTTTTTTTTTACAATAGTATGACCACAAATACTTAAAAACAGTCTAAATGTGGTCTGGTTACTTTTGACTGATGCCTGACAGATTTAATCCGACCAGTCCCCCAGTATTCATGGTGTAAATGATCCAGTACAGTGTATCATCACTTTCTGCATGTTCACATGCAAATGGTATCCATGTCAACTATTATACGCATGTGGCTTTCAAAAATAATCACGTACTTGTGTCCTATTCATAGGACACAAGTACGTGACCAAAACACTGAATGAGCTGTATTATGAGCAGCATAAAAAGGCCAACATATTACTTCCTGATGTTAAATTAATAATCCACAAATAAATTAGATACTTAAAAAGATAATGCGATGCTCCACTTAAAGAGTGGAGTGTGCGTCTGAATGGTGTCATTGAAGATTGTGTGATTTTTGGCGGGTCAACCTTGAGGACACGCCTAAGCAGAATACACGGTGCTTGATTTTGTGTTAGTTCTTGATCTTTATCAAGCCGTGTTTGAATGGAGGCTGACACTCTTCTGTCTATGTGCTGCTATTAGAATATGCATCTTGTTGCGGAAGGAAGCCTTGATGCACTTGAGCACATCAAACCTCACGACCACGAAAGAAGCAAGGATTCACATCCTCTGCCTGCAGATTCAGTCGACATTCTGAGGTTATCTCCTCCAGCCGTAATCAGTCTCTTAATCTTTGCTGCTCTTCCTCCTCAACCCCCTTTTTAGTCACTTTGTCTGTCCATCCATCTCTGCCCTTCTGTCTGTCTTGCTGTCACTGTGTGCCGATAATAACCTATTTTATATCCCTGTGGTTTCATTTCTGGTCGAGTCTGGCCAGGGTCGCCTTTCTGTCCCTGGCCACATTCATCAGCGTCAGACACTTATTGGGTTGTGGTGCAACCTTCTTTATGGCCAGGATGAGTTGGGCTATTTGTTTTCCCCCCATGCTGCTCTCTCCGGCCCTGTCACGGCCTAGTGAGACTCAGCAGGAAAAACAGTCTCTGGATTTAATGGGCTCCAAAGGCTAGCCGCTACATCGCACCAAACTCACTGTCCACTCCAAGTGTGGACACTGACCAACATACAAATTCACACATTGAGGTTGCAATAGGCAGCATCCATGGACTTTAGGTACGAGCCACACTACAATCCAGCTCTCCCTGTTATAAGTGTTTGATTTTCCAGGAAACCACACCTTTGTTAAATGTGCAAGAATTTGTGAATATCATTCTCTGACACAGGGTCATTGTAAGATTGAGACCCTGAGCTTTATATAGATGGTTGACTTCTAAAAGAGGCAGCGCAGCTGATTATGATGACAGGACAGACTTCCCTTGAGGGGGGCCTGAGGGGCCACATCGGGTATCATTAAGATATTGGCTCATCAAATGGGATTATGGAAAGTGTGTGTGTGTGCATGTGTGTGTGTGTGTGTGTATGGGTGTGGGAGAATCAGAATGGCCATAAAAGGTTTAGTTTCTCTGGGTCAATGCTGGGGTCGTCAAAAAGTGTGTCACCCAGCGAGGATCCTGCCCAAGGACAGGCCGTGGCCTCAGCAACCACTCAAGGCTGCAATAGGATTTAAACAGCGGCTCCACCTCCTGGGTCAGTGATTGGATTTTCAGTTCCATAGTCACTGAGCCCCTCATTGGTTAATTCACAGCACAAGTTTTTAATTTTGGGAAGAGGCCCAGAGTAAAGAGTTTGTCCCAAACACTCGTGAAGTGTCACCATTATCTTCCTTTTGTATGTTTTAATTGAAGACAGAGAAGGGCATTTCTGCTGTTTCCATGCTTTACCCAAAGGAACTGGTCTCTGCAGTAAAGTCAAGTCATAATTACCATTATACAATCAGCATTACGCAGATAACACCCCTATTTCCTTCTGTCATTATTCAGACGTGCAGAATCAGCCGGCCATTGAACTATTTGCTGAAAATACAGAGCAGAGCTGCTGAGAGACAAACACTCATTATGTTCCAATTAATGTCCCATTGTAATTCTCTTCTCACGGGAGGCGTGTGATATTCTTTTCAAACTAATAGTGAGGAAATCCTGAGCATTCATTACATCCCTCGTGTTTTTAGTGTTTGGTGTTTTTAATTTGTGAAACAGAATTCATTAATTAAATATCCCTATTAGAATACAAATCACACCACAACAGGCTGTGTCCCCTTGAGTCAACGGTCTAAACTCAGATTAGCGCGGCTAATTTGTTTTAATGGACTAACAGTGCAATACTTTTCCACCCTGCAGTCCGCACCCACTCCACTCCCCAGTATGAAGAGCACAGTGAGACGTAGCCTGTAGCTGCCTGGAATAGCCACCACAGTGATGACAAATAGACGGGGGGAGATTATGAAATTTGCTTAAGTGTGTTAATGGGCTGATTGTGGGCGCCCGCTGGATTTTGCTGGAAGTTGATTGATTAGAGCTGCAGGTTTTCTCCACGCCCGGAGAGCTCAGGGATTTGACGGGGTAAAGGCGCTCGCCAAGTCTGTTACACTGGAATTGATCTTAATTAGATCTGAAAGACCTGCCACAGCAGAATGGTCGCGGCGATTAAAATGAAAAACAGGAGAAATTACTGATCAAATTAATCATAATGTCGGGCTACAGCTGTAGGTCTGGTGTAATTTGCCACTCCAGTGAGTTACATCAGCCCAGGCAGGGAGAGGAGCGGCAGTACATACTGATCTGTGGCAGCGGGAAGCTTAGGCCAGCCTATCAACTCTCTTATTCCAGTTCGTACGCCCAGACCCTCCTGACCCTGCTGCGCCATCCAGTGGAGCCCCGACACCCCCCCCCCCACCCTCCCTCTCTGTGTGGCTCTGGTCTAATTAGTTGCTTTTTATTGCCTTTTTTTCTTCCTCTGTTATGTCTCACTCCATCCAGGAACTGCATCTTCTACGACACGACACTGTCTCTCCGCCGTTGTTGTCATGGCTGTCTTGTCACTAGCGTGTTGTGTGTTCACTAATAGCCTCTGACCTTGGGCCACTGTCTGGCTGGCTGGTTTTCAGACGGCCTGGCGGAGATGCGTCCTGTCTTCCTCCTCTGCCAGACTCCTGCCGTCTGTCTGTATGTCTGTCTCTTGCTCCCCTTTGCAGTCGTCTTCTTGATCGCTGTCAGAGTCTCACACTGGGCCTGTCCACTCTCCAGCCACACACTCATAGGGGTAATTACAGCCTAGGGGCCTGCCTCCAATCCCTGTGCTCCACAATTTACCACCAAAGCGTCCACAGACATCTCTCTTCTTCCCCACTGCACCCCGACATCACAGGACCGCAGGGCCTCAGACCCACAAGTGCTGCAATTACCTGAACCTCTCCTCTATCCTTTTCTCTCTCTCCCTCTCTCTCTCTCCCTTCTCTCTTTTCAATCTCTCCCTGCTGCACCCCTCTCTACCCCTTGGCTCCCTCACTATTCCCTGGTAATCAGCCTTCATTAGAAGCCTCTGGTGAAAGCCCATCGTCACCAAGGTCAGCAGCTGCCAACCACAGCGGCCTTTCAGAGGCCTGGCTGTCTGCACTCTCCATCTCTTTTCACCTCCTTGCCATCCTCCCCTCTCCTCCCTCACCTCCCTCCTCTCCCCCGTCTCGTTCCCTGCACCATCCTCCTCAAGTCTTGGGCCCCATCTCTGCTGCTTTTGTCTCCAGCTGAGGCCACTTCAGACACTCGTGTTACTGTTTTCTGCTGCAGTGCACTTTTACTTATGTCAACCGCCGTTAAAATCACCACTGTCCAATTTGCTCCTAATGTCTCTCTCTTTATGGACTTTGGATGTCTCCCCCATTATATTAACATGTGTATTAAATGAGCCTTGCACATCGATTAATTGATTTTCCAGATCAGCTCCACGTCTATTCGATTTAGCGAAACGGCCCGCTGTCACTCTGCAAGGTATTAAATCAAAATTAAAATGACATGCTCAAATGTGGACCCGATGGCTTATACTGTGCTTGTCAATGAAACTGTCAATGCTTACGTGGGAGGGAAGAGTCCATTATCTATCGTATGTTTCATTACCCTTCTGTGGTACCTCTTTCAACTGAGAGTAACATTTTAAAATTAAGCATATTTTGAGCAACAAAGTCAAGATTATGTTAATTATTATTTGAAAATGTCACAGTCTGTTGTTTGGTGGTTGTTCTGTATGAATTAATAGATTTTTAATTTAAATATGAACTAATCCGAGGGGAGTAAACCTCTGCCAAGGCCCAACAGTCCCCTTCGATTCAATCAAGCCGCACAAAATTGGACACACTCATAAATGCCAGTCCCCTAAATATGCAAGATTTTTTAATCTAGATCTATTTTTTATTCCCTGGGAACAAATGCCATATCTTGCAATATCTAAGAAAGTAACAAACTACCCTGATCTACCCCCTGACCCGACTCTGCACCAAAATGTATTCCCTGATCCATACGGCATCCACCAAGTTTCACGGAAAACGTGGAGATAATTAAGTCAAGATCATTCTTTATTAGGAAATTAAGTAATTGAACAGGGGCGTGGGGGTGGTTGGGCTGAAATTGGGCGTCATCACCTCATTATCTCTAAAAAATCTTAACTGTGGCTTCGGTAAAGTGCTGTTCCTCTATCTCCAAATGAAGCAGGAAATAATGTGAACAAGGCTAAGCCTAAAGCATTCTCACATCTGACCATTATCCAAGCTAACACCTGTTTCTAAATCACATTTTTTAATAAAAACCTTTAAATATGTATAAATGGTGTGAGGTGCCAGGCTGCTTTAAACTGGCTGCTGCTACTGGTGATGATGATGATGATGATGATGATGATGGTGGTGGTGGTTGTGTGGTTCAGAGCATGAACAGGCCCCTCTGCTCCCCAGCAGCTCAGCCCTGCCTCTTTTTAATGCACAGGAGATCCGGCTCTTAAGAAGGCAGAAAATTGCCTTACATAACAAGCGCTCCACAATTTAGAAATACAAATGTGCACTGTTGACTGAAGCAGAAAATAAGACTGTTGCCCATCAACAGCACCACATTTCATATGAATAATTATAAAGCATGGGAGCTAGATGAGGAAAACAACCTGACCATGACAGCTCTACTACTTTTATTTACTTCAAATGAGGGATTAGGCAAAAAGAAAATCTACAGACTTAAAGACCAACGATGAGCCCTGAATTTCTAAATAAGGAGGAAGTTAAATTTATCATATTTCTGGAGGAATCGTTTGGAAAACGGTGCCGGTACTTTCACTTTTAAAATTACACCTACATGCTGCTCTGCACTTACGTTTTGGCTGTTCTGGTTTTCAGACCTCACCAAGTTAGTATTTCCTTTGCTTTTTGAGGTCTGTGATTCTTAAACACTTGGCCCCTGTGCGCCCTTGTGGTCGGCGGAGGGCTTCCAGCTCAGGCACCCAGCAGCAAGGCACAGCTTCCTGATCAGCCCACATGCACACTTGGGGCAACACGCATTAGACGCCCACAGGGGAGCCCTCAGATGGAGAACCAAGCTAGGGCTCACCTAACAGTGGATAAGGAATAGGGTTTCTTTAATTATGAGGCAGGGCTGTGACATTGAGTTCCCCCCTTCCTCCTCCAGCAGCCTCCCAGACACTGTCTAAGTGCTCCGCTCCGCTGAGGAGGCCAGTCCCCCCGCGGGGCGCGATTCCACTGCCTGTAATTTCTGATGCCCATTAGTGACCGCAAACAGAGCACCGGGCTCACACAAGGAATACAGCTGCACAGCGCTGCCACGCTGTAAAAAGACCCTTTTAATGCAATGTTATTGCATTATGCCCTCCTCATAGACCAAGTCAAAAGTCCCATTTGTGGTCCCTGCAGAATATTATCAGAAATTCTTCTCCACAGTGTGTTCAGCTGTGGTTAGCTGAGGGTAGATTTGGTATATATATTTTTCAATGAATTTAAATACTTCTTAACTCTGTTGCCCTCTGCTCTTAGGAAGAGGATTTTTTGCATCTTTTGTATTTTTCCTGTTGGGTGGTTTTCTGAACCTTTTTTCATTAGGAGTGGGAATGTGCAATTGATGGTTTTGTAAGTCGACTCAACTAGAATGTAAGAACAGTGCATTTTCTTAAGTGAACTGCTCGAGACGAGAGCCTCGGAAGTCAAAACTCGAGTAATCAATACAAATACTGACTGCAAATGTCATCAATTCATCTCTTCACTTATGCTGATTTAGCTTGTGCCCACGACTGTGTATATTTTGGAGAAAAAGAGAGAGACTGTGAAGGGGAGAGACGTCGAGGGAGGGAGGGAGACAGATTTATTGATCATGGGTGACCACATGTTAGCCACAGAGCCCCTCTCTTGTGATTAATCTTGGGGTTTAGAGTTGGCCAATGACACATGACAGGCCTCCCCCTCAAACTCCTCCATTTCTCTTCATTACCGGCCGTATTTTTGGACACCACAGTGCAGAGTAATCATTTACCTTTATTGTGTTTATAAAGCTGCGGCATGGATGACCCTTCCTATATTGAATTGAGGACATCAAAAGATCACCGCACATTGATTAGAAGGATATTAAAGTCATTCAGATGCTGTATTTATATGTCAAACAACAGCAGAGTGAAAAGAGATGCCATTTCCACCCAAACGCAAACAAATGGTTTGTAGTTGGTGCAGCTGAAATAAAACTATTAAAATCAAGATAGATGTTGTATTGCGTATTGAATATTTCAAGTAATTGTCCTCAAAAGGCAGAGGAGAGTCTGTGCTAATACACTAAAATAATAATTTGTCCATTGTCTGATCTCCTGACCAGACTCTAATGATATTATTTTTCTCATGACATAGCCAGGTACACGCTTTAAAAGTCATGGCCACAGCAGCAGTAGATTTACTGTAACACCAGTTTAACGCTGCTTTTCAACCCAACACCAGCACGGCACAGAAATAACTGCACCAAATATGTCACATCATGAGCTTTAAATGGTCAGCACTTTCCTCCCGATACTTAATCACTGAGTAGTTTCAAATTTAATACATCTGGAAACTGCTAAATATTATAGATCATTCCTCGGGAAAAGAAAGATTGTAAGAGGAATGTAGTAAAACTTATATTTTTACTCGCAGTGTCCCCTAAGCAGAGGAAATATCCTGCTGCTGTGATTGATGACAAAGTACCCGCTCTGAACCTCTGTGCTTCACAATTATCAACAAATGGGCTGGAGCAGATTTTATGTAGTGATTAAAGCTGCTGTTAATTTCACATGAAGGTAATGAGTGGGGAGATTGACGGCCACTGTCCGACACTCCATCATCCCTTTATAGTTGGTTTAAACGTTTTCACGACTCTTTTTCTCCTTCATTTGCATTTTGCCTCATTAGATATGGCCATTTCTGGGGCCGCCTGCAATATCCATTTCCTGGAGTTAATGCATTTTATTTGATCAGCCAAACCTCCCCAGTTAACTAGCTGTCATTTCTGGCGTTTCGTGTGACATCACTCCATTAGCACCGGCGCAATGCCACCTCAGCCACCTCCACGTCCACACTCGCCGCCACCACCGCCGCCGCCATCCCTCCACTGGCCTTGAGCAATTGCAATGTCCAACTGTCAGTGGATGCAGCGTTATTGCGTTATTTGGCCGGGTGTTATCCGTCCCAGTTGTTCCATCCGTCTTTCACTTCCCAATATTTTTTCCTCAAGAATGGCTTTTTTGGGGGGTTTATTTTTCACAAGAGCTGGAGCAGAGGCCCAGTAGTGAGCAATAGTCGGCGCTCGGAGGTCTCAGAGTGCACGGCCGCAGTGCAAGGCCCCGCTAACCGAGGGAACAGAGGTGTTTTTGAGGGCCTAATGGCATTTTGATGTTCATAAACACAGCAGATGTGAAGGAGGGGAGTCGGGGGAGAGAGCCCGTTTTGGGGTGGGAGGAGGAAGAGAGTCAACAGAGGACTGTCAGCGGAAGGCCAGCGGAGGCCTGACAGACAGTAAACGTGTTTTTTCATGTCACAGCTGATTACATTCACTCTGGAGTGGGAAAAGAGCAGGGAGGAGACGTGGAGACGGAACGAACGAATGAAACTTCTGTGTTGCTCCAGAAACAAGGACATTCTTCCCTGTCCAGAAACAACAGTGCTGTCTTCTGTTAATTTACACTGGTTGTTCCACTTTGATGTACTTGAAATCAGCTCCTACATCATCTCAGTCACTTTCCCTCCTACGTTCAGATAGGACAGCTTTCTTTGTGGATTCACATTACTCAACCAATAATTTGCTAGATAATTTTCAGTGGTCGTAAATTCTCTTTCATTTAATTTTTTTAACTTGATATAAGATAAATGTTTGATTCTGTTTTTGCATCATGGATGAGTAAAATAAGTTTTACTCCCCGCTGAAGACGAATCATCCCACCTCATGGTGTCTGTACCACTTTATCCATTTATCTTTTTCTCTTTTATGTCATGTGCACGCCCACAAAAAAAAGCAATTATGTTTAAAACGGCCGCATGAAAAGAGCAAAACCAAGAATTAACTCCAGTTAGTTTGTGTCAGACAATTTTAGTTTCCAGGGCTCTCTCCACGGTTTGCAGGGACGCTATTTTTCCCTCTATTTCTGAGATTACACGGGTTGCTGCACCAGGTGACCCTCCATGGCCAAACAGGCGATGGAGAGCCCGCTGGAGTTTAGATTCACACCGACCGTACTGAGAAAACCTGCATTTTTAACAATTTCCAGTTTTTTTTTTATTTTCCAGCTATTCTGTGTTTGTTGATCCCTGTATATTTTGATATATTAAGCCGTGATGGTGCAGAGCGTGATAGCAGTAGTGGTGACTTAAAGGTGATAACCCTAACCCTAAACGATACAACGGAGGCTTCGGGATACTTCTGAATTTGTGTAATCTCTTCAATGCTTGTGTGGACGACCAAAGTGGTTTATGCCGCTGAAAATACTCGTAATGCCCTTTTCATAGTGGAGGAAAAGGCTGAAACACAATGGTTAACATGCAGGGTCCACAAACTGGAAGATCACTGTTTATCTCCCCCAACACATGCAATCAGTACAAATGCTAGGCCAGGTCTGTCATTTTGCCTCCCGCCGAGGTGGTGAGAGGAGTCACCGTGGCGGAAAATCACCTGTTTAGGTGTTGAACACAGCCTCACCTCTCCTTCTTCCCGGCTCTCGATCCAACTGCTATCCATATTACCCAGTGCCAGCAGACGCAGCAATAAAGCCTGCTCTCTTTTTCACCTAGATTTACCAGAATCACATAGCATGTGAAAGGGCTGTCATTAAATGAAACACAATGATAATATTTCAAATCAATCTGAGAGCTTTTCCAGCAACCTATCACTCGCACAATGACACTGAGCACAGCAGATTTTCAGGGAGACTCTGGGTGAGATCCCATTATCTATGTGTTGATCTGTAGCCTCTGTTTAACTGGCCCTGTTGGCTTTTCGTTTTGTCCCCTTTCACCAACAGGGTTCAGACCTCTTTGAGCAGCTGGTCCATTACCCCAGTCACAAATGAGGGGGGGGGGGATTAGCTCTGTTGTGTGTTTCATATATTTAATAATAACACCAATAACAGTTTAAAGCATATTTTAAGAAAATGTTGCAGTTTTTATGTTTTGTTGCCATTCAGAAATCAGAAATGATTGTTTCTCTGTGTTTATTTTTGGCTGTTGAAGATAATAAGTGGAATAAAAACTTAAATGGCACTCAGAAAACAAAAACACGTTCAAATTCACTAGATCCAGAGATGGAAAAGCATCCTGTCCGCCAAATTTAGTTGTAATCTGCCCAGTAGTTTTTGTGTAATCCTGCTATAAAACAGACATATGAAACAAAAACATACTCACTTGGCAAAGATACTAAGGCTTGAAAATTGTTCAGAACCATGACATGATGTGTAAAAAGGACATTTAGTATTGTAAACAATCAGGTAACAAATATTACTATAAGATAAATGTTTCAGGTTATATTTTGTGCCGTCACATTTTCCACTTTGGAACCGTCAATGTTAGGAGTAATGTGGCTTAATTGTCAGAGCATGAAAACCCAAATCAACACTGCATCATCCCAAAGCACAAACAGGCTGATGAATATCAAAGTCGTGATTCGAGCCTGGATGAGATTCTCCCGTCCTGTTAACCTTTGCATGTAAAGTCAGAATCAGGCTCCGGATCTTTTTAACATTTGCGATGTGAAGATTTTCAAAGGGACGAGCGCCGGACCCATAAAAGACGGTCCCGCGATTATCGAGGAAAAACTGGATGACTTTCAGACGAGGGGGAGGCAATATCAATCACGGCCAATTTGAGGCCACCAACATGAAATATGATTTCATAAGACAAATGCAGTGTCATTCTTAATGTGCTTAACCTTTACTGTCAATGAAAAAGTATTGATTGCTCGGTGGCATTTTTTCATCATTTGATTTCAGAAAGTGTAATAATATATGGTGGTGGGCCGGGATAAAAGATGAACAGCAACAATGCTGAATTCCCCACAGAGCACAGGAAGCAGTAGAAAAGTTTATGTTTTCAGGAGGAGAATTTCTCTCGCAGCTCATCGTATAGAACATAAACACTCTATGAAATAAATGCGACACTTATTCTAAGTCTTTTATACAAAGTCTTACTTTTAATTTCAGGAGCCTTGTTTGAAGACGACCAGTATTAACAGCAGGGAGCAGGCCGCCTGCTTCTAAGCAGTGTTTCTATTATTTCTCTATTCTGTTGAGTAATTGGGAAGTCTCCTATCTCTTCTTGGTCTTTGATCTACTTACTCAACCTAATAAGACTTTGCTCTGCTGCACTACAACCAAATCAGCAGTGCATTTTCAGGCCCCTAATAAGTGGTTAGCTTGATTTATATGGGTAATCTTGGCGATGTGGCAGGGCTCTACAACCTCTCCCCGATGCAAGGAGCCTCTCTTCACAACCACAGGCCAGACCAGATGAGTCCATTACAGCGGGGGTAAAGATGGTCATTTAACCCTCCTCCCCTTCAAAAGTAACAGTGTGCTAGTGCATTATGACGCAGGAGGAATTCTTAGTCGAAGCGTATTGAAGCAGTTGACGATACAGTGATGCATGGCCACGCTGCCGAGCTCTATTGTGAGAGCGGGATGTTGTTGGGCCATTGCTGCGGGTGGAGAGGCTCAGCTCGGCCCGTGGGGAGCCCCGTGGGCCAGAGGAAGCACTTAGAGTGGTAAAATGGCCACTTATTCACAGCCACCCACCCGTTCTCACTGCTCCTCCCTACCCTAGATCCTCCCACTGGGTTCAGCAGCACAGACCTCCGGGAACTCTATGATGGACTGCGTAGCCCTCACGACTGGTATATACAGACCTCACAGCGTTTAGCCTATTGTGACCTTGGTAACTAAGAATACACGTGTGAATCCCCCCCCCTTCAATGTAACCATGTTTTTTTTAAGGAATAAGCATTACACAGTTAAGCAGATGCAGTTTTGATGAATGATTTTATTTCCCTCTCTGCAGCTGAATCCTCTGGCCAGCCAGGCGGCGGTAGCAGCAGCAGCAGCAGCAGCCATGGGTTCAATCGCTGGTTCTCAGGTGTTTGGCAACGCCCTGTCAAACCTGCAAGGAGCAACCGGGCAGCTGGTCACCAACGCACAAGGACAGGTGAGCCGTGTAAGCTTGAGACGAGATGTAAAAAAAAAAACATCCAGCTAATGGAACAATACAGGAAACAAAGCAGTTACTTTTGTAAATGCTCTGTAAAATATGCTTCTGGACCATCGATCTTGTATGAATGTGCAGCTCTACATTAAAAGTGTGTATAGTATTTCTGATCTTTCCTCATAGATTTCCAGTGTTGGCTCTCTGTGTTGTCTTGAAGCTGTTTGTCTATAGTCTTAGTGGCCACCCTACCATATATTAAGCTTTTTGGGAATAAACAAAGCTCCTCGTTCTCTTATCCGCATGCGCCTGACGCAGTAAAACGCTGACCTTGTCATATTTACAGGGTGGCTGCAGAATTGTTCCATCAGTAGCCAGAGGCTTGAACGATGATGCTTGTCATTGTGAGGCCCTATCTAATGAATCATCTTATCGCAGGTGCACACCGCACATATTAAAGGAAAATTGTATGGACAGTGTGCCCTTTTATGCCACTCTTGTTATTTACTTTAACCCTCGTTCATCTTCACTTGCTCAGTCCTCACAGCGTGAGGTTAACAAAGATACAGAGAAGCTGAAGAAGGAGGTGTTATTTTTAAATACACATGCAAAAGCAGTTGATTTTGAATTTCCCACGTGACACGTAACCCACCGGAGTTAGATTACAATACCACCAGTGTGACCATGCTTCGGTGTTTACAGCAAGTGTTGTCCGCGTGTGAGCACTTGATGCTAAACGTCGCTAATGAGACAGTATGGACTTCCCTGGCTCACAAGGTGCCTGGAGCATTGGGGACAGATCACTGTGGATATGGACTTGATGGGCTGCTCTGTGCTTTTGTAGTGTCTTGGCGGCTGACACTCCCTGACATAATCAGGTCACAGACACGGTCAAAGCCCTGGGCTACAGCCTTTGCTCCCCACCTCATTATTCCACAGCATTATTCAGACGGAGGACTCTGAAACATGCACTATACCCTATCAGAGGGTCCTGCCCCCCCTCCCCCAAACACACAGGAGATTATACAGGCTAATAGCGTACCTCAAACAAGGCTGGAGGTCCAGCAAATGTGCTCTGGGAACTTTTGTCAGCACAGAGAAGCTGAGAAACGCGAGGCAGAGCAGCAGCTTTTTTCAAGGTTCATATTTGTCAAAAAGACGCTTTTATTCATTTAGGCTAGTCTTCAGTTGGAATTTACGGAACAATCTTTATCCTTCCTGAGCTTCTCTGAGGAAAAAGTTACCTTTCCTTGAATTTAAAACATGTTATAGTGTCTTTTGACCTCCTCTACAATTCTGTCTGAAGACCTTTTCATAAGCAAGAGCTCTGGGGACCTTGAAAAGTGCCAGATTTGATGGACGTTTGGAGTTCAATGTGTTTTTAAACCTTAATTATGTTGGCCCTTTTATTCTCCAAGGAGAATCAATGAGGCTCTTTTATCCTCGCTGCCTCTACAACAGTGATTAAGGCTGTGGATAAAAGCCAGAATATTTTTAAGTCAGTCTCACTCTTTATATTTTTTTCCTTGATGAATCTGAAGCATTTTTGCGAACATCTTCTATTCAGTACAAATTCTGCGTGCCTTTATGTGTGGAAACCCCCCCCCCCCTCCTCCTCCTCCCAGTGTGCCATCCATCCTCTTTTTACTCCCAGCATTCCCAGCCTTTAGTAAGGCCTTGATCCCCCCTGGGTAAACAGTGCTGGAACTAATACAGAGAACAACAGGTAAGGGACATATGCACCGTTAACCCGCACAGCAAGTTAGCCTGTAAAGGAGGTGAAGCTGAGCCACAACACAAGCGTGGCCCTGTGTATTGATGGGAGCTTCCAGCCCTTAGATCAAGTGCAACCACAGTGTAAACGGCTATTGACCTTGTAGTTGTAAATCTACTGTAAGGCTGCAGCAATTGATTATTTTATTATCAATTAAGCTGTCAATGCCTTACAAGTTCCCCGGTTGCTTGTTTAGTCCGACTAACACTAAAAAACAACTGAGATGTTATATTTTTATTTATAAAAAAGAAAACAGGAAAGCAGCAAATTCTCCTATTTGGGGCAACCAGCTATTGTTTGATATTTTTGGTTTATTAAGATATTTAGGTGATTAATCCATAATTAGGGCGGCTGTAGATGAACAATCTACTGTATTTCTTTCTTCTATATTTTACAAATTAAAAGCTTGATAGTAAATACTGAGTCTGCTCTCAGCTGAATCCTTTGGACTTGTGTGTTGTTGAAACAACTCCAAACCATTCCAAACGTTTTCCCCTCTCGGGTCTCAATTCACCGCATGAACAGCGGAGGAGAGAAACCGGGCAGATATATTGCCTGGCCACCATGGCTAAAGACACAGATTGCCCTGGCTGGAGAGATGAGATGACATTTCTGCGGAAACAAGAGCAGCGTAATCTTAATGAGTTCTGCTGGGTGGAGAGAAGCACGTTACTCACTTGCCATACGAACTGGATCGGGAAGCAGACACAGGAAGCCAAATAAAGGAGAGGAAGCTGAAAAGTTGGCTGAGAAGAGGAACTTAGCCGTGAATGAGACAAGGTCCCGTAGGCCCACTCTTTATGAGAGGGCCGCATGATAAAAGTGAACAATAAGAAACACACATTTCTATTTATTAAACATTGACATACTGTATAAAACACACAGCCTATGAGTATATCTAATATACTTTTGTCCGTCATTAATTTTTTCCGAACAGGTTCAGAACGAATAGATAACAAAATGCTTCTGTGTGTGTAACTTTAATTTGGTGTGATTTTAATTCGGTGATGGATTAAAAAAATACGGACTTTGTGTGCAAAGACCTTAAGTTTAAGCCGTATT
This sequence comes from Verasper variegatus, assembly GCA_026259375.1. Classification (NCBI taxonomy): domain Eukaryota; kingdom Metazoa; phylum Chordata; class Actinopteri; order Pleuronectiformes; family Pleuronectidae; genus Verasper; species Verasper variegatus. Next base: position 14,493,826 of record CM048056.1, read on the forward strand.
TCCTGAATTAAACAAGGAAATATCTGATCACAGACTAAATAAGCCAAGCTAAGAGTGTGTACTTTGTCCTGTTCGACACTCAACGCTGCAGACACATTCGGGCCATTACTGAAAACTGATGCTCCATCGCACCCAACATCCAATTATGTTGAAATAAAAACTCAAGAACATTTTTTTAATGCTCCCCACATCTCAGCATCGGTGAATTCAAAACTTCCCATTCGGTGATTGTACAACAAAGTCCTCCCGTCTCTCTATAAGTTAACACTCAGACAGTTGACTACACTGGGAACTCTTCCCTCCCAGCAGAAGAAGAGCTCTGTGACACTGCCATGAAACATCTGCCTGAGATGGAGAAGCATTGCTTTGCGGGCCTGGGACGAGAGCTAAGCTGTCAGTTGCCTGCTCTTTTATTATGCTTATAGAACAACCACTTAGTCCAATGATGATGAATAATTGAGCGGAACAAGTTCCCTGCCACTGCGGCAGGCAAAGCGGGATCAGTGGGACTCCGGAGACACGAGCGTCAGGCAGGGCAATAAAATATGTTAAGTGGCAGGAGAGCATTACAGGGAATTTGTAAAGCGAGCGCAGAGAGAGAGATAAATTATCTCCCCCCTAATGCGAAGCAACGTAAGCAAATGAGCCGTGGCAGGGATGAATTACAGATTGTCGGCCCACCTTTCTCTCACTGATCCCTCCCTATTATGTCAAAGAGACGGGGGGAGAGGGGGAGGTGGACCACGCACAGAGACACATAAGTGGTGGAGATAGAGACTGCAGAGCCAGAAGAGGCTCAGCTAACGCTGCGTGAAAGCTGCTTGTGGTGTGGTGTTGCTTTGGCTTCGGAATGAAATGTAAACTTTAAAAAGAAAAAAATCACTTTTAACAGACGCATCTTTCTGCCCGTGTTGCCAAATAACAGAATTTAGAATGATGGGCGTCTCATCTGTGTTGAGCCGCTCTCTGGAGTAATGAGGCTCGGTGGAGGAGCTCTGTCAGCGGGGGGGCAGAAGTAACGGCTGCTCAGGAGCTGCCCAGAACCAGTCCCCAGATGACATTAACCTTCATCATGGTGAAGAGGCGCAAAGTCCCCCCCAAAGCGCCACTCTTGGCCACACTCTGGCAGCCCTGAGAGCTAAAACGCTGCAGTGACACTCTGCCGCCCCCTTTGATCTGCTCTTCCTGATTACAGCGACAGAGGGGAGAGAACCGGGGGTGGAGGAGGGGTGAAGTACCCCTGGGACCCCGAGAGTTGAATTCGAACCACGGGGTCCTGTCTTACTCTCTGATGCACCTCTTTTCTCCCTCTTATTGTCTTTTTTTTTTTTACTTGCTCTTTCTTTTTGTTCTCTCCAGCCTGTGTGTGTGTGAGAGGGTGAAATGGGGGACTCTGTGTCTCAGCAGCCACAGTCCTTCTTACCAGAGACAGACAAAGACACTCAAGCACAAACACAGCCACACACACACACACACACACATGCTCATCCCTGGCTTGGCCTGGTGATGGATCATACAGTCAGTGGTGTGCACCATCACACACACAGGTATTCAGCGCTGACCTTTGCAGTGTGCTCCCAGCAGTCTGCTTTGGCTTCTCTTGCTCTCTTGCCTGTAAAACCACCTCGGTGACAGATGATCAGTGAACACTTGTGCATGTTTTCTCTCCAAACCCCACTCCAGACCAATTCAAAAGCAGAGTGCTCTGATTAGCCTCATTACACGGCAAGTGACCAGCTCACGCTTTGTTTCCGGTCACATCCAGAAGCCAGAAGGAAAAAAAAAAACCCCTCTCAGCGGCAGAGATCATTAAGACTGATACCTCCAGTAGCATTTACCCTCTCTGCTTCTTCCTCTTTTTTAAAACCGCCCAGCTGATTTCATCTCTTCTCTACCCCCTTTGTAGATAATTGGAACAATCCCACTGATGCCCAACTCTGCAGGGCCCTCCAGCCAATCAGGGGGTGGCAACCCGGCACTGCAGGTACAGCCAATTACACCTCAGCTTCTGACCAACGCTCAAGGCCAGATCATCGCCACGGTGATCGGCAATCAGATTCTGCCTGTCATCAACACCCAGGGAATCACACTGTCACCAATCAAGCCTGGACAGCAGGTAACGTCTACGCCGATGCTCACACACACACACACACACACACACACACACACACACACACAAACACCCGGTGTGAAGAAGACGTAAAAAACATTATTATGCACTAAAACTGCTGCTGCAACAACGATGAAGAGCCGGTTTATAAACTGTTGAATGAGAAACACACAGTGAAGTCAGACTAGTTCAGTTTATTCATAAAATATTCCAGCAGCTCTGTCAGTCAGGTGTGTTTACGCTAAACACCCCATATTTCTCTCGCTTCGACACCCATAATGCTCATTTGCATCATTCCACTTGGAAAGTTTTGGCTTGTGTGTGTGTGTGTATGATAGAAGGCACTTGTCAGCCAACATCTCATACTCAGTCTCAGGGTGACTGCTGTGCCGCCACCCCCCCCCCCCCCAAAAAGGAAAAACAAAACCACACTTTTCATCACACCCCTCCACCCCTTTAAGCCCAAACACTCCTGCCTCTGTTCTTCACCTCCTTCCTCAATCAAACTCTCCAGCCTCATGATTCGTCCTCCCTGACCTGAACCACAAGTATTTTGTTGTGATTTTAAAGGTTGTTTCAGTCTTAACACTCACAGTACCAGCTCGTACTGTAAGTGTAGAAACTCAAAAACGTCTTCTCCTCCCACTTTGAAGATCTATACGGCGCTCGAGTGTGGATTCACACCATGAAAATGTTATTGACTTGATAATGACGATGTCAGCGCAGAATTACAGGGTAAAAGTTCACATTGAAGGCGCGTACAGTGGTGATTGGATGAACTCTCGGCAGATGGACACTTAATTGTGGCTCCCCAGAATCTCCGGATCATACTCTTGAATGAATTAATGCATTTGTAATAATGTTTATGCTTTTGTCTCCACTTCAAAGCCCGCGTGTACACATCGTTCCACAGGCATAATTTGCGGTTGTCAGAGCCGGCAGTCTAGAATATTTCCAGTGAAGCTAGATGATTCTCCGAGGCCTGTCAACAGTCCTGACAGTGTGTGCATCGTTGTTGACACCCCCCACCATCCAAACAAACACATGCCACGGAGAAAATAATTAATAGCAGAAAAAGGAGAGGAGGAATCCGGCCCAGCTTATGGCAGAGACAGCTTTAAATGTGAAGACGCACCATCTTGATCTTGTAAAAGCAATTCAAATGTGCATAAAACATGAAAATACATTGTTTCCTCGCCATCAGAGCACGTAGTTGGCGGATCATGAATTATGTTTGATGCGGGGACTTGCTGTGTCCACATGTTTTCTATTTCACACCCAGGCTGCCATTATCAGCATCCTCGCGGGTCTGATGACGAGACAGATGACTCTAATTGTCCCGAGCTGCTCCTCTTTTGTTGGAGCCACAGAGAAGCGATTAGGAGGCTCATAGAGACAGTAGAGTACTTGAGCTGAGCCAGCATCTAGTTTCTCCAATCGTAACCCACTGTGGTAGTCTATTGAGCACACTATTGACACTATATTCTGCTCTGTCAGTCTAAATCCCGCGGGCAGTAATTGACATTTATTCTTCATCAGGTACAAGGTAAATCTGATTATATTCAGCTCGTAAGTGGCTAATTTAATAGATGGTGATTGGTTTATTAGATTTAATATTGTGGCCTAATCACCATAATGACATGATGACCATAAATGATGGTTGTTATGATGATGTGCAGAGGGAATAATGGATATTGTTCTGTACAACACAATGTCGATATGTTTTTTCAGCTCTATGCGTTTGTGTGTTTGTGCTTGTGTGTGTCCAGCTGCCTCAGGCTCAGCAGAGTCAGACCGGCCCTGTATCGTCTCAGCCCAACCTGCTCCACATGCCCCACAGACAGAGTCCTCTCCACCAGGCCTCTTCCTCCTCCTCCACCTCCTCCTCTTCCTCGGCTCTCAGCGTGGGGCAGCTAGTCAGCAGTAAGTGTCCGACAGAGCTCACAAAAACACAACATGCCTTCTAATACATGAAATAAAAACCATGTCCGTACTGTTGATGCTATATGACATATTATATGTATTAAAGGCTCAGGACACCTAATTTACAAGACATTTATTTCCCCTCATGATATTAGGATGGCAGCAATAATCTCAGAGCAAATAAAACCAGAGCGTGGATGCCTAGAAACCACCAGTGTTTCTAGAGAGTAAAATATCTTTTCGGGTGAATCATTCCTTTACTGACACTGACCAGAGATCCAACAGGGTGCAGCTTCATTACTCTCGGTGCGGACAGCTTGTGACTGATCCCCGCCTCCTGTGATTGTTTTATTTTTCCTGACTGTCAATTCTTTGGTTTATTAGACGATCCAAAGTGGCGTGTGTTATGTATAATGAACATAAGTTTCATTCTCCCAAAGCGTGGGCCTTTGGCAGAGACATATAAATCACTGGGCCACAGCCTGTCAACATGCAGCTACTGCCTTTAAAAACTCTGTTTTATTCAGATAAATTTCATTTGTCAGAGTCGATTCCGCTAAACTCCATGTAAACTCATTTCAAAGGCAGCTACAGTCCCACTGAATTTAATAAAAAAAAACAAGTCGCCATTGATCAACTTGTTGTAGACATTGTGTTTAGTTTGTGTTTACTTGCAGCTCGGAAAATATCCCATAACCCGTTTTTGAGTCTGCAAAAAATCACAGCAGCTCAGTTCAGTGGTAAATAGGATTAATGCTTTATGCTGAGTATGAGCCACATCACTTTCTCTCAATGTCACTTAGGGCAAATAAATGCAAAGAAAAATCCCATGACAGAATCAGTCGCCTGCAGAGTGGGGATGCTAAAATGTTATTAGATTCACTGGCCACAAACAAAGTGCCAGAAACGGATTTTAAATCTGTACAACTACTCTTACTCATACTGCTTATTGATCCCGTACTGTAGCTGCTTGTTTTTATTTTTAATAGATACAAAAACAGAACAAATTGAGAACAGAATTAAGTTTGCTTTATTTTCTCATATGTACTTTATATAAATTACCATTCTGCAAGTTCAAAACTGCAAATTACGTTATAGTCTTAATCTGCTGCTCTGATTGATTTGAATCTGTGAATAACTGAACATCTCAGGTGATGCTCTGACCCGTTCAGATTGAATTGATAAAAACCCCTAACAATCAGCTGACTAATGGTTATTTTTAATCACTAACCCATGTTCATATAATTTAGTCCACCCTGTGTGTGGCCTCCAGGCTGCTGGTGTAGTAACACACCGTGTGAAATGAGAGATGAAGTACTAACTGGAGTTTTTATTGACATATTGTTTGTGTTTCGGCCTCACAAGCAAAAAATGTTGTACTAGTTGCACCATTCACTGTCAGTTCAGTGTGTTTGTTCAGCGTGTGTGCGTGTGTGTGTGTGTGTGCGTGTGTGTGTGTGTGTGTGTGTGTGTGTGTGTGTGTGTGTGTGTGTGTGTGTGTGTGTGTGTGTGTGTGTGTGAGTGTGAGAGATCAGCTTCCCCTCTGCTCCCACACAGGCTCAGAGAGACAAAAACACATCATACTGTAGATGAACGTCTTAATCAGAGACAGAGTTGGTGAAATAAACGAGATAACTTTCATGCATCAACAATAAATCAGAAATGTCTTTTATTTCTCCAGGACCGAGCTTATCGATACTTCAGACTTTAAGAATTGAGCCCAGGGGCCAGTTTAATACTTGGTTTCAGGACACATCCCTAATAAAGAAAAATATCATCAATATTTTGTACCCAGGTTGATTATGTTTACTTTCATCTTGTTCTCCAGAATCTGAGAATCAGCTGGACGGGAATTAAGCAGAGCTTGAAGTACTTTGCTCAACAGCAACTTTAGCCATTTTCACCTGGTGGAATTTGATCTGGATAAGGAAAATACATCGATGTAAATGCATGTGGAACACATCGTGAATGCAATCACAGCGCATCCGTGGCCTGACTTGTATGTTTTTATCAGATCTTAACCTTTTCTCTTTTGGAATCATGTATCTGGCCAACTGATGAACATAAAACCATTATTCAGTCTCTTTTAGCTCCGTGTTTGGTCTCCACCAGCTCCTCTGGGAAATAACTGACTCCGTAGCTGCTAAATGTTCCTCTGTGTTCACCAGCTAGCCTCTGACTCTGTTTGGTGGATGAGCCCATAGTGGACACTGGGTTTTTAGAGTTTTCTGTCTGAAACACTATGAGATCAGAAAAAACGAATAAACGAAAAAAGAAAAACTAATACATTTTAAATTTTAATTCGAGGCTAAAACTTTCACTGCAGCGTGTCACTAAGTGCTGACACATTAAAGCAGGAGTTTATCCTGCTTATGTATAAGGGGAACATTCTTTTCTTCATTTCCTTTAATTTAAAAAAAGTGTGTTTATCTTGGTGTAATTCTTTTGTGATTATTATCTTATTGTTGTGTCTGCTGTGAAGAAAAACAGCCTTTTTTGAAGCCAGTTAAATGGTTCTGTCCAGTTTCAGTGTTTTTAAATTCGGCCTTTAAAACCATTTACGCACTGTTCTGTTTGTTCTGCGGGAGCTTCACTCCACCATTCATTACTGCAAAATAAATTAGAGGAGGTTTAAACCTTAAATCATATTTGGGTTGTGACTTAATGTCTGAAGGAAAATATGGATCCAGAGGCTACACCGGTTGAGATCTGCTGCACCAGACAACCATTAGTCTTTCAAACCACTAAGTAAATAGCCTCCACTGGGAATGATGAAGAGATGCTCATCAATGTGGAGATGATGGGACCCGAAGCTGCGAGTGCTCATCCCTCCCATTTCAGGCGGCTTGGAGCCTCTCGTCCCTCGTCTTCCGAGTGTTCACACGTCTGGAGCACGCCGCATACGCTACACGTCACTTATGAGGCACAACGAGATGGCAGCTCCATAGATTTTTGCTTAAATACGCTTGGAGGATTCCTTTAATAATTCATTGATAATGACCAGGATGAATAATTCAGAGGCACAAACTTTGCTTTAGTAAGCAGGATGCCAGGGCACCTGACATTGATGTACAATGTGAAATCACTTTTTATTAGCAGGGAAGTTCTTCAAAATGCCTCCGTGAAGTTTTTCAGATCTGCTCAAATGAGGAGATTCACAAACAGCATGTCTTTGTATAGAAAAGTGTTTGAGGGAGACTGGAGCCAGGTATCGTTTTTTGTATGAGGCTCGCGGGGCTTGTTTGAAAACCTGAACCGTCTTCACCGAGGGTCAGACGGATGAAATAATGTCTTTATACTTTCTTTAATGTTTATCTGAGAGCTGGCTGCAGAGTATATGTGCATTCATACAGAAAACTATGACACTAGAGTATCTATGTGCTCCAGATCTATCCCTCTATTGAATCAACGAGCTGGGTGTCATGTGGTTTTGTCCATATGCTTTTGTGTGCCAGTAAAGATCCACATTGGCAAGTCAGAGCCATGAAATACTTGCATTCATACCACAGATATATTCAGTCTTCAAAAACATCCCTCAGATACTTATAGTTTGCAGCACAAAGACAAATAATAAGTTCTGACCCAGGACCAGGACTATATTTTTTAAGCTTGTTTACAGGCGATCGTGATATGTAGGAATGTTTGCTCCATTGACTCTGGAGAATGAGGAGAGCGACGAATGGGCAGAGGTCTAATAAAATGAGTTGTGTCTGTTGTGTCGTAGACCCACAGACCGCCCCCAGCGAGGTGGACGGGGTCAACCTGGAGGAGATTCGTGAATTCGCCAAAGCATTCAAGATCCGCCGGCTGTCACTGGGCCTGACACAGACCCAGGTGGGCCAGGCGCTCAGCGCCGCCGAGGGGCCGGCGTACAGTCAGTCCGCCATCTGCAGGTAATGTCCAAACAAAGAGTGGAAAAAAACAAACAGCTCATTATCTCTAAATATCCCGGTTGTGTCCAGAGGAGGCCGATGCAGTTGTGTAACCTCAGTGAGTCGTCTGGTGCTCACAGCTGCCATCTATTTTTCATCCCATGTTTTAACAGACATTATTAAGATATTAAAATACATAATTGACTATCACCACCCTGACAAACGAAAGCTCTTATGTCTTTACTTACCGTGCGTCCTCTCACCCGCTGACATGACAGCCTTGTGTTACTTATGCAGAATACATACACAAGTATTACACGAAGCACTTAAAGCATTTAATAATTACTAAGGCCCCTCGCCTCTCACTGCGCCTGAACATGAGGGAGCTTGACGGTGATGATCTGTTAATAAGATTGCCATGTTTTACTGCTGCCACGAGGACAGTTTAGTCATAAATGGTGCGTTATATATTCATGAGACAATCAGACAATCAGTGTTTCATCCCCCCTGTCGTTCCACTCCACTAACATATTGCACAGAGACACCAAATGAGCTACATTTCCCTTTCAAGGCAGAATAATTGGGCCACATCATGTCCGAATATTAATTTTTTAAGAGAACTAAAAAGCAAGTCACTCATACCAAAACGGGTTCAGGTGTAAAATTCACTGTAGAATTAATAAATGCTAGTTAATGTTATATTTATTTTCTAAATTTCAAATTAAATTACACATTTTAACAGCAGTTCTTTGTCGTAAACAATCGTGGCCTGTTGTGCATCAAGCATTCACCTCCATTTTCAAAAATGAAATTTAATTTTAATGTTTAATGCTCTTCACTGATGACCTGTGCTGTTTATCCGACACGGTGCTGCCACGCACTTTCATCACATCAACATCAAACGGCCGATAAAATGTGAAACAGCGGACGGGTTGTACGAGGCCCGGCCGCCTCCGACTAATGTTTAAACTCTTAAAATCACACATGAAATATTTACAGCCGGGCATAATTCAAATATTTATAATATACATTAAAAGCCATTAGCTTCAAAAAATAAACACACTGTGGGCTGTTATTCATGCAGTTAAGACAATTTTTTTTTGTTTGTGTAACATTGGACATGACATCCTGATGTTTTAAGTAGAGGGGCAAACTTCACATGCTTTAGTTTAGTTAACATCAACACAGACATGACGTTTGAAGAGAAGCGGGACGTCACAGTAGCTCAGGGGCTCCGGCTCTGAACCCAGACAGAGAACAGACACTGACAGATGCTTCCATCTTGTCTCCTTTCATTGCTCAGTATGTTTCCAGGCACTTTATTAGTTTATCTAAACAGGCACAGGCATTACATGAGGGCATCATCAAACCAATGATGTGCCGCTCCGTCCTGCGCTCGCTCGAGTTCGTCTTGTTTCCCTGATTTGAATTCAGAAACATTCAGAAGTTACTTGATTAGGATTAAAGAAGATCGTCCAATTTATCATTTTAATTAAATGATTTAAGATAGAAAACATTATTTACTCACCTTAATGAGTCTCACTGCTTAGAATTCAGTGCAAACTCTCAGATTACCGTCCTCATTAGTTTAATCTTTAAAACGACACGTTTGACTCAGCATAAATAAACATTACCAGGATTTTAACTTAATGAAGGACCAGGAATATACAGCTGATTAAAAAGGTCTCTAAGTAAAGTAAAAGTCTTATATTTACTTATATCACAAGTTTGGGTTGTAATTCTCAATTTTTAAATATTGCTTTACAGTAACTGAAATCAATACTTTTTCCAAAAACTCACATCGAGGAATTAAAAAAATAAATTCCCAGAGCTCTGATTAAATAAAGTCCATAATAATAATATTCAGACCTAAAATATTCCAAATCAAGTTACTTCATCTCATTGTATTCAGTTTCTTATTTAAAAGAATATTTACATGACACATCACATAATACATTTCAGTCAGTATCACAAAATCCCACCAGTATCACATTGTAAACACACCAGACACTTCTCTGCTGTATGTAAAATATCCTCAACATTATCTTACTGTTAAAAAGACAAAGTCACACTGATTGCAAACTGGTGTGCAGATTTTAAGACTGATTCAAAGACGATGGGTCATGTGCAGTTTATATTCAGAGGTAATTCTGATATTAAAATGAAAATATCCTGAGTTAATGTGAATCTGATCACAGCTTTTTGGTCACTGATGTACCTCTCAGGTAGTTCTGTTTAAAACCCTGCTTCATGGCTGTGAAGCCTTCGGGGCAAACTGTAACTCAGCTCTAAACACGCAGCTCGTCTGAGCACAGCTCCGAAGGTACTTTTAAGAAAAGACTGGAGGTGCATTCAGGGCCATTTCTCCCTTGTGCTGATGCACTAGAGGAGGGAGTGCATACCCCAGCTGAGCAGCTCTCAACTCATTTTAGTATCTGCAGTTCCTGTTGATCCATGAAATGTCCTGTCTCTGGTGACTCCTCATATTTACTAATGTATTCCCCGCAGTATGAATCTCTCCTCTTTCCACTGTTTAGAGGGAGGACGGGGGTTATAAATAATCCCTGCCTGTCGACAAGCAGGAATGCACCAACGAGGTGTAGAAACAGAGGAGGTTCATGCATGCATGGGCATCTGGCTGCAGCTCACCTCGCCATTAAAAATGTCTTGTGTGCATTGTTTGTTCCTCGGAGAGCTCTCTGCTGTCTCTCCATCAGCGCTGTCCGCTCAGGACCCACTTCACTAAAAGCATTCGCACACGTCACGCTGCTGTCTGTCCCACGAACACGCTCCGTCCACTTAGTGATTTAATCTGGTCTGGAAAACAGATCTTAAACATCAACTTATATATCTATTGATATTTGGGGGTGGGGGGGGGGGGGTACAAATCTATCAGCGGATATATATTTTAAACAATTCAGTGGTTCCTAAGATGTCGTTATCAAACCCTTATGATAAAGAAATGCTTGATATTTTACAGTTACATAGACTTTATTACAAAAAACTATGAATTAAAAAGAAACACAAATACAATCAAATATATAGAACTTCAACCAAGAACTTTTTTTCGTAACATGTAAACCGACATCTTTTCTTGGTTTACTCTGTGAAGTAAAGGTTTTCATATCAGCCAGCTGTAAAAAGGGTCAGGGCCCAACTGATATACAAGTTTTTAAAATACATTTTACTAGTGATTTCTCCGTGACAAACTAATTAAGCGTCTCTAAACATGCTGAGCAGTTGGTTTAATAATTCACTTTGTGCTTTACGTGGCTGCAACAGGCCCCATCGTACACTGTAGGTTGTGGTGCTCATTGGGTAAATCATTAAAAACAAACAGAGCCAGTTTAATTGGATCTGGACAAGAAGACAAACACAACTAGCGGGTAAAAACATAAACACAACTATAATTCAATGCAGCCTCACAGCTTCAATAATGCTCAAAATCCCCAAATAACATAAGTGTTATTTGAATCTACTTTAAATTAAACCTAAGCTTCATTTGCTTTAACTATCCTGGCTCTTTTTTACATAACAGGTTTGAGAATTGTCTTATTTTCCAAATCCTAACATCAACGTCCACGTGTCTCATCCACATAAACAGCCTGAGTTCATGTCCGAGGCAGAAGCACCTGACAGAGTCGTGTTGTTTCAGAAGAAGCCTCGTTCTCCATTCGTACCTTGAGTCGCTAAAACGCTTTCGTGAAGTCAGAATTATATGTGATGCAGCCGCGGAGTCTCAGGAACTTCCGGGATTAGAGTGTGTAAATGTATTCTTATTAAATATAAAATGAGACGTTGTTAGAGGATGAAAGAAAGTTTGAAAAATGTATTAAATGTACATTTTGATCAATAATTCAAGGCTCTGTTTTGTAAATAAAAGATGGTGCCATATTTAACTGCATGCATTAGTGCATCTTTTATTTTTTATGTTTTTATCACCTGAGGGAAAGAAATTTAATATTTGACAGTAAATCCTGTAATTCCTGTCTTGTTTTTCTGTTTGTTTCATTTGGAATTACGGTATTTAGTTAGATGCTTGGCATGGTTTTTTTTTTTGGGTTCGACTGGACCGGACTTTAGCCATTGGCACTATCTCCTTACTCCACTATTGCCAATTTGGGACAGAGAACCCCAGGCTCCTCCAGAAAAATTAACTCACCACTGGCAGCCGTCACCTCCAGCTGCTGCAGCGGAGGTGTCTCCAGGTAGAGAACAGAGAAGGGGTTTTGGCTCGGATGTGAACCTGGATGCTGGTCTCAGTCCCAGTGGCATTCTGGTTGAGGAGAAGAAAAAAGGCAGGCAGCTTATCCCTTGTTCTGGCAGGGCACCTAAGTAAGATTCTTTTTTCTCAATTCTCCCCAGACACACCATCCTGAGAAGCCACTTTTTCCTACCACAGGAAGCCCAAGAGAACACTATAGGTAGCAGTCTGACAGGCAAACTGAACCCTGGCCTTTTATATCCTGCCAGGTTTGAGAAGTTGGACATCACCCCTAAAAGCGCCCAGAAGATTAAGCCCGTTCTGGAGCGCTGGATGGCCGAGGCTGAAGCCCGCCACAGATCCGGAATGCAGAACCTGACTGAGTTTATCGGCAGCGAGCCTTCAAAAAAACGCAAGCGGAGGACCTCTTTCACCCCGCAGGCGCTCGAGATCCTCAACAGCCACTTTGAGAAGAACACGCACCCCTCCGGACAGGAAATGACGGAAATAGCCGAGAAGCTGAACTATGACCGGGAGGTTGTGCGCGTCTGGTTCTGCAACAAGAGACAAGCGTTGAAAAACACAATAAAGCGTTTGAAATCGCCCGAACTCAGGCGCGGCTGCACCAATGGACCCTCTCACCGATTCTCTAGAGGAGCTCCCGAAGTGAGCGAGGCCCTCCGACACCGGGGTAAAAAAAATAAAAATAAAAATTGGAGCGGAGATGTGGCTGCCATTTTAAAAACAACAAACGGTGGATGAACTCTCGAGAACGAGAACTGAAAAGTGTTGCCAGTCACCTGGACCGGACAGTGATGAGTTTGCAAACAAAAACTATGTGTTGTCAGTGTGATTACCACAGTTGTGTAAATGACCTTGGCGAAACCAAAAAGAAGAAAAAAGAGATTAATATGTGAGAATTATGTAAAAAAAAAAACATATGGTGTGCTGTTTTCAAAGAGTTTTAGATTCTGGCCTTTACGGACCAGACTGTCGCCCAAAATTTTGGTTCCAACCAGGAGGGATTTAATAAAGAGATCATACCAAATCAAAACACTATTTACCAAAGTCTGTTGCATCTGAGTACTAAGAATAATTTTGTAATGTAAATGTGCTCTAAATTTTTACATTTGTACTGGCAAATCTAAGCTATATGTGTGAGTATACATTCTATCTTTGTCTCGCTTACTTTTTCCTTCATTGTTTGTATGTAAATATCTAAAACTACAAAAAAAAAAAAAAAAACAAGAAAAAACGCTGTCTTCAAATTTGAAATCACACCGATAAAGTTTCTCTTTTTTGGGGATGAAAAAAAAAAAAATGACCTTTGCTGTTGAACAATTGCATAATAATGTTGTTTTCTGCCTCCGATTTGTGTTTCACCTGCAGATATTTTCAGTGGAACTTTGTACGACTTTTACTAACGATCACACGCGATTTGTTTTCCAAGGATGAAATTTAAGGACTGTCACGTGACGATGATGAAGAGGAGGAGGGGGCGGGGGGGGGGGAGGAAGGAGGAGGGTTTCGGTGTCTGTGCAGTCGACTGCAGCTTTATTGTTTTGAGCGAACGTGTCATTCTGTTGCCAAAGCCTGAAAGCCAAAGAACACATTCAGCTCAAGGACTGGGGAACGATTTTCAACATTTTATTCATTTGTCCACATGTTCACTCCCCCCCCCCCCCCCCCCCCCCCCCCCCCCCCCTTTTTTTTTCCTGAATTGTTATATTGTGTAAGTAAAAAGAAAACCCACACTGTCATAACAAAGAGCTGAACTGTCTGCTGTGTCTTGGTAAACACGGAAAAAGAGTTGGAAACATTTTCTTTTAAGCAAATATGCGTTTGCATGTTTCGACTCACAACACGTGAAGATTCACAGAAAGTCCCAAAATAAAAGAATTTCGCTAATATCACTGCAAATATTTTTACACAGCAAACCCTTTAAATACGCCCGAAAATTACCTGAACGTGAGGTCGAAGCTTTTATTCTTTTGCCACTGACCAAACTCCTGAGCTCAAGTTAGTTCAGCTGTTTTTATAACCGAAATCTCTTTCAACTCGATTTTGCTTTTCACAAAGATGAATGTTGTCTTTCTCTTTCTTTACATTCTGAGTTCCTCTCCGTTGAGATTTACAATCAGTGTTATTAAATGGAAAAGTGTATGAATTCATTTCCACGAGGAGCAAAGTGTTTAAGAAGCTTAATCTCTCGCAGATTATCTGGAAGATCTCATGTATTTTCTGTGGCTCATTTTCACGGGTAGAAATTGTGACTCTCTATCGCTGCAGTGCGACACTTTTAATTTCACTCGCTTTCTACTTTGTCAGAAATGTCAATAATCCAGGCGAAGGAACCCCCCCCCCCCCACACACACACACACACACACACACACACACACACACACACACACACACACACACAGACTGTCACTATAAATATTTGGCTCTTACAAAAACTCCCACGGGAGGAACAGAAAAGAAACGAGGTGAATGTTGAGAATAAGTGTCACTTTTCAGAACAAGTGAACTTAATTTGAAGTGAGGTGAAATTTGATGCAATTTATTCAGAATCATGTGTCTGCTTGATATCTGTCCCTCCATGTCACATTGGTTATCTCAGTCCCTCAGTCCCTCAGTCCCCTGTGCACGGCTGTGTTCGTCGTCCCTGCCTGGAAACACACACACACACACACACACTTATCCAGAAAGACTCACTTTCTACTTTCACATCCTCAGATTAGATTTTTTTTTTTATTTTGATACAAGAATTAACTTCTTCAGGCGAATCCCGGGCCCAGGATTACGACGACCACCCGTCAGATGAATATAAGAGGAAGCGGCAGCGGATCAGTTGTGAGGCTTAACAATAAAAAGCTGTAACCAAAACCAAAAAAAAAAAAAGATGTATAACAAACAGACACAGAAAAGGAGTTACGCCTTCGCTCGACTTTTCAATGCTGGACCAAAGCTCTATAGTTATGCACATTGTACAGAGAAATAGATTCACGGTGTTGACAATCTTTAAAATCCGAGATAAAGAAGTAAAAAAAAAAAAAAAAAAAGAATTGAAGAGTAGAAAATGTACAGTAGCTCATCATCCAAGGTTTACCTCAGTACTGTTCATGTGAGAATCAAACAGACGCCATACAAGCAGCAGCAGGTCTGAGGACAAGACAGTGATTCTGCTCCGTGTCGTCAGTGTTCACCTCTTATTTATTACCACGGGACACATGATTGTTTTGTTTTTGTGAAGTGGTTTCCTGAGCCACATGTGACTCTCTGCTCGTTTCTTTTTTATTGTTGTATCGCGTTCTTTTTTTCTGATTGGCTGTGACACCCACCTCAGTTTTCACACATCTGTAGAACCCATGTAGAGGAAGAGGAGACGACGGAGACGTTGTTGCTCTCGACCCGATTACGACGATTTGTTCAAATCACCTTCGAGATACTTTTGTGAAATTTTACTAAACACCGACAACCTGGTTTGACGATTTTTGTTAATAGTTGAAGAACTCGAAACCAAAGCTGAGGAGCCTGCAGAGGTTGGTTTTTGTTTAGTTTTTTTTTATAGACTGAAAACTGTACTTAATCTATAGAGCAATATCTGTTTGGTCAGTTAAGCAGCACTTTGTGTATTTCTTAAAAAAAAGCTTCAAGTCTGTCACATTGATTTGTACCATAATTAGTAATAAACAATTGTTTGACGAGTTTTGTGTCGTCTTTTCTGATGAAACCCGAGCACAACACAACTTCATATTTATTCAACGCTGAGTTAAAGATGGAATTTACCTTTTTAACTTCTGTTTTATCATATAAAAGTTTATTATATCATATAAATGTATTATTTCTGTAAGACACCATGTTTTGTAAAGTTGTCGCAGACACCAGGACAACTACACAGCATTGGCTGTTGCAGAAAAGACACATCAAATGAAAAGGAGGATGAATGTCAGCTGGGTAAAAAGCCCTAGTCCTGTCCCATCTGCTGACATGGAGGAGGTGGGGTTATACTGCAGCCAGCCACCAGGGGGCGATCATGGTGTTTTGGCCACTACCGTAGACCATA